>CM039675.1:153928659-154570402 GCA_022496015.1 Hordeum marinum | reverse complement strand
ATGTAGGAATACATGGCGGGTTATCACATTGGGACCGTCCTTAAGAACTGAGTTTTGTGTTTGTGATCCAAGACAGTTACTACCACACGTTGGGCGCTGAAATAAGACCCCGCTCGTCTTATTAATCGCCTAGATCTCTATCCAGGATTTGCATCTAGTTTCTGGTGTTTGTAGGAAAAGTGCTGGCGGCCGTGCATAGCGCTTCCTGACGGGGTGGATTGTGATGCGGTATAGGCATAGTGGCATGGTGTACCAAGTAGAACCCGAACGGTGGGCTTGGGAACCCTGTGCACATTGTTTGAGGCCATAACGGAAACTTTGGCTAGACTTTCGTGCGGGTTCAGTCTCAAATAGGCGATAAACCTGGACTAGGGTCTTGTGTGATTGATGGTCGTGGCCGACTCCCTCGCTGGGCTTCCGCTTGAAGGTTGTCGAGGTGCCTTTTATGTGCACATAGCGATAAGTGGCGGGAGCATGTGTGAAGAAGTACACCCCTGGAGGGTTATGAATCTGTTCGAATAGCCGCGTCCTCGGATATGGACTACTTGGATAACTTATGTGGTTCATAGACAACTTCAAGTGAATACTCTAAAATACGCAAGACAAGCGTGAGTGCTATGGATGGCCTTCTCGTAGGGAGATGAGAGTGGATCCATAGTGGTTTACTGATTTGGTGAATATGTGGACTCGTGTGCGCTATCCCACCTTAAAGAATGCAATTGTACTCGTAGTACAGGTTAGCCAAGAGTCCAAGTTGGCTTTCTGCAATAAACTCCACAACCCCCTTCACTGATACTGATGCATATGTAGATAGTTCTGATGTCAGTCTTGTTGGGTACCTTTGTACTCACGTTTGCTTAATTTATGTTTTGTAGAGGAGACGTCAGTCTCATTAGTGGTATTTATGACGTGAAGTTCGATGTTGATCGGATTAGCATGGGAATCACAAACAGAGGTCTGGTTCCTTTGGTAGGGTCGTTATAGCTTTTCAGGCTCATCTAGCCACTTTTGTAGATGTCTGTACCCAGACATGTTTAACTTCCGCTTGTTTGTTTGTTTGCTCTGATTGTTGGGTCTTGTGACCCCTATTTGTAACATCTTATTGTATTGGCTCTTTCGAGCCTTCCAAGTAAATGTTGTAATGTGGTATGGTTATGTTTGCTGCCATAGTTGTATCTATGCATATCGGGCATGTCGTGCGTACGTGTGACGTGCAACGGTATGTATGGGTTCGGCACCTAGTTGTGTGCCTTTAGTAGTACTCTTTACGGGGAAATGCCTCTTTGTGATTCCACTGAGCCTTGGTAGCTTGCTACTGCTTCGGACACATTGATTGACCAGCACGTATCCTTGCTTGCTGCTATGTCTGTCCCTTCGAGGAAATGTCTCGCAGTGTAATGGTGTCCCTATAGCCTGCTACGACTCATCTACGTGCAGTGATGACATTTATGTCCCATGGCGTAATGGAGTCCTTGTAGCTTGCTATGACTCGTCTACACACGCTAGAGATCAACACCTGCATTGTTGGGTTACGTATGCCTGTCCCTATACGGATGTTCCACTTGGGTTCTATGACTAGTCATGTCGGCCCGAGTTCTTTGACATTTGAATGCTAGCGACACATTCACATACGTGAGTCCAAAGACACAAATGGTCCCGACCCAGGTAAGGTGGCAGTCATGGAGATAACTGTGCGTGAGACCGCAAAGTGATGTGATGTGTTATAGACTGGATTCTTATGGCTTAGGATAGGGGTCCCGACATTCTGATGAAATTCCATCTTTAATCGGTTGTAGCTCCATGATCCAATATCATCACATAGCCTATACCATATCAATGCCTTTTCCTTCAAAGATAAAGGAAAGACCTTCTTATTGACGTGATCCTCGGGCAAACCTGCAAGCTTATAAAATCCACAAACTTCATCCACATAGATTAGATTCAAATCAAGATGTAGTGTTCCATCTCCTGCGTAAGGATTAGCCAGCAGTTTCTCTATCATACCCAAGGAATTTCATAATAAACATTTTTAGTAGGTTCTCTAGGTTGAGGGACAACTCTTTGTGTTTCCGGTCAAGGTGAAGATACCCCGAACAAGCCCCTCAAAGGATTACTTTCCATAGTAACAAGTGAAAGTAAATTTCAGCACACTATATAAATTTTTCCTTACCAGATTCCAGTTACCAAAGGGGCTTCACTCCCCGGAAACGGCGCCAGAAAAGAGTCTTGATGACCCACAAGTATAGGGGATCTATCATAGTCCTTTCGATAAGTAAGTGTGTCAAACCCAACGAGGAGCAGAAGGAAATGACAAGTGGTTTCCAATAAGGTATTCTCTGCAAGCACTGAAATTATCGGTAACAAATATTTTTGTAATAAGATAATTTGTAACGAGTAACAAGTAACAAGTGCAGCAAAGGTGTAGCAAGGTAGCCCAATCCTTTTTGTAGCAAAGGACAGGCCTGAGGACACATGGGAATTTCTGTCAAGCTAGTTTTCATCATGCTCATTTGATTCACGTTCATTACTTTGATAGTTTGATATGTGGGTGGACTGGTGCTTGGGTGCTGCCCTTAGTTGGACAAACCTCCCACTTATGAATAACCCCTCTCGCAAGAATCCGCAACTACGGAAGAAGAATTAAGATAAATCTGACCGTAGCATGAAATATATGGATCCACATCAGCCCCTTACGAAGCAATGCATAAACTAGGGTTTAAGCTTCTGTCACTCCAGCAACCCATCATCTACTTATTACTTTCCAATGCCTTCCCCTAGGCCAAAATAATGGTGAAGTGTTATGTAGTCGACGTTCACATAACACCACTAGAGGAGAGTAAACATACATCTCATCAAAATATCAAACAAATGCCCAATTCACATAATTACTTATAACAAGACTTATCACATGTCCTCATGCACAAACGTAACTACTCACAATGCATGTTCATGTTCGTAGTCAGAGGAGTATTAATGATCATAAAGGATTTGAACATATGATCTTCCACCAGGTAAACCAACTAGCATGAACTACAAGGAGTAATGAACACTACTAGCAACCCACAGGTACCAATCTGAGGTTTGAGACAAAGATCGGATACAAGAGATGAACTAGGGTTTGGAGAGTTCTTGGTGTTGATGAAGATGTTGATAGAGCTTAACCCCCTCTCGATGTGAGGATCGTTTGATTTTCCCCTCCGAGAGGGAAGTTTCCCCAGCAAAACAGCCCTGCCGGAGATCTAGATTGGTTATGTCCAAGTTCTGCCTCGAGACGGCGGCGCTTCGTCCCGAAAGCTTCCTTCTAATTTTTTCAGGTCAAAACCCTTCATATAGCAGAAGATGGTTATTGGGGACCTGGTACGTGGGTCACAACCTGCTAGGCGTGGCCATGGGGGTGCCCGTGCCTGGCAGGCTTGCCACCTCTTGGTGGGCCCCCTCTGGTTTCTGTTTCGCCCACTATTTTTTATATGTTCCAAAATAATTCTCCGTAAATTTTTAGCCCTTTTGGAGTTGTGCAGAATAGGTATATCAGATTTTCTCCTTTCTAGTCCAGAATTCCAGCTGCCGGCATTCTCCCTCTTCATGTAAACCTTGTAAAATAAGAGAGAAAAGGCATAAGTGTTGTACCATAACATGTAATAACATCCCATAATGCAATAAATATCAATATAAAAGCATGATGCAAAATGGACATATCAAGGGATGGCACCAACGAGTGGACTCTTTGTTAGTATCGTCAGGGGAAAGGCCATGCTTGGGTACTTACCTCGGGTATGCAATATACCGTGAGTCGTCGCTTGACACGGAAGTTTCTCGAGTCTTGTGGGTAAATTGTGAAACCTCTAGAGAGTGTAAAACTATTCGAATAGCTGTGTCCACAGTCAAGGATAGTTGGATGACTGCTCTTGTGCTACGTCCATTGTTTACAAACTTGGTGTGTGTGTGTGTCTGTGTGTGACAAGGATGATGGATGACCCTAGTCCAATGACTTTGTAGGATGATTGAGCATCAGATGTTCGAATCCCTGTTCATATTTATATATGTAATCTGTTCACATGAATACTTGCTACCTCATGATGCTTGCTTTCACAAGTTAATTGTGTTGGGGAATGTTGCATAGGAAACAAAAAAATTCCTACGCACACGCAAGATCTATCCATGGTGATGAGCATCTATGAGAGGGAGAGTGCATCTACAAACCCTTGTAGATCGGTAAGCGGGAAGCGTTAAGAAATGCGGTTGATATAGTCGAACGTTCTCACGTTCCAGATCGCAAGCTGTCCCGCGATCCCATCACGGTCTGTCCCGCGGTCCAATCATGATCCGTCCCGCGTTCCCATCATGATTCGTCCCGAAATCCAATCACGATTTGTGCCGCGATCCAGTCGCAGTCCTTCCGATCTAGCACCGAACGGATGTCACCTCTGTGTTTAGCACATGTACAACTCGATGGCGATCTTGTTAGTGCATCTAGTGTCCCTTAGTGATTTTTGTGTATTGAAGACTTATAGGTTAAGGTACTAATGTGTTTGTGAGTGTATGCAGGCTCTATAAGTCGATGAGGAGTTTGATATATTAGGATATTATCGACCCCTAAAAATGAATGTCTTCAACTAAAGACTTTGGTGAAGACTTTGCTGAAGACTTTGGTATTCCCTGAAGACTTTCAAAATGAAGAAGCTGGTGTGACCTTGAAGATATGAACAACGACTATGAACTGTGAAGACTTTTGCTTTCGTCATTTCATTTCATTTATTTGAGTCATAGGAAACACCTTATTGTTAAAGGGGGTCGGGTAATACTAAGAAAAATTTCCAACTGATGCTCAACTCAAAAATCCTCAAGCTATCCAATCCTTCGAGTGAAGCCTTTGGAAATCTCTTGCAGCTCAGTCAAGTTCTTTAGTGACAGAGACGAAGTTCTTCTAGTCTTTGATGAAATTGATCTGACTGAGGAGTTAGGATTTTGCTAGTGCGACTTGCGTACAAGTGAGGAACATGATATGTCTGAGGACTTTCATAGTTCAAAATTCCGACCATTGCTGTGCTTAGCTCCAGCTATCCCCAATCATTCTTATCCACATAACGGTCATATCATTGGGGGCATTTATGTCTTATCATGTCAGGTTGTACCCTAGCTATAAATAGCCACCCCCAAAACCACTAGTTGGTTGGCTTCTCCAAGAGAGAACTGACACTTGTCATTTGAGAGCAACCCATCCTCCGAGGACTTTGAGAGAAAATCATCAGTGAGGAAAAACCCACAACCAAACCACCAAACCCAAAGTGATTGAGCATCACTGAAGAATTTCATGTGTGGAACCGATGCTTGTTACCTTTGAGGATTGTGCATCCTCGAGACGGTTAGTGTCATGGTCTATTGCATCCTGCAGTAAATTGTGGATCGCCAGGGGAACAGTTTGTGAGGGTTTTGGAAGTCTACCCTGAAGACTTACCATGAGTGTTGGGAGAGGACTGTGTGACCTTAGCTAAAGGAGAATACGGTAAGGACTGTGTGTCCTCTGGTTTAAATACCAGGCCACTCCAAACCAGATGTACGACTGTCACGACAGTTGGAACTGGGTCATCAAACCATTGTCTTCATCGAGCTACCTGGTTCTATTTCCTCAACCCCTTTATTCCTCATATACTTGTTGATGAAATTGATCGTTACTGTTTGAAGAATTTGGCTAAAGACTTTCACAATTTCCTCACCTCAAATTCTTCAAGTTACCTTGTTCATCACTTCTTATCCTATATCATGCTACCTATAACTTGTGCATGTTCATTTCATCATCATGACTATGTTGGTGCTATGTTCCTCATGCACTTGAGTACTTATTCCGCTGCTAGTTATTCATCACATTTCAAATTCCTCAAATTTGAAATTCCTCAAGTGATGAATTTGTAAAAATCGCCTATTCACCCCCCCTCTAGTCGATATAACGCACTTTCAATTGGTATCAGAGTAGGTACTCCCTTGCTTTGTGTGATTTTGGTTTAACCATCTGGAGTTCTAGTTATGTCGACTGCAGGTATGATCAAGGTTTCCATAGGCTGTCCTACCTTCGAGGAGACTGACTACCCCTACTGGAAGAACAAGATGCGCATGCATCTTGAAGCTATTGACAACGATCTCTGGTACGTTGTGGAAAATGGTGTACCCTCTGTCACTCCCACTGTTACTACTGCTGATGTGAAGAGATTCAAGCAACTCGACTCTCAAGAAAATAATATCATATCTACTCTATCACTCATTTTCAACCTTTTGGTCACTTGTGTTCCGAGGTCATGTCTGTATGTGCTAGGCTCGTCAAGTTTAACCCTAGTGTTTTGCACGTGCAACACTGGCTTGCACCCGTTATATGTGAATGTAGAGTCTATCAAACCCGATCATCACATGGTGTCTCGAAATGACGAACTCTCGCAATGGTGCACACTCGGGGAGAACACAATTTATCTTGAAATTTTAGTGAGGGGTCACCTTATAATGCTAATGTCGTCCTAAGCAAAACAAGGTGCATAAAGGATTAACATCACATGCAAATCATATGTGACATGATATGTCCATGAACCTGTGCTTTTGATCTCCAGCTATAAAGCACCGGCATCATCTCCATCGTTACCGGCATGACACCATGATCTCCATCATTTTGATCTCCATCAATGTGTCACCACCGGGGTTGTCGTGCCCGCCATGCTTCTACTACTATTGCTAACGCTTAGCAATAAAGTAAAGCATTACATAGCGCTTAATGATTGACATGCAGGTCATACAATAATTAAAGACAACCCTATGGATCATGGCGGTTTCCATACTCATCGACATGCAAGTCATGATATTCTGTCGGCGTTCTGGTAATGGGGGTACCCAGACCTGCCTGCCCGCGGCCCAGGGCATGGCCCACCTCATCGACCAAACGCGGCAGGGCGAGGCCCCATTTAAGACAAGGCCCTCGCGAGGGCTCCAGCCTCGCGAGGAAGAACAACGATAAGACACGCCAAGGATGGGCCTCCTCAGGACCCCTCTGGAGTGCCAGAGTTTCCTATGCAAGGCCCGGCCTCAGGAGTCAAGGATGACGCAAGGAAGGACAGGTAGGCGCCAGTGCGCCAGGCGGCATAGTTTCCCCTTTGGCGCAAAGGAAGCAAGGATAGGCGCAGGTTCCCAAAGCACCCACCAAAGGTTTCCATTCCGGTGCAAGAATACCACAACCACCCGCCCTGCAGGGCGGATGTCACCGTTGAGCCCGTCCCTGCGCTATCGACAGTTACTTTGCAGGCAAAGACCGCCTTTAGGCAGCGCCAGCACCAACCCCTGCCCTTCAAAATTGGCTGTTGTGGGATCCCTTCCCGCCATTATGATAAGGGAAGAGGACCCAGGCCACCACTATATATAGAGAATAGGTTGCACCGTAGAGAGGGACCCCGATACCCCCGAAGGAGCCGACCCAACATTTAGTCACTCCATACACCACCACAAGACAGCTAGTCAAGAACACATCTTGAGTGCCCTCACGAAGCTCAAGCACATTGTACTAGTTCATCCACCCAAACCTCCACGAAAGGCAATCCACCAAAGCAGCAGTAGGGTATTACGCTTCACAACGGCCGGAACCTAGGTAAACTATCGTGTTCATCTTCTTCCTCGTCATCGTGCGAGTTCGTCGTTGCGTTCATCGAGTAGCGAGCTAGGTCGGGTGAGGCTGCATGAGATCTTCGCACATGCCCCTGTGTTCGAATCTTAAGGGTTTAGCGGAGCCCGAAATCCGACATTGGGCATGCCAGGTAGGGGACGTGTAGGAGTCTCCCTCAAGCCAAGATCTCCTCCCACCTCGCCGCTATGATATCTGACGCCCGCCGAGCCCGCGTCGAGCGTCCTGCCACCCGCGTCACCCAGACGGCGCTGGTGGGCCGCGCCACCACGCGCAGGTCACCCTCGCTTGTGACAAATGCCGCCACGGGCCCCGACGCCCATGAGCAACAAGACTCCTTCTAGCCGGTCACCGTGCAGCACGACGGCCACACCGCCACTCCGTCGATTGTCCCAACCTCCGGCTCATTCTCTCATGTTTGGCCAGGGCCGGTGCATGGCCAAGGCGCGCTCATCATGGCTGACGAACTGCTCTGCTACCGCCCCACTCCCGACCACTACAAAGACTGGCTTTGGTGCATCGCAGATCTCGTTGGCGCAGCCGGTGAAGCCTCAGCGCTCTCCTACTCGCTTCGACCTCAACCGTCCTTGGCAAACGACATGTACAAGACGGGCAGCCTCCGCCTCCGCGACGCGACGCCGAACCCAAGCCCGGGCAGGAGGCGCGCCCCCGTGACTGGCCTCACGTACTGAGGGCGAGGCCGGGGGATGAAGTAAGCTGCCAAGTGGTTCCCTGGCTGCGTGCCGATGCATGTGCATTCCCTACGCTGCCGACCCAGCGCCACGATCGGATACCACTCGAGGCGACCCCACAGGAGCATCAAGACTAGGTCGCCCTCGCTGAATACCCGGGAGGCAGGAGGAGACGACAAGGTCATGGCATGCTGGTTCCCATGGAGCTCAAGGGCGGCACACTCTCCTGGCCCTTCAACCTCCCGGAGGCTTGCATCACCTCCTGGAATGGTTTGTGCAAACCCTTCATCGCCAACTTCCAAGGCACCCACGACCGCGTGCCCACCGTGAATGACCTGTGGCGTATCAAGCAGCAAGATGGCGAGCCCCTGCACAAGTTTATACAATGCTTCACGACCACACGCCTCAAGATCCCTAGGACGTCGGATGAGGCCATCATTTCGGCCTTCGCCGACGGAGTCACTGACCTCAAGATAAAGTAAGAGCTCGCCATGAACGACGAACTGTGCTTTACCTTGGAGATGTTCAACCTAGCGAACAAGTGCACCAAGTCCGAGGAGGCCGCCTATCGCTCCTCAAGCCTCCTGTAGCGGAGCCAGAAGAGAAGAAGACCGAGGCCAAGGAAGCAAAGCGCAAGGCTCCGGTAGTGCTTGTGGCCGAGCCCAAGGCAAAGCGTAGTCGGGGAGAAGAACACCCCCCAGGAGGAAGGCCGATGTGCATCTTCCATGGCACCGACAACCATGACACTGCCGACTGCCAGGAACTCCGACTGATCCACACCGAGCATTTCAGCACACGCCTCGGCCGAGGTGACCAAGGTTTCAGGCGAGGCAGAGGCCGTGGCGGAGGCCACTGGGACAACCAGGAGCCTCGTCTGGGTGGCGCGACCAGTCTCAGGGAGACCACTGTCGCGATCCACCTCAGGACGATCGCTGGCGCGACCCGCCTCGTGAGGACCACTGGCGCGACGACCCTCTGGAGGGCTCACGACGTGGTCCGCCTCACAAGGCTCACCCACGTGAGTCAGGACTACCTCCGCTGCCTCCGCCACCCAGAAGGAAAGAAGAAAACACGCAGGACGACGGGGCTGGGGGCTTCCAGGAAGTCAGAGCGGTTCCCTGCATCCTGGGTGGTGCCCAGGCCCCAGCATCAAACCGTGCCTTCAAGCAATTCGCACGGGAGGTGAATGCGGCTCTGCCGAATCCTGAAGCGATGCGCCCCCTCAATTGGTCCCAGACCACCATGACCTCTGACTCAAGCATCAGCTCAAGTGTTCGTTCATGGCCGGCAAGCTCCCCATGCTGTGTACCCCAACCATCAGCAACGTCCTCGTCACCAAGACCCTCATCGACAGCGGGGCGGGGCTCAACGTCCTCTCCATCGAGACCTTCAAGACGCTGCAGGTGCCGTATGAACCGCTCATGCCAACTAAGCCATTCTCGGGGGTCACAGACGGGTCCATCGTACCCATCGGGCAGGTGCATTTGCCTGCCACCTTCGGCGGGCGCAAGTAGTACCACACCGAGATCATTGTTTTTGACGTCGTGCACATCCACCTTCCGTACAACGCGATCCTTGGATACCCGGCTCTTGCTAAGTTGATGGCAGTGACTCACCATGGCTACAACATCCTCAACATGCTAGGGAGTGGCGGCGTCATCACCATTGCCTGCGATGATAAGGCCGCCATATGCATCCTCGAGCATGCTTACCGCACTGCGGCGGCCGAGCGCTCAGATGACAAGGAAGACACACTGCCTCGTGACGACCAACGCAAGAAGAAGAAGCAACTCCTCCCCACAGGGAGTCCTGCAACTTCGGCCTCTACGCTCAGCGGTGGAGCCCCGCCTCCCATCGCATAGGAAAGCACGCTTGGTGCCACTCTTGGGCTGGGCTTGGGGCTCCCACAGGGAAGTTTCCAGCCTAGTTAGTGAGGCAAGAGAGGTGCTTGAGCATAATGTGGAAGCGCGCCCTGACGCGTGCCAGATCGAGCTGGGGTCACGGCACGTGGATCCTGGTTCACAAGAGTCCATCCTCGGAGCAATTGAAGAGCTTCGAGAAGCCCAGGCCGTGCGTGGCGGGGACTTCCTTGCACCAACAATCACAGTTGCCATCATCGGTACGGTCGATCATCCGCATGTCTGCGTCAATGCACTCGTGATTAACAGGGCCGCAGCTCAAGGGCCCTTCTGGACAGCGCTTGCCGATCATGGATGGGTCAACCCGAACACCTATGTCTGCATGCCCTTCGGGTTGGAGAATGCAGCTATCACCTTCCAGCGCCTTCATCGAGCCATGCTCATCGCTTGGCGGGGCTCAGCGAGGAGTTGGAGGAGGTACCCGGACCAAGCGAAGGTTCCAGGCCTCGGGAGATGACGGCCCCGTGAAGGTCGCGCTCGTAGGGGCGGAAGATCGGGCAATGACGAAGGCTTCGGCTCTTCAGCGGCATGGCCGCCAGGTGACTTTTTGTTGGTTGTTGCCAGGTAATTTTTTGGTTCACTCTTTCCAAGGGCGCCCACTAGGCCACGTGATCTTCGGGTGATCAGGGCACGCCCTAGTCGTCGCTTCGTTTATGCATAGTTAAGTAGTTTCTTGTGCATCTATTCTATGCCTTGACTTTCTACCTTACTTGCATCGTTGGGTGGTCGACCCCCCCTTGGGTGCTCCGGCCGTGGTGCATCACATGGAGTCTTGGGAGGCCCCGCGCCCCCCGAGGCAGCAGTTGACAGGATATAATGGGGGCCGCTCGAGAGTCAAGGGGGGCTCCTGAGCATTGAGCCTCAGGAGCCTTACTGGTCATAATGCCACTCGGCCTCCTGGTGTCGTCCTAGTTTTTGGTCGGCATCAGGAGTGCCGGGGCCTCGCCCCGTGAAGTGCGTCCTTGCTTTCCGGTCGTACCTAACGGTGGTGGAGAAATGTGCGGTACCAAGACCTGCAAACGTAGAGCCGCTTGAACGTCAAAGGGGGATCCTCACGAGCCTTACTGGTCATAATGCCACTCGGCCTCCTAGTGTCGTCCTAGTTTCCGGTCAAAATCAGGAGTGCCGGGGCCTGACCCCGTCAGTGCGTCCTTGGTTTTCGGTCGTACCTAACGGTGGTGGGGAAATGTGCAGGACCGGGACCTGAGGACATAGAGTGCCAAGAGGGCTCCCAAGTTACCTCACTCAATAATAAGAAGAAGCAAACAGGGTCTCAAATGGCCCCATCTACAAGAAGATTCAAGGGCAAACCGCCTTAGAGGTAGGGACACTCACAAGGCCAAAGCATCCTCACGACCTCCTAGATACACCTCCCAATTCTATCGTGCCAGCCATGTGTAGGAACTCTATGGGATGTACACGCCCCCCCCCCCCCCCCCGAGGACACGGAGGGGTCCCTTCCCATGCAATGTGGTAGCCGTAGCCCAACGCTAGTGGAGAAGTCAACACAGTCCACCAATGACTATGCCCACGCAATGTGGAAGCCACAGCTCCGTGCTGGCAGTTGACACGGTCCACCAATGACTATGCCCACGCAAGGTGGAAGCCCCACACCGGTGCGGGGGGATAAACAACTGAGGGCGCCCCCCAATGGATGCATCCAACCTCGGGAAGGTCCCTAGCAGCCCCTTTCTCGCTGTGCGCCCCAGGGATGCATGTGTGAGGGTGCTGCACGGGGGCTACTACCAGGCCAAGCCTGGTACACGCCGCCTTCCCAGGTCTGCCAAACCTAGTCTTCACACACCCATCTCTAGAAAAGCTGGCGAGGAAAGGTATGAGAGCCGCTCGTACGTCAAGGGGGACTCCTGAGCATCGCGACTTTGGAGCCTAACTGGACCCGTAGCCCCTCACTCCTTGGGTCGTCCTCGGTTTTCGGTCAGTTCAACGACGGCTGAGGTATGCGCGGGATGGGCCCTGCCGACGCATAGCACAAAGGTGTTCGAAAGTTTCAAGTTACCTCAATTCCTAGGAAGGACGCTGAAGCTCGTACGTCAAGGGGGACTCCTGAGCATCGCAGTTCAGGAGCCTAACTGGACCCGTAGCCCCTAGCCCCTTGGTCCGTCCATTGTTTTCGGTCGGCTCAACGACGGTTGATGTATGCGCGGGTCAGGCCCTACCGACGTAGAGCATCACATCAAGCAAGAAGGAAACAAGGTGAAGAAAGCAATCATGTAGTCTAATAATTATTACAGGCATTAGAAGTTTTCGTAGATGCAAATGAGTTTAATGCCTTCACGAGGCACGATGTGCACTGCAAGAAGGAGCAGGAGGAAGGAATCAGGACGAACCATCACTGCTGTCCATCGCACCCTTAGGGGACTCGTCGTTGACATCGCTGGCATTGTCTTCCCTGCCGCCAGCCTCAGCAGCATCCGGAGGCGGAGGAACCGTGATACGGGTGAACCGCTTCACCAGCATCTCCACAGCGCCTTTCACCGCTGCTGTGGCGCCTGCATGGTGTCACTCCCTGTGTTTGTATCACCTTGACATGTTTGAGTTTATAAAAATTGGAGCCAACTAAAACTTTTTCAAAGTGTTTGTGCTTGTTTGCTATGATGTTGCTTGATTGATGATTGTGGTATATGGCACTCCTAGATTCTATTCCAGTACATATTATTCTTCCTTGTCCCAAAACACTTGCCCAATGATCATGCCATGTGATTAGCACCCAAAACTATTTATATCAAATTTTGTTTTAACCAAAAATGATATATTCATATTAGGTTTTCAAAAACCCCTGGAATGAGGTTTGCATTGCAAATCCTCAAATTGGGTGGGTTCCTTTTCCCCAAAAGCTTTACTTCAAACCTACTATATATAAGACTTCCCAAAACCACAAAATATTATTTTTAAAGATTATTCTTATATTTTATTTAAAGACTTCTTCTTAAGGCTAGAAATGGTTTTTCATAGGGAAAATTATTTAAATGCTTTGCAAATATTTGAGAAAATTTAGAGAAACTCAGTGGACATATATTTTCCATACATATGAGGTTCAACACCAAGGCATGATCAAATCATGGGCAAAACCCCTCAAAACCCTTTCTGTTCAAATCAAACTTTTGGAATATTTTTATAATAAATATTCTCAATAAATTCCAGGAAAATTCTAGCAAGTCAACACTAGCATAAGTGATGATCTTGCAAAGTTTCATCTCAATCCAAATTGATTTGGTTCATCAAACCATCTCAAAACCCTTTTTGTCCATATTTTAATTTAAATATCTTTACATAGTGAAGTGTCTCCCCTTGGCCTCAAACTTTGTGGGCATGCTCTAATGACCAAATAGTGATGATACACTAAGTGATGCATCAAGGGTAAAGGCCTAGCATCAATAGATCTACAGAAACCTGATTCTGTAAATTTCTAGGGTTTAACAAATCTCCATTGTCAACTTTTTCCCCTTGAGCTCAGACTTGGTGAAACCTCTCATCCTTACCTAGCCTTTGACCCTGGTAAGTATCTCAGTAAGGTGGTAACTTTTTCTTGCCCAAAACCTAATCAAACACCTTCTGGTGATTTAGTAAAATCACTATTTCTACACCTTACTCTTTTACCCTTGCCCCCAAATCTTTACCACACCTTCTGGCATTGCCCAAGCACCTCAAGTAAAAAAACCAAGTTCTTAGGTCACTGGGAGGTGGGTAAAACCCCCATTTTCACCCATGGACATCATCTTTTCTCTCCCTCTCCCCCTTTCCTTCTACCCCGAGGATCCTCCAGAGCCCTCCCTAGCTCCTCCTAGCCCTTCGGCATCTCCTATAGCTCCAAGACACTAGAGGACATGCGGGTGGGCTTAAAATATGCCGGGGCATGCCATATGGGCGCTCTGGAGCGCGCTATAGTGCGCCCCCACACTGTAGCCACCCCTGCCCGATGCCGCCCGACAGCCTTGGGCCTCCCCCACGTGTCCCCCTGGTCGGCCTCGACGTCCGCGACGCGGCAGGCAGTCGGCCCCCTCTCTTCCCTATCTCTCCTCCCCTCCTTCGCGCATGCATGACACCGCCCGAACCGGCCAATGGATGCGCTCGCATGCGCACACCTCCGGGTCCCCCTCCTGGCTGCCCTTCCCCTCTCCTGGGTGCGGACGGAGTCCACAAAGCCCCCAGACATGGCCCGGCTCGCCCCCGTGGCCCGTGGCAGCACCCTGGTCCTCACCGGCGCACCACAGCCATGGTGGACCGGTGGCCCCCTATATATAGTGCCTCCCCGAGCTCCTTCCCCTCTCTCCTCGCTCCCTTCTTCCCTCCGCTTCCTCCCCGTGCTTAGCCCGCTCTCCCCCATAGTCGGGAGCCCTCTCCTGCACCAAACCCTCATCACCGTCGAGCTCCCCTCCCCTCGTCGGCGTTCCGCTCTGTCCCGGCGCTCCCCTCGACCTCCCACCGACGTGTGGGAGCCCTACGAGCACGACGGTGGCCTCTGTTCCATTCGCCGCATCTTGGAGCCCCTCCGGTGAGCTCTCCCCCTGCTCCTATCGCGAGGAGAGGGATGACAGGTGGGGACCACCTGCCATCCCCTCGCCCCCTCCTCTCTCAGTGGCAGGCCTGGCCCGCGAGAAGGTTTAAAATCAAACCTTCCGCAAGAAGCACTTCGCCTGGGCCGGCTTCCCTCTGTGGGCAGGTTTCGGCCGGGCATTTTGGCGCGAGGAGCACAGTACCCCCTTCTCCTTTTTATTTTTTGCTTAACTTCCAAAAATCTCCCAGGGCCCAAAATAATTCGAAATCCAAATATTCTTTCACCTAAATTTTTAGAATAATCCATAGAATTTATTACTGCCATTTGTAAAAATGTTTGAAAATATTTTTAGTACCATTTTTTAAACCAATACTTAGGGACCTTTTTGCCTATGTTATTTAATTTCCAAAATATTTTTCACAACAAAACCGTAGCAGGATATTTTTAGGATGACATTTAGTATTTATCAGAATAGGTTAGCATTTTTGATAATAGTTTGTGTGCTCTGTTTTTGTGTGTTGCTTATATTTATCGCTTTATTTCGTGATGATAGATTGCTCTGTTGACGACGAAGTTGGACCCAAAGACTTCGAAGACCCCGAAGACTTTGTTGAGCCAGGCAAGCAACCCTTTGACCATGTTAAGAAACTTTTTCATGCATGTCATATGGCGCTGTTGTTTCGATGAATTATTATGATGAGGGGTTCCCCCCGTCGGTGGGCTGCCTTCGATATTTGCATCGTGCATGAACCTACCACCTTATGAGGGTTATGCGTGTGGGAGTAGTTAGGTTCCTAATAGATCCTACACAATGCGATGGGATTTATGCATAGTGATGGAAAGGAAGTGATTCTTTCAAAGACTTTTCGAAAACCCCGTCGGGTGCCACTAATGCCCGAGGGAGATGATGATGAGTTGGGTGACCACTTGAGAGAGAAGTGGTGCGCCGGAACAAGATGAGGGTGTGTTTTCAAAAATGAAGGATTTATGATTTGTCGACTGTCACAACCTCACATGCGCAACCACGATACCCCTTATGGGACGGGGCTTTGTTGATTACTATGGTTGGTGCTAGCAAGGAGCCCACATTACTAGTGGAAAGAGTGAAGTGGTCACTCTTGAGACGGGGTCGTCCCAGAGTGGAAGGTCATTCACTGTCTTTACAGGCACCGGGTACACCGTTGCGTGCCCTCATGGATGGTACAAGTGATGTATATAATGACGGATGGAACCAACGAGTGCACTCTTTCTTTAGTATCACCATGTGAAAGGCAATGTTTGGGTGCTTACCTCGGGTATGTTATATACCGCGAGTCATGGATGACACAAAAATTCCCCGAGTCTTGTGGGTAAATTGTACAACCTCTGTAGAGTGTAAAACTATTTGAATAGCCATGTCCACGGTCAAGGGCAGTTGGGTGGTGCTGCTTATGCCACGTCCGAATTTTTTTGTAAAACTAGGCGTGAGTCTGGATGTGACGGTGACAAGAGGTCAGATGAGCTAAGACCATTGACTTAGCCTAGGTATTGAACTAAGTTCGATGAATTAGCAGGTTGACTGAACACGAGGTGCTCAACCCCCACTTATGATGATATCCGTAACTTGTTCATGAGGATAATGCCTATTGTTGACGCATTCTTACTAGTTATTTTATCATGTCATTGCATTTAAAATTAGCTTCCCGCAAATTACCTACTTAGTGCTATATAATGCATCATTGTTACCTTGTTCCACAACTTGGGTTGCTTGCGAGTACATTCAAAGTACTCATTGGCTTGCCACTGGTTATTTAATTGGCCAGGCATGGAAGAACAGAAGTATGTTAAAGAGTTCGTTGGAGGCGAACATGCGAACTAGGACGCTTCCCAGTCAGAATGCCTGTAGGTTAAGGCAGATGGCATGGGTTCGCGCTTTCGACCAAGATTTCCGCTGCTTGTTCTATTTTAAGTGTTTGGCCCTGTGGCCCTATTTATGTAAGACTTGACCTTCACGGTCTTTATTTGTGTAAGACGTTAAGTGTGGATGTAAGACTCTTGTTATTCAGCTTTTGTGTGTTCAGTGAGCACTGATCTTTGGGATCATTGTACACGTGCATTCGGTGATCACGACTTATGAGTCGGGGTCCCCATAGAGCTGGTATCAGAGCCATCCTGACTGTAGGCAGCCCTTAATTAGCATGGGTGTTAGTTAGGATAAAACCGACTTTCAAAACTACACCTAGCATCTATACTTAGGATTTCTACACTATTTACCTCTCCTTTTCTTCAAACAACACTCTACTGACTCTCCTCCTTTCAAACCTTTGTAGATGGCCATCATACCCGAAGCCTTCCTGACATCCGGCTTTCCCTTACTCCTTGGGGATAGCCTGGAGAAGTGCCAGTTTCGCCAACCACCCATTTTCCTCTACCACGAGCACTAAGTCGATGCCGTCACGAAGGAGTACTACGTGGATGTGGTCGTGAAGGCAAATGACTTCCTGACTAGTTGGTTCTTTGAAGGACCACGGATGGAGAACATGATAATCGCAGTCGAGATAGCTGCACGCAAGGCACTCCTACACCTCCGAGACATCATTCCAGAGATGGTTGACGAGCTGGCTACTCGCTACCTTCCCTTCAGGAAGGATGACCTTGGAGAGAGTTGGACGCTGATTCCGACCAAGGAAGATGGCACACCACTCAGATTCCAGACCTACTTCACCCTCTCCATTGATAGTTTGGTCCATAACCTGATGAAGGAGTCCGTGAAGCTCCGCGAGGGACTTCACCACACCCGAGAGTTACTTTGGCAAGCCAAGATGAAGCCAGACAAGATCAAGAAGGAAGGAGCCCCTGAGGGACGACCAGCTGTCGCTTATCGAGGAGGAGTACCCCCAGCTAGTGATGCACCTACATGTTGGCGTCGCATGAGTGTGAAGGAGTTCCGTGAGCTCTTCACCGACCCGCCTGCAAAACATCATCAGGATGGACCTCCTCGTTCCCCGACCCCTACGACCGGGAATTATGCATGTTCAGATGATGAACAGGAGGAAGATCCAGAGGAGCATGACTACGAGACCGAGCACTACACCACCTGAGTCCGAGAAGCCCTAGTGTAGGATCAGCCATGTACCCCTCATGCGAAGTCGAGTCCGTGTAATGGTTCATATGAAACCATGTGTGCTTGTTGTTTGTTTTGTTGTTTGTGTTCCGATGCAAGTCGTGCTTTTGCCTTAGACAACATGTAAGTGACTCCATCATCTATCTTAATATATGTTGGTCTTTCGACCTTTGTTTTATCACACTTGCACTCAACCAACCCCCTTAGGCGCGCTTTTCCATTGTTACTTTTCCTCTCATCTATCCCAGTTGTTTGACTTGGCTGCTCCAAATAGGATCGCGATTGCTACCCGCAACAGCTCCTTCACCAACCCTGAAGCCAACAACTCGAGCCACCAACAGGGAGTTGGTGGGGCTGCTCACGCTGGAGGATACCAGGAGCAGCCATAGGGCGAGATTCCCCTGCCACCACCTCCATCGGAGAACATGACCATAGCGCAGTTTCTCCAAGTTCTCCGGGAGGAGCGCCAAGCCAACAATGCTGCTATCCAGCAGATGGCTCAGGACCTTGTGAACAACTAGCAGCAAGGCAGGAACGGCAATGTCCGCTCCACGCTGTCCGAGTTCATGAGGAATTCTCCCCCAACCTTCACTGAGACTGCTAAACCATTGGATGCTGATGACTGGACCGGCACCAACGAGGACCTCCTTGCTTTGGTCAATTGCAATGAGGACCGTGAGAAGGTGTTGTATGCGTCTCACTGCCTCGGAGATACCGCCCGGGCTTGGTGGGATGGATTCAAGGTCATGCAAGGAGAGCGTGTGATCACTTGGAATGACTTCAAGGAAGGATTCCGCAACGCCTACATTCCTTCTGGGATCATGGCTATCAAGAAGAGGGAATTCTGAGCGTTGAAGCAAGGAAGTGGCTCTGTCAAGCAGTACCTGTAGAAGTTCAACCTGCTGTCAAGGTATGCACCTGAAGTTGTCAGTACAGAGGCTGCCAAGAAGGAACGCTTCATGGAAGGACTTCAACAAGTCAAGCAGTATCAGCTCATTCTCTACGACTGTTGTACCTTCTTCGACTTGGTGAACAAGGCCCTCATGCTGGAAGACAAGCATCGTGCCATCGACAACACTCGCAAGCGCAAGATGATCAGCAAGGGTAGGTCCGGCACCAGAAGCCTCGCCCCTGGCAGCCAGCCCCAGCCAAGCCAACCTAGCAGCCACAACAGGCTAGACCTCCTGCACCTCGTCCGAGCTATCAGCCTCAGCACTATGCCAATCCCAGGCCAGCCTACAACAACAACCCTGGGCAAGTCACTTTCTTTGGGTATGGTCAGTCCGGACACATCTCTAAGCTTTGCCCCAACAGGAAACCAGAAGCACCGCGCCCCAATGCGCCAAACCAAGGCCAAGCCCATGGAGCACCACCAAGGAACCCCGCTCCCGGCAACCAGCCCAACAATGGCAAGGGTTGTGTGAATCACGTCACCGCAGAGGAAGCCCAAGAATACCCGGACATCATACTGGGTACGTTCCTCGTTAACTCAACCCCAGCAACAGTATTGTTTGATTGTGGAGCTTCGCATTATTTTGTCACCCAAAAGTTTGCTTCAGATAGTGGCATGAAACCTACACCCCTGGGTAGTCATATGTTGATACAAACCCCGGGTTCAGTTATGAAGTCCGGGATAGGGTGCAAGGGAGTGAAGATTGACATCAACGGGGTAGATTTCCAAGCAGACCTTATAGTTCTGGATTCTCCTGGCTTGGATGTCATCCTTGGCATGAATTGTTTAATCAAGTACCAGGGCATCCTAGACTGTGCCAAGAGGATCGTTACCATGACCAATAGCCAAGGAGTGGAAGTCCAGTATGTTCCCAACCCTACCTACACTCAAGCCCCTCGGGCTAACTGTCTATCGGGAGTTGAGTTGGATCAAGTGTTAGTGGTATGTGAGTACCCGCATGTGTTTCCCGATGAGCTGCCCGAAAAGCCTCCTGACCGCGACATTGAATTCATCATTGAGCTTATGCCCAGATCAAGGCCCATCTATAAGAAGGCCTACAGGATGGGATCCAAAGAGTTGGCTGAATTGAAGAAGCAACTGGCAGAGCAGCTCAGAAAGGGATTTATTCGCCCTAGTGCCTCTCCTTGGGATCGCTTGTTCTATTTGTGTCAAAGAGGGACGAACTATCGGACTCTGTGTTAATTACCGTTCTCTCAATGAAGTCACGATAAAGAACAAGTACCCACTCCCAAAGATTGCAGACTTGTTCGACCAGTTGAATGGAGCCAAGGTGTTTTCTAAGATCGACCTCAGTTCTGGGTACTATCAGCTGAAGATCAGACCCCAAGACATCACGAAGACGGCCTTGGTAACCCAGTATGGCCTGTATGAATACACGGTCATGTCAATTTGGTTACCCCTGCCTACTTCATGTACCTCATGAATAAGGTCTTCATGGAGTACTTGGACAAGTACGTTGTTGTCTTCATTGATGACATACTCGTCTTCTCCAAGTCTGAAGAAGAACATGAGGAACACTTGAGATTGGTCCTAGAGAAGCTTCGAGAGCTCCAGCTTTATGCCAAGTTTAGCAAGTGTGAATTCTGGCTACACGAAGTTGGATTCTTGGGCCACGTGTTGACTGCAGAAGGATTATCAGTGGATCCTGCCAAGATTGAAGCCGTGACTGAATGGCAAACCCCAACCACCGTGAAGGAAGTCAGGAGCTTCCTCGGACTCGTGGGATATTACAGCAAGTTCGTGGAAGGGGTCTCAAGCATTGCCCGACCCATGACCCAACTTTTAAAGAAGGACAAGAAGTCCGAATGGATAGCAAAGTGCAAAGAAAGCTTCTAGGAGCTCAAGAAGAGATTGAGCACAACCCCTGTTTTGGCCACCCCGATATTCACAAGGAGTTTGTGATATATTGTGTTGCATCAAGAACTGGGCTTGGAGGTATTCTGATGCAAGAAGGCAGAGTTGTAGCCTATCTATCCAGACAGCTACATCTGCATGAAGAGAACTACGCAACTCATGATCTTGAGTTGGCAGCCATGGTTCATGCCTTGAAGACATGGCGACATTACCTTCTAGGGAAGTGATGTGAGATATTCACGGACCACAAGAGTTTGAAGTATATCTTCACTCAAAGGGAATTGAACATGAGGCAGCAAAGATGATTGGAGTTGATCAAGGATTACGACCTCAGTGTTCAATACCACCCTGGAAAGGCCAACGTGGTAGCAGACGCTTTAAGCAGAAAGACTTGTTCCTTGAATGCTATGATTAAGGAAAGGCTACCCACCGTAGATGAAGAACTTGAAAGCTTCGGCTTGGAAATGGTTGCACCCGAATTCCTCGCGAACCTCGAAGAAAAGTCTACCTTGATGGACGATATCCAGGAAGCCCAGAAGGGACATGAGAGCATTGAAGGCATCAAGAGGAAGATCTAGGCCGGCAAGGTCCTAGGATTCTCGGTGGATAAACAAGGACTAGTATGGTTCGGGAATTGCATCTGCATACCCAACAAGGAGGAGCTCAAGAAGTTGATCATGCAAGAAGATCATGACACTTCATACTCCATCCATCCTAGAGGAACCAAGATGTATCAAGACCTCAAGACAAGATTCTGGTGGCATGGCATGAAACGGGAGATAGGCACATTCGTGGCTAAGTGTGACGAATGCCAGAGAGTTAAAGGTGAGCATCAGCGACCCGCTGAGCTATTGCAACATCTCAAGGTGCCTGAATGGAAGTGGGATAAAGTTGGGATGGATTTAATCACAGGTTTACCAAGGTCGAGTAAGGACATCATTCCATTTGGGTCATTATTGATCACCTGACCAAGGTAGCCCACTTCATTCCCGTCAAGACCACCTATGATGGGGCCGGCTCACAAACCTCTACATAAACCGCATCGTGAGTCTTCACGGGGTTCCAAAGGAGATTGTGTCAGATCGGGGAACCCAGTTGACCTCAAGGTTCTGGAAGAAGTTTCAAGAAGCAATGGGAACCAAGCTCTCCTTCAGCATTGCTTTTCATCCCTAGACCGGTGGGCAAACAGAGCGAGTAAATCAGATGCTCGAAGATATGCTCCACGCTTGTGTTTTGGCATACGGAGCCAAGTGGAAAGATTGCCTACCATTCAACCAGTTCTCCTACAACAATAGATATCAGTCGAGTATTCAGATGGCACCATTTGAGGTGTTGTATGGACGTAAGTGTCGTACTCCCCTCAACTGGTTAGAGACCGGAGAAGGATTAGTTTTTGGACCAGATATCCTCCGCGAAGCAAAAGAGCAAGTTCAACTCGTCCGAGAATGCTTGGAGGCCGCCAAATCGAGATAGAAGAGCCATGCTGACTCTCACCGCCGAGAAGTGAACTTCTGTGTCGGTGACCATGTCTACCTCCGAGTCACGCCTCTCAAAGGAACCAAGCGTTTCCACGTCAAAGGAAAGCTTGCACCAAGATATATCGGCCCCTTCAAGATCACCGCAATGCGAGGAGAAGTTTCCTATCATCTAGAGCTACCTTCCGAGCTCTCAGATGTGCACAACGTCTTCCATGTGTCACAACTCTAGAAGTGTCTGCAAGTTCCCAACTGCCCCAACCTCTACAAGGACATCGACCATCGAGCCATCGATCTTCAGCCAGACCTCACTTATCATGAGCGGGAAGTTCACATTTTGGATGGAGCCGAGCATTGCACCTGAAGCTACACCATCAAGTACTTCAAGGTCCAGTGGAGCAACCACACTGAAGCTGAAGCAACCTGGGAGCGAGAAAATTATCTTAGATCCGAGTTCCCTTATCTTTTTAGTGCTTAGCCTAGGAATCTCGGGGATGAGATTCTTGTAAGGGGTGAAGGTCTGTCACACCCTATGTTTGTATCACCTTGACATGTTTGGGTTTATAAAAATTGGAGCCAACTAAAACCTTTTCAAAGTGTTTGTGCTTGTTTGCTATGATGTTGCTTGATTGATGATTGTGTTATATGGAACTCCTAGATTCTATTCCACTTCATATTCATCTTCCTTGTCCCAAAACTCTTTCCCAATGATCATTCCATGTGATTAGTGCCTAAAACTATTTATATCAAATTTTGTTTTAACCAAAAATGATTTATTCAAATTAGGTTTTCAAAACCCCTTGGAATGAGGTTTGCACTGCAAGTCCTCAAATTGGGTGGTTTCCTTTTCCCCAAAAGCTTTACTTCAAACCTACTATATATAAGACTTCCCAAAACCACAAAATATTATTTTTAAAGATTATTCTTATATTTTATTTAAAGGCTTGTTCTTAAGGCCAGAACTGGTTTTTCATAGGGAAAATTATTTAAATGCTTTGAAAATATTTGAAAAAATTTAGTGAAACTCAGTGGACATATATTTGCTATATATATGAGTTTCAACACCAGGGCATGATCAAGTCATGGGCAAAACCCCTCAAAACCCTTTCTGTTCAAATCAAACTTTTGGAATATTTTTTTAAGAAATATTTTCAATAAATTCCAGGAACATTCCAACAAGTCGACACTATCATAAGTGATGATCTTGCAAAGTTTCATCTCAATCCAAATTTATTTGGTTCATCAAACCATCTCAAAACCCTTTATGTCTAGATTCAGATTTAAACAACTTTACATAGTGAAGTGTCTCCCCTTGGCCTCAAACTTTGTGGGCATGCTTTAATGACCAAATAGTGATGATACACTAAGTGGTGCATCAAGGGTAAAATCCTAGCATCAATAGATCTATAGAAACCTGATTCTGTAAATTTCTAGGGTTTAACAAATCTCCATTGTCAATTTTTTCCCTTGAGCTCAAACTTTGTGAAACCTCTCATCTTTACCTAGCCTTTGGCCCTGGTAAGTATGTCAGTAAGGTGGTAACTTTTTCTTGCCCAAAACATTATCAAACACCTTTTGGTGATTTAGTAAAATCACTATTTCTAGACCTTACTCTTTTACCCTTGCCCCCAAATCTTTACCACACCTTCTGGCATTTCCCAAGCACCTCCAGTAAAAAAACCATGTCCTTAGGTCACTGGGAGGTGAGGTAAAAGAACCCATTTTCACCCCTGGACAGCATCTTTTCTCTCCCACTCCCCCTTTCCTTCTACCCTAAGGCTCCTCCAGAGCCCTCCCTAGCTCCTCCTAGCCCTTGGGCATCTCCTATAGCTCCAAGACACAAGAGGACATGCGGGTGGGCTTAAAATATGTCGGGGCATGCCATATGGGCGCTCTGGAGCACGCTAGAGTGCGCTCCCGCACTATAGCCGCCCCTGCCCGGTGCCGCCCGACAGCCTTGGGCCTCCCCCGCGTGTCCCCCTGGTCGGTCTCGACGTCCTCGACGCGACAGGCGGTTGGCCCCCTCTCTTCCCTCTCTCTCCTCCCCTCCTTGGCGCGCGCACGGCACCGCTCGAATCGGCCAGTGGCCGCGCTCGCACGCCCGCACCTCCGGGTCCCCCTCCTGGCTGCCCTTCCCCTCTCCTAGGCGCGAACGGAGTCCATGAAGCCCCCAGACATGGCCCAACTCGCCCCCATGGCCCATGGCGATGCCCTGGTCCTCACCGGCGCACCACATCCATGGTGGACCGACGGCCACCTATATATAGTGCCTCTCCGAGCTCCTACCCCTCTCTCCTTGCTCCCTCCTTCCCTTCGCTTCCTCCTCGTGCTCAGCCCGCTCTCCCCGTGGTCGGGAGCCCTCTCCCGCACCAAACCCTCGTCGCTGTTGAGCTCCCCTCCCCTCGCCAGCATTCCACTCTGCCCTGACGCTCCCCTCGACCTCCCACCGACGCGCGGGAGCCCCGCGAGCATGCTGGTGCCCGTTGTTCCGTCCGCTTCGGCCTAGAGCCCCTCCGATGAGCTCTCCCCCGCTCCTGTCGCAAGGACCACCTGTCATCCCCTCGCCCCCTCCTCTCTCACTAGCAGGCCGGGCCCGCGGGCAGGTTTAAAATGAAACCTGCCATGTGCGGTGCTTCGCCTGGGCCGGCTTACCTATGTGGGCCGGTTTCGGCCGGGCATTTTGGCCCGAGGGGCACAGTACCCCCTTCTCCTTTTTATTTTCTGTTTAACTTTCAAAAATCCCCGAGGGCCCAAATTAATTCCAAATGCAAATATTCTTTCACCTACATTCTTAGAATAATCCATAGAATTTATTAGTGCCATTTCTAAAAATGTTTGAAAATATTTTTAGTACTATTTTATTTTTAAAACCAATATTTAGGCACCTTTTTGCCTCTGTTAATTAATTTCCAAAATATTTTTCACAACAAAACCCTACGAGGATATATTTAGGATGACATTTAGTATTTATCAGAATAGATTATCATTTTTTATCATAGTTTGTGTGCTCTGTTTTTGTGTGTTGCTTATTTTTATCACTTTATTTCGCCATGATAGATTGTGCTGTTGACGACGAAGTTGGACCCAAAGACTTCGAAGACCCCGAAGACTTTGTTGAGCCAGGCAAGCAGCCCTTTGACCATGTTAAGAAACTTTTTCATGCATGTCATATAGCACTATTGTTTCGATGCATGATCATGATGAGGTGTCCCCCCCCCCTTCGGTGGGCTGCCTCCGATACTTTTACCATTGACACTTGCATCGTGCATGACCCTACCACCTTATGAGGGTTGTGCAGGTGGGAGTAGTTAGGTTGCTAATAAATGCTACGCAATGGGATGGGATTTATGCATAGTGATGGAAAGGAAGTGATTCTTTCAAAGTCTTTTCGAACACCCCGTCGGGTGCCACTAATGCCCGAGGGAGATGATGATGAGTTGGGTGACCACTTGAGAAAGAAGTGATGTGCCGGAACAAGATGAGGGTGTGTTTTAAAAAATGAAGGGTTTAAGAATTGTCGACCGTCCCAACCTCACATGTGCAACCAAGATACCCCTTATGGGACGGGGCTTTGTTCATTACTATGGTTGGTGCTAGCAAGGATCCCACATTACTAGTGGCAAGAGTGTAGTGGTCACTCTTGAGACGGGGCCGTCCTAGAGTGGAAGGTCATCCGCTGTCTTTACAGGCACCGGGCACACCGTTGCGTGCCCTCATGGATGGTACGAGTGATGTATATAATGACGGATGGCACCAACGAGTGCACTCTTTGTTTAGTATCACCATGGGAAAGGGAATGATCGGGTGCTTACCTCGGGTATGTTATATACCACGAGTCATGGATGGCACGGAAGTTCCTCGAGTCTTGTGGGTAAAGTGTGCAACCTCTATAGAGTGTAAAACTATTCGAATAGCCATGTCCACGGTCAAGGACTATTGGGTGGTGCTACTTATGCCACGTCCGAATGTTTTCATAAAACTTGGTGTGAGTATGGATGTGACAGTGACAATAGGCCACATGAGCTAAGACCATTGACTTAGCCTGGGTATAGAACTAAGTCCGATGACTTAGCAGGTTGACTAGACACGAGGTGCTCAACCCCCACTTTTGATGATATCCATAACTTTTTCATGAGCATAATGCCTATTGTTGATGCATGCTTACTAGTTACTTGATCATATCTTTGCATTCAAAATTAGCTTTCCGCAAATTACCTACTTAGTGCTATATCATGCATCATTGTTACCTTGTTCCACAACTTGGGTTGCTTGCGAGTACATTCAAAGTACTCATTGGCTTGCCACCGGTTATTTAATTGGCCAGGCATGGAAGAATAGGAGTATGTTGAAGAGTTCGTTGGAGGCGAACATGCGAACTAGGATGCTTCCTAGTCAGAATGCCTGTAGGTTAAGGCAGATGGCATGGGTTCACGCTTTCGACCAAGTTTTCCGCTGCTTGTTCTATTTTAATTGTTTGGCCTGTGTGGCCCTATCTATGTAAGACTTGACCTTCACGGTCTTTATTTGTGTAAGACGTTAAGTGTGGATGTAAGACTCTTATTATTCAACTTCTATGTGTTCAGTGAGCTTTCATCTCTAGGATCACTGTACACGTGCATTCAGTGATCACGACTTATGAGTCGGGGTCCCCACACACGGGCCTCAGGGGCGACCGGGAGGATCACGGAGTTGAAGTCAAACCCCGGTTCGTCAAGATGAAGATGGCTGAAGACGCTCATCGCGGCCTTGGAAAAGAGATCATGGCAGTCACTATCCAAGACCTTATCCACCTTGACGATGGCGCCCTCCAGTGCCTCGACGAGTTTCAAAGAAAGCACCGTGAAGCCGTCCTTCGGAGCGGTCAAAGGCTCGCGAATCCATCTCGGCAGAGGGCGTAGAGCGCCTTGCGAAGCTTGAGCTCGACGGCATGGAAGGAGCTCACCTCTACGGCATTCTTCTCCTCGGACACAGTGACAACTTTCTCCTTGGTGTCAAGAAGGATCTTCCTCGAAGCAACATCCTTCTCCTGCGCGTCCAGGCATGCCCGCTCTGCATCCTGGCGAGTCGCCACCTGAGATAGCTCGGCTTGCTGGCCGGCAAGCTTAGCCTCGCGGGACTCGAGGTCTTTCATCCGCTGATGAAGCTGCCCCTCAAGCTTGGCCTGTTCCTCATGGAAGGTCTTCTGACGGGCCTCCACATCTCCGCGCGTGGCGCGAGCGGACGAGGTTTCCTCCTCGCCCTTCGCCACGGTAGCCGTGGCCTGACCCCACATCGCCATAGCACCGGCGTTGGCTTGGAGCCACCCTAAGAGGAGCTCCAGGCGCCCACCCACGAAGCGATCACCCGCTCTCCCGAAAGCATCACAAACCTGACCCAGGGCAGCGAAGGCCCCGCCCAGGACGTCGTCGATGGGAACCGGAGGCGCCACGACCTCCCCCTAAGGAGCCCCCAGCACGTACATGGGGGCGCCCCCGGGGAAACGGTGTCACGAGGGACAAGAGGCTCAGTAGACCGCTTGGCGAGTGCGGACACGGACGAATCAGCGGGCAGCACACCCTCAGGAGTCAGCTCTCCGGACGTTGGCGTCACCACATCCCCAAGGGTAGGAGAAATTGCGTCAACAAGCATCGGGGGCTCAAGGGGCTCGGTGACAGGGGCTTGAGTGGTCGCCTCATGAGCCTTGTCTTCTTCAGCGACAGGCGGTAGCGTCTTTGCAAGGGCAGGCGGCGCATCGGGAGTTGCCTTCGGCTTGACGCCCGCCTTCTTCTTCCTCATCTTCAACACGGCGACATTCTTGGTTACCAAGCGAGAGGAGGTCATCAATGCACAAGCCATAGACATATGAGCAAAGCCAAGTCGGGTCACTTACTCCTCGACATCGACCCACTTCCTCTTCCTCTCCATCTTGGCAACGACGGGGGCGCCCGAGCTCCCCATGAAGAGGGGGCCGCCGCACGGAGGAGTAGGATCGCCGACAGCCGAGGCGGCCAGGGAGGAGATGGCCATGGCCATGTCCTCGCCCACCTTGCCGACGAGTGGCGATTCGAGTGGGGGCGATGTCGGCGCCTTGATCATCCCGCCGGTGGAGGGAGGACGCGCCGGAGGAGATTCGGCGTCACGCTTCCGGGGAGTCGACACGCACGCGGACCACGTGGCGCGAGGGGCTGGCCCCAGTCCCCTGGAGGCTTTAGCGGCGCGCGAGGAGCCCGCAGTAGAAACTTCACCAATGTCGTTGTCATCTTCAAGTTCGCGTAGAAGGGTGCCCTGCGATGGGGGAGACGCCCTTGCCGGGCCGTTGGCAGTGGTCCTCTCTGAGTCCTCTTCGCGTGAGGTCTCATTAGAAGACACCACCATCGCGCTAGGGCTCCTGGCTGGGAAGAGCCCTAGCTCATTGAAGACAGGCATCGTGGCAACTAGGTCATCCCCGTTGTCGCGGCAGTACAACAGATCGTGAGCCTCGGGAAGATCGCCAGGGTCACCGCCGAGCAAGGTCGCCACAGCCCTGCTCAGCTCTTCGGGAGATATGTGTGCGGACCGAAGCATGAGGTTGTCACCGCTGCCTTGATAGTCCCACAAGAGCCTAGAATGGGCCTGAAGGGGCGCAAGGCACTGCACCAAGAACTCCTTCACTATGATCCCACCAGTCAGCATCTTGGCGCTGATATCGCGGGTGAAGCGCTCCAGAATAGGCTCGGCCCGGGGGTCGGAAAGCTTCGGGGAGCTCCACGCAGGAGTCTTTTCTAGCAACCCCTCCGGCAGATCCAACCGAGGGTTGGTGCCCTTGAGATCCATAAGGACCCAGTGGTGCCTAAACTTCTCCACCTTCTTCCTGACCTTCAAAACCATGTTGCCGCACTGGACCGCGACGAAAGAGACACACACCAACCGCTGGACACCGTCGTGCAAGCGCAAGCTAAAGAAATGTCGAAATAGAGATACCAAAGGCCGCATGCCCACGAAGTCCTCACAATAGAAGGCGAAGATGGACAATAGCAAGATGGAGTTGGGCTAGAGGTGAAGGGCCTGGGTCCCGTAGTGGTCAAGGGTGGTGGTGAAGAATGCAGAGAAGGGTAGAACGAGCCCGACGAAGATGCTATGAAGGAATAAGGGGTATACCGCCTTGGACGAAGACCGCTTCGTCGAGGAGCCACCCGAAATAAGGGGTCCGCCCATTCTTGTTGGATGCATCCGCCGTCCATGGGAGCACGGGGCGGAGGTCCTCATACTTAGCTATTTTAGACCAGAGGAGCGCAGGCGATACGGGAGTGGAGGCAGAGCCCTGTGCCTCTGGCTTATAGATGCCGGTGGGAGCCATCACACAGCTAGCAAGGACAGAGCGACAAGGAAGGATACGAAGCGGCGCTGGATTTGGGAGGTGCCTACGAGGGTAGGAGACCTAGGAAGCAAGAGCAGGTGCATAGGAAGGGAAAGCAATAATGGTCAAACATTGGAAGTCCAGCTCTTGGCAAGTCGAGCGGAGGCTAAAGGGGCGAGGGGCACCCCACATCAGCTGCACAACACGCACCAGGCCTGGCCCACAAGCGAATGGGGCCCGCATCGCTACTGGCCGCCCTCAGGGTATCCTCCCGAGGACGAACCGAGCACGTTGTAGGCCCGGGGGCTACTGTCATTGTTCTGGGAATGGGGGTACTCAGACCTGCCTGCGGACCAAGGCATGGCCCACCTCATCGACCAAACGTGGCAGGGCGAGGCCCCATTTAACACAAGGCCCTCGCAGGAGCCCCAGCCTTGTGAGGAAGAACAGCGACAAGACCTGCGAAGGATGGGACACCTGAGGACCCCTTCGCAGCGGTGGAGTTTCCTATGCAAGGCTTGGCCTGACGAGTCAAGGATGATGCAAGGAAGGACAGGTGGGCGCCAGTGCGCCAGGCGGTGCAGTTTCCTCTTTGGCGCAAAGGAAGCAAGGCAGACGTGGGTTCCCAAAGCGCCCCAAAGGTTTCCATTCCGGTGCAAGAAGACCACGACCACCCGCCCTGCAGGGCGGATGTCACCACTAAGCCCGTCCCTGCACTATCGACAGTTTCTTTGCAGGCGAAGACCGCCTTTAGGCAGGGCTAGCACCAACCCCTGTCCCCCTTCAAAATTGGACGTTGTGGGATCCCTTCCCACCATTATGATAAGGGAAGAGGACCCGAGCCACCGCTATATATAGAGCATAGGTTGCACCGTAGAGTGAGACCCAGATACCCCCGACGGATCTGACCCAACACTTAGTCACTCCATAAACCACCCCGAGACAACTAGTCGAGAACACATCTTGAGCACCCTCACAAGGGTCAAGCACATTAGACTAGTTCATCCACCCAAACCTCCACGAGAGGCAATCCACCAAAGCAGGAGTAGGGTATTACGCTTCGCAGCGGCCTGAACCTGGGTAAACTGTCGTGTTCATCTTCTTCCTCGTCATTGTGCGAGTTGGTCATTTCGTTCATCGATTAGCGAGCTAGGTTGGGTGAGGCTGCAGGAGATCTTGGCACACGGCCCTGTGCTCGAATCTTAAGGGTTTAGCGGAGCCCGAAATCTGACATATTCTATACAAAACATGATCATCTCATACATCACATATATCTCATCATGTAATTGTCCACATCACAACACAACATACCCTGCAAAAACAAGTTATACGTCCGCTAATTGTTGTTGCATGTTTTACGTGGCTGCTACGGGTACCTAGCAAGGACGATTCTTACCTATGCAAAACCACAACAGTGATACACAAATTGTAGTTCAACCTTCTCAAGGACCGCCTTTGTCGAATCAGATCCAACTAGATTAGGAGAGACAGACACCTGGCAGCCATCTTTATGCAACAAAGTGACATGTTAGCCGATGGAATCGGTCTCTCATACGTGGATGAGTAAGGTTGGTCCAGGCTCCTTCATCCCACAATACCGCTGAATCAAGAAAAGATCATGGGAGGAAGCAATCTGAGCATCAACGTCAACAAACTCCTTTGTGTTCTACTCGTGATCTCATCTACGCATAGACCTAGATCTGATACCACTGTTGGGGAACGTTGCATGGGAAACAAAAAAATCCTACGCACACGCAAGATTTATCCATGGTGATGAGCATTTACGAGAGGGAGAGTGGATCACCATACCTTTGTAGATCGCTAAGCGGGAAGCGTTAAGAAACACGGTTGATGTAGTCGAACGTCTTCGCGATCCAAATCGCAAGCCATCCCGCGATCCCATCACGATCCGTCCCATGATCCAATCAAGATCCGTCCCACCATCCCATCACGATCCGTCCCGTGATCCAATCATGATCCCTGTCGCGATCCAGTCGCGGTCCTTCCAAACTAGCGTCGAATGGACGGCACCTCCGCGTTCAACACACGTATAGGTCGATGAAAATCTCCGCCTTCTTGATCCAGCAAGAGGGGGTGAAGAGGTAGAAGAGTTCTCTGGCAGTGCGAAGGCGCAGTGGCGATGGTGGTGAAACTATTTCAGCAGGGCTTCGCCTAAGTGCTACTGAAAACTAGAGGAACTAGTCTATCAGGAGAATGGTTGCACTATGGCCTTTTGGGTTGAGTGCTTTTGCCCTCTTTCCCTCCAGTATATATAGGAGGAGGGGAGGGAGGCCGGCGCCCTAGGGCTGACCCCTTTGCCTTGGCCGCAAGGAGGGGAGGAGGAGTCCTCCTCCAATCCTAGTAGGATTAGGACTCCTCCTTCCCACTTGGAAACTCTTTCCACCTTGGGTTTTTTCCTTCTCAAACCTCATAGGCTTTAGTGGAGGCTTTGGCCAGCCCACTAGGGGATGGTTTGTCTCCTCCCATAGCCCATGAGGACCCTTGGGGTGTGACAACCCTCCCGATGGTCCCTCGGTACCATCCCGACACTCCCGGTACACAACCGAAGTACCCGGAACTTTTCTGATGACCAAAACAGGACTTCCTATATACTCCCTCCATTCCTAAATATTTGTCTTTCTAGAGATTCAACTACGGACTACATACGGAGCAAAATGAGTGAATTTACACTCTAAATTATGTCTATATACATAAGTATGTAGTCCATAGTGAAATTTTTAGAAAGACAAATATTTAGGAACGGAGGGAGTATCAATCTTTACCTCCGGACTTCCTATATAGAAATGTCACTGAACCTTAAGTGTGCAGACCCTACGGGTTTGAGAACTATGTACAAATGACCGAGACACCTATACGTTCAATAACCTATAGTGGGACATGGATGCCCATATTTGTCCCTACATATTCTACGAAGATCTTTATCGGTTGTACCTCTATATCAAGGATTCAGCTAATCGTGTAGGATGTTCCCTTTGTTCGTCAGTATGTTACTTGCGTGAGATTCGATTGTCGGTTTCTCTATACCTAGTTAATATCGTTACCAGAAAGTCTCTTTACTCGTTCTGTTATACAAGATCCCATGGATAACACAATTTCACATTGCTTGCAAAGCTTACTATCATGTTGTATTACCGAGTGGGCCCTGAGATACCTCTCCATCACACGGAGTAACAAATCCCAGTCTTCATCCATGCCTACTCAACAGACACCCTCGGAGATACCTGTAGAGCACCTTTATAGTCACCCAGTTACGTTGCGATGTTTGATACACACAAGGTACTCCTCCGGTGTTACTGGGTTGCATGATCTCATGGTCATAGGAACAGATACTTGATATACAGAAAACTATAGAAATAAACTGACACAATCATATGCTATGTTTATAGTTTGGGTCTTGTCCATGACATCATTCTCCTAATGACATGATCGCATTATCAAATGACATATCATGTCCATGGCTAGGAAACCTTAACCATCAATGATCAACGAGCTAGTCTATTAGAGGCACACTAGGGACATGCTCTTGTCTATGTATCCACACATGTTCTGAGTTTCCAATCAATAAAATTCTAGCATGGATAATAAACGATTATCATGGACAAGGAAATATGATAATAACTAATTTATTATTGCCTCTAGGGCATATTTCAACAAATTGATCATGTCATGGCACTCAAAATTAGCTTTTCACAAACTTACCTACTTAGTGCTATATCATGCATTGTTATACCTTGTTCCAAACATGGGTTGTTTGCGAGTACATTCAAAGTACTCATTGGCTTGCCATTGGTTATTTAATTGTCCAGGCATGGAAGAGCAGGAATATGGTGACGAGTTCATTGGTGACGAACATGCGAACTAGGACACTTCACAGTCAGAATGCCTGTAGGGTCAGGGAAGATGGCATGGGTCTATGCTATCTCTTGAGAATTTTGCTGCTAGTTATGTTTGTTGTTTGGCCTTCGTGGCCCTTGTCGGTGTCAAAACCGAAGGATCTCGAGTACGGAGTCCCGAATTGTGAGACTAGAATGATGGTAACAAGAGACAAAGGGGACACGGATTTACCCAGGATCGGGCCCTCCTATGGAGGTAATACCCTACGTCCTGCTTGGCTGTGTGGATTATATGGGAGTTACAGAGTTGATCTACCTTGAGATCGAATAGCTAACCCATGTGAGTTGTTCTATCCCTATAACCTAAAACCCTCCTGCTTATATAGACGCCGAGGGTACCTAGGGTTTACACATGGTCGGTTACCATCGAAGAGATAAACATGCATATTCGCTACATCAAACATGGAGTACAAGCCGTGCTTCCCGAAGCTTCCATCTTGGAGATAGGGCCTTCAATTGATCATGTGTCCAGTAAGTGGCCCATATAGTTCGGCCCATAGAAATAGGTCGGCCCCCCAAGGACCCCTTATTCCATGACTCCCTCAGTAGCCCCCAAAATTGCCTCTAACGCCAAGGGTCTTTCACTTCAATTGCTTCGCTCAATTAAAGTCTTCGGCTTGCGAGGTGAGCTCTTCCTGCCAAATTCAGTTCAGCCTCCGATGACAAGTAGCTTTCCGAATAGTGGCACGTCCGAATACAGTGAATAGGTCGGCCCTGAAGGCCAAATGTCAAGGGGTAAAATAATGTTCCCTGGCGACCTTTCTGATGAAAGGTCACAGCCCACCACGACCGCTAGGCCAGTCACAAAAAGTCGATTCGCGGTTCGAGGCCGTTTTAATCAACACAATCTATGAATGTGCAGATCGTGCCCCATTTTACACGGGTTATGTTTAATCATGCGTGTGCAATGGCACGCACGTTTCAGGAAGCGGAGGAATTCACGACGCAGTGAAGGGGGTCCAAACGACAAGTATCATAAAAGGGGGGAAAGCCCTAAAGCCTATTCATGCTACCCATTCGCCTTCTCCGCTTTCCATTCTTATGAGCCTCCTAAGCACAGATCTAGATTTTGCTCCCCCCACCTTAGAGCTCACCAATGGCGGGCTCCGGCTCCAACGGCCAGTGGGAGGTTTCCACGGTCACCGACCGGGATATCCTGGACCTCAAGAAGGCCGGCTATCTCTCCGCCAACATCCCTCATCGCGCCCCGAAGGAGGGCCAAGTGATCCCCACCCCCAAGACGGACGAAAGGGTGGTCTTTCTCCCCCACTTCATCTGGGGGCTGAACTTCACACTCCACCCCTTCGTCAGGAGGGCTGATGTTTTTCTACGACCTCGACTTTCACGACCTCCCGCTAAACTCCTTCATGCATATATTGGCATTCATCCTCGTCTACGTGGCTTTTCCCGAGGTCGAGACACACTTCAGGCTTTGGCTCAAAGTGTTCAATGTCAAGCCGATGTGCGTCGGAGGCAAGCACACAGACTGCAGCGGGGCTGTCATTGGCAAGCTCGCCTGCATCACATGGCCATTAGGTACCTTCATCGACACCATCAAGGTGTGTCAGATGGAGAGGTTCTACATAACTGAGCCACGGGAAGAAGGTCATATTCCCCCTACCGAATTCAGATATGGTCCCCCCACGAGATTATCTTCATGGCTCAAAAAGGGACTTAGCTGGGCATTGAGCAAGGAGATGAGCGACCTGCAGAAGCGCGTTCACTCCATGATCGAGAAGGACATCAAGATGACCAATGTGGTCCAGGTCATGCTTCAGAGATGCATCCTCCCTTGCCAGCATCAGGATACTCCCTTGTGGGCTCGTCAGCTTGACGATGCACCCACGATCCTGAACCTCTTCCGCACTACACGGGAGAAGCTGTGGAAGGCGCTCTTCAAGTCACAAAAGAGCTGGCCATCCGAGGAGGAAGACAGGGGTCTGCACGCCGCCAAGCCTGCCTTTGAGGTACGGTATAATTTTGCTTGCTCGGCTTTATTTTTCACAAATAGGATCCATAACATTTTTTTGAATAATCCCTTTGTGGACATGGCTAACGAAAGCCATTAACATCAGCAGTCCGACACCTCAGCCCGAAGACGCCAGGTTCGGGCTGTTAGCAGAAATGCTCCTGGTGAAGCCTTATGAGGCCCCCACGAAGAAGGAGATGAAGAAGAAACCAGGCTGGGGTGGCCTTCGCATCAGGGACCAGTCAAAGACTGTGTCCGGGGAAATCATGCCTCCTCGAATCCAGAGAGCATGAGGAGGAAGAGGAAGAGGAGGAGCAGCAGGAAGAGGAGGAGGACGAAGTCAATGGGGAAGGCAATTCCCACCTCGCAAGAAAGAGGGCGGCGTTATTGTGCGCCCCGGAGGAGGTACCCCTCCTCCTCAGAAGAAAGCATGTCGGGCACAAGTGATCCTATCCGACGACATCTCGGACTCAAACAGTGAGTCCGATGACTTCGAGCCGGTTCCACAAAGGAACCTCAAGGTCAAGCCCCCCGCTCGAAGGTTAGGATCCGAATATACCCTTGTTCGTCATTAACAGGTTCAAAGTTTTTTAACACATGGGTACTTTACAGCCCCCGCGCGTCCTTCCCACCGATCAGATATTGGACGGGGAAACTCCACCCGCTGAACTAGCGGAGAGTAGGAATGCATCAGATCCCGCTACTCCGGGCGCCGCCAAGGACGCCATGGATGTGTCATCCCAACATGCTCCTATGGAGCCGGGCACCAGCGGCGGGGGAGATAACATGATGGCTGAGGCTAACGCCTCGGCCACCGAAGACCAGGGGATAAACCCCACCCGGATATTAAGGAGGACGGACGAGCGGCTGCTCAGTCCCCTTTGAGGACCTCTCCAGAGCGCACCATGCATATGGAGGTAATGGTTCAAACCCCAGGTGATCGGATTACTCGATGACCACCAGAGCCACCGACCAATGGGTGTACGGTCTTGGAGGAGGCTCTATCGAGCGCCTCCATCTCCGAGGAGCATCGCACCCTTATGGGTGCGGTAAGAGCATTTAGTTTGTCAACAACGGACTGAAGGAGGCCTTCAAGGGTCTCCTGATGGGTTTTCAAGTAAGCCATGCGACACTCTTATTTGCAAAATGCTTATTTTATTTTTATGAGTATATACATGGCCGCTCCTGAGCCCTAGGTGAGTTCGATAAAAACTTACCTAGGGGTCAATCATGGATCCAATTCCGGACTATATACAAATGATATATTCGGAACGTGCGAGTAGGCCCTAAGAGGGACGAGCATATGATTGGATTGACGATAGTTTGGATGTATTGCAACTATGTAATATGGCAAGTGTTTGTGTATTACAGGCTTCATCGTCGGCGGCGGCCGTAAATGGCGCCGAGCTAGATGAGCTGAATCGGAAACTAAAATTCTTTGAGTATGAAGTTGATACCCTCAACAAAAGATTCGACGGGGCACAAGGTAAGTCTACACAAAATCCGAACACCTTTGCCAAAATACTGTCAATGCAGGTCTTCATAGCGTTACTAATCACAAAGCCTCGGCAAAAGAGGTGGAGATGCTCGAGGCCGAGTGCCAAGAGGCGAAGGACGAAGTGGCCATCAAGATGGCGACGGCCAAAGAAGCGGCTACCGCTCTCTCCGCCCTACGAGACACCGGCGCCAAGCATGAGGCTCGTGTGGCGGAGATCCAGTAGGAGATCAAGGACGCCAGCCAGAGGAGCGAGGTCCTTGAGCAGAAGGGTAAGGAGAGCGCGGTCGAACTGTCCACCCTGAAGACCGATCTCCAGAGGGAGCGGGTGGATAGGAGGTTCTTTGAGGAGCAGGTCAGCCAAGCAAAGGATATAACGGGTGGTAAGCCATAGTTACTACAGCGTGTCTTCGGGGATAGCAAGCTCAAATTGGTTACCCAGGTGTGGCGTTCCTCAGGCACCTCCTCCGATCTCCAAAAGAGCGTAGCAGAGGCCAATCGGCTTTATGCATCATGGGAAGAAGGAGACGAAGCGCGTCTATTCTGGGCATAATTTGAAGCCCCCGAGCGCACTCCTCTTCTCGCCGAGCAGCTGAAGCAGTTGATGGAGCTTTGTTGGATGGCGGAGCCAGACATGAAGGACCTCTGCCTCTGGCTGTGGCCCGATGAGCCACTACCTCGCATCCACTTCGGCCTGGTGCATAGGCTAATCACCACACAACCCCGTCTCGACGTGCTAAGGTGCTCCTCCTGCATCGAGGGAGCTTGGATTGCCTTTGCAAAGGCCAAGGTGCATTGTCCAGGGTTGGGTCCGACGAAGATAGCTACTGCACCTCCGACGCCTGGAAATGAACATCGGTGCCCCGAGTTGTATTTCACCGGAGTAATGGAAGGTGCTCAGACGGTAGCATCGCAGTGTTCGGCCGATAATATGTTTGAATAAGTTGTAATGCGTTCGAAGACATTTCGAAGTTTTAATGTTATAAGTTATCACGTGTTTAACGTGTTTGCATTCCTTTATAACTCCTGTGTGGCCGTTTGAAACTGAAAGATGTGAGTCATCGGCTTTAGCCCCCACGTAGATACTAGATGGGGTGTATCTACCAATGCACTATGTCCCTTAGCCGAGTTATCGGAACCCGAAGGTGGTAGAGTGCGGCGGACTAGGCAATCAGACCATGGTGCTTTATTTCTTTCACTTAGTCGTAGGGGCGCAAAAAGGACTCCAGGGCTCTGATGACTAGCCCCCGGAGTGTTGTGATGTTTGGATGAACCGCGGCAAAGGCTTGCATCACATGGTTTGCATGAAGAACAAACCCTTCATATAACACGGAATATCCTCTAACAAGGGTTTAAGTATAACACTTTGAGCTCGGATTCATAGACTGGCTCTCGCATACTATGACAATCAGTTTTTGGCTTTCTCCCCTGAGGTATTTGACCAGAATATGTGGAAACACAATCGCAGGGGTGCTCCCTTTGATCTTTTGGCCGAAGGAGCGGAATGTAAAGGGGAAAGCACAGGCCAGGCAACCCAACTATTGACCCAAGACATAGTTCGGAGCCAATGCATATAAAGTGAATTTCAAGACTCGAGCCCCCGGTCTGTTAGCCGGTGCATCACATCATACCAAACAGTATCACGAGAAGAGGGAGAAAAAGGAAAATATATGCCAAAAAGGACAGACAAGACATACATGTGCAACGATGTTATACTTTCCTCAACAACTCTTATAACTTCGGATTGCCGAGGAAACTTCTTACAGGTATTTGAAAGAAGGAAATTACATAGGAGTGGTTGTACAAGGGGTCTTCCATTGATGTCCTTACGTCTTCGATGTGCCCTGCTGCTAGTTTACTCCTGCTCTGTGGTGCACCTCGATGGGTGGTACTGTTCAGCGAACGGATCTTGCAAACAAGGTCTTGAGATGTCGCCAAATTGTGGATGAGCTTTAAGCCATTGGTGGGCCTTTTAATGGTCCCTACTTGTGTCCGAAGATATATTGATGGTTGTAGTTTGGTTGAGCCAGACTCTCACCTTTGTTTCCCCACCGCTACCCATGGAATTTTAAGTGCAAAGTTGTGCCTCCTTAGCATGTACTTTGTTGGTCCTAGGGGTGTGCGATGGTGTCTGAGTCCCTATTTAAGGGGAGGGGGAGGTTCTGAGAGTTCGGACCGAAGCCAAGCTCGTTTCCCAACCTTGTGGGCCTTGACGGAAGATATCAGGGCTTGCCAATCATCTTTGTAATTAAATCCGACCACTAGGGCCAGTGCATGTTCCTCGGTTCGTAGAGATCTCTCCATGTTGCTGTTAACAGTAATGACCCCCTTGAGGCCAGGCATCTTGAGCTTGAGGTATACATAATGTGGGACGACGTTGAAGGAGGCGCATGCCATTAGGCCGAGCAGGGCGTGATAGGCACTTCAGAAGGGCACAATGTCGAAGATCAAGTCTTTGCTGCGAAAGTTATTGGGCAAGCCGAACACAGCTCCCAAGGTTACGGAGCCAGTTCATAGGGCCTCGACACCTCGAATCACTCCTTTAAAGGTAGTGTTACTGGGCTTAATCCTTGATGGATCTATGCCCATGTTTTTCACCGTGTCTGAGTAAATCAGGTTAAGGCTACTTCCTCCATCCATTAGGACTTTTGTGAGGTGATATCCATCTATAATGGGGTCTAGGACAAGGGCCTCCGAACACCCATGATGGATACTGGTCGGGTGATCACGCCGATCAAAAGTGATCGGATATGCTGACCATGGGTTATACTTCGGGGCTACGGGCTCTACAACGTAAACCTCTCGAAGGTCTTGCTTCCTCTCCTTCTTAGATATATGGGTGGAGTATATCATGTTTACCATTTTGACTTCCGAAGGAAATAAATTTGACCGCCACCAATTGGGCCCCGAGGCTCATCCTCATCCTCGCTGCGGGGGCTCTTGCCTTGATCCCTGGGTGGGAGCTTGCCGACCTATTTAAACACCCAACAATTGCGGTGTGTGTTGTTAGCGGGCTTCTCTTGAGTCCTGTGGATTTGGCAAGGACTTTCCATGATATTTTCCAGCGGAGTGGGTCCATCGTGATTGACTTTAGGAGGCTTTTTCCACTACCCAGGTCGGGAGTTGCGGAAACCGGCGTTAACAGCCGTATCATTGGTGTCACCATTATTGTGTTGGTGCTTATTCTTGTTGCACTTTGGTTTCCCATTGCCATCCCAAACTTCGAAGGTTCCGGGATCTTCGGAGTTGTGGCTGCGTCTTGCTAGCCAATTGTCTTCGCCTGCTCAAAAGCGGGTCACCAGGGATGTAAGGGCGGACATGGTCCGAGGTTTATCCTGGCCGAGCTAGCGGGATAGCCATTCATCCCGAATATTGCACCGGAAGAAGGCTATTGCCTCAGCGTCCAGGCAGTCGACAATCTGGCTCTTCTTGGTCAAAAACCTATTCCAGAATTATTGAGTAGACTCTCTGGGCTTATAAACGATGTTTCTTAGGTCGGAGGAATCCGGCGGCCGAACTAGGTTCCCTAGAAGTTAGAGCGGAATGCATCCTCCAGGTCTTCCCATCATCCAATGGAGTTTTCGGGGAGGCTGTTTAGCCAGTGCCGAGCTAGCTCCTTAAGTTTGAGGGGGAGATATTTGATGGCGTGGAGATCATCTCCTCGGGCCATGTGGATGTGGAGGAGGAAGTCCTCAATCCATATGGTTGGATCAGTTGTCCCATCATACTATTCGATGTTCATGGGCTTAAATCCCTCCGGGAACTGATGCCGCATCACCTCGTTCATGAAGAACAACAAGTGAGTGGCGCCTCGAACCCGAGTTATGTCGCGCCTATATTCGGCGTCTGTTCTAGCTCGGTTACGTTCCCAGTCTCTGTTATTGCTTCGATCGAGCCATGGTCTATACCCATCACGTGTATTGGGTGAGTAGCCTCTTGATCCATAGATGGATCTTGTACGGCCTACTCTATGATCTAGGTCCTCTCACAGGTCGAACCAGTCATTGGTCTCTAGTGGCTCCTTTCCCCGCTTTCGCGGCATTGCCGGTCTATAACCAGTGTCGTCAACCGTTCTATCACGCCCGCGAGGAGGGCGGTCCGGCTTGTCGTATGGGGTATGTTTGTGTCACACCTTGTGCTTTGCCTCTCATGACTTACTTATCATGACTCAAAAATCAGGGCCAATTAAAACTTTTTTATGTTGTTGTGATGCTTGACTTGATTGTTGATTTCTTGTTTGCTTTCATGTGCTCTATATTCATAAAATCCCTACTACTCTCAAAACTCTTCTCCTTGATTCCCACTCTTGTCCAATGATCATGCCATGTGAATAGGACTTAATTATATTTTTACAAAATATTATTTTGGCCAAATAGGTTTTAATCAAATTAGGTTTGCAAAACCCCCTGATTTGAGATTTGCACTGCAAGTACCCAAATTGTGTGGATCCTTTTTCCCCAAATTCTTTATTTGGAACCTACTATATATATAAATTTCCAAAACCAAAAAATATTATTTTCATATTTTATTTAAAGGCTTTTTCTTAAGGCCAGAAATGGTCCTTTATAGGGAAAATTATTTAAATACCATAAAATATTTGATAAAATTTGGGAAAACTCAGTGGACATATATTATCAATATATAGGAGTTTCAACACATGGTCATGTTCAAGATATTGGACAAAACCCGTCAAAACCATATCTGTCTATTTCAAGGTTTTGAAATATTTCTATAAGAAATATTCTCAATTAAATCCTAGAAAATTCTAGTATGTCACATATTATATATGTGGTCATTCTGCCAAGTTTCATATCAATCCCAATTGTTTTGGTTCACCAAAATATCCCAAAACCCTCTCTGTCCAGATCCAAATTTAAGCAACTCTACATTACCAACTGTCTCCCCTTAAGCTCAAACTTTCTGGATATGTTGTAATCCTCCAATAATGCATCCACACCAAGTGGTGCATTAAGGATAATAGATTAACCTGTCCAAATTCTCTCGAACCCATTTATGCTGACTTCAAGAATTTGGTAAAATTACATTGACAAGTTTCCCCATGGACCCCAAACTTTTTGTGCATGTTATAGTCCCAAAAATATGTCACCACATCAAGTGGTGCATCAAGGGGAATGGATTTGCATAGCTAGATCTAAGAAAACCCATTTCTGCCCATTTCTAGGGTTTGCAACATTTGTATTGCCAACTTTTCTCAAATGATCTCAAAACTGGTGATCACTCCTATTTTTACCCATAATTTCATCCTGTTAAATCCCATGGCAAGTGGAGGCCTTTTGCTTGTCTAAAACTCTATCAAACACCTTCTGGCAGAAAACCAAAACTAGTGTTTTCACCTCTTCCATTGATCTCCTAGACCTCAAATTTTTACCACACCTTAACCTTATTCCCCTATACCTCCGGTAAAAATTTCAGGTTCATAGCTCAATTATTTTGGGGTAAAACCTCAAGATGCCCCCTGGATAGCTAGTTTTTTCCTCTCTCTCCACTTTCCCTCTCACCTAAGGCACCCAGAGCATCCTAGGCCCTGTCCCCCTTTGTTTAAACCCCCTAGAGCTTTGGGTACAAGTGGCCACGCCCTGCCTGCCAAGAGTATGTCCTCGCATGCAATGGACGCGCTCTAGGGGCATGCTACAGTGCGCCCAAGCACTGTAGCGGCTCCCATCCCGAGCCATCCCACAACCTTGGGCAGCATGGTCAAGTCTCTCGAGGCCGCCTCGACGTCCTCGTCATGCCACTCGGTCGGGCCCCTCCTCCTCTGCCTTCCTCTCTCCCCTTCTAGACACGCCCGAGCTCCTCCCTGGGCGTGGCCAATGGTGCACCTCGGCATGGCTATTTAAAGCCCTCCCAAGCCCTCCCCGCGCCCCTCTCGATCTCTCCTTCTCCCCCTCACTCCCTTGAGCCCCCAGACCTTCCCCCTTGCTCTCTCGTGCCCTCCATCGCCTCCCATGGCCGACGGCCGCCACTGCGAGCTTTGGAGTTGGCGCCCCTGTGGCCCCTCCCCACGGGTGCTCAGCACCGGGACGGAGGCGACACGTTCCCGCGAGCTCTCCGGCGTGTGCGGCGGCGCCAGAGGTGGCCTATGCCGCCGGGGGTAGGCACCGGCGTCGGCCGGCTCCCCCGTCCCCTGCTCCCTCTCTGTTCGAGCGGGAGGAGGGAGGATGACCTTCCACGTGGGCCCGGCGCGTTAGCGAGCCAGACACTAGGCCCAGGTGTTTAAGTGGAAGTGCCCCCGTAGGGTTCTGCTTCCCTGCGGTGAAGGCGCCTTTCACGAGGGCACCATCGATGTCGCCCGCCCCTCCTACCAGGCCGAGTCGCTGGGCCGGCCCACTCGCTATTCAGCGCCCTGTGCGCAAGATAGCCTTGAGTATAATCCCTTTTTCCTCTGTTTTATTTATTTCATCGGATCTTGTTTAATTCCTATTTTAATCATATGAGCTCCAAATTCGATGATCTGAAATTCAAATTCAAATTCAAATTCAAATTTCCTGCAAACTTTTATGTAGGATTCAAATTCAAATTTGAATTTGAACTTGGAATGCCCCTCTTGTAAAAATCCCTAGAGCAATCATAATAGCTCCAAATGGAGTGATTCAAAATCCTATATATATCTAAACTCAAGAGCTAGTATGTGTGCATTTTTCCATATACTTTCTATGATGTGTTGATTATTGGGCCATTTATTCATGTCTGGCCCACTTTGCAAATTCATAAGAAAATCATCCCAACTCCAAAACTAGTGAAACCACTTCCTAGATTCCTCTAAAATCATGCCCTATTCTATGAGTACCTCTACTCATTTTTATAATAAAAAATTCTGTTGACACCTTATAGGATCATCGATTCCTTCATTACCACCATTCAAAACTCCCCCTTGACCCACATCCACCAAAACCTCCTTAGATTATTTCCTTTTGACCAGAGATGTCCTAAAAAAATCAAACTCCTATTTATAGAGCACATTTATTTCTCTGCTTGTTGTGTTTCTTATTGTGGTTGTTTATCGATGGTAGTTGACGAGATAAACACAGTGCTCGGAGGTGGACGAGAAGCGTGTGAAGATCTCGAAGACATTGCTAAGCCAGGCAAGCATCCCCTTGACCATGTTAAGAAACTTTTCGCGCATGTCATATAGCACTTGTTGTTTCAATGTTGATCATGTTGTGGTGCTCCCCCTTCGGTGGGGTACCTCCGATGCTTTTACCGTTGACACTTGCATCATGCATGACCCTACCACCTTATGAGGGTTATGTGGGTGGGTGTAGATAGGATGCTAGTAGATGCTACGGAAGTGGGTTGGGGACTTATGCATAGTGATGGAAAGGAAGAAATGATTTCAAAGACTTTTCGAAAACCCCGTCGGGTGCCACAAATGCCCGACGGAGATGATGATGAGCTAGGTAAACACTTGAGAAAGAAGTGGTGTACCGGAGCAAGTGAGTGTGTGTTTTCAAAAACGGATTAGATATAAGATTTGTCAACCGTCCCAACCTTACATGTGCAACCACGATACCCCTTACGGGACTGGTCTTTGTTGATTACCTTGGTGGGCATTGGCAAGGAGCCCGCATTACTAGTGGTGAGAGTGGTGTGGTCACTCTCGATACGGGGTCATACCAGTATGTACGATCATGCGCTGTCTTCAGAGGCAACGGGCACACCATTGGTCCCCTCATAGAACGTACGATTAGAGCGAGGCTCGTTTGATGTACATCGTGAGGGCTGGGTACCAATCGAGTGGACTCTTTGTTTAGTATCGCTAGGGGAAAGGAATTGTTCGGGTGCTTACCTCGGGTATGTTATATACCGTGAGTCGTGGATGACACGGAAGTTCCTCGAGTCTTGTGGGTTAAGTGTGCAACCTCTGCAGAGTGTAAAATTATTTGAATAGTCGTGTCCATGGTCAAGGACAGTTGGGTGGTGCTGCTTAGACTATGTCTAGATGTTTTCGCAAACTTGGTGTGTGTGTGTGTGGTGAGAACGATGATACTTGAGTCGAGTCGAGTGACTTGGCATGATGATTGAACATGAGATGTTCAGATGGTCCATGAGACAAGTCTAAGGACTTGGTGTGATGGTTGAACATGAGATGTCCAACCCCCTTCTTATGATGGACTATGGCTTGTTCTTATGAACACCTGTCTATCGTTGATGCATGCTCACTTAAGTTACTTGATCATGTCATTGCACTCAAAACTAGCTTTCTGCAAAACTTACCTATTAGTGCTATATCATGCATTGTTATTGCCTTGTCCCAAACATGGGTTGCTTGCGAGTACATTAAAAGTACTCATTGGCTTGCCACTGGTTATTTTATTGGCCAGGCATGAAAGATCAGGTTATGATGAAGATTACCTCGGTGGCGGACATGCGAGCTAGGACGCTTCCTAGTCAGAAAGCCTGTAGGGTTAAGGCAGATGGCAATGGGTTCACGCTATCATTGAAGATTTCCGCTACAATCATATGAAGACTTGTCCATAAAGGCCATATTTGAGTAAACCGGTACGTAATGGATGTAAGACTCTTGTTATTCAGTTTCTATGTGTTCAGTGAGCATTGATCTCTGGGATCACTGTGCACGTAAATTCGGTGACCACGACTTATGAGTCGGGGTACCCACAGTTTGGGAGACGGGGTATTAGTGAGCTCATCATCAAATTGCGGCAACAGCTTTCTGCACAAATAACTCTTAGGTTGGTCCGACATACCGGTACCGTATCCCTCCTCAGCTGAGAGGACTCTAGTCCATCGATTGTTGAGGTCGTCTTGTTCGGCTTTAAGTTGTCGTTCTTTCACTTTCAGGCTGTGAGCCGTTGCTCTGAGCCGTTGTCTGAACAGTTCCTGATCTTCAGAGTTATTAGGAATGTCTAGGTCATCGGCTTCCGGGATGTCCTCCTCCTCCACAGGAGGGAGGTAGTTGTCGTTCTTGTAATCGTTGAAGTCTCGGGGTTGCTCTGTTCCTTAGGCCTTTCTTGACCCTCTAATGGGTTTTCAGGGATATCGGGGTCACCACGGTCCTCAGGAATATCTCCATCCCCAGTTGCGATAATAGGTTTCCTTCCCTTTTTTCCTTTTGACTGCTTATGAGGTTTCCGGCGCCTTGACGGTGCGTCGTCGGACTTGTCGCCATCATTATTGGGTGTTTTGTTGCCATTAGTGGTAGGAGTGTCCACCATGTAGACATCGTATGTCGAGGCAGCAGCCCGTCGCTTGTTATTGACGGGGTCGAGGCGCAATCCTCTTCATCCATGTATTCCGCCTCGACGGAGGCATAGTCCATAGTCGGTTAAGTCTTCGACTGTGGCTATGAAGTGGGTGGTGGGTGGGTTGAAAAATTCATCCTGACCCTCTCTGTAACCGTTTTGAGCATAGATCGAGGTGAATCGTTGGAAATTTTCATCAACGAGATGCGATCTAGGGCTTCGTCGAACGCCAAACGCTCGATCGGATCATGTTGTTTGGAACTTTTAGAATTGACCTCCGATGTGCCCGAACGAGAGGGATGTTCGGCAAGAACGAGTGTCCCGGACTAGGAATTGGAACACCACCATGGTTAACCCCGTTGGCATGATCGAAGAAGGAACTCGAGGTTAAAGCCTTAGAGTCTTCGGGCGTGGTAAGTGAAGCCGCAATTCCGACTAGTGACAAGTCGCCCCGAGAATCCACGGAGAACTCTAGGTTCCCGAATCTGACCTCTCGATCAGGAGCGAAGCTCTCGACACGGCCTAGATGGCTGGTTTGGTGGGCGTGCAGCACAACAATTCCAAAGGCGAAGATCTGTCCGGGGACAAAAGTGTCCATGTTGCAGACCTCTTCGTTGATGACAAGGTGAGACATCGATTCCTTGGGCGCTCATAGAGGAACTCTCAATTAAAGCACCAATGTCGGTGTCAAAACCGGCGGATGTCGAGTAGGGAGTCCCAAACTGTGAGGCAAGAACCGATGGTAATGGGAGACCAAGGAGACACAGATTTACCCAGGTTCGGGCCCTCCTATGGAGGTAATACCCAACGTCCTTCTTGGTTGTAATAATGATATGGGGGTCACAGAGTTAATCTACCTCGAGATTGAATAGCTAACCCTAGATGAGTTGTTCTGTTGCTATAACCTAAAACCCTCCGACTTATATAGACGCCAAGGGTACCTAGGGTTTACACATGGTCGGTTACACACCAAAGAGATAAATATTCCTATTCGCTACATCAAACGTGGATTACAAGCCGTGCTTCCTGAAGCTTCCATCTTTGAGATAGGGCCTTCAATTGATCCTTTGTTCGGTAAGTCGCCCATATAGTCCAGACAATAGAAATAGGTCAGCCCCCGGAGGACCCCTTAATCTAGGACTGCCTCAGCCCTATCTATGTAGGACTTAACCTTGATGGTCATTATTTTTGTAAGAACCTAAGTATGGATGTAAGACTCTTGTTATTCAACTTCTTTGTGTTCAGTGAGGATTGATCTCTGGGATCACTGTACATGTGCATTTGGTGATCATGACTTTTGAGTTGGGGTACCCACAGAGCTGGTATCAGAGCCATCCTGAATGTAGGAAGCCTTAATTAGCATGGACGTTAGTTAGGATATAACCGTTTTCAAAACTATACCTAGCACCTATACTTAGGAGGTTCTGCACTTCTTATCTCTTCTAGTCTTGTCACAACACTCTACTAACTCTCCTCCCTTCAAACCTTTGTAGATATCCATCATATCCAAAGCCTTCCTAACCTCCAGATTTCCCCTACTCCTTGAGGATAGCTTGGAGAAGCGTCAGTTTTGCCAACACCCATTTTCCTCTACCACGAGCACTAGGTCGATGGCGTCGCAAAGAAGTACCACGTTGATGTGGTCATGAAGAAAAACGACTCCCCGACTAGTTAGTTCTTTGAAGGACCACAAATGGATACCCTGGCACTCGCAGTCAAGACAACCGCATGCAAGGCACACCTCCACCTTCGAGACATCGTCCCAGAGATGGCTGACGAGCCAGCTACTCGCTACTTGCCTTTTACGAAGGATGATCTTGGCGAGAGTTGGACATTGATTCCATCAAAGGAGGATGGCACACAACTTAGGTTCCAGACCTACTTCAGCCTCTCCGCCGACAGTCTTGCTCACAACCTAATTAAGGAGTTCGTGAAGCTCCGTGGAGAACTTCACCACACCCGAGAGCTTCTTTATCAAGCCAAGACGAAGCCAGACAAGATCAAGAAGGATGGAGCCCCCGAGTGACGACCAGCTGTCGCTCACAGAGGAGGACTACCCTCAGCTAGATATGCACCCACACTTCATCGTCGCATAAGTGCAAATGAGTAGTGTGCGCTCTTCACTGACCCACCGACAAAGCATCATTGGACCTCCTCGATCTCCGACCCCCTCGACGATGCCCGTATAGAGGACGATAAGGAGGGAGACCTAGAGGAGTAGGACTATGAGACCGAGCACTCCACCACCTGAGTCCGAGAACCCATTTGGTAGGATCAGTCATGTACCCCTCATGCAAAGTCATGTCCATGTAATTGTGACAGCCCAAGTGCTGCCCCTACCTTTATTTGGCATGTAACCTATTGCATGAACCTTGTGCCATGAGATTAATGAGATTGCACCTTGTCATGCCATGCTTTGTTTTGAATCCATGCATCATGCATCATTTCATCCATCATGCATTTTGATTCTTATGTGGCCCTGTGTGATTGGTGGGGTGTGATTTTGAGTGTTGTGTGTGATGTGGTGGAATGTTGGTGTGCAACCCTCCTTTTCTTCCCTCTCTTTTCTTTTCAACAAACCTTCCAATACCCCCCCCCCACCTTTTGCTTCATGTTATTTGTTAAGTAGAATAAAGTTGCTATTTAAATGATTTAAAAATGTTCAAGAGGTAGCCCTATATGTGTTATGAATTTTGAGTATGGGTGTTTTGATGTTTGAAGTTTGTGTGCTTGTGAGTTTTAAATAACAGAGGGCTGCCTATTTTAAAATATTTAAATTACTTGTCCTAAAAATCAACTTAATATTTTATTAAATAGTGCATAATATTTTCTTTACAAAAGTATTTTTGTTTGCACCAGAACCCTTTTATTTTTCTCTCGTGTTTTCCCTTGTGTTGTGTTGTTTTTAAAAAGAATAAATTTTCTATTTTTTGTTGGATTTGAGAGAGTGTGTGCGTGTGGGCTGTGTCCTCCCGGCCCACGCGGCCCAGCAGGTAGCTGATGGCTACCTGCCTCGTCCTCCTCTGTTAGGAGGTTCAGAGAGAGTGAGAGCGCGAGAGAGCCGATGCCGTCGCCGTCAGGGGCTCACGGACGTCGAGGCCGGGTCCCCTTTATAAGTGCGCGAAGCCCTAGGTTTCTTCTTCCCCCTCGCCGCTGCCGCTCCCCTTCTCCCCTCCTTATTCTCCCTCTTCCTCCTCTCTTCTTCGCCCTTTAGGTAAGGATTAAGAGAGCAGGGAATTCAGAGAGCAGAGAGGTCACCGTCGTCTTCGCGCCTCCAGCGTGCCTCGTCATCGGTGGAGATGGTGTGGAGCAAGTCGCCATCATCCTCGATCCATTCTCGGAGCTAGGAGGCTCTAGGAGGTCGTCTTCTTCCTCCTCGCCGCCGGATTGTCGTCGGGTCTTCTTCCTCTTCGTACGCATCGTCGTCTCAGCCTGTCTTTCCTCTTCGCGCATCCGGATAGCCGTTGCCCTTCCCTCGGTGAGCAGTCAACGTGCAGCTTCCTCCCCTTGTAGCTTGTGTCGTCGCCGTTGTGCTCGTGTCGCCGCCGCTCAGAAAAGCTCATGCTTGAGCTCACCTCCGTCCCCCTCGTCGCAAGATGAGTAGAGGGATGGGTTCCCCGTAGTGCCTGTGAGTCCCGCGTCCTTCCTATCACGCCGCTAGTGCCGTAGATCGCCGGAGCCGCTCACCACCATTGCCTATCGCCGCAGCTGTTTTGTTCTTCAGTTTCATTAGAGAGTTAGAGAGCGTGTGTGTATTAGAGGGCAGATGCCCCTCCTCTGCCATCAGTCGCGCGAGTAGCAGAGTGGTAGCTCCAGGGGGAAATGACCCTGAGGTCAGGGGTTTGAGCCCGACCCCTTCCCCCCTTTTTTGTATTATTTTTTCTTTTTGTTTTCTTTTGTTTTCTTCCTTGCTATACATGTATGTGTGTGTACTTTAATTCCAGCTTGTGGTTTTTTTTATTTTGCTTTCTTGAGTGTTGTGTGTGTGTGCTTCGTGCATACATACACATGTGCTTGAGTATGTGATTTGTGAGTGTGAGTGTGTGTATGTGTATGTGCATGTGAGTATGCACATATGCATGAGCTTGTGAGTGTGTGTGCTTCTTGCATACACACTTGTGTAGTGTAGTGTGTCTAGTGCATATGTGTGTGTGCACATATGTATGTGTTCTTATGTGTTCTTTGGGGTTCTTATGTGTTCTTGTGTTAGAGTGTGTGTGTGTGTGTTGCCATATACATATGCATATGCATATATGCATTGTGCATATATGTATACATATGTGTGTGGATGACCACCCACACACATGAGCTTGTGTATGTGTGTGAGAGTGTATGTGCCTAGTGCATTTGTGAGTGTTGTGTGTTAGTGCCTATGTCCATTATGCATATATGAGCATGTGAGTGTGTGTGGGTGAACACCCCCTTCTTGGGTGGTATGCTCATGAATGTTGGTGCTCATATGCCTTGGGCATATATAGGGCATGGATGTGCTTGCTTGTAGTGTGTGTGTAGAGTGTATGTGTGTGTGGGGACTAGTGGGTTTCCCCACTTGATAAACCCCTTTGTTGTATTTATATGCATGTGGTGATTGTTAGCTCTTTTCCATCTCTAGCTAAGTTAAAAATCTGGTTGTGATCATTTATGCCCATGTTCAAACAGAGCTATGTATCACTTATGAGAATAGGTGGTAGTTTTGCTATCTTGTTGTGTCTTGTTGTTTCACATGAACATATGAGTATGACACATGTTTTTGGGGTAGAAAGAGCCAATGGATCCATTGGTGTGTTTAGATTTCACTTTTGAGCAAGTTCATAAAACTGTCATTTTAGCTGTGATGCCAATTTGTCATTTTTGCATGATTTAATCCATGCTTGCTTTGGGGCATGTGCCAACATGGAAGTGCTAGTGTTTTATATCTATTATTCCATGGTATTTTTGTTTAACATGAGAATCACCCATATAAGTGGGAAACATGCTGCTAAGTAGCCAACTTAATGTTTCTGTTTCAGCATGCTAAAGAATTACCTAGTCTGAGAAATCTGGTGTTATTTTATGCCATGTAGACTGGTTGGTATCTTGTGATGTGTTGTGAATTAGATCATGCTCAGTGCTAGTATTTCGGACTAGATGTTGTCTACTACCATCCTGTTAATTGTCATGCCAATAGGTGCTCTGTATCATATTTAACTACCGCTGTCAACTTGCTACTTTATTAACTCAGATTCCAGAAAACTGTAATTTTCACCAAGTCCCAGAAAACAGTTTCATCTTGTCAACTTGATAGCTTCATGGTTATTGATGTGTGCCTCCTTTGCAGATTGTGTAGTTGGATAATTTGATGTATATGTGATGTAGTTTCTGTCAATATTTATTTGTGGCTGTAGTATTCCTGCTGTGGGCTGTGTAAGTTGCTAAGTTGCTGTTTTGTGGCAGATTGTTGGTTTATTGATTTGTGACTTGTGGGAGCTATACTCCATGGAATTGATTGATTTTTGAGGTTATTGTGGTTGGTTTTTCATTGCCTAACCAGGAGACACCTTGGAATACCAAGAATAAGCCCATGGTAATGGTTGTCTTGTGTTTTGCCTTCGTACCTTGTTGTGAGTGTATCGTGAGAACCGTAACAACGTTTCTTGCGTTCTTTATATGCATTTCTATCGATTTTGCATGCTGCATCCATATTTTCCATGTTCATGCATGTTTAAATAACTTAACATGAGGTTCTGTCCAGATTCATTAATAAACAAACTCTGCATGTGAAACATGACTAGTGTTGGATTGCCATGTTAAATTCGTATAAATGAATCATGCATCATCTAGATTGTGCATTGCACCTTGGTTGGATGTTTATTGTTGCTGTTTCTCTTGGGTAGACGTGAGTGTTGATACTGAGTACGAGGACCCAGGAGAGTACTACTACGAGGATCCCACTACTTGTTTCGCTAAAGAACCAACAGGCAAGAAGATCGTACCCGGATCCCGATACTATTTTCGCTTGCTAGTTTCTCGCTCTTATCATTACAATTGCGCTACCTACCACTTGAATATCAGCCTCCTAATTGCCATGAAAGCCTCTAACCCTCTACATCCTAGCAAACCTTTGATTGGCTAAGTTACCGCTGCTCAGCCCCTCTTATAGCGCTCTTAGTTGCAGGTGCAGGTTGTTCCATGTGATAACATGGATTAGATATCACAATATTATCTATTATTTAATTTAATGCGCATAAATATCTTGGCATTGGTGGAAGTCTTGGCCTTTTGCTAGGTGTTTTGTTCCGCTGTTACCGCCATAGTTCTTGTTACCGGTGTTATGGTTTCCATATTTTGCGCTCCTAACACGCTCCGGGTTGTTATGGGGACCCCTTGTTTATTCGGTTGAGATTAAAACTTCTCTGGCAAGACCCAACATTGGTACTACATTTCCTTAATAACTTAATAAAATTTGCATAGGGCTTTGCAAACCCGTGGATAATTAATCAACCCCCGGGCCAGTGCTCCTCATGAGTGTTGGTCCAAACTAGAGCATTGTGCGGGGCCAACCCAGGACAACTTGGGAGATTTCTATCAGGCCTCCGTACGCGTCACTTATCCGTCGTGTCCTGAGAACAAGATACGCGGCTCTTATCGGGTTCATCGACACGTCGGGTGGTCTTGGTGGATTTGTTTTACCTATGATGACCACGAGATCCGTGGTCGAGGCTATTCCCGCGGAGTGTGGTTATTTGTGATGGACTAGTTGGAGCACCCCTGCAGGGTTAAATCTTTTCGAGAAACCGTGCCCGTGGTTATGTGGCAACTTGGATATTTGTTTAACACCGTGTTATAGTAAACTTGAAGTAAACTCTTAATAAAATACACCAACTGTGTGAGTAACCGTGATCGCCTCTGCTCGTGAACATGATCCGAGAGAGAACGCGGTGGGGTTATGTCTGACATAAGTAAGTGTTCAGGATCTCATAGAGATCATACTAGATTTGATCATTCATCATAGGCCAATCATATTTATTTTCATGTTACGTAAGTTAGCCACCATATATGCTTAGTGCTACTTCAAACTAAACACATATCCCATCCCAACCTTTAAGCTTGAATAGTCTCGGTAACCGGACGCTTGATTGTTGAGTCCTTGTGGCTCACAGATTACTACAAACCTCCAGGTGCAGGTACAGATGAGTACGTGCAGGATGATCTTACGCAGCTCCAGTGGGAGTATGATGAGGAAAGAGGCAGGATGTACGTGACTTACCCGGATGAGTAGAGGACCATGGTCGTGATCTTCGGGATAGCGAGATAGTTTCATTTGCATCTGTTTTATCATTTGATTTCGTCCGTAGTTGAACCCTGTCTTCATCTTGATGATTTGAACTCTGTGTGGAATTGTAATTTAGCATGTGGCGAGTGTAAGACAACTTGTATACTCATCTCTTCTGTAATGTACGATCCAATGTTACTATACTTGCGAACGGCAAGATGCGCCTCTATCCCTTGCGAGACCCTCGTGTCTTAAAAAGGATAGGCACGCATCTTCGGCGTGACAAGTTGGTATCAGAGCCATACGACCATAGGAGCCTTTGCTTGATCAAACTTGGCCGAGTCGAGTCTAGTAAAAACTATTTTGAGTCTAGTTATTTCGGACAGTAGCATTCTTTTTACTCCTCTTCTATGCTCTGGTGAGGTATTCGACTTAGCAATTTTAATTCTACTCCTCTTCTCGCTCAAAAAAATTTAGGATCACGCGGGTATTTTGGAGTCTTTATGATATCGATGTGATAGGGTTCTGTCTTGGTGCCTCCTGTCTGACTTGATTTCTTCCAGGGAGTCGAGCTCCAGGGAATGTTGGCACATTGTTATCATTCAGCTTCCTTGATATCTCAGGACAGAGAGTGTTCGGAATTACTTCAATACTTATCGTGGTGAGATAAGGCTAGAGTCACCCAATACTGGGGAGGCATCTGGGGTACCATCATGGTTTAGTATCGTTGTGAGTTTGAGGATTCGAGTTAGATGAAGTTGTGAAAGCCTCTGGTTATGTGTTGAAGGATGGATACAGTTGGGGTGTAGGATTGTTAGTTGTGTGAGATATTTCCTCCTTGTATCCCCCACACCGGATTACATAACCAGAAAGTTTTCAGATGTTCTTAGGTGGGAAATCTTGTAGTTATCTAGGATCATCTTCTTCAGATGTATGTGGGAATATACATTTGTTCCGAGCGCTTAGCTCAATACTTTTGTGTAATTGCAAGTGGCTTTTAATTTCTGATGATGTTATCATAAACCAAAGAAGCATTCTTAATAATTTTTTAGTAGGAAGGCTGTGTTGTTTTGTTCAATTTCTTTTGAGCAATTGATTCAGCTTTTGAATTCTTCTTATCAATGAGGTGTTGATGCCTTTTGTCCATCTTCAGGATGGCTCCACCAGCTCGCAACAATCCGGGTCGTGGTGAGGAGCAGACTGATGTTCCACCACCACCACCACCCCCGCCGCCGCCTCCTCCGCCTCCTCCTCCAGAAGCTTGGCAAGCTGTGATGGCTGCAACCAATGCAAACACTCAGATGTTGCTCAGGTTGTTGCAAGAAAGGGAGCAGGGTCAGCAAGGTTTTCAAGGGAATTTTCAGAATCAGCTTCAGTTTGCGACACTCAATCAGTTCCTTGCAACCAGCCCATGTCTTTCACGTGTTGTGAGCACCCTTTTGATGGTGATGATTGGCTTCATCATATGAGTAAGCATTTTGAGTGCAGTGATGTCAGGCCAGAGGACTTTGTCAGATTTGCATCGTTCTAGCTCAAGGGTCAAGCAGCTGATTGGTGGCAGTAGTACAAGGATTTCAGGGGCGATCATGTTGTTACTTGGGATGATTTCCATCGTGACTTCAGGGATCATTAAATTCTGAAAAGCTTTGTCGAGGAGATGCGTGAGAAGTTCAGGCACCTGAAGCAGGGAAGTAAGTCTGTCTACCAGTACAACGTCGAGTTCCAGAATCTAGCCCGTTATGCTAAGCAAGATGTTCCAGATGACAAGGCTATGATCTATCAGTTCAGAGGTGGTCTCAAACATGAGCTTCTGCCAGGCCTAGTTCTTCAAGAGCCTCGTGAGTTTGATCAGTTCTATAACATGGCTTTGAAGGTCGAGGCAACTCAGCTCAAGTTGGAGAACTCAAAGAAGCGTTCAAGGGATTCTTATTCTTCTTCTTCCAGCTCGCACATGGTTCCCAAACAGCAGAAGTATTGGGTGCCAAATCCTCCTCCGTTTTGCCCTCCTCAGCAGCAGAAGCAGTTTGGTGCTCTTGGTTCTTCCCACCCACCCAACCCAGGATTCCAGCAGAGACCCCAGGCGTCCAAGGGAGTTCTTGTTCCTCCTCCACGCAATGTGCGTCCGCTTTTTGAGGTGACTTGTTACAAGTGTGGTCAGAAGGGCCACTATGCAAACAAGTGCAACCAGCGGCGTCTTCCGCCTCCTCCTCCTGTCAAGCCTCTAGGCAATGCTATGGTGAAGCATAATCCCAAGACCGCAAGAGTGAATATGGTGAATGCAGTAGAGGCAGAGGCTTCTCCTCAAGTGATCATGGGTAATCTCTCAGTTAATGATTTTCCTGCAAAAGTTTTGTTTGATTCTGGAGCATCGCATTCATTCATGTCTAAAGCATTCCTCGTCAAGCATGATTTTGATTCTGAATATTTGAGTAAGGATTTGCGTGTTGTTTCGCCAGGCACTCTCATGAGCGCTAACAAGGTGGTTTCGGATGTTTCTATCAAGTTGGGCAATTATTCTTTTCTAGCATCTCCAATTGTTCTCGGTAATTCCGATATTGATCTCATTTTGGGCATGGACTTCCTGGCTATGAACAAAGCTCATATTGATTGCAAAGCAAAAGAAGTCAAGCTGACTCATCCTTCAGAATACGTGATTATTTTCGCGGCTCGCGATGACACAATCCGTCTCTTTGCTCTTAATGAGAAGGGTGAAATCTCGCTCAAATTCCGGTGGTTTGTGAGTATGAAGATGTCTTTCTAGAAGAGTTGCCAAGAATGCCTCCGCACCGACCAGTTGAGTTCGTGATTGATCTCGAGCCCGGAACTGAACCGGTTTGCAGGCACACGTATAAACTTGGCCCCGAAGAGCTGAAAGAGTTGAAGAAGCACTTAGACAAGCAAGAACGTCTGGGTCTGATCAGATCAGACCAAGTTCTTCTCCATGGGGTTGTGGTGTTTTGTTTGTCAAGAAGAAAGATGGCACGGATCGTCTTTGTGTTGATTACTGGCCATTGAATAAGAAGACAATCAGAAACAAGTACCCACATCCCAACATCAAAGATTTGTTTGAGCAAATGAAAGGTGCCAAGGTTTACTCGAAGCTTGATCTTCGCATGGGTTATTATCAGATTCGCATTCGCGAAGAAGACATTCCTAAGACCGATTTCAGGATGAGTTTCGGCTCTTATGAGTACACCGTCATGTCGTTTGGTCTTGCGAATGCTCCTCCAACCTTCTCAAGAATGATGAATTTCATTTTCTCTCCTTTCAAGAATGAGTTCGTCTTGGTCTATCTGGATGATATCCTTGTGTTCTCGAAGATAGAAGAAGAGCATGCAGAGCATCTCCGGCTTGTGCTTGACAAGTTAAGAGAGCATCGATTCTATGCCAAGTTTTCCAAGTGTGAGTTTTGGCTCAATGAAGTGGTGTGCCTTGGACATGTGATCTCTACCGAGGGATTTAAAGTGCACCCTAAGAAAGTTGAGGCAATATTGAAGTGGGAACCTCCTCAGGACGTGAAGCAGCTTCGGAGTATCCTCGGCCTTGCTAGCTATTGCAGAAGATTTGTGGAGAACTTCTCTCAAATTGCTAAGCCTCTATCCAATCTCCTCCAGGAGAGTGTCAAGTATGTTTGGTCTCCTGAGTGTGATGTGGCGTTTAATATGCTCAAGCAGAGACTGACGTCAGCTCCAGTTCTTGTTCCTCCTAAGCAGTCTAAGCCTTTCCAGGTTTTCTGTGATGCTTCTCTCCAAGGTCTTGGTGGTGTTCTCATGCAAGATAAGAAGATTGTTGCTTATACCTCGCGTCAGTTGAAGTCTGCCGAGAAGAACTACCCCACTCATGATCTTGAGTTGGCGGCAGGTGTGCATGCTCTAATGACTTGGAGGCATTTGTTGTTGGGTAGACCAGTTGAGGTGTACACTAACCACAAGAGCTTGAAGTACATTTTCACTCAACCCAATCTCAATCTTCGGCAGTCTCGTTGGGTGGAAATGCTTGAGGACTTCAATCGAAGCATTGAGTATACTCTTGGGAAAGCAAATGTCATTGCAGACGCACTCAGCCGTAAGGCGTACTGCAATAGTCTCATCTTGAAGCCTCTCCAACCCGAGCTTTGTGAAGCCTTCCGCAAGCTCAACCTTCAGATGATTTCGCAAGGATTTCTTGCAAATCTTCAAGTTTCTTCGACTCTGGAAGATCAGGTTCGCCAAGAGCAGCTTCTTGACGCTATGGTGAAGAAGGTGAAGAAAGGTGTGGCCAAGAGCATTCCGAAGTATAAGTGCTTTTGCATTGATGACAAAGATACCTTGTTCTTTGAGGACCGTCATGTGGTTCCAAAAGGTGATCTTAGAAAGGTTATCATGGATGAAGCACACAATTCTCTTCTATCCATTCATCCAGGTAGTTCAAAGATGTATCAGGATCTCAAGCAAACCTTCTGGTGGGCTCGCATGAAACGTGAAATCAGTTCGTTGCCAAGGCAAAGTGTTGAAGAGGTTCAACATGAGTGAGGCCAAGAAAGGGTTCTTGCCCGTCTCACAATGCATAAGGCTAAGCAAGACTCAGAGTAGGATTCCATATGATGAGCGAAACCGGATGAGTAGGATTCCATATGCCTCGGTAATAAAATCCATCATGTATGCCATCTTATGTACATGGCATGATGTTGCCCATGCAAGAAGCTTAACAAGAAGATACCAGGCCGACCCAGGTGAGAGTCACTAGGCAGCGGTGAAAACTATCTTGAAGTACCTAAAAAGGACTAAATATATGTTCCTAGTTTATGGAGGTGAGAAGGAACTCTGCGTAAAGGGTTACGCTAATGCTAGTTTCCAATGCGACAAGGATGATTGTCGATTGCAAACTGGATTTGTGTATGTCATGAATGGACGAGCAGTGAGATGGACGAGTTCCAAGCAAGATACGGTGGCCGACTCCACGATAGAGGGAGAATACATTGCGGCTTGTGAATCCGCAAAGGAAGGTCTTTGTATTCAGAAGTTTTTGGAAGATATTGGTGTGTTCCCGGGCTGGTCAAAACCATTGGACCTTTATTGCGATAATTCAGGTGCCATCACATGGTCCAAGGAGCCGAGACAACACCACAAGACCAGGCACATAGACCGAAAATATCACTTGATACGAAAGCTCGTAGAGAAAGGTGATACCAATTTATGCAAGATTCATATAGATGCAAATGTTGCAGATCTGTTGACGCTTCCACAACCCAAGCATAAGGGGCACGTTAGAGCTATGGGCATTCGATTTCTATTTGATTGACTCTAGTGCAAGTGGGAGACTGTTGGATATATGCCCTAGAGGCAATCATGTATGGTGATATTTCCAATGTGTTTATGAATAAAGATACTCCTCTGACATTATCATTGATGTGTATTAACTAGTATGTGACTTGTTTGTGGGCTATGCATTGTATGATGACTGTCCTAAATGGTCTCAAGTCAAAAGGGATGTGTGGACGCGTAGCCAGTTAGACTAGCATATGACATGGTGGATGGTCTGGTCTCACTGACCATGTAGCATTGGATGCTAGCCAGATAATATGGACTCGGAAAGGTCTGGTCAGATTCGACAAAGTCGAATACGAGTTGAGATAAGGTCTGAGTTGGACAGACCCAACTATCAGATGCAACGATATGTCATTTGTGAGTCTCTAGTACAACATATGTTCTATGTCTTAAGACCTGAGCTGGCGCATGTACTCGGGATGATGACAAACTTGGTTTGGTCTGAACAAATGATACTCCGTGATTGGGTAGTTATAAAGGTGGGTTTCGGGCTTGTCCAAATCCATGCTTCAAGACATGGTCGAGCAAGATGGGATTTGCCCCTCTGGTCAGGAGAGATATACTCTGGGCCCCTCATGCGATCTGACCTGGATAAGCATGGCCATGCGATGAGGATTATGAGATAATCCGAAGTGTTGGTCGGATTCACCAGAATGAGAAAGAGGTCGTGCTGCAACAAGGATGATCATGTCGCCTTGTGCACGACAACATATATCGTGTGGCAAAGGGAATGGAAATGTGAAGTACAGGTTCGCCTAACCAGCTTTAACAAACACTTAGAGTCGGCACGCCGTGCTAGAGGCCGCTACCGACTAGTCGAGCCAGATATGATCTGACTCGCGACCAAGTGAACGAGAACCTAAGGGGTCGCGCGCTTGAGTGAAGGAACATGTGCGATTTAGGATCCGTGCAAAGCCCAAGAGTTGAACCCGCACAAGATGCCTATATATAGTGGAGCTGCGGCACACCCATCCGATTGATCGCTTCGGCGCCATCATTAGGGCTTTCCATGTGTTGCAAGTAGCCACCTCCACTCGCCGCTGCCGACTAGGTGATCGGACCTAGTATTCCACCGCACGGTGTTCCTCCTGCACGCGCCGCTCCGTCGAACCTGAACATGGGATCCGGTGATTGGTTGTTCGAGGGAGATCGGACGAGGAGGAGACGGACCACGCGAACGTGCTGCCCCAACTCTTTTTCCGCTTCACGGCACTACGCGTCTAGTGGTAACGATCTGTGGTCCATCTCCGTACCATTTTCTTGGATGTTCTGCGTGTAGGAAATTTTAATTTGCATGTGATGCTCCTACGGTAGAACCCAACAAGATTGCCTACCCTTCTCTGAGTTCTCCTACAACAATAGCTATCAATCGAGTCGTCAGATGGCACCATTTAAGGTGTTATATGGATGCAAGTGTTGCACTCCTCTCAACTGGTTGGAGATCAGAGAAGGATTAGTCTTTGGGCCAAATATCCTCCGCAAAGAAGAAGAGCAAGTTCAACTTGTACGAGACCGCCAAGTCAACACAAAAGAGCTATGTCAGCTCCCACCGTCGGGACATGAGTTTCCGTGTTGGAGACCATGTTTACCTCCGAGTTACCCCTCTTAAGGGAACCAACCACTTCCACGTCAAGGGAAAGCTCGCACCAAGATACATTGGCCCCTTCAAGATCACCGGCAAACAAGGAGAAGTTGTGATGCGGAGCATCCTATGGACATCACCATGGCAAGGGTCCCTTTGCCAAGTGACACGTGCCACATCTACTCCACATACATAAAGGTGAATCATCTCCTTTACACGTGTTCACTTGACCCCTTCGAAGATGGTATGCTACTTGACATTCCTCTCATGTGCATGCATAGGTATCGTCGGAGCTTCATCGATGACGAGGAGGAGTGCCAGAACCTACGTACGACTACACCATCAGTGAGGGAAGCTTGGAAGAGAAGGAAGAAGAAGCAAGGAGCAGACTCTGGAAGTCCCAGACCTTCCGTCCTGCCCGGAACCTCTGGACCGCGGACCTTCTGGCCTGCCCAAAACTTCCGCCCTCAGCGCACCCCAGGCATGCATCCACTCCTCCGCAAGACCCATGTACCCCTTTCTCACCCACACTTCTCCCTAGACTATATATACTCATCTCCCACCTCCATTCTAGGGTTAGCAATGGTTTAGCTCTTAGATAGTTGAGCCTAGATCCTTCCACTAACTCTCCCATGGAGTAGATGCCTTTGTGGAGAAGATCCCCTAGTGGATGTCAAGGCCCCTCACGAGGGAAGATCCTCCGGGATATCAAGGCCCCATCTCCCCATGGGATTTCCCTTTGTTGTTCATGTACCTTTGTGGATATTGTGTGTGGTGAGTCTCGTGGATGTGTGATTGGACTTGTTCTTGAGTGTTTCCTCTTGTGATTTCTCCTCATTCTTCCCCATGTTCTTCGTGTTCTTTGTGGAATCCCCCTCCAATTCATGAAAGATCGACACACACAGGCTTGCCCCGTATCAATTTGGTATCATGAGTCACGTTGATCACGAATTTGGAGCCTTACCCCCCATGTTCTACCCATTAGTTCGAGTTTTTCTCCCCATTTTCGTCAAATTTCCCAAAAAATAGCCCCCAAAAAAATTCTTGCATTTTGTTATTCTTATGAGTTTTTGTTGATTTTGATCCGTGGATCTAGTGTTTGGCAAGTGGCTCTACCTACCTTGGCGTTCCCTTGCCCCAATTTAACATTTCCCCCCTTCAAATTTGCCCTGGAAATCAAGTTTTTCCACCCCCGTTTTCAGATCCCGAAATTAGGGTTCATCCCGGAGTTGTTCTCATGTCCCTCGGAACTTCCAGCATCGCTTGGAACTTCCGGCCCCCGAAACTTCTGTCCCCAGCGCGGAACTTCCAGCCTTAACATAAAGTTTTCCCACACTTTCCCTTCCCCCTTGGAACTTTTGGCACCCCCCAGAACTTCCGGATCCCGGAAAATCTGCCCGGCCCCAAACTTCCGGCCTAACCAGAGTCTTTCCCAGATTTCAGCTTCAGCCATTTCACCCTTTTGGTCATAACTAATCCATTCAAACTCCGATTTTGACATTCTTTAGCTCGTTGGATAGGTATTGACACCCCCCCCCCATCCCAAAACAATATTTCCACAATCATTTGACTCCATCACATGTTTCAAAATTTGGCAATTTTTCCTAGGCCCTCCACCATATCATCCGCTTTACCACCATAGACTTCCGCAACCTAAACCATTTTGATTATCGTTGCATTTGTGGTTGCTTGAGTTGTGACTCGAGTCTCCTAAGGTATTTCGGCTACTTAGGGATGGGTACTTCTGCATCAACCCCCGGTCCATCATCTACATCGACCACCGAGGTTCGACATCGACGACGACCATCCATCCTTTGAGACCATCTTCAACCGGAAGCAAGGCCGGTTCACCCCAACTTCGTGAAAGGTTAAGTGTGACAAAGGTATACATTCCGTCATACACTTTACCTTCCTTGACATTGCATCTTGTTAGCCCCACCATCTTTGCGATTACCTTCATACCTATTGAGACTAGTTATCCGGGTATTGCAAGGCTTCGCGAAAACTTGTGCACCATAGTGGTACGATATCATATTATTGCATCATTGAAAATATCATATAGTGCAATTGCTTTTTCCCATGAATATCTTGTGATACTTGTCTCATATAGTTGGTTGAGGCTCAATAAGATGGTGGAAAGGAAGAGGGAAAAAAGAGAAAAAAAGCTTCTATGCAAGAAAGAAGGATCAAAGCTTATAAGCAAAGAGTTGAGCATGAAAAGAGATACTTGTGCATGAGGATACTTGGAATAGGAAATGTTTTGCTTGCATAAATAGGATTGGTGTCAAGTGGTGAATCGTGCCCAAACGTGCAATAAGCTAGTGTCTCTCCTTCTATTTGTGCAACACGAGCTTTGCTCATCCCTATAGTTGCACAAGCCCCATTATCCCATCGCGTGTGTTTCTCTATTGCCCTCCTCTATATTTGTGATCACTTGCTTTGCATTTTGAGTCCATTGGATTTATTTCAAAATTTACAATGTCTTGGACTTCATTTTGCTTGAATTTTGTGCCACTTGTCCTAACCAAGCCACTCGATAAGCTTTATGTTGTAGCTGTGAGTTAACAAGTCCGGTACCAATTCCACTATTCTCTCAATTCACATTGAGTGAAGCGGGATACATCCTCAAATTTGGGAACGGTATATTGGTATTTTTTATCATATTTCCGACTCACCTTTGCTCGAGTCTTGTGATGGCTAGGCAAAGCACACCATTTTTGGTCTACAACAACAACGACGAGTTCAATGCCATGAAGAACATCATCGACGCCAAGATGCATGCTCAAATGGAGGAGCTCAAGGTCATCATCAAGAACCGTGCGAGTTCTTCATCATCTTAGAGAAGACGCTTAAGTGCACATGCTCCCAAGCAACAATTTTCGGCAAGATCACACCGGCATCAACACCATCAACGACATGAAGAAATAACGAAGCCAACATCATGGCGTCCAAGAAAGAACAAGTGTGAAGGTCACGAGCTCGACACCAACCACTGCTCAATGACTTCACCACCTACATTGGCATCTTCACTAAGCGACTACAATTCATCTTCGCCTTTGGACATGCGACATCTTCGCCGACAAGCACTTCAAGAGAAGCTCCCCAAGCTCAAGTCCACGACTTCCATGAGCTACTATGACCTCAACATCGACCATGACATGCGCATCGCCTATGCCTATTAATTTCTCACATAACATGATTGCCATGATTTCCTCTAGTACGTTGCATCTTCGCACTACTAGTTTGCACTACATGATCAAGATGCTTGCTTATGTTGCATCACCGATGTGCTCCTTTTATGCGGTTGATGACAACCATTGCCATGCTTTGCACATTGATTGCTACTTGCTTGACTTGATTGCCTCACACATGTTGAACACTTGCTCGTTCTATTGTGTAGAGTGCATCACTATCTTCACTACACCATGTGCACATTATGCTTGGATTATCTTGCACTTTGGGTTGAACCATGTGTTTAAACCCTTCATTCTACTTGGTGTTGTGAATGATTCTTATGCCTATCATAGATCTTTCACTAATTGCTTTGTGCATAATTACTATGACCATGAGTTAGATGCTTGTTATATTGTTGCACCTATTTGGCATAATTGCTTCCATGATTGCATTGCTTGTGCTCCATTTGTATGCTTACATGCTATGCCACAATCCTGTGTCACACCATATGTGATGTAGGATGACAACACTTGTGCGGTGATTCACCAATTGAATGCTTAGATTGGCACTAGCACTAACCACATTTGTTTTTCCAAGTGTTTTTTGTCCTTGCTCCTTTTCAAGGAACTACAAGATGGTGAGACATTGGAGAGTGCACCCTCAGAGCTTGGTGACGCTAAGTGCTTGGTGATCGTCCACTTCTACACGGCGACGCCATCTTCTTCCCATGCTGATTTGGATCTTGATCCAAGGACAGATCTTTCCCAAGGGGGAGGGGATGATGCGGAGCATCCTATGGCCATCACCATGTCAAGAGTCCCTTCGCCAAGTGACACGTGCCACATATGCTCCACATACATAAAGGTGAATCATCTCCTTTACACATGTTCACTTGACCCCTTCGACGATGGTATACTACTTGACATTCCTCTCATGTGCATGCATAGGTATTGTCGGAGCTTCATGGATGACGAGGAGGAGTGCCAGCACCTACGTATGACTACACCACCCGCGAGGGAAGTTTGGAAGAGAAGGAAGAAGAAGCAAGGAGCAGACTCTGGAAGTCCCGGACCTTCCGGCCTTCCTGGAACCTCCGAATCCCGGACCTTCAGTCCTGCCCGGAACTTCTGGCCTCAGTGCGCCCCAGGCGTGCCAACTCTCTGGAAACCCCAGAACCTGCCCGGACCCTCCCCGGAACTTCCGGGCTGCGTGCGGGCATCCACTCGGGCCCAAGGCCCATGTACCCCTTTCTCACCCCCACTTCTCCCTAGACTATATATACTCATCTCCCACCTCCATTCTAGGGCTAGCAATGGTTTAGCTCTTAGATAGTTGAGCCTATATCCTTCCACTACCTCTCCCATGGAGTAGATGCCTCTATGGAAAAGATCCCCTAGTGGATGTCAAGGCCCCTCACGAGGGAAGATCCTCCGGGATATCAAGGCCCCATCTCCCCATGGGATTTGGGATGAACTCTACCATATATCCTATTTCTCTTTTTTGTTCATTTACCTTTGTGGATCTTGTGTGTGGTGTGTCTAGTGGATGTGTGATTCGACTTGTTCTTGAGTGCCTCTTGTGATTTCTCCTCGCTCTTCCCAGTGTTCTTCGTGTTCTTCGTGGAATCCCCATCCAATTCGTGAAAGGTCGACACACACGGGCTTGCCTTGTATCAAGTTGCCTACCATCTCAATCCACCTTCTGAGCTATCAGATGTGCACAACGTGTTCCATGTGTCACGGCTCCGGAAGTGTCTTCAAGTTCCCAACCGCCCCGACCTCTACAAGGGACATCCATCATCAAGTCATCGACCTTCAACCAGACCTCACTTAGCGTGAGAGTCTAGTTCGCATTTTGCATGAAGAGATCATTGCACCCGAAGCCGCACCATCAAGTTCTTCAAGGTCCAATGGAGCAACCACACTGAAGCAGAAGCAACCTTGGAGCATGAAGACTATCTTAGATCTGAGTTCCTTATCTTTTTAGTGCTTAGCCTAGGAATCTCGGGGATGATATTCTTGTAAGGGGGTAGGTCTATCACACCCTGTGCTTGTATCACTTTGCTATGCTATGGTTTTATAAAATTTGGAACGATATAAAACTTTTTGAGTGCAAGTTCTTGTTTGAATTGTTTGATGATTGTTTGTTTGGGTTGATTGTGTTTTGGCACCCAATGGTCTTCTTCCTATAGAACTCACTTCCTTGATCTAGTCATCTCCCCCGATGATCATACCATGTGTATAATACCTAAAACTACTTCTATTAGGTTTTCAAAAAACCCTGAATTGAGGTTTGTACTACAAGTCCTCAAATTGGGTAGAATATTTTACACCAAAGGCACTATTTGGAACCCACTATACATGTGACTTCCCAAAACCACCAAATATTATTTTTAAGGATTATTTTACTATTTTATTTAAAGACTTTTTTCTTAAGGCCAAAAATGGTCTTTTATAGGGAAAAAATATTTAAATGCTTTAAAGATATTTAAGAAAATTTAGGGAAACTCAGTGGACATATATTTTCCATATATATGAGTTTCGACAAATGGTCATGTTTAACATAATGGGCGAAACCCTTTCTTGTTAAATCAAGCATTTGAAATATTTCCATAGGAAATATTCTCAATAAAATCCAAGAAAATTCCAGCAAGTCACACATGCTATATGTGAAGATCTTGTGAAGTTTTAACCCAATCCCAATGGTTTTGCTTCACCGAAAAAAACCAAAACCCTCTCTGTCCAGGATCAAATTTGAACAACTTTACATTGTGAAGTTTCTCCTATTGACCCCAAACTTTGTGGGCATGCTCTAATCCCTAAATAATGCTACTACACCAAGTGGTGGATTTGGGGGCAATGAATTGCATGCCTGGATATATAGAAACATGATTCTGTTGAATTCTAGGGTTTACAATGCGTACATTGTGAACTTTCTTCAAACCATCTCAAACTTGGTGGTCCACTCCATATTTACCTAGATTTTAGGCATCGAGATCTATAGAGATAGATCGAGAAGGCTGCTCAGCTTGAGCCACAGCATGTACATAGACAAAGTGTTGAAACGGCTCAACATGAGTGAGGCCAGGAAAGGGTTCTTGCTCGTCTCCCATGGTATAAGGCTAAGCAAGACTCGGAGTCCTATGACTTCTGATGAGCGAAACCGGATGAGTAGGATTTCATATGCCTCAGCAATAGTATCCATCATGTATGCCATGCTACGTACACGACGTGATGTTGCCTATGCAATCAGCTTAACAAGCATATACCAGGGCGACCAAGGTGAGAGTAACTGGGCAGCGGTGAAAACTATCGTGTAGTACCTAAAAATGACTAAAGAGATGTTCCTAGTTTACGAAGGTGAGGAGGAGCTCTGCGTAAAGGGTTACGATGATGCTAGTTTTTTAAACTGAGAGGGATGATTGTCGATCGCAACTGGATTCATGTATGTCATGAATGGAGGAGCAGTGAGTTGGACGAGTTCCAAGCAAGATATGATGGCCGACTCCACAATAGAGGCCGAATACATTGCGGCTTGTGAATCCACAAAGGAAGGTCTTTGGATTCGGAAGTTCCTGGAAGATGTTGGTGTGTTCCCTGGCAGGTCGAAACCGTTGGAACTTTATTGTGAGAATTCAGGTGCCATCGCATAGGCTAGGGACTCGAGACAACACTAAAAGACCAGGCACATAGACCGAAAATATCACCTAATACAAAAGATCGTAGAGAAAGGTGATACCAATTTATGCAAGATTCATATGGACGCAAATGTTGTAGATCCATTGACTAAGCGACTTCCACAACCCAAGCATGAGGGGCACGTCAGAGCTATGGGCATTCAATGTCTGTTTGATTGACTCTAGTGCAAGTTGGAGATATTCCCTGGAGGCAATCATGTATGATGATATTTCCTATGTGTTTATGAATAAAGATAGTCCTTGGACATTATCAATGATGTGTATTAACAAGTACGTGACTAGTTTCTGAGACTATGCATTGTATGATGATTGTCCTAAAATGGTCCCTAGTCAAAAGGGTTGTGTTGATGCGCAACAAATGAGACTAGCATATGACACGGTGGATGGTTCGGTCTCACTGACCATGTGGCATTGGATGCTAGCTAGATAATATGGACTTAGAAAGATCTGATCGGATCTCGTCGAATCCGAGTCGAGGTAAGGTCTGAGTTAGACAGACCCAACTATGAGACACAGGGATAGGTCATTTGTGAGTCTTTAGTACAACTTACGTTTCTATGTCCTAAGACCTGAGCTGGCGCATGTACTCGAGATGGTGACAGACTTGCTTTGGGCCGACCAAACGCAACTCCATGACTGGGTAGTTACAAGGTAGGTTTCAGGCTTGTCCAGACCCATGCTGCGACACCTGGTCAAGCAAGATGGGATTTGCCCCTCTGATTAGGAGAGATATACTCTGGGGCCCTTGGGTGATCCGACTTGGATAAGCATGTCCATGCTATGAGGATTATGAGATAATCCGAATGTTCATCGGATTCATCAGAACGAGAAAGAGGTCGTGCTACAACAAGGATGACCATGTCAACTTGAGAAAAACAACATATATCATGCGGCAAAGGGAACAGAAGTGTGAAGTATAGGTTCGCCTAACCAGCTTCATCAGACACTTGGAGTTGGCATGCATTGTTAGAGGGATCTACCGACTAGACAAGCCGAATGTGATCAGACTCGCGACCAAGTTAACGAGAACCTAAAGGGTCGAGCGCTTAAGGGAAGGAACAAGTGGGATTTAGGATCCATGCGAGGCCCAAGAGTTGAGCCTGCGACAGATGCCTATATATAGTGGAAGTGCGACACCCTTATTCGGTTCATCGCTTTGTCACCGTCATTAGGTTTTGCATGTGTTGCAAGTATGCACCTCCACTTGCCGCCGACTGTGCGATCGGACCTAGCAGTCCACCGCATAGTGTTCCTCCTGCACGTGCGGATACCGTTAGAGGCGGTGCACATGCGCCGCTGCAATGAACCTGTAGACAGGATCTGGTGACGGGCTGTTCGACGGAGATCATACGAGGAGGACACGGACCATGCGAACGCACTGCCCCAACTCTACTTCCGCTGCACGGCCCTACGCGTCTAGTGGTAATGATCTGTGATCCATCTCCGTAGCATGTTCCTAGTTGTTCTGCATGTAGGAAATTTTTGATTGGCATGTGATGCACCTATGGTAGAACCCAACATTTAAATCTAGGCAGGCGCGCGCGCCAGGCTCGCCTAGGCTTGTTTGGCCAGCTATTCTAGCCCAATTAATAGTGACCTTTCCTTTTTATTTTTGTCTAAATCTTCCAAAATTCCGCGGGACAAAGTATTTGTACTATTGTCATGATTCCAACTCCATAAATCCTAGAATATTCTTCAGTATTTAATAGTGCCACCTGTGTAAATTTTTGAAAACATTTTATGTACTGGATTTATTTAAAATCTAGTTTTAAATATTTTTAGCATGTGTTAATATAGTTTTCAAAATCCTTTTTTACTTCAAAACCATAGAGAAATATTTTTAGTTTCTATTGTAGTATTTTGCATAGTAGGGTAGCATTTTAGAAGTGGATTTTGTGTTCTGTTTTTTGTTGTGATTCTTATTATTGTCGTTATTATCGTGATGATAGATTGTGTTGTTGACGAGGGAGTTGGACCCGAAGACTTTGAAGAGCTCGAAGACTTTGTTGAGCCAGGCAAGTAGCCCTTTGACCATGACTATGAAACCATTTTATTGCATGGCATATAGCACTATATTTCGTTATGTTGATCATGTTTGATGTGGTGACCACTTCGGTGGGTTGCCTTCGATACTTTTACCGCTGATAATTGCATCTGCATGGCCCTACCTCCTTATGAGGGTTGTACAGGTGGGAGTAGATAGGATTCTTAGTAGATGCTACACAAAGTGGGACAATGATATGCATGGTGATGGAAACAAGAGGTGTTTGAAAGGCTTTTTGGAAAACCTCGTCAGGTGTCACTAGTGCGTGAGCGAGAAAACGACGAGCTAAGTAACCACTTGATAAAGAAGTGGTGTACCGGATCAAGTGAGTGTGTGGTTTTCAAAAATGGATTGGTGTAAGTTGTGACCGTTATTCTAGCCTTACATGTACAACCAAGATACTCCTTATGGGATGAGGCCTTGTTGATTAATTTGATGGGTACTATGAGAGTGCCTGCATTACTAGTGGTGGGAGTGACGAGGTCACTCGCGATACAGGGTCATACCGGAAAGGGGCGATCATGGGTTGTTTTCACAAATACCGGGCACATTGTTGTGTTCCCTTGTGGATGATACTTGTGATGTACATCATGAGGGATGGCACCAACGAGTGGAATCTTTGTTAGTATCATCAGGGGAAAGGCAATGTTCGAATACTTACCTCGGGTATGCAATATACCGTGAGTCGTGGCTTGACACAAACGTTTCCCAAGTCTTGTGGGTAAAGTGTGCAACCTTTGCAGACTATAAAACTATTTGAATAGTCGTGTCTAGGGTCAAGGACAGTTGGATGACCTCTCTTGGGTTACGTTCATTGTTTACAAACTCGGTGTGTGTGTGTATGACAAGGATGATGGATGAGCCTAGTCCAATGACTTCGAATGATGATTGAGCATGAGATGTTCGAACCCCTATTTATATCTATATATGTAACCTGTTGTATGGATACGTGCTACCTCATGATGCATGCTTTCACAAGTTAATTGATCATGTCATTGCACTAAAAATTATCTTTCCGCAAACTTACCTACTTAGTGCTATATCATGCATTCTTGTACCTTGTTCCTAACATGGGCTTCTTTCGAGTACATTCAAAGTACTCATTGGCTTACCACTGGTTATTTAATTGGCCAAGCATGGAAGAGCAGGAATATGATGAATAATTCGTTGGTGACGAACATGCGAACTAGGACGCTTCCCGGTCAGAATGTCTGTATGGTTAGGGCAAATGGCATGGGTCTACGCTATCTCTCAAGATTTCTATTGCTAGTTATATTTGTTGTTTGGACTTTGTGGCAATATCTATGTAATACTTGACCTTCATGGTCATTATCTGTGTAAGACGGTAAGTATGGATCTAAGACTGTTGTTATTCAGCTTCTGTGTGTTCAGTGAGCATTGAACTCTGGGATGAGTGTACACGTTCATTCGGTGATCACAACTTATGAGTCTGGGTGCCCACGGTTATACTCATGAGAGAAGCCACTAGTGAAATCTAAGGCCCCCGGGTCTATCTTTTAATATATTGCTTTCCAATCTATCTTTTTCTCAATTTGTTTTCAGATCTACTATTCCAGAAATACTTTGCTGCACTTTTTATTTACATCTTTTATTTTGTGATCTTGCCTGATCTATTTATCCAATCTCATACAAACCAATCTTTCTTTTATCATGGAGAGATTGAGAAACTCTCTTACGCGTCAGGTTGCAAGTATTTGTTCTTTGTGTGCAGGTGGCATTTACGTAGTGTTGCTTGGTTCTCCTACTGGTTCGATAACCTTGGTTTCATAATTGAGGGAAATACTTACCGTACCTATGCTGCATCATCCCTTCCTCTTTGGGGAAATACCGACACAGTCTCATGCCACGTCAACACCCTTGGAGATACCTGTAGAGCACCTTTAGAGTCACCCAGTTATGTTGTGACTTTTGATACACAAAAGGCATTCCTCCGGTGTTAGGGAGTTGCATGATCTCATGGTTGTAGGAACAAATACTTGACATGGATAAAACAGTAGCAATAAACTAACACGATCAAATGCTACGCTTATGGTTGGGTATTTGTCCATCACATCATTATCCTAATGATATGACCTCGTTATCAAATGAAAACTCATGTCTATGGTCAGGAAACCTTGACCATCTTTGATCAACGAGCTAGTCCATAGTAGAGCCTCACTAGGGACACAATGTTTGTCTATATATCCACACATCCTATATACTTAAGAGATTCATCCCCACTAACCTGTTTATCTAAAAATGCAAGCTATCCACATCAGCATCAACCCTCGCCATCAATTACCAACCGACCACTCTTTTCTCCCTCTTGATAAAAACACCAAGCTTTTCCCACGATGTCTTCTTTGGTTCTCACCATCCTGCGTTAAATCTCCACGCCTCCCTGTCGATTCAGCATCTTGTGGATGGGCTTTACATCATCTTTTGCATTATTACCTTTCCCATGCGTCTCCTTCAATTCCACTCACACAACAACAGATCAAACTCCATTGATGATGATTTCCTTCTGTTGCTTTGTATGATTGTTGATCAGTTACCCCGATGGTTCCCTTCATCTTCTATGGATCAATGACCGAACTTGCCTTCAAGCCTTCAAATTAAAACGGTTCCCATTTTGCTCCCTCGTCCCGCTCTACTTATATCCTGGTATGATTAGGCAAATTATGTAATGTGCGTCAAACTTTGCCTACCATGCCAGAGCCTAAACCATCTACATATGTTCTCAATGTGCGTGCATATCACCTAATATCAGAATAGTCGATCGATCGTCATGCTCGTTCCCACTTTATGATTGTACTATGTAGGCAAAGAAGATATTGTTGATGCTGCCGATGCGCTCGTGGGTCGCGGCCACTCTGTCTTCACGCATGGTGCGGGATCATTGCCGACCTGTCCGTCCTCCACATCCACACGCAGGTCGTCTCCGGCATCGGTGATGCACCTGATGCCATGGTCACTTCCCATACCTAGGCATCTGAGAGGAGCCCTGAGATGAACGAGTATAATGTAATCCATGGCAGGGTTGTGTGTTTGGGGACCCTGACTCATAAGTCGTGATCACCGAATGCACATGTATAGTGATCCTTGAGATCAATGCTAACTGAACACACAGAAGCTGAATAACAAGAGTCTTACATCCACATTTAGCGTCTTACACAAATAAAGACCATGAAGGTCTAGTCTTACATAGATAGGCCCACAAGGGCCAAATACTTAAACTCAACAAGCAGCAGAAATCTTGATTGAAAGCGTGAACCCATTGCCATCTGCCTTAACCTACACGCATTCTGACTGGGAAGCGTCCTAGTTCGCATGTTCGTCACCAACGATCTCTGCACCGTACTCCTATTCTTCCATGCCTGGCCAATTAAATAACCAGTGGCAAGCTAATGAGTACTTTGTATGTACTCGCAAGCAACCCATGTTGTGGAACAAGGTATAACAATGCATGATATAGCACTAGTAGGTATTTTGTAGAAAGCTAATTTTGAATGCAATGACATGATCAAGTAACTATGTGTGAGCATGCATCAACAGTTGGCAGATATCCATATGAACAAGTTACAGATATCATCATAAGCAAGGGTTGAACATTTCATGTTCATTCATCACATCAAGTCTTCAGACTTGTCTCAAGTATCATCCTTCTGTCATCCGTACACACATAGACACCAAGTTTGTGAAGACATATGGACGTGGCATAAGTAGCACCACCCAACTATCCTTGACCATGGACACGGCTATTCGAATAGTTTTACACTCTCTAGAGGTTGCACACTTTACCAACAAGACTCGGCGAATTTCCGTGTCATCCACGACTCGCGGTATATAACATACCCAAGGTAAACACCCGAACAATGCCTTTCCCCTGGCGATACTAAACAAAGAGTCCACTCGATTGGTACCCAGCCCACATGATGTACATCACTCATAGCATCCATCTAGGGACCAACAGTGTTCCCGGTGCTTGTGAACATAGTGCATGATCGTCCATACCGGCACGATCCCGTATCGAGAGTGACCATGCCACTCCCGCCACTATTAATGCGGGCTCCTTGCTAGTACCCACCAAAGTAATCAACAGACCCCCTTCCCATAAGGGGTATCGTGGTTGCGCATGTAAGGTTGGGACGGTCGACAAATCTTAAACCCTTCGTTTTCGAAAACACACCCACTCATTTCCTCCGGTACACCACTTCTTTCTCAAGTGGCCACCCAACTCATCATCATCTCCCTCGGGCATTAGTGGCACCCGACGAGGTTTTCGAAAAGTCTTTAAAATCATATCTTTCTTTCCATCAACATGCATAATCCCGAACCCACTTGTGTAGCATCCACTAGCATCTTATCTATACCCACCCGCATAACCCTCATAAGGATGGTAGGGTCTTGCATGATGCAAGTATCAACAGTAAATGTAACGGGGCCATCCCACCGAAGTGGTCCCCATATCACATGATCAACAACTAGGAATAAGGTGTTATATGACATGCATGAAAATGGTTTATTAACATGGTCAAAGGGTTGCTTGCCTGGCTCAACAAAGTCTTCGGGGTCTTCAAAGTCTTCGGGTCCAACTCCCTCGTCAACAGCGCAATCTATCGTCGCGACAAATAGCGACAAAAATAAGCATCACACAAAAACAGAGCACACAAAGCTACTACTAAAAAGCTACCCTATTCTGATAAATACTAACAACTATAATAAAAATATTTTATTAAGGTTTTGCTGCGAAAAACATTTTTGAAAATTATTAAACATAGGCAAAAAGATGCCTAAATAGGTTTTAAAATAAAAGAGTGTATAAAAAGTTTTCAACATTTTTCACAAATGACACTATTAAATTCTATGGAGTATTCTAGGATTTTAGGTGGACAAATAATTGTCATTGGATTTTATTTAATCCTGTGGAATTTTTGGAAAGTTGAAGAAAAAGAAAAAGGGAAAAGCTTCACTGCTCAGTTGGGCCGAATCCGACCGCAGTTGAGCCGGCCTAGGGCAAAGCAGTGCGCGCGCAACCGACGGATTCGAACCCGGCAGGCGGGCCCTACCTGTCGGTGGCACAAGAGGGAGTGAGGGTATGACAGGTGAGCTCCACCTATCATCCCTCACCTCGCGACACGGAGCATAGGAGCTCGCTGACGGTGTTGCGGGGCATGGCGATGGCAGGGGAATGCGTGACTGGGCTCGGGGCTGAGTCACCGTTCCGAAGGAGGTGGAGGCAGCTGGCGGGGAGGCCCTTGTCACCGGCGATGAAGAAGCCGCGGCGAAGGAGCTTCGGGAGTAATCACCGGGGTCTCCCCAAGCTGCAAGAAGAGCAGGGAGGAGGGGGAACCACGTCAGGGCACTATTACGGCTCCTAATAGAGAGAGAGGAACGGGAGGGAATGCTCATCGTGGATGGATGGCAGCGGATTCGAAGCGGGAGTGCTCCGCTCGATCTCGAGCATGGGGGCTCGAAAACGAGGAGGGAAGAGATGAGAGGGTTGGTTGGGGTTGAGAAGGAGCCAGAGGAGGGGAGAGAGAGGCCTAGGAGAGACCCTTTATAGGTGGACACGGGCCCACCGTGGGCTTGTGCGTCGGTGAGGTCATGGCTCCCGCTGAAGGGCTCGGGGGAGAGAGAGAACGGGTCTACGGCGCTCCTGGGCATCGCCCACGACCAGAGGGAGAGGAGAGAGGGGCAGGGGAGCGCTCGTGCGAACCCCACGACTGGCCGAGAGGGGCGACACCGGCACGCGTGTAGGGGTCGCCGGAGGGAGGAGGGAGAGGGGGCTCGTTGCTTGGACGATAGTGGACGTCGAGGGCATCTCGGGGGACAAGGCTGGGGGTCCCGAGGCTGTCGGGGACTCTGGTTGGGTGGCAGCTACAGTGCGGGTGCGCACTATAGCGCATTATGGAGCACGCGTTTGGCATGCCATGGCATGCCAACAGTGTCCTAGGTGCAGCCATAGGTGTCTAGGGGGTAGAGGAGGGAATAGGAAAGTTGGAAATGGCCTTGGATGCTCTCGTGGGTAGCTTAGAATAAGAGGGAAGGGGAGAGAAGAGGGTTTTACTGCTTTCCAGGAGGTAAATTGAGGGTTTTACCCCACTTACCCATTTAGTCTTGGCCAGAGAAAATTACTCAAGGTGAAATGCATTACTAGATAGTTGTGGTAAAAATTTGGAGGCAAGGGAATTAGAGGAAGGGGGCCAAACAAGGTTTTTGCCATTCTGGCTGAAAGTGTTTGATGGAGATTAGGGCAAGCAAATGGACTTTGCTTGCCATAGGAATTGACAGGGTCAAATGGTGATTGGAATTAGGCCTGATCACCAAGTTTTAGATGAATTGATGAAAGTTCAAAATGTAACCTTGTGGAACCCTAGAAATCAACAGAATCTGGTTTCTGTAGATCTAGTCATTCTAAGCTAATCCCCTTGATGCACCACTTAGTGTAGCATCATTATTTAGTTATTTGAACATGTCCACAAAGTTTGGGGTCAAGGGAAGAAACTTCACAATGTAAACTTTCTCAAATTTGAATCTAGACAGGGAGGGGTTTGGAATAGTTTGATGAATAAAATCAACTTGGATTGAGATGAAATTTTGCAAGATCGTCACCTATGACAATGTTGACTTGCTGGAATTTTCTTGGAATTTATTGAGAATATTTCTTACAGAAATATTCCAAAAGCTTGATTTGGACAGAAAGGGTTTTGAGGGGTTTTGCCCATTATTTTGAACATGACCATGTGTTTAAACTCATATATATGGAAAATATATGTCCATTGAGTTTCCCTAAATTTTCTCAAATATTTTGAAAGTGTTTACATAATTTTTCCCTATAAAAGACCATTTCTTGCCTTAAGAAAAAGCCTTTAAATAAAATATTAAAATAATCTTTAAAATTAATATTTGGTGGTTTTGGAAAGTGATATATATAGTAGGTTTGAAGTAAAGCCTTCGGGGAAAAAGGATCCATCCATTTTGAGGACTTGCAGTGAAACCTCAACTCATGGGGTTTTGAAAACCTAATTTGAATAAATCCATTTTGGTCAAAATAATTTTTGATAAAAATAGTTTTGGGCACTATTCACATGGCATGATTATTGGGCAAGAAGTTTAGGTCAAGGAAGATGAATATGGAGAGGGATAGAATCTAAGAGTGCCATACACAACAACCAAACAAGCAAACAAGCAACAATTCAAACAAGCACTGAAAAAGTTTTAATTGGCTCCAAATTTTACAAATCCAAGCATAACAAGGTGATACAAACATAGGGCGTGACAGACCTACCCCCCGTTACAAGAATCTCGTCCCCGAGATTCCTAGGCTAAGCGCTAAAAATACAAGGGAACTCAGATCTAAGATAGTCTTCACGCTCCCATGTTGCTTCGGCTTCAGAGTGGTTGCTCCACTAGACCTTGAAGTACTTGATAGTGCGGCTTCGGGTGCAGTGTCGTCCCTCATCCAGAATGCAAACTGGCCTCTCATGATAAGTGAGGTCTAGTTGAAGATCGATGGCTTGATGGTCGATGTCCTTGTAGAGGTTGGGCGGTTGGGAACTTGGAGACACTTCCGGAGTTGTGACACGTGAAAGACGTTGTGCACATCTGATAGTTCGGAAGGTAGCTCTAGCTGGTAGGCAACTTCTCCTCGCATTGCAGTAATCTTGAAGGGGCCGATGTATCTTGGTGCCAGCTTTCCTCTGATGTGGAAACGCTTGGTCCCTTTGAGAGGCACGACTCAGAGGTAGACATGGTCACCAACACAAAAGTTCACTTCTCGGTGGTGGGAGCCCGGGCAACTCTTCTGTCTTAATTTGGCGGCCTCCAGGCGTTCTCGGACGAGTTGTACTTGCTCTTATGCCTCGTGGAGGATATCTAGTCCAAAAACTAATCCTTCTCCGGTCTCTGACCACTTGAGGGGAGTACGACACTTGCATCCATACAGCACCTCAAATGGTGCCATCTGAAGACTCGACTGATAGCTGTTGTTGTAGGAGAACTCGGCCAATGGTAGGCAATCTTCCCACTTGGCTCCATACGCCAAAACACAAGCGCGGAGCCTTCTTAAAGTATCTAATTTACTCGTTCTGTTTGCCCACCGATCTAGGGGTGAAAAGTAGTGCTGAAGGAGAGCTTAGTTCCCATATCTTCTTGAAACTTCTTCCAGAATCTTGAGGTGAACTGGGTTCCTCGATCCGAAAGAATTTCCTTTGGAACTCCGTGAAGACTTACGATGCGGTTGATGTAGAGGTTTGCGAGCTAGCTTCGATCATAGGTGGTCTTGACGGGAATGGAATGGGCTACCTTGGCCAGGTGATCAACAATGACCCAAATGGAATCATGTCCTTTACTTGACCTTGGTAAACTAGTGATGAAGTCCATTCCGACTTTGTCCCACTTCCATTCAGGCACTTTGAGAGGCTGCAATAGTCTAGCGGGTCGCTGGTGCTTCACTTTGACTCTCTGGCATATGTCACATTGGCCACGAACGTGCCTATCTCTCGTTTCATGCCATGCCACCAGAATCTTGCCTTGAGGTCTTGGTACATTTTGGTTCCTCCAGGATGGATGGAGTATGGAGTGTCATGAGCTTCTTGCAAGATCAGGTCCTTGAGCTCCTCTTTGTTGGGTACGCAGATGTGATTCCCAAACCATATATCTCCTTGTTCATCCATTGAGAATCCTGGGGCCTTGCCTGCCTCGATCTTCCTCTTGATGCCTTCAATGCTCTCGTGTCCCTTCTAAGCTTCTTTGATGTCATCCATCAAGGTAGGCTTTGCTTCGAGGTTGGTGAGGAATCTAGGTGCAACTAGTTCCAAGCCGAAGCTTTCAAGCTCTTCATATAGGGCAGGTAGCCTGTCCTTAATCATGGCATTCAAGGAACAAGCCTTTCTTCTTAAGGCGTCTTCTACCAGGTTGGCCTTTTTGGGGTGGTATTGAACACTAAGGTCATAATCCATGATCAACTCCAACCATCTTCGCTTCCTCATGTTCAATTCCCTCTGGGTGAATATATACTTCAAACTCTTGTGGTCTATGTATATCTCACATCGCTTCCCCAGATGGTAGTGCCGCCATGTCTTCAAGGTGTTAACCACGGCTACCAACTCAAGATCATGAGTGGCGTAGTTCTCTTCATGAGGACGTAGTTTCTGGATAGATATGCTACAACTCTGCCTTCTTGCATCAGAACACCTCCAAGCCCGGTTCTCGATGCATCACAATATATCACAAAGTCCTTGTGAATATCGGGGGTGGCCAGAACTGGGGTTGTGGTCAATCTCTTCTTGAGCTCCTGGAAGCTTTCCTCGCACTTAGTCGTCCATTCAAACTTCTTGTCCATCTTCAAAAGCTGGGTCATGGGTCGGACAATGCTGGAGAACCCTTCCACGAACTTGCGGTAACATCTCGCGAGTTCGAGGAAGCTCCTGACTTCCTTCACGGTGGTTGGGGATTGCCACTCAGTCACGGCTTCAATCTTGGCAGGATCCACTGATAATCCTTCTGCAGTCAACACATGACCCAAGAATCCAACTTCATGCAGCCAGAATTCACACTTGCTAAACTTGGCATAAAGTTGGTGCTCTTGAAGCTTGTCTAGGACAAATCTCAAGTGTTGCTCATGCTCTTCTTCAGAATTGGAGAAGACGAGTATGTCATCAATGAAGACGACAACGAACTTGTCCAAGTACTCCATGACGACTTTATTCATGAGGTACATGAAGTAGGCAGGGGCATTGGTTAACCCAAACGACATGACCGTGTATTCATACAGGCCATACCGGGTTACAAATGTCGTCTTCAGAATGTCCTGGGGTCTGATCTTCAGCTGGTAGTACCCAGACCTGAGGTCAATCTTGGAGAACACCTTGGCTCCGTTCAACTGATCGGATAGGTCTTCAATCTTGGGGAGTGGGTAGTTGTTCTTTATCGTGACTTCATTGAGAGAACGGTAATCGACACAGAGTGTGATAGTTCTGTCCCTTTTTGACACAAATAGAACAGGTGATCCCCAAGGAGAGGCACTAGGGCGAATGAATCCCTTTCTGAGCTGCTCTGCCAATTGCTTCTTCAATTCAGCCAGTTCTTCGGATCCCATCCTATAGGGCTTCTTATAGATGGGCCTTGATCCGGTGGTAAGCTCAATGATGAACTCAATGTCGCGGTTGGGAGGTATTCCGGGCAGCTCATCAGGAAATACATCCGGGTATTCACATACCACTGGCACTTGATCCAACTCAACTCCCGATAGACTGTTAGCCTGAGGGGCTTGAGTGGAGGCAGGGTTGGGAACATACTTGACTTCCACTCCTTGGCTATTGGTCATGGTAACAATCCTCTTGGCATATTCTAACAAGCCTTGGTGCTTGGTTAACCAGTCCATGGCTAGGATCACATCCAAGCCTTCCGACTTCAGGATGATAAGGTCTGCTAGGAAATCTACCCCGTTGATGTTAATCTCAACTTCCTTACAAACTATCCCAGACTTCATAACTTACCCCGGGGTTTGTATCTACATACGACTACCCAGGGGTGTAGGCTTCATGCCACTCTCTAGTGCAAACTTTTGGGTGACAAAAGAATGCGAAGCTCCACAATCAAACAGTACTGTTGCTAGGGTTGAGTTGACGAGGAACATACCCAGTATGACGTCCGGGTTTTCCTAGGCTTCCTCTACGGTGACGTGATTCACACGACCCTTGCAATTGTTGGGCAGGTTGCGGGCAACGGGGTTCCTTGGGGGTGCTCCACGGCCTTGACCTTTGTTTGGTGCATTGGGACGCGGTGCATGTGGCTTCTTGTTGGGACACAACCCAGAGATGTGTGCCGGCTGACCACATCCAAAACAAGCGACTTGCCCAGGGTTGTTGTTGTAGTTTCTGCCGCCGTTGTCCTTATTGGGGTTGTTGTAAGCTGGCCTGGGATTCGCATACCACTGAGGCTGGTAGCTCGGACGAGGCGTAGGAGGTCTAGCCTGCTGTGGCTGATAGGTTGGCTTCGCTGGGGCTGGCTGCTAGGGGCGAGGCTTCTGGTTGCTGGAGCTACCCTTGATGATCATCTTGCGCTTGTGAGTGTCATCTATGGCACGACGCTTGTCTTCTAGCATGAGGGCCTTGTTCACCAGGTCGAAGAAGTTACGACAGTCGCATGCTATGAGCTGATACTGCAGGGTCTATTGTAGTCCTTCCATGAAGCATTCCTTCTTGGCAGCCTCCGTGTTGACATCGTCAGGTGCATACCTTGACAGCACATTGAACTTCTACACGTACTCCTTGACAGAGCCACTTCCTTGCTTCAGCGCTCGGAATTCTCTCTTCTTGATAGCCATGATCCCAGAAGGAATGTGGGCGGTGCGGAATACTTCCTTGAAGTCATTCCAAGTGATCACACGCTCACCTTGCATGACCTTGAATCCATCCCACCAAGCTCGAGCAGTACCTCCAAGGTAGTGAGAGGCATAAAGCACCTTCTCACGGTCCTCAATTCAATTGACCAGTGCAAGGAGGTCCTCGATGGTGTGGATCCAGTCATCAGCATTCAAGGGTTCAGTAGTCTCGGTGAAGGTTGGGGGCGAATTCCTCATGAACTCAGACCGAGTGGAGCGGCCATTGCCATTCCTGCCTTGCTGCTGGTTGTTCACAAGGGCCTGAGCCATCTGCTGAATAGCAGCATTGTTGGCTTGGCGTTCCTCCCGGAGAACTTGGAGAAACTGAGCTATGGTCATGTTCTCCGGTGGAGGTGGTGGCGGGGGAATGTCGCCTTGTGGCTGCTACTGGTGTCCTCCAACATGAGCAGTCCCATGAGCTCCCTGTTGTTGGCTTGAGTTGCCGGCCTCAGGGTTGGCGAAGGAGCTATTGTGGGTAGCAGTCACCATCCTGTTTGGAGCAGCCAAGTCAAACAACTGGGATAGACGAGAGGAAAAGCAACAATGGAAAGCGCGCCTAAGGGGGTTGGTCGAGTGCAAGTGTGTTGAAACAAAGGTCGAAGGACCAACACATATATTAAGATAAGATAGTCGATGGAGTCGCTTACATGTTGCCTAAATTAAAAGCGTGACTTGTATCGGAACACAAACAGAAAAACAATCAACAAGCACACATGGTTTCATATGAACCATTACACGGACTCGACTTCACATGAGGGATACATAACTGATCCTACCCTAGGGGTTCTCGGACTCAGGGGTGGAGTGCTCGGTCTCGTAGTCATGCCCCTCTGGGTCTTCCTCCTATTCATCATCTGAACGGGCATCATTCCCGGTCGATGGGGCCAGGGAGCGAGGAGGTCCATCACGATGATGCTTTGTTGGCGGGTTGGTGAAGAGCTCACGGTACTTCTTCAGACTCATGCGACGATGATGTGTGGGTGAATCTCTAGCTGAGGGTACTCCTCCTCCGTAAGCGACAGCTAGTCGTCCCTCAGGGGCTCCATCCTTCTTGATCCTGTCTGGCTTCGTCTTGGCTTGTCGAAGTAGATCTCGGGTGCGGTGAAGTTCCTCACGGAACTTCAAGGACTCCTTAATCAAGTTGTGCACCAGACTATCGGCGGAGAGGCTGAAGTAGGTCTGGAACCTGAGTACTGTGCCATCCTCCTAGGACGGAACCAACGTCCAACTCTCGCCTAGATCATCCTTCCTGAAAGGAAGGTAGCGTGTAGCCGGCTCGTCACCCACCTCTAGAATGATCTCTCACAGATGCAGAAGTGCCTTGCATGCAGTTGACTCGACTGCGAGTACCATGGTCTCCATTCGTGGTCCTTCAAACAAACAACTTGTCGGGAGTCGTTTGCCTTCACGACCACATCCACATGGTACTCCGTCGTGACGGCATTGACCCAATGCTCGTGGTAGAGAAAAATGGGTGGTTGGCGAAACTGGCACTTCTCCAGGCTATCCCCAAGGAGTAAGGGAAAGTCGGATGTCAGGAAGGCTTCGGCTATGACGGCCATCTACAACGGTTTGAAGGGAGGAGAGTCAGCAGAGTGTTGTGTGAAGAATAGAACAGGTGAATAGTATAGAATTCCTAAGTATAGGTGCTAGGTGTAGTTTTGAAAACGTTTTTATCCTAACTAATGTGCATGCTAACTAAGGGCCTTCTATAGTCAGGATGGCTCTGATACTAGCTTTGTGGGGACCCCAACTCATAAGTCGTGATCACCGAATGCACGTGTACGGTGATCCTCGAGATCAATGTTCACTGAACACACAGAAGTTGAATAACAAGAGTCTTACATCCACATTTAGTGTCTTACACCAATAAATACCATGAAGGTCAAGTCTTACATAGATAGGGCCACAAGGGCCAAATACTTAAACTCAACAAGCAGCGGAAATCTTGATCGAAAGGTGTGAACCCATTGCCATCTGCCTTAACCTACATGCATTCTGACTGGGAAGTGTCCTAGTTCGCATGTTCATCACTAACGAACTCTTCACCGTACTCCTGTTCTTCCATGCCTGGCCAATTAAATAACCAGTGGCAAGCCAATGAGTACTTTGAATGTACTCGCAAGCAACCCATGTTGTGGAACAAGGTATAACAATGCATAATATAGCACTAGTAGGTATTTTGCAGAAAGCTAATTTTGAATGCAATGACATGATCAAGTAACTATGTGTGAGCATGCATCAACAGTTGGCAGATATCCATATGAACAAGTTATAGATATCATCATAAGTAGGGTTGAACATCTCATGTTCATTCATCGCATCAAGTCTTCAGACTTGTCTCAAGTATCATCCTTCTGTTATCCGTACACACACACAGACACTAAGTTTGTGAAGACACTGGACGTGGCATAAGCAGCACCACCCAACTGTCCTTGACTGTGGACACGGCTATTTGAATAGTTTTACACTCTCCAGAGGTTGCATACTTTACCCACGAGACTCGGGGAACTTCCATGTCATCCACGACTTGCGGTATATAACATACCCGAGGTAAGCACCTGAACAATGTCTTTCCCCTGGCGATACTAAACAAAGAGTCCACTCGATTGGTACCCAGCCCACATGATGTACATCACTCGTAGCATCCATCCAGGGACCAACGGTGTTCTCGGTGCCTGTGAACACAGCACATGATCGTCCATACCGGCACGATCCCATATAGAGAGTGAGCACGCCACTCCCACCACTAGTAATGCGGGCTCCTTTCCAGTACCCACCAAAGTAATCAACAGATCCCCGTCCCATAAGGAGTATCGTGGTTGCACATGTAAGGTTGGCATGGTCGACAAATCTTAAACCCTCCGTTTTCGAAAAAACACACACTCATTTCCGCCGGTACACCACATCTTTCTCAAGCGGCCACCCAACTCATCATCATCTCCCTCGGGCATTAGTGGCACCTGACGAGGTTTTTGAAAAGTCTTTAAAATCATCTCTTTCTTTCCATCACCATGCATAATCCCGAACCCACTTGCGTAGCATCTACTAGCATCCTATTTATACCCACCCGCATAACCCTCATAAGGATGGTAGGGTCATGCACGATGCAAGTATCAATGGTAAAAGTAATGGGGGCATCCCACCGAAGTGGTCACCACATCACATGATCAACAACAAGGAATAAGGTGTTGTATGACATGCATGAAAACTGTTTCTTAATATGGTCAAAGGGTTGCTTTCCTGGCTTAACAAAGTCTTTGGGGTCTTCAAAGTCTTCGGGTCCAACTCCCTCGTCAACAGCGCAATCTATCGCCGCGACAAATAGCGATAAAAATAATCATCACACAAAAACAGAGCACACAAAGCTACTACTAAAAAGCTACCCTATTCTGATGAATACTAACAACTATAATAAAAATATTTGTTTACGGTTTTTCTATGAAAAACATTTTTGAAAATTATTAAACAGAGGCAAAAAGATGCCTAAAATAGGTTTTAAAATAAAAAAATCGCAAATTACACTATTAAATTCTATGGAATATTCTAGGATTTTAGGTGGAAAAATAATTATCATTGCATTTTTATTTAATCCTGTGGAATTTTTGGAAAGTTGAAGAAAAAGAAAAAGGGAAAAAGCTTCACTCCTCAGTTGGGCCGAATCCAACCGCAGCTGAGCCGGCCCAGGAAAGAACCGGCCCAGGGAGAAGCGGTGCGCGTGCAGCCGACGAGTTCGAACCCGACAAGCGAGCCCTACCTGTCGGTGCAACAGGGGGGAGTGAGGGTATGACAGGTGGGCTCCACCTGTCATCCCTCACCTCGTGATAGGAAGCAGAGGAGCTCACCGGCGGCGTTGCGGGGCATGGCGATGGCAGGGGAATGCGGGAGTGGGTTCGGGCTGAGTCATCGTTCCAGAGGAGGTGGAGGCCACCAGCGGGGAGGCCTTGGTCGCCGATGACGAAGAAGCCGCGGCGGAGGAGCTTCGGTAGTGATCACCGGGGTCGTCTCGAGCTACAATAAGAGCGGGGAGGAGGGGGAACCACGTCAAGGCAGTATTACAGTTCTGAATAGAGAGAGAGGAACGTGAGGGGATGCTCACCATGGCGGTACGGTGGCGAATCCAAGGTGGGAGTGCTCCGCTCGATCCCGAACACGGGGGCTCGGAAACGAGGGGGGAAGAGATGAGGGGTCAGTTGGGGTTGAGAAGGAGCCAGAGGAGGGGAGAGAGATGCCCGGTAGAGGCCCTTTATAGGTGGACGCGAGTCCACCGTGTGCTTGTGCGCCGACGAGGTCGTGGCGCCCGCTGGAGGGCTCGGGGGAGAGAGAATGGGTCAGTGGCGCTCTTGGGCATCACCCACGACTAGAGGGAGAGGAGAGAGGGGCAGGGGAGCGCACGCGTACGAGCCCCAAGGTTGGCTGAGAGGGGCGACACCGGCACGTGTGCGGGAGGTCGCCGGAGGGAGGAGGGAGATGGGGTCTGCTGCTTGGACGATAGTGGACGTCGAGGGCATCTCAGGGGACAAGGCTGGGGATCCTGAGGCTGTCGGGGACTTTAGTTGGGTGGCAGCTACAATGCGGGTGCGCACTGTAGCGCGCTCTGGAGCACGCGTTTGGCATGCCATGGCATGCCAACGGTGTCCTAGGTGTGGCCATAGGTGTCTAGGGGGTAGAGGAGGGAATAGGAAAGTTGGAAATGTCCTTGGATGCTCTGGTGGGTAGCTTAGAATAAGAGGGAAGGGTAGAGAAGAGGGTTTTACTTCTGTCCAAGAGGTAAATTGAGGGTTTTACCCCACTTACCCATTTAGTCTTGGCCAGAGAAAATTACTGGAGGTGAAATGCATTACTAGATAGTTGTGGTAAAAATTTGGAGGCATGGGAATTAGAGGAAGGGGGCCAAAAAAGGTTTTTGCCATTCTGGTTGAAAGTGTTTGATGGAGATTAGGGCAAGCAAATGGACTTTGATTGCCATAGGAATTGATAGGGTCAAATGGTGGTTGGAATTAGGCCTGATCACCATTTTTGAGATGAATTGATGAAAGTTCAAAATGTAACTTTGTGGAACCCTAGAAATCAACAGAATTTGGTATGTAGATCTATTCATGCTAAGCTAATCCCCTTGATGCACCACTTAGTGTAGCATCATTATTTGGTTATTAGAACATGTACACAAAGTTTGGGGTCAAGGGAAGGAACTTCACAATGTAAACTTGCTCAGATTTGAATTTGGACACGGAGGGGTTTGGAATATTTGATGAATCAAATCAAGTTGGATTGAGATGGAACTTTGGAAGATCATCACCTATGACAATGTTGACTTGCTGGAATTTTCTTGGAATTTATTGAGAATATTTCTTACAAAAATATTCCAAAAGCTTGATTTGGACAGAAAGGGTTTTGAGGGGTTTTGCCCATTATTTTGAACATGACCATGTGTTTAAACTCATATATATGTAAAATATATGTCCACTGAGTTTCCCTACATTTTCTCAAATATTTTGAAAGCATTTAAATAATTTTTCCCTATGAAAGACCATTTTGTCCTTAAGAAAAAGCCTTTAAATAAAATATTAAAATAATCTTTAAAAATAATATTTGGTGGTTTTGGAAAGTGATATATATAGTAGGTTTGAAGTAAAGCCTTTGGGGAAAAAGGATCCACACAGTTTGAGGACTTGTAGTGCAAACCTCAACTCAGAGGGTTTTGAAAACCTAATTTGAATCAATCCATTTTGGTCAAAATAATATTTTATAAAAATAGTTTTGGGCACTATTCACATGGCATGATCATTGGGAAATTAGTTTAGGTCAAGGAAGATTAATATGGAGAGGGATAGAATCTAAGAGTGTCGTACACAACAACCAAACAAGCAAACAAGCAACAATTCAAACAAGCACAAGCACTGAAAAAGTTTTAATTGGATCCAAATTTTATAAATCCAAGCATAACAAGGTGATACAAACACAGAGTGTGACATGTTGATGCCATCGACGTCGCTCATGGGCCACGAACATTGTGTCTCCACACCATGGCGACATCATCCTCACCAACCCCTAGCCCAGGTCACCGTCGTTGTCTATAGGGCTTGCTTCATAGTAGAGTCTCTACTAATCTCTGAGACCCGGGCGTCTGACACAAGCCCTGAGACGACAATCTCCAATGTCTCCATCCATGGGGAATAGTAATTACATGCATGTGGTGCTTCGTCGACCTGGGCAGCGGGTACACTCCTGGCTCCTCCAACACCTCTGTAACTATTCCCTCTGGCATGCGTAGGCTCCCTTATCTACAGGCACTTCCACCTCCCTCCATCATAGCATCATACCTTTACTACACCCAGCAGGATAAAATCATGCATCTCTTTAACTCTCATATTAGTTTTGTATGATTTTCATCAAGCATGTTGTTCCCGACTGTGTATGTCATGGGATTGATCTAATTTGCATATAAACAGATAAATATAAGTAATGATGGAACATCCATACCCATAAGATATGTATAGTATATCCCATTATGAAAAAATGTATTCCTGGCTTATAAAGGTATCTTTTTGCATACAAAATTCTATGGCAGATTACAATTTACAGGTGCCTTATCATGTTAATATTTGTTTAGCTAAATGCCTTTTTTCGATGATGTTAAGATGAATGCTTAGCTATAATACATTTTGAGTTTACACCCATGTCCTATTTGCAATGGAGAATGTCGTTATCCTACATACTCCACCATGGGATGTTCAAGTTTGATGAAAAATAAGGGCCCACCTGGTGCACTTCTAGATGACAATTAGTTGCTACCATTTTTATTCTTTATCTAGGCTGGAATAGGAACTTCAAAAATCAATTTTGAAATTTGCATGTGTAGCTACAATCAAACAAACTACTCTAAGGATAGCAGTTGGATGTTATCTCTTCAAATGTTATCTATGAAATGTTTTAATTTATCGAAGTACTATATTTAGTTCTTTGTAATGAATGTTATTTTTCCACTATCAAGATACACATATTTGATTGTTCTTGTGGTAATGACAATCGTAGCCTAAAATGTATGACTTTGTTGAGAGGATCATGTATCACCCATTTTGTTTGGCCATTGGTTTTATTGTTCTATGCTGGTGTCAACCTATTAAGTAAAATGTAAATGGACATATTTTGTCCTACTTAGAAACCATGCCATTCCTATTCGAATGTGTCAACGTCATGAGGCTCACCAAATAACATGGGATCTCTTCATTTTTTGCTCTAAGACACTTACAAGACATTCACATTATATTATCTTGAATTATCATGGAAAAAATCTCATCACATTTCATGTTAGCCATGCATTCTAATTACGGAAATACCTATTGTAGCCACATAAACACATAACAAGTACCGCAGAAACGTGTGGGGTATTATCTAGTGCATTTGAGTTTCCGATCAATACAATTATAACAAGGATAATAAACGATTATCATGAACAAAGAAATATAATAATAGCCACTTTATTATTTCCTCTAGGGCATATTTCAAATATTCTCTAGTGGCATCTCTCATCCAAATAGCATACAGTGGGTAAACACATTACTATTGGGTAATTGATAGAAAAGCGGATAGTTATGCGATTTTCACGGCAATGATCATGTGTATATAGGCATCATGTCCATAAGAAAATAGGCTGACTCCTGCCTGCACCTATTACTATAACTCCACTCATCGACCGCTATCCAGCATGCATCTAGAGTATTAAGGAAAATAGAGTAATGCTTGGAGAATGATGACATGATGTAGACAAAGTAAACTCAAGCAATATGAAATAAAAACATTGTTTTATCCTTATTAGCATCAACACAAAGACATACCTTGTCCCATACTTTGTCATTGGGATATAGAAACTCGCCAAGTTGAACCTAGCACAACTCCTCTCTCACCGAAAAATATCAAACTAGTTGGCCAAACTATTTCAATAGATCGGAGAGAATTACAAAGCTATAATGATCATGCACATAATAATCATATTAGATTTTAGAGAAGACTCACATATTTATCATGAATAATCTGAACATAAACCCATAATCCATCGGATCCCAACAAACGCACCTTACAAAGGGATTACATCAGATAGATCAAGTCAAAGATGTGATGAACATTGTATTGAAGATCAACAGAGAGATAGAGAGATCGCCATCTAGGTACTAACTATGGACCCATAGGTCAATGGTGAACTCCTCACACATTATCATGAGGGCAACAAGGTTCATGAAGAAGCCCTCCGTGATCGATCCCCCCTTCGACGGGGTGCCGGAACAGAGCTCTAGATGGGCTCCTGTCGGAATAGATACTTGCGGTGGCATAAAAGTATTTTGGGACCTCCTCTAGGGTTTTTGCGATATATGAGAATTTATAGGCCAGAGAGGGGCGTCGGGAGAGCCATGAGGGGGCCAGCACACATCAGGGCACCCCCCCCTAGGGTGTGCCCTGTTGTGTGCTGGTGCCCTTGTGCGGCTCCTAGCCTCCTTCTGAAGCTTCCAAGATATCTTTTAGTTAAGAAAAATCATAAAAAAGTTTCATGGCAATTGGACTTCGTTTGGTACTGAAAACTTGAAAAGTAAAAACACGCAGAAAATAACAACTGGCACTAGGCACATGGTCAATAGGTTAATGCTCAAAAATATTATAAATTGGTAAATAAATGCCCAGAAACTCTCCTAGAATGATAATACATCAGCAAGGAACAATCTAAAATTATAGATATCTTCGAGACGTATCAAGCATCCCCAAGCTTAATTCCTCCTCGTCCTCGAGTAGCTCAATGATAAAAACGAAATTTTTTATTTGACATGCTACCCATTATGTAATCTTTTGTATGTATGATCACTTAGAAACAATGATTTAACAATGATTAACATTGCAGTACTTATAAGTATAAGAAACAAAATCATAAATCTTTCAAAGTATACGATCATCAAGGAATGTTTACCCCATTTCTATTATTATATTAGAAAGGCATGGCTTCATGTTAACCACATTAATACAAATGTTAAGCACCACGGTGTCGAAGTCAGGCAATTCGATCGTACTTTTTCAATATGCATCAACTTTTTATTCTTCACGCAATACATGAGCGTGAGCCTTTTGACATAGCTAGTAGGTGGAATAGAATATGATGGTAGATATCAAAGGGGTAAAAAGCGGAGAAGATAGTCTCATATCAACTAGGCGTACCAACAGGCTATGGAAATGCCCATCGATAGATGTCAATGCAAGGAGTAGGGATTGCCATGCAAATGATGCACTAGACCTATAAGTGTATCAAAGATCAATGGAAGCTAAGTGGGGTGCGCATCCAACTTGCTTGCTCATGAAGACCTCGGGCATTTGAGGAAGCCCGTCATCGAAATATACAAGCCAAGTTTATAATGAAAAGGTAATTCCCACTAGCATATGGAAGTGACAAAACAAGAGACTCTCTATATGAAGAACATGGTGCCACTTTGAGTTACAAGTGTGGTAAAGGATAGCAGCAAAGTCCCTTCTCTCTTTTTCTCTCATTTATTCTCCCCCTTTTTTCATGGTGGGCTTTTTCTCTTCTTTTTTCTTTTCGCCTCCACCATTTATATTATATATATATTTGTAGTGGGCTCATCTAGCCTCCCCCATTTTTCCTTTTTCGTCCGAAGTCTCATCCCGACCAATGGGGGAATCATAGTCGCCATCATCCTTTCCTCGCTAGGACAATGCTCTAATAAGGACGATCATCTCACTTTTATTTACTTACAACTCAATATGAAAAACTGATAGTACAATATAACCCTATATGAATGCCTCTCGCAGTGTACCAGGATGTGCAAGATCTAGCATGACATGTATAAAAAATATGATGAAGGTGGCTTTGCCACAAATACTATGTCAGCTCAATATGATCATGCAAAGCAATATGATGATGAACGAACCAGTCATGTGAAGTAGCGATGGAATTTGGATGGCAATGTATCTCGGAATGGCTATGGAAATGCCATAATAGGTAGGTATGGTGGATGATTTGAGGAAGATAATAAAGATGCCTATGTGCAACAAAGTGTATCATGTCACGTGGTTTGGATGCACCGACGAAAGTTGCACCGATCCTCAAGGTGAGAATGAGCTATGCACGGTACCGAAGAGGCTAGCAAATATGAGAAGGTGAAAATGCGTATGTCCATGGTATCACATTTTTAATAAAGAACTCAGATAATTATTGCAAATTTTAATTATTTTTATCATAAATCAAAGTAATACTCGCATGCCTCGGAGGAGGAGGTTGGTAGGAGTTAACCATCGCGCGCCCCCGACTTGTAATAACACTAGGATTTCAACGAGGAATGGAAATACCCACACATCATCACCATGCCTCTTTAATTTTTAGACGAACAAGAAGTTAACACCTCTTAATATCAACACTTCTATGAATCAACCATTATAAACTCACACCTTTTTCATATTACCACATCAATGTCATTAACCCACAATTTCTCTATGTGTGCTACATGATGGTTTTGATTATCACTCGTTGAATACTTATTATTTTTGGACTAGTCTTATGACACATGCAAATTACAGTCACTATTAATTAACTCTCAAACAAATATAAGTCTAGAGTGGGAGTGAAATTATTTCTATAAAATCTACATGCCACAGCACTCAAAAAGATATATGTGAAGTACTAGAAGAACTGCTAGGCTCAAAAAATATAAATGAAGCACATAGAGTATTATAATTAATTATGATGAAGGTGTGTCTCTCTCAAATAGGCATGTCCATCAAATCATGATTGTGGCAAACTGAAAGTAAAGGCAAACAAAAACAAGCGACGCTCCAAGCAAAACTCATATCATGTGATGAATAAAAATGTAGCTCCAAGTGTCATACCAATGGATTGAGACGAAAGAGGGGATTCCTTCCGAGGCATCCCCAAGCTTAGACGCTTGAGTCTTACTTAGAATATTACATTGGGGTGCCTTGGGCAGCCCCAAGGTTAGGCTCTTGCTACTCCTTATTCTTTGGTCCATCGTGATAACACCCAAAACTTGAAAACTTTAATCACACAAAACTCAACAAAACTTCATGAGATCCATTAGTATAAGCAACACATTGAATACTTTAGGCACTGTTATAAATTGATTCTTATTTCACTTTTGAATAATAGGTACTATATTCTATATTCTAAATGGCTTATAGCCCCCGATACAATCCATAGCATAATAAAACAAACAAACTATGCAAGCAAAACAGAATGTGTCTAAAACAGAACAACCTGTAGCAATCTGTAGAGAGCCTATACTTATGCAACTTTAAAATTCTGAAACATTGGGACAACATGGAGAATTTCTATAGCAATACTTTGTAAACAATTAGATCATTATCGATCTCCAGTAAAAAAATGAAAATTCATGTACTGGAGTCAAAAGCTTCTGTTTTGTTTCAGCATCGTTGAGGGAGTCCTGGACTAAGGGGTCCTCGGACCACTGACCTGTCTCTTAATAGGCCGGCTTGGTGGGCAGCTCTCTGACTATCAAAGGAAGGGGTGGATATGCCATGACTCCGTGTTCTAGAAGGAAGTCTCGAAGGCGCGTAGTGTACTCCAAGTCAAGATAAGGAAATCGGCATTTCAATCCCCAGCAGGAGACCTATCATGTGTAAACCCTAGGTACACATCGGTGTCTATCTAAACCAAGAGGGTTTTAGATTGTTGGGTAGAGAAACTCATCTAGGGTTTTATCTTTTCTATCTTATGGTAGATCAACTATGTAACCTTCGTATACATCAATATAATCAAGTAGGACGTAGGGTTTTACCTCCATAGGAGGGCTCAAACTTGGGTAAACATCGTCTCCTTCGCCTTGTGTTACCATTGATTCTAGACTCACAGCTCGGGACCCCCTACTGGAGATCTGCCGGTTTTGACACCGACATAGGTGCTTTCATTGAGAGTTCGGTTGTGATCCCCAAAGAAATCAATGGCCCGCGTTGTCATTAACGAAGTAGTCCGTAACATGGACTCCTTTGTCCCTGGATAGATCTTCGCTTTCGGCAGCATTGTGCTGCACGCTGACCCGACTGGCCTTCTCTGCCGGGTCGGGAGTTTCACCCCTCATCAAGAGGTTAGATTCGGTAACCTAGAGTTCTCTGTAGATTCTTGGGGCGACCTTTCGCTCACCGGGCTCGCGATCTCGTCTGACGCGCCCGAGGACTCCGAGGCCTTAACCTCCGCTTTTTATTTCGACCCCGCCCACGGGACCAACCCCAACGACGATGTGGCTTTTAGTCTGCATCCATCCATAGCACTGGATGGTCGGGGACCAGCTCCTGCTGAACACACTCCTTGTGCGGACACATCGGAGGTCAACTCAGAAAGCTTTGAGCAGATTGACTCGATCGAGCTCTCGACACTCAACGAGGCTCTAGATCCTATCCTATCAATGAAAATTACTGACGACTCAACCCCGATCCACGCTCAGATCGATCTTGAAGCGGGTCAAGAGGAATTTTTTATCCCACCCACCACCCACTTAGTAGCCACTATCGAAGACTTAACCAATATGTTGGATTATGCCTCCGAGGAGCCAAAAGACATGGATGAAGAGGATTGTGCTCCCGCCACCGTCAACACTGGGCGATGGACTGCCACCTCCACCTATGACGTCTACATGGTGGATACTCTAGCCAATAATGGCGAGCATACACCTGAAAACAATGGCGATAAATCGGGTGAAGCGTCGTCAAGGTGTCGGAAACTGCGCAAACGATCAAAGGCAAAAAGGGAAGGGAAGCCATTGGTGGCATCGAGGAAGATGATACCCTAGAAGACCTCAGCGATCCTGATATCCCCGAGCAGCCGCTAGAGGATCAGGACAGGCCAGAAGATCAGCGCAACCTCGAGGATCCAAACAATTCTGGGGATGACAACTACCTCCCTCCTATAGAGGAGGAGGATAGCCTGGAAGCCGAAGACTTCACCATCCCGGAAAATCTTGAGGATCCAGAATGGTTTAGGAAACAACTCATAGCCACTGCCCGAAGCCTGAAGGCAAAAGAACGACAGCTTAAGGCCAAACAAACGACCCTCAATGATAGATGGACAAGGATCCTATGAGCCGAGGAAGGGTACGGTATCGGACTATTCGACCAACCCAAGAGCTATCCACGCCAATGGCTACTGTCGTAGTTTGACGACGAGGTCCCTAATACACCGTCTCCCAAGCACACTCCATACGACCAGCCGGACCAGCCTTCCCAAGGACGAGACAGGACGGCTAGCGACGTCGATTATAGGCTGGCGATACCTTGCGGGAGGGGGAAAGAGCTAATAGAGCCCGAGGATAGGTATGACCTAGATTATAGAACAGGCCGCATGAGATCCATCTATGGATCTAGAGGGTACTCCCCTGACAGACGGGACAGATGCCAGCCTTGTCTCGATCGCAACAACAGAGGTCGGGTACAAAACCGGGCCAGATCAAGCGCCGACGACAACGTGACATAGCCCGGGACAAAGGCGTTGCCCACCCACTATGCTTCACTGATGAGGTGATCCAGCATCAGTTCCCAGAAGGGTTTAAACCCGTGAACATAGAGAAATACGATGGGACAACTGACCCAAGAGTGTGGATCGAGGACTTCCTCCTCCACATTCATATGGCACGAGGAGATGATCTCCACGCCATCAACTATGTGCCCGTAAAACTTAAGGGGGCCAGCTCAGCACTGGCTAAACTACCTTCCCGAAAACTCTATCAGGAGTTGGAAGGATCTCGAGGACACTTTCCGGTCTAACTTCTAGGGCACCTATTGTGGGGACCCCGACTCATAAGTCGTGATCACTGAATGCACGTGTACAGTGATCCCAGAGATCAATGTTGCTCACTAAACACATAGAAGCTGCATAATAAGAGTCTTACAACCACATTTAGAGTCTTACACAAATAAATACCATGAAGGTCTAGCCTTACAGAGATAGGGCCACAAGGGCCATACACTTAAATAGAACAAGTAGCGGAAATCTTGATCGAAAGCGTGAACCCATGTCATCTGCCTTAAACCTACAGGCATTCTGACTGGGAAGCGTCCTAGTTCACATGTTCGTCACCAACGAACTCTTCAACATACTCCTGTTCTTCCATGCCTGGCCAATTAAATAACCAGTGGCAAGCCAATGAGTACTTTGAATGTACTCGCAAGTAACCCAAGTTGTGGAACAAGGTAATAATGATGCATGATATAGCACTAAGTAGGAAGTTTGCGGAAAGCTAATTTTTAATGCAATGTCATGATCAAGTAACTAGTTAAACATGCTTCAACAGTTGGCAGATATCCATATGAACAAGTTACAGATATCATCATAAGCAGGGGTTGAACATCTCATGTTCATCCATCACATCAAGTCCTCTGACTTGTCTCAAGCACCATCTCTGCGTTAACCACACACACACACCAAGTTCTATGAAAACATCTGGACATAGTTTAAGCAACAACCCCCAACTTTACTTGACTGTGGATACGGCTATTCAAATAGTTTTACACTCTACACAGGTTGCGCCCTTTACCCACAAGACTCGGGGAACTTCCGTGTCATCCATGACTCACGGTACATTACGTACCCGAGGTAAGCACCCGAACAATGCCTTTCCCATGGTGATACTAAACAAAGAGTCCACTTGTTGGTGCCATCCCTCATGATATACATCACACGTAACATCCATGACAGAACGGAACGGTGTGCCCGGTGCCTGCAAAGACAATGCATGGCCTTCCACTTCCGGGCGACCCCGTCTCGAGAGTGACCACTTCACTCTCGCCACTAGTAATGCGGGCTCCCTGCTAGCACCAACCATACTAATCAACAAAGCCCCATCCCATAAGGGGTATCATGGTCGCACATGTAAGGTTGGGACGGTCGACAAATCTTAAATCTAATCCGTTCTCGAAAACACACTCTCAACTTGTTCCGACACACCACTTGTTTCTCAAGTGGTCACCCAACTCATCATCATCTCCCTCGGGCATTAGTGGCACCTGACGGCGTTTTCGAAAAGTCTTTGAAATCATTTCTCCCTTTCCATCGCCATGCATAAATCCCAACCCAGTTGCGTAGCATCTAATAGCATCCTATCTACACCCACCCGCATAACCCTCATAAGGTGGTAGGGTCATGCATGATGCAAGTGTCAACGGTAAAAGCATCGGGGGCAGCCCACCAAAGGAGGAGCACCATATCATGATAAATCATCGAAACAACAAGTGCTATATGTCATGCATGAAAAAGTTTCTTAAAATGGTCAAAGGGCTGCTTTCCTAGCTCAACAAAGTCTTCGGGGTTTTCAAAGTCTTCGGGTCCAACTCCCTCGTCAATAGCGCAATCTATTGTCACAATAAATAACGATAAAAATAAGCATCACACGAAAACAGAGCACACAAGCTACTATTAAAAATGCTACCCTATTCTATTAAATACTAGAATCTATACTAAAAATAGTTGTCTAAGGTTTTGAAGTTGAAAAGATTTTCAAAGCTATTTAAAACAAGGGCTAATAATGCCAAATAGGGGTTTTAAATTAACGCAGTACATAAAAGTTTTTCAAATATTTTTACAAGTGTCACTAATAAATTCTATGGAATATTCTAGAAAATAAAAAGGAAAAAGGGCACGGGACCCTGGTCAAGAGGCGGCCAGCAGCTGGGCCGGCCCAGCTGGCCAGTCAGCCAGCCTCGCATGCGGCCAGGTTCAAACCTGACGCGCAGGGCCCGGCTTCTGCGACTGCAAGGGGGGAGAGAGCACGGGAGGAGGAGAGAGAGGCCGACAGGTGGGACCCCCTGTCGGATCCTTCTCCCACCTCGGGGCAGAGAGGGGAAAGGCTCACCGGCGGTGGTGGAGAGCACGGTGGTGGCAGGAGAGAGCGGGGATAGACTCGGGGCCGAGTCGTCGGTCCCCTGGAGGTGGAGGGAGCGCCGGAGGTGGCCGGAGTCGCCGGCGGTGAGCACCCACGGCGGAGGAAGCTTCGGGAGGAGGTCGTTGGGGCTGTCTCATGCTGCAAAGAAGAGAGGGACGAGGAGGAATCGCGTCAGCGGAGGGAGAGAGGACCAACTGAAGAGGAAAGGGGGTCGAAGGGGCTCTGTACTCGGAGATCAACGATGGGGTTGCCGTGGCGGTCGTCAGCTCGATCCCGAGCGCAGAGGGTGGGAGAGGAGCTCGGGCTCTGCAGGCGGTCTATGGGGGTGGAGAGCGAGCCAAAGGAGGGGAGAGAGAGGCCCGGGGGCTTAAATAGAGGGAGGGGGCAGATCACCGTGGACCTTTGCGCCGGCGAGGACGTGGCCCAGGCCAGAGGGGGAGAGAGCTCACGGGGGGCTGCTCGGGTGTTCCTGGGGTCGGTCTAGGCCAGGGGGAGAGAGGAGAGAGGCAAGGGAGCGCGTGCCTGCGAGCCCCGCGGTTGGCCGACTTGGGCGGCCACGGCACATGCGAGGCGGGGGGGCAGAGGAGGGAGATAGAGGAGGGGGGATAAGGGGCGGCGTGTTGCGAACGTCGAGGCCAACCATCTGGCGAGAGGGGGGCGCCGGAGGTGGTCAGGGCCATGCAGTGGGCAACGGCTACAGTGCCTGTCGGCACTATAGCATGCTCCAGAGTGCGTGTTTGGCATGCCAACGGCGTCTTGTGTGTGGCCAAGGGTGTCCAGGGGAATCTAGGGGGTGCCTAGGCTAGGAAAAATACATTGGACGCCCTGGGAGAGGGGTCTAAATAAGAGGAGAGGGGAGAGAGAGCTCCTGCCAGGGCTGTCCAGAGGTGAAAATGGGGGATTTACCCCATCTTCCTGTGGCCTATGGACTTGGGATTTTTACTGGAGGGGTAAGAGGTCAGGGAGCAAGTGTGGTAACAATTTGGAGGCAAGAGGAAAAGTAAAAGGTGGTCAAAACATGATTCCTCCAAACCTGCAGAAGGTGTTTGATGGGGATTAGGGCAAGCAAATGGACTTTGCTTGCCATGAGATTTGACAGGACCAAATGGTGGTTGAAAATAAGATGGATCACCAAATTTGATCTCAAATGGGCAAAGTTGACAATGGAAACTTTGTGAACCCTACAAACTAACAGAATCAGGTTTCTGTAGATCTAGTTATGCTAAGATTTTACCCTTGATGCACCACTTAGTGTAGAACCATTATTAGGTGATTAGGACATGTTCACAAAGTTTGGGGTCAAGGGGAGAAACTTCACAATGTAAACTTGCTCAAATTTGAATCTAGACAAGGAGGGTTTTGGAATGGTTTGATGAACCAAATCAACTTGGATTGAGATGAAACTTTGCAAGATCATCACCTATGATGGTGTTGACTTGCTGGAATTTTCCTGGAGTTTATTGAGAATATTTCTTATAGAAATATCCCAAAAGTTTAATTTGGACAGAAAGGGATTTGAGGGGGTTTCCCCATGATTTGAACATGCTCATGTGTTGAAACTCATATATATGGAAAATATATGTCCATTGAGTCTCCCTAAATTCTCTCAAATATTTTGAAAGCATTTAAATAATTTTTCCCTATGAAAAACCATTTATAGTCTTAAGAAAAATCCTTTAAATAAAATAATCTTTAAAATTAACATTCGGTGGTTTTGAAAAGTCTTATATATAATAGGTTTGAAGTAAAGCCTTTGGGAAAGGAGGATCCACCCAATTTGAGGACTTGAAGTGCAAACCTCATTCCAGGGGGTTTTGAAAACTTAATTTGGATAAATCTTTGTTAGTCAAGATAAAATTTGATAAAAATAGTTTTGGGCACTATTCACATGGCATGATCATTGGGCAAGAAGTTTGGGTCAAGCAAGATGAGTATGAAGAGGAATATAATGTAAGAGTGCCATACACAACAATTCAACAAGCAAGCATGCAACAAATCAACCAAGCACAAACATTGAAAAGGTTTTAATTGGCTATACATTTTTATAAATCCAAACATGTGAAGGTGATACAAACACAGGGTGTCACAGATCTACCCCCCTTACAAGAATCTTGTCCCCAAGATTCCTAGGCTAAGCGCTAAAAAGATAAGGGAACTCATATCTAAGATAGTCTTCACACTCCCAGGTTGCTTTAGCTTCAGAGTGGTTGCTCCATTGGACTTTGAAGGACTTGATGGTGTGGCTTCGGGTGCAACGCTCGGCTTCATCCAGAATGCGAATTGGCCTCACACGATAAGTGAGGTCTGGCTGAAGATCGATGGCTTGATGGTCGATGTTCTTGTAGAGGTCGGGACGGTTGGGAACTTGCAGACACTTCCGGAGTTGTGACACATGAAAGACGTTGTGCACATCCGATAACTCGGAAGGTAGCTCTAGCTGATAGGCAACTTCTCCTCGTGTTGCAGTGATCTTGAAGGGGCCGATATATCTGGGTGCAAGCTTTCCCTTGACGTGGAAACGCTTGGTTCCTTTAAGAGGTGTGACTCGAAGATAGACATGATCTCCGTTGTTGAAGCTCAGTTCTCGGCAGTGAGAGTCGGCGCAACTCTTCTGTCTTAATTTGGAAGTCTCCAGACGTTCTCAGACGAGTTGTACTTGCTCTTTTGCCTCGCGAAGGATATCTGGTCCAAAAACTAAACCTTCTTTGGTCTCTGACTAGTTGAGGGGGGTACAACACTTGCGTCCATATAACACCTCAGATGGTGCCATCTAAAGACTCGACTGATAGGTGTTGTTGTAGGAGAACTCGGCGAATGGTAGAAAATCTTCCCACTTGGCTCCATACGCCAAGACACAAGCACGAAGCATATCTTCGAGTATCTGATTTACTCGTTCTGTTTGCCCACCGGTCTGGGGGTGAAAAGCAGTGCTGAAGGAGAGCTTGGTTCCCATGGTTTCTTGAAACTTCTTCCATAATCTTGAGGTGAACTGGGTTCCTTGGTCCAACACAATTTCCTTTGGAACTCCATGAAGACTTACGATGCGGTTGATGTAGAGGTTTGTGAGCTGGCTTCCATGATAAGTGGTCCTGACGGGAATGAAGTGGGCTACCTTGTTTAGGTGATCGACAATGACCCAAATTTAATCATGCCCCTTGCTTGACCTTGGTAATCCGGTGATGAAATCCATCCTGACTTTGTCCCACTTCCATTCAGGCACTTTGAGAGGCTACAATAGTCCAGCGGGTTGCTGATGCTCTGCTTCGACTCTCTGGCATATGTCACATTTGGCAACGAACGCGCCTATCTCCCGTTTCATCCCATGCCACCAGAATCTTGCCTTGAGGTCTTGATACATCTTGGTTCCTCCAGGATGGATGGAGTATGGAGGGTCATAAGCTTCTTGCAAGATCAAGTTCTTGAGCTCCTCTTTGTTGGGTACGCATATGCGCTTTCCAAACCACACAACTCCTTGTTCATCCACTGAGAATCCTGGGGCCTTGCTGCCTCGATCTTCCTCTTGATGCCTTCAATGCTCTCGTGTCCCTTCTGAGCTTCTTTGATATCATCCATCAAGGTAGGCTTTGCTTCGAGGTTGGCGAGGAATCCAGGTGCAACTAGTTCCAAGTCGAAGCTTTCAAGCTCTTCATACAGGGCGGGTAGCTTTTCCTTAATCATGGCATTTAAGGAACAAGCCTTTCTACTTAAGGCGTCCGCTACCACATTGGCCATTCCGGGGTGGTATTGAATACTGAGGTCGTAATCTTTGATCAACTCCAACCATCTTCGATGCCTCATGTTCAATTCTCTTTGGGTGAAAATATACTTCAACTCTTGTGGTTTGTGTATATCTGACATCGCTTCCCCAGAAGGTAATGTCGCCATGTCTTCAAGGCATGAACCACGGATACTAACTCAAGACCATGAGTAGTGTAGTTCTCTTCATGAGGTCGTAGCTGTCTGGATAGATACGCTACAACTCTGTCTTCTTGCATCAAAACACCTCCAAGCCCGATATTTGATGCATCACAATATATCACAAACTCCTTGTGAATATCAAGGGTGGCCAAAACTGGGGTTGTGGTAAATCTCTTCTTGAGCTCCTGGAAGCTTTCCTCGCACTTAGCTGTCCATTCGAACTTCTTGTCCTTCTTCAAAAGCAGGGTCATGGGTCGGGCAATGCTCGAGAACCCTTCCACAAACTTGCGGTAATATCCCACGAGTCCGAGGAAGCTCCTGACTTCCTTCACGGTGGTTAGGGTTTGCCATTCAGTCACGGCTTCAATCTTGGCAGGATCCACTGATAATCCTTCCGCAGTCAACACATGATCCAAGAATCCAACTTCATGCAGCCAGAATTCACACTTGCTGAACTTGGCATAAAGCTGGTGCTCTCGAAGCTTCTCTAGGACCAATCTCAAGTGTTCCTCATGCTCTTTTTCTGACTTGGAGAAGACGAGTATGTCATTAGTGAAGACGACAACGAACTTGTCCAAGTACTCCATGAAGACTTTATTCATGAGATACATGTAGTAGGAAGAGGCATTGGTTAACCCAAATGACATGACCGTGTATTCATACAGGCCATACCAGGTTACAAATGCCGTCTTCGGAATGTCTTGGGGTCTGATCTTCAGCTGATAGTACCCTGACCTGAGGTCGGTCTTGGAAAACACCTTGGCTCCATTCAACTTATCAAATAGGTCTTCAATCTTGGGGAGTGGGTACTTGTTCTTTATTGTGACCTCATTGAGAGAATGGTAATTGACACAGAGTCTGATAGTTTCGTCCCTCTTTGACACAAATAGAACAGGCGAACCCCAAGGAGAGGCACTAGGGCGAATGAATCCTTTTCTGAGTTGCTCTACTAGTTGCTTCTTCAATTCAGTCAACTCTTTGGATCCCATCCTGTAGGCCCATAACAGCCCGGGACCAATGCTCCAGAAGATTCCCCTTTTATTTCCATTCTCGTCTGTGTTCCCTTTGGTTGTTGCATTCATCATCGCATCATTCGCATCATCTGCATAGCTTCATCACACGTTTTGAAAACTTGCATCCGTTCGTAGTTGCTGATTCTCTCCATTCTCGTTGTTGCCTGTTTTGAGACCAACCACACACGCACGCGTCCGCGGCATCATTAAAAAACCGTTTTTAAAGCGCGTGAAAAATATCCTTGGATTGGGTCAAAACTTGGCGTGCGGTCTTGTTATATTGTAGGTAGGCCGCCTACCAAATTTTGTCGCGTTATGAGTTCGTTTGATACCTCATCAGTCAACCGTAGCAGTGGGGTCATTGGTTATTTATCGGACCCCATCAATGTTTTAAAGCCTCGTGTCACGGGCCGCAAACCTCCCTCTCATCTCCTCCTAGCCCATCTACACGGCCACCGCAGCTCACCTAGCCCCCCTCCGCTTCCGGGCCGTCCGATCGAGATCGAACGGTCCAAAAACGGTGCAAAACCCCCCTCCCCTAGCTCCCAAACTGCTATTTATACACCCCTAGCCTGCCTAATTGGGAAACCCTAGATCTCCCCTCGAAAACCAAGCCACAACCTCCCTCCCCTCTTAGCCGCCGCCAGCCCGCCGAAGCCCATCTAGGCCCGCCCCGGGCCCGAACTGCCCTGCCGCCGCTCGCCCTGAGCCAGGATCGCTGCCGCCCGTGCTCCCCTTCGCTCGAGCCCCTCTCCCACGGCTGACCAACGCCCGAGCCTTCCCGAGAAGCTGCCTCATCGGACCACCACCGGCCGGTCACCAGAGATCCGCCGGAGCGCTGCATCGCACCGTCAAGCCCCGCCGCTCGCCGCATTTTGCCTTGCCTCATTGGAGCCACCGCCATGGCCAGCTCGCGCTCGACATCAGCCCGTCGCCGCCTAGATCCTCCGCCACCGGGAACTGACCGGCCACACCCGGATCCAGTGGATTTCAACCAAATCTAGCGATCAGCACCCTCCTCCCGCTGGTTGCTGGTTGCCCTACCGTCGGAACCCCATCGCCGGCTCGCCTTCGTGCCCGATCCAGGTGGGATCGGGAGGTTGTGCTCTAGCTGGCGTTGACCGTGCCCAGCGCCCACGTGGGCCAAGTGGCCTCCCGGCCCAACCAGCTCTGCGCCCCGCAAGGCCCAGCTCCCAGTCGGCCTGCCCAGCTCCACCGCATGGGCTAAGCCCACTCTGGTGAGCGCCTAACTGCCTTATCCCTCGCTAGGACGATTTTTAGTTATAGTGTGCTCGCTCCTGTTCGGTCCAGTGCAGCAGATTCAGCCCGATAGCTTTATTTTAATGTCTTGCGAATTTGTTAAGTAACCAGAGATTTACAGAATTGCAGAAAAGTCCCTAATGATCATGCATTTAAAAACTCCACTTCCGTGCATGAGATTAAAACAAATACTATATGAAACTTGACTAGAATTTCATGTAGATTCATAATTCCTAGCTTTCACACATGTTTAAAATACTTATACTTGCTGTTTGCATTGATTTGTGTGAATGACATGCTAAAATAATTTATTTCATAACTACTAAACCGTAGCTCCGATAAAAATGTTCCACATATGTAACTTGGCTAGAAAATGTGTAGAATCTCATGGTGACATTTATTTTGCTGTTTTAAAACTCTAAAATATGTTTAGTACAGATCTGGACCTAATTCATAATATGCATATCGGGTTGTTTCAGAAATGATATATATTGCTTCCGGCCTCATTTAAAATGCCTAGATGATATAGTTGTTATTGCTTCACCTCTTGACATGTTTAACAACATTTAATATTGACGATACCTAACGTGTGTGAACTAAATAATTCGAACGTGGAGTTTCGTCAATATGCAACTCGTTGCATATTGAACTTCACTTAATGTGTAGTAGATGTTTGTTGTTCTTGCCTTGCCATGCCTTGCATATTTAAACCGGACATGCATCATATTTGTTTGCACATCATGTCATGCATATGTTGTGGTGTTTCTCTTGTGTTGATTGTTTGTTTCGGATTGCTTCTTCTCGATAGAGTTCCGAAAGCATTCGGAGTGTGAGGATTCATTTGACTACATTGGCTCGTCTTCTTCATGGACTCGTTCTTCTTCTGAGCGGGATCTCAAGCAAGATGACACATTTCCCTGGATACCATTACTATCATTGCCATGCTAGATGTCTTTTTTTCTATCGTTATGTCTCGCTACCTATGACTTGTTTGACAAGCCTTCCAACATTGCCATGAAAAGACTCTAACCCTCCACCTTCCTAGCAAACCTTTGTTTGGCTATATTACCGCTTGCTCAGCCTTTCTTATAGAGCTTCTAGTTGCAGGTGCAATTGCTTCCATGTGTCAACATGGACATTCTTTTGTTATCACAATATTATTACTATTTAATTTAATGCACTTATACACTTGGTAAAGGGTGGAAGGCTTGGCCTTTTGCTCGGTGTTTTGTTCCACTCTTGTCACCCTAGTTACTTGTGAACCGGTGTTATGTTCCATAATTGAGCGCTCCTAACATGCTCGGGGTTGTTATGGGGACCCCCTTGATTTTCGTTTTGGGATAAAACTTGTATGGCAAGGCCCAACTTTGGTACTACATTTGCCCATCATAATAATACTGATCACCTTATTAAAGCATAGAGGGTCGCCCCCTCGTGGATTAATTTAACATAATAAAGGGGGGCCAGTGCTGCTGGTGTTAGTCCAAAAATAGAGCACTATGCGGGGCCAACCCGGGGCAACTCGGGAGATTTCTATCAGGCTATCGTACACTAGCCGATCTGCCATGTCCTGAGAACGAGATAAGCGGCTCCTATCGGGATCGTCGACATGTCGGGAGGCCTTGCTAGACTTGTTTTACCTTTCTCGAACGTCTCGTGAGTCCTTATCCGAGAGAGAACACGGTAGGGTTATGTTTGACGTAAGTAGGTGTTCAGGATCACTTAGTGATCATTGCTAGTTCACGTCCGTTATGCGTAGACCACCAAACTTTACTTTCTGTATTCGTAAGTTAGCCACTCAAATAAATGCTTAGTCGCTTGCTGCAGCCTCACCACTTAACCATACCTCACCTATTAAGCTTTAATAGTCTTGATACCCTTGCAAATGAGATTGCTGAGTCCTTGTGGCTCACAGATTACTACAACAACAGTTGCAGGTACAGATAATGTGATGCTTGTGCGTGAGAGCGTTGCTTGTTTTGTTGGAGTTCTTGTTCTTCATCAATCTAGGATGGGTTCGAGCTGGCAGCCTGGGATAGCAAGGATGGATGTCTTTTATTCGTTTGTTTTCGTCCGTACTCGGATCCTTCTCTTCTTTATGATGTTTGAACATGTTGTTGTATTGATGTGACTCTAATGTAGCTTGTGGCGAGTGTAATCCAATTCCATATACTCATCTCTTCTATACATGTACTTGTAATGATATCCATTCTTGCAACACGACGAGATGCGCTTCTATCCCTGTCGAGGCCCTCGTGCCGAAATAAGGATAGGATCGCATCTTTGGCGTGACAAGGCCTTCTTATAGATGGGACTTGATCTGTGCATAAGCTAAATGATGAACTCAATGTCGCGGTCAAGAGGCATTCCAGGCAGCTCATTAGGAAACACATTCGGGTATTCACATACCACTGGCACTTGATCCAACTCAACTCCCGATAGACAGTTAGCCTGAGGGGCTTGAGTGGAGGCGGGGTTGGGAACAAACTTGACTTCCATTCCTTGGCTATTCGTCATGGTAACAATCCTCTTGGCATAGTCTAACATGCCTTGGTGCTTGGTCAACCAATTCATGCCAAGGATGACGTCCAAGCCTCGTGAATCCAGAACTATAAGGTCTGCTAGGAAGTCTACCCCATTGATGTCAATCTTCACTCCCTTACACCCAATCCCAGACTTCATAACTGAGTCTGGGGTTTGTATCAAGATACGACTACCCAGGGGTGTAGGTTTCATGCCACTCTCTAGTGCAAACTTTTGGGTGACAAAAGAATGTGAAGCTCCATAATCAAATAGTAGTGTTGGTGGGGTTGAGTTGACAAGGAACATGCCCAGTATGACGTCTGGGTCTTCCTAGGCTTCCTCCGCGGTGATGTGATTCACATGACCCTTGAAATTGTTGGGCTTTTTGTGGGGAGCTGGGTTCCTTGGTGGTTCTCCATGGCCTTGACCTTGGTTTGGCGCATTGGGGTGCGGTGCATCTGGCTTCTTGTTGGGGCAAAGTTTAGAGATGTGTCCAGACTGACCACATCCAAAACAAGTGACTTTCCTAGGGTTGTTGTTGTTGTTGTTCCTGCCGCCGTTGTTGTTATTGGGGTCGTTGTAAGCTGGCCCGGTATTGGCATACTACTAAGGCTGGTAGCTCGGATGAGGAGCGGGAGGTCTAGCCTGTTGCGGCTGATAGGTCGGCTTGGCTGGGGCTGGCTGCCAGGGGCGAGGCTTCTGGTTGCTGGAGCTACTCTTGCTTATCATCTTGCACTTGCGAGTGTCGTCTATAGCACGACGCTGGTCTTCCAGCATGAGGGCCTTGTTCACTAGGTCGAAGAAGGTACGACAGTCACAGACGATGAGCTAATACTGTAGGGTCTGTTGAAGTCCTTCCATGAAGTGTTCCTTCTTGGCAGCCTCCGTGTTGACATCTTCAGGTGCATACCTTGATAGCAGGTTGAACTTCTGCAGGTATTCCTTGACAGAGCCACTTCTTTGCTTTAACGCTCGGAATTCTCGCTTCTTGATAGCCATGATCCGAGAAGGAAGATGGGCAGTGCAGAATCCTTCCTTGAAGTCATTCCAAGTGATCACACGCTCACCTTGCATGACCTTGAATCCATCCCACAAAGCTCGGGCGGTACCTTCGAGGTAGTGAGAGGCATAAAGCACCTTCTCACGATCCTTATTGCAATTGACCAGTGCAAGGAGGTCCTCGATGGTGCAGATCCAGTCATCAGCATCCAATGGTTCAGCGGTCTCGGTGAAGGTTGGGGGCGAATTCCTCATGAACTCAGACAGAGTGGAGCGGCCATTGTCGTTCCTGCCTTGCTGCTGGTTGTTCACAAGGGCGTGAGCCATCTACTGAATAGCAGCATTGTTGTCTTGGTGTTCCTCCCGGAGAAATTGGATAAATTGAGCTATGGTCATGTTCTCCGGTGGAGGTGGTGGCAAGGGAATGTCGCCTTGTGGCTGCTCCTGGTGTCCTCCAGCGTGAGCAGCCCCACCAGCTCCCTGTTGGTGGCTTGAGTTGCCGACTTTAGGGTTGGCGAAGGAGCTATTGCGGGTAGCAGTCACCATCCTGTTTGGAGCATCCAAGTCAAACAACTAGGATAGACGAGAGGAAAAGCAACAATGGAAAAGCGCGCCTAAGGGGGTTGATCGAGTGCAAGGGTGGTAAAGCAAAGGTCGAAAGACCAACATATATTAAGATAGACGATGGAGTCGCTTACATGTTGCCTAAGGAAAAAAGCGCGACTTGCATCGGAACACAAACAACAAAACAACCAACAAGCACACATGGTTTCATATGAACCATTACACGGCCTCGACTTCGCGTGAGGGGTACATGACTGATCCTATCCTAGGGGTTCTCGGACTCAGGTGGTGGAGTGCTCGGTCTCGTAGTCACGCTCCTCTGGGTCTTCCTCCTATTCATCATCTGAACAGGCATCATTCCCGGTCGACGGGGTCGGGGAACGAGGTGGTCCATCCTGACGACGCTTTGCTGGCGGGTCGGTGAAGAGCTCACGGTACTCCTTCGCACTCATGCGATGGTGACGTGTGGGTACATCTCTAGTTGGGGGTACTCCTCCTTGATAAGTGACAGCTGGTCGTCCCTCGGGGGCTCCATCCTTCTTGATCTTGTCTGGCTTCGTCTTGGCTTGCCGAAGTAGCTCTCGGGTGTGGTGAAGTTCCTCGCGGAACTTCACGGAATCCTTAATCAAGTGGTGAATGAGAATATCGACGGAGAGGCTGAAGCAGGTCTGGAACCTGAGTGGTGTGCCATCCTCCTGGGTCGGAACCAGTGTCCAACTCTCGCCAAGATCATCCTTTCTGAAGGGAATGTAGCGAGTCGCCGGCTCATCAGCCATCTCTGGAATGATGTCTGTAGGTGCAAAAGTGCCTTGCGTGCACTTGACTCGACTGTGAGTACCATGGTCTCCATCTGTGGTCCTTCAAAGAACCAACTGGTCGGGGAGTCGTTTGCCTTCAAGACCACATCCACGTGGTACTCCTTCGTGACGGCATCGACCCAGTGCTCGTGGTACAGGAAAATGGGTGGTTGGCGAAACTGGCACTTCTCCAGGCTATCCCCAAGGAGTAAGGGAAAGCCAGATGTCAGGAAGGCTTCAGGTACAACATCCATCTACAAAGGTTTGAAAGGAGGAGAGTCGGCAGAGTGTTGTGTGAAGAATAGAAGAGGTAAATAGTGCAGAATTCCTAAGCATAGGTGCTAGGTGTAGTTTTGGAAAATAGTTTTATCCTAACTAGCGTCCATGCTAACTAAGGGCTTCCTACAGTTAGGATGGCTCTAATACCAGCTCTGTGGGGACCCCGACTCATAAGTCATGATCATCGAATGCACGTGTACGGAGATCCCAGAGATCAATGCTCACTGAACACATAGAAGCTAAATAATAAGAGTCTTACAATCACATTTAACATCTTACACAAATAAAGACCATGAAGGTCTAGCCTTACAGAGATAGGGCCACAAGGGCCATACACTTAAATAGAACAAGTAGCAGAAATCTTGATCGAAAGCGTGAACCCATGTCATATGCCTTAAACCTACAGGCATTCTGACTGGGAAGCGTCCTAGTTCGCATGTTCGTCACCAATGAACTCTTCAACATACTCATGTTCTTCCATGCCTGGCCAATTGAATAACCAGTGGCAAGCCAATGAGTACTTTGAATGTACTCGCAAGCAAACCAAGTTGTGGAACAAGGTAATAATGATGCATGATATAGCACTAAGTAGGAAGTTTGCGGAAAGCTAATTTTTAATGCAATGTCATGATCAAGTAACTAGGTAAGCATGCTTCAACAGTTGGTAGATATCCATATGAAGAAGTTACAGATATCGTCATAAACAGGGGTTGAACATCTCATGTTCATCCATCACATCAAGTCCTCTGACTTGTCTCAAGTACCATCTCTGTGTTAACCGCACACGCACACACACGCACACACCAAGTTCTGTGAAAACATCTGGACATAGTTTAAGCAGCACCACCCAACTGTCCTTGATGGTGGACACAGCTATTCAAATAGTTTTACACTCTGCAAAGGTTGCATGCTTTACCCACAAGACTCGGGGAACTTCCGTGTCATCCAGGACTCGTGGTACATTACGTACCCGAGGTAAGCACCCGAAGAATTCCTTTCCCATGGTGATACTAAACAAAGAGTCTACTCGTTGGTGCTATCCCTCGTGATATACATCACACATAACATCCATGAGGGCATGCAACGGTGTGCCTGGTCCCTGTAAAGACAGCGCATGGCCTTCCACTTCCGGGACAACCACATCTCGAGAGTGACCACTTCACTCTCGCCACTAGTAATGTGGGCTCCCTGCTAGCACCAACCATAGTAATCAACAAAGCCCCATCCCATAAGGGGTATCATGGTCACACATGTAAGGTTGGGACGGTCGCCAAATCTTAAATCTAATCTATTTTCGAAAACACACTCTCAACTTGTTCCATCACATCACTTCTTTTTCAAGTGGTCACCAACTCATCATCATCTCCCTCGGGCATTAGTGGCACCCGACGGGGTATTTGAAAAGTCTTTGAAATCATTTCTCCCTTTCCATCACCACGCATAAATCCCAACCCACTTGCGTAGCATCTAATAGCATCCTATCTACACCCACCCGCATAACCCATAAGGTGGTAGGGTCATGCACGATGCAAGCATCAACGGTAAAAGCATTGGGGGCACCCCACTGAACGGGGAGCACCATATCATGATCAATCATCGAAACAACAAGTGCTATATGTCATGCAAGAAAAAGTTTCTTAACATGTTTAAAGGGTTGCTTGCCTGGCTCAACAAAGTCTTCGGGGTCTTCAAAGTCTTCGGGTCCAACTCCCTTGTCAATAGCGCAATCTATCGTCACGATAAATAACGATAAAAATAAGCATCACACAAAAACAGAGCACACAAGCTACTATTAAAAATGCTACCCTATTCTGTTAAATACTAGAATCTATACTAAAAATAGTTGTCTAGGGTTTTGAAGTTGAAAAGATTTTCAAAGCTATTTAAAATAGGGGCTAAAAATGCCAAATAGGGGTTTTAAATTAAAGTAGTACATAAAAGATTTTCAAATATATTTACAAGTGCCACTAATAAATTCTATGGATTATTATAGGAATTTAGGTGGAAAAATAATAGACATTGGATAAATATTGAGCTTTGTTTGATTTTTGCAAAATTACACAAAAAAGAAAAAGGAAAAAAGGGCACGGGACCCTGGCGTCCAACAGTTGGACCGGCCCAGCTGGCCAGCCAGCCTCGCGCGCGGCCAGGTTCAAACGTGATGCGCGGGGTCCGGCTGTCTGCGATCGCAAGGGGGGAGAGAGAGCGGGAGGAGGACAGAGAGGCCGACAGGTGGGACCCCCCTATATGATCCTTCTCCCACCTTAGGGTAGAGAGGGGAGAGGCTCACTGGCGGTGGTGGAGGACACAGCGGTGGCAGGAGAGAGCAGGGATGGACTTGGGGTCGAGTCGTCGATCCCCTGGAGGTGGAGGGAGCGCCGGAGGTTGCTGGAGTCGCCGGCTGTGAGCACCCACGGCGGAGGAAGCTTCTGGAGGAGGTCGTCGGGGCTGTCTCGTGCTGCAAAGAAGACGGGGACGAGGGGGAATCGCGTCAGTGGAGGGAGAGAGGACCAGCCGAACAGGAAAGAGGTTCGGAGGGGCTCTATACCCGAAGATCGACGACGGGGCAGCCACGGCGGTCCTCGGCTGGATCCCGAGCACAGAAGGAGGGAGAGGAGCTTGGGCTCTCCAGGCAGTCTATGGGAGAGGAGAGCGAGCCAGAGGAGGGAAGAGAGAGGCCCGGGGGCTTAAATAGAGGGAGGGGGCGGATCACCGTGGACCCGTGCGCCGGTGAGGACGTGGCCGAGGCTAAAGGGGAGAGAGCTCACGGGGGTTGCTCGGGGTGTTCCTCGGGTCGGTCTAGGCCAGGGGGAGAGAGGAGAGAGGCGAGGGAGCGCGCGCATGCGAGTCCTGTTGTTGGCTGACTCGGGCGGCCGTGGCGCATGCGAGGGGGGCAGAGGACGGAGAGAGAGGGGGGGACAAGGGGCGGCGTGTTGAGGACACCGAGGCCGACCATCTGGCGAGAGGGGGGGCGCCCGAGGGGTTTGGGTTCATGTAGCGGGCAATGGCTACAGTGCATGTCGACGCTGTAGCATTCTCCAGAGCACGCGTTTGGCATGCCAACAGCGTCTTGTGCATGGCCAAGGGTGTCTAGGGGATCTAGGGGGTGCCTAGGCTAGTAAAAATACATTATTTGCCCCGGGAGAGGGGTAGAATAATAGGAGAGGGGAGAGAGAGCTCCTGCCAGGGCTGTCCATAGGTCAAAATGGGGATTTACACCATCTTCCTATGGCCTATGGACTTGGGATTTTTACTGGAGGGGTAAGAGGTGAGGGAGCAAGTGTGCTAACAATTTGGAGGCAAGGGAAAAGTAAAAGGTGGTCAAAACATGATTTCTCCAAACCCATAGAAGGTGTTTGATGGGGATTAGGGCAAGCAAATGGACTTTGCTTGCCATGAGATTTGATAGGATCAAATGGTGGTTGAAAATAAGATGGATCACCAAATTTGAGCTCAAATGGGAAAGTTGACAATGGAAAATTTGTGAACCCTAGAAACAAACAGAATTAGGTTTCTGTAGATCTAGTTATGCTAAGATTTTACCCTTGACGCACCACTTAGTGTAGCACCATTATTAGGTGATTAGGACATGTCCACAAAGTTTGGGGTCAAGGGGAGAAACTTCACAATGTAAACTTTCTCAAATTTGAATCTGGACAGGGAGGGTTTTGGAATGGTTTGATGAACCAAATCAACTTGGATTGAGATGAAACTTTGCAAGATCATCACCTATGATGGTGTTGACTTGCTGAAATTTTGCTAGAATTTATTGAGAATATTTCTTATAGAAATATCCCAAAAGTTTGATTTGAACAGAAAGGGATTAGAGGGGTTTTGCCCATGATTTGAACAAGCTCATGTGTTGAAACTCATATATATGGAAAATATATGTCCACTGAGTCTCCCTAAATTCTGTCAAATATTTTGAAAGCATTTAAATAATTTTTCCCTATGAAAAACCATTTCTGGTCTTAAGAAAAAGCCTTTAAATAAAATAATAAAATAATCTTTAAAAATAACATTTGGTGGTTTTGAAAAGTCTTATGTATAATAGGTTTGAAGTAAAGCCTTTGGGAAAGGAGGATCCACCCAATTTGAGGACTTGCAGTGCAAACCTCATTCCAGGGGTTTTTGAAAACTTAATTTGGATAAATCTTTTTTGGTCAAGATAAAATTTGATAAAAATAGTTTTGGGCACTATTCACATGGCATGATAATTGGGCAAGAAGTTTGGGTCAAGGAAGATGAATATGAAGAGGGGTAGAATCTAAGAGTGCCATACACAACAATTCAACAAGCAAGCATGCAACAAATCAACCAAGCACAAACATTGAAAAAGTTTTAATTGGCTCTAAATTTTATAAATCCAAACATGTCTAGGTGATACAAACACATGGTGTGACACAATAGCCTCCTTCTGGCATAATATTCAGAATGAATGGCTGGCTCGCCAGCTTAGTCAGGACAAGCCTAGGACCATGTCTGCCCTTTCATCACTCATGACCAGCTTTTGCACGGGCGAGAATAACTGGCTAGCTAGACGAAGCCACAACCCCGAAGATCCCGGCACCTCCGAAGTCCAGGATGGGAACGATAAATCACGACACAACAAAAGTAAACGCCAGCATAACAACGGTGATGCTGATGACACGGACATTAATGTCGGCTTTCGCAACCCCCGATCCAGGCAATAGAAGAAGCCTTCTAAAGGAAATCATGACGGGCCTACCCTGCTGGACAAAGTAATGGACAGGCCTTGCCAGATTCATGGGACTCAAGACAATCCCGCCACCCAAACCAATTGTAACTGTTGGGTATTAAAACAAGCTGGCAAACTCGTAGCCGAGGAGCAGGGCAAGGGCCCACGCAGCGAGGACGATGACGAGACTCGCGGTCCGGACAATGAAGGACGGAAGCAGTTCCCTCCTGAGGTAAAGACTGTGAACATGATATATGCCACTCACATACCCAAAAAGGAGAGGAAGTGTGCCCTTTGAGAGGTCTATGTCGTAGAGCCTATAGCCCCGAAGTATAACCCATGGTTGGTGTACCCGATCACCTTTGATCGAAGAGACCATCCGATTAGTATCCGTCATGGGGGTTCAGCGGCCCTCATCCTAAACCCCATTATCGATGGGTATCACCTCACTAAAGTCCTAATGGACGGAGGAAGTAGCCTCAATGTGATTTACTCAGACACGGTGAAAAAGATGGGTATAGATCCATCAAGGATCAAACCTATCAGCACTACCTTTAAAGGAGTAATCATAGACGTCAAAGCCTGGTGCACGGGCTCTATGAGCCTAGAAGTAGTGTTCGGTTCGCCAGACAACTTTTGCAGCGAGGACTTGATCTTCGATATTGTCCCTTTCCATAGTGGTTATCACGCCCTGTTGGGTTGCATAGCGTTCACTCGTTTCAATGCCATCCCACACTATGCATACCCCAAGCTCAAGATGCCCGGGTCCAAGGGGGTCATTACTGTCAATGGAAACACAGAGCATTCCCTCCAAACTAGGGAACATGCATTAGCCCTGGCAGCCGAATTCCATTAGAATGATGAGCGACCAACAACGAAATATGTTGTAAAGGCACCTAATGTTGACAATAGAGCTTGGTCTCAGTCCGAACTCCCAGAATATTCTTCTCCCCATAGATAGGGACACGCTCCTCACTACACAGCCCTAGTGCCCGTCAAACATGTGTCAAGACGGCACAACTTTGCACTCAAGATTCCATGGGCAGCAGTGGGGAACAACTATCAAAGGGGAAAGTGTTTGGATGGACCGAACTACAACCAGTACATGTCCTTGGGCATACCACAGGTACCATTAACGACTTGCTAAAGCGTAAAGCTCATCCATAATTCGGCGACTTATCAAGATCTTCTTCCCCAGGTCCGCTTGCCGACACCATCACCCTTAAAGGAATGCCACTCCCTAGGAGACACGGGAGCAGATAGATGACATGGCACATCCAGGACGTCAAGACACCCATCAAAGACCCCTGGTACAACCTCTCCTTTGTAAGCTTTATATTTCATCTTCAAATACCTGTAAACAGTTGCTTTGGCAATTTGAGTTATAAGAATTATTGAGCAAATAAAAGACCATCCTACATGGCTTGTTTGCTGTATTTTTACTGCATACTCTGTTCTTCCCGCATCAATGCTTGTTGCGAAACTGTTCGGTATACATTATGATGTAACCGGCTAATAGGCCGGGGGATTGAATTTAAAAGATCACCCTAAGCATCACGTGAAAGCACAACATTCTCCCTTGGTGGTTTTGATAATTCATGACAACATACATTGTCTCTTGGACTAACACCTCTATCTAGTGTATTTCAGGTAATAGTCCATGGAGATTTGTGTTGGCAAAAGGTTTGAGGAGATTGTGGAATTACCCAAGATTCAAGGAAATAGGTTGGCCAAGCATCAAGCAAGAGCACTCTACATTTTACATTTGTGAGAAATCACTTTGAGTCTATAGGAAAGCCAATACTATTAAAAGGGGGTAAAGTTTTGATGGTGAAGAATATGCTCAAACGTGCACAAGTGACAGTCACCAAAACATCCACATACTCTCCCACCAAAGTCTGTCCTAAGCCAAACATGTCAAATCGGTGCAACCAACTTTCCTATCCCAGTGCCACCAAGTTCCAAACCCTAGACAGACTCAGCCAAACCCTAACACTTCGGTGCAGCAGACATTGCACTCGGTGCCACCGAGTTGGGTTGCCAACTTTCTGTTACGCAAATTCACAATTTTGGTCTGACCAAGAATGGTGAAGTGACGTCACCGAGATTGGTAAATCTGATCGTTGGTCACCTTGTTGGTGCAACCGAGAGTTGTATATCGGTCCCTCCGAGATTCAAAAGTTACCACTTTTTGTCACTTCGGTACCACCGAGATTTACACATCGATGTCACCGAGTCTGACTTATTGTGTGTAACGGTTGGATTTTTGGGGATACCTATATATACCCCTTCACCACCACCCACTCGAAAGAGAAGCACTCAGACCTATTCCATACCTATCCTATTTAGTTTTCTGAGAGAGAACCACCTACCCTTGTGTTGAGGTCAATATCTTCCACTCCAACCATATGGATCTTGATTTCTAGCCTCCCCAAGTTGCTTTCCACCAATCCCATCACTTCTACCAAGCCAAATCTGTGAGAGAGAGATTGTGTGTTGAGGAGTCTATCATCTTGAAGCACAAGAGCAAGGAGTTCATCATCATTACCGAGCCTATTACCTTTTGGAGGGTGGTGCCTCCTAGATTGGTTATGTGTCGCTTGGGAGCCTCCTACTTCGTGTTGTGGAGTGAACCAAGAAGTTTGTAAGGGCAAGGAGATCGCCTACTTAGTGAAGATCTACCCATAGTGAGGATATTCCTTCGTGGATGGCAGCCGCATGGAATAGTCAAGGTTGCTTCTTCGTGGAACCCTCCATGGGTAGAGCCCTCCATGGACTCTCGCGACCGTTACCCTTCATGGGTTTAAGACACCATGAACGTGGACGTACGATAGCACCACCTATCGGAACCACGGGAAAAATCCTTGCATCTCCTATTGTATTTGATCTTCCTACCCCATCTCTTTACTTACATGTGCACTGTCTTTACTTTCTGCTGCCATACTTGTAGACATGCATGTGTAGGGTTGTTAGACTATCTAGACTTGTTAAAACTATTAAAATCTGCCAACCAATTAACTTGGGAAAAAGGTTAGGTTTTGAATTTCTAATAGTAGTCTATTCACCCCCCCTGTAGACATGCCTCTCTCGATCCTACAAGTGGTATCAGAGCTTTGGTATCCATTGATTCGGTTTAATCACCATGGAGGAAGATGGATGTGTCTAGAGTAGAGAGTTTGAGTTGTAGAGTGCCCATTCTTGATGGAGAGTACTATAGTCAATGGAAGAATGCTATGATTAATCTATTTAATAGATTCCATTTGACTAAATACATTGAAAAACCCTATGTGCTCCCCATTGATGAAAGGCATCCCACACACGAAGGGGGAATTAATATGCTTGGTAACCTAAGAGCTGTCAATCTTATTGTTAGAGGTTTACCAAGATTCGTGCTTTCTGAAATTAAGAACTTTGCATGTGCCTATACCTTATGGACTGATTTGGAGAAATGATATCCAAATCTTTCCTTAGGAAATCTTGATGAAATTCTTCACAAAAATGTTGCTTTGCACAAAATGAAGCCTAGTGATCCAAACTTTAATAAATGCCTATTTGAGATCCGTGATCTTATGTGTGCTAAAGGAGATGTCACCACTATTAACAACATTATCTTTGAAGCCATTCGCATTCATGAACTTGAACATTGTCATAATCACTATTCTAACGAATCCCTTGTTCTTTATGACGAGGATTTTCCACTTGATGATGACAATGTGGAACATGGCTACTATGAAAAAGATGAGTTGTTTGACATCGAGTATGAGAAGATCATGAAGAATCTGAGTCTTATGGAAAACTTTAGAGATTACACGTCCGGAGGAAAGGAGTGGATTCTTGACAGCGGATATATGGATCATTTGACTGGTGATAGAGACATGTTCCAAGAGATCACGCCTAATCAAGGTCCTCGATGGTACGTGACCTTTGGAGACAATTCTAAGGGTAAGGTACTTGGTCTTAGTAAGGTGGCCATATCTCATGATAACTCTATTGAAAATGCCATGCTTGTTGAATCCCTTGGCTACAATCTACTTTCCATTTCTAGACTTGCCGATTTCAGTTTCAATGTTTTATTTAAGAAAGTTGATTGCCAAGTGTTTTGACAGGATAATCATAAAATGGTCTTTACCGGTTTGTGTAGAGGTGATCTATACATTGTTGATTTCACTAAAAGGTCCAAGCTCGCACCTGTTTAATTGCAAAATCTTCTAAAGGTTGGCTTTGGCATAGAAGACTTGGACATGTAGCCATGCACAATCTAGATAAGCTAATCAAAGGTGATCATATACTTGGAGTTAAAGATGACATCTTTGACAAAGATAGACTTTGTAGTGCTTGTCAAGCTGGAAAGCAAGTAGGTGGAAGTCATCCCGTTAAGAATATCATGACTACTAGGAGACCACTCGAGTTACTTCACATGGATATTTTTGGTCCCAATGCTTACAAGAGTCTCGGTGGAAATTCCTATGGTCTAGTTATAGTTGATGATTTTTCCAGATTTACGTGGGTATTCTTTCTTGATGATAAGTCGCAGGTTCAAAAGATCTTTAAGAACTTCGCTCGCAAAGCGCAAAATCAGTTTGAAGTGAAGATTAGGAAGGTTCAGAGCGTCGGAGTTCAAGAACACACATGTGGATATTGATGTTTATCAACTCTAAAACATGTTTATAACACATCAGGTCCAACTTCGTAAATTGCTTATGAGGTCCTTTAGGTGAGGTGATATGTTGCTTCCGGCCTCATTTAATATGCCTAGGTGAAGTAGTTGTTTGTGCTTAACCTCTTGCCATGTCTAACAACATTTAACAATGATGAGTACCTAAACGAGAGTGGACCAAATAATTCGAACGTGGATTTTCGTCAATATGCAACTCGTTGCATATTGAGCTTCACATAATGTGTAAGAGTTGGTTGATGTGCTTCGCCATGCCTAGAATATTTAAACCGGACAGGCATCATATTTGTTTGTGCATCATGTCATGCATATGTTGTGGTGTACCGTGTGTTGATTGTTGTTTTTGGATTGTTCCTTCTCGATAGAGTTCCGAAAGCATTCGGAGTGTGAGGATTCGTTCGCCGACGCTGGCTCATCTTCTTCATGGACTCGTTCTTCTTCCAAGAAGGATCTTAGGCAAGATGACACATTTCCCTGGATACCACTACTATCATTGCCATGCTAGTTGTCCCGCTTTTATCGTTATGTCTCGCTACCTACCACTTGTTCATCAAGCCTCCCAACATTGTCATGAAAAGCCTCTAACCCCTCAACATCCCATCAAACCATTGTTTGGCTATGTGACCGCTTGCTCTTCCCTTCTTATAGTGTTTCTAGCTGCAGGTGCGATTTCTTCCATGTGACAACATGGACATTCTTTTGTTATCACAATATTATTGCTATTTAATTTAATGCACTTATACACTTGGCAAAGGGTGGAAGGCTTAGCCTTTTGCTCGGTGTTTTGTTCCGCTCTTGCCGCCCTTGTTACTTGTGAACCGATGTTATGTTCCATAATTGAGCGCTCCTAACATGCTCAGGGTTGTTAGGGGACCCCCTTGATTTTCGTTTTAGGATAAAGCTTGTCTGGCAAGGCCCAACATTGATACTACATTTGCCTAATAACTAATAAAATTGCATAGGGACCTACCGGCACCCGCGGATCTTTAAACAACAACCCGGGCCAGTGCTCCTCATGAGTATTGGTCCAATACAGAGCCACTTGTGGGGCCACCTCAGGGCAACTTGGGAGATTTCTATCAGGCCACCGTACGTACTGCTCATCTGGTTGTGCCCCAAGACAGAGATACGCGTGGCTCCTATTGGGATCTAGCCTACCGGGCGGCCTTGCTGGATTTGTTTTACCTTTCTCGAACGTCTTGAGTAAGGAATTACGATTTTTCTTCAGGCTATCTCGAGGTGGCAGATTTCCTGTGGAATTGCCTAGGAAGATTACGAGATCCGTGGTCGAGGTTATTCCTGCTGCCTATGGTTAATTTGTGATGGATGAGTTGGAGCACCCCTGTGGGGTTAAATCTTTTGGAAATCTGTGTCCGCAGTTATGTGGCAAACTTGGATATATTTTTTAACACCCGGTCATAGTAAACTTGAAGTAAACTCAAATAAAATACACCAACCGTGTGCGTAACCGTGACTGTCTCTTCTCGTGAGTCCTTATCCGAGAGAGAACACGGTGGGGTTATGTTTGACGTAAGTACGTGTTCAAGGTCACTTAGTGATCATTGCTAGTTCACATACGTTATGCGTAGACCACCATACTTTACTTTCTGTATTCGTAAGTTAGCCACTCAAATAAATGCTTAGTCGCTTGTTGCAGCCTCACCACTTAACCATACCTCACCCATTAAACTTTAATAGTCTTGATCCCCTTGGAAATGAGATTGCTGAGTCCCTATGGCTCACAGATTACTACAACAACAGTTGGAGGTACAGGTAATGCGATGCTTTGACATGAGAGCAATGCTTGTTTGTTTGGAGTTCTTATTCTTCTTCAATCTAGGATGGGTTCCAGGCAGAAGTCTGGGGTAGCAAGGATGGATGTCATTTTATCGTTTGATTTCGTCCATAGTCGAACCCTGCTCTTCTGTATGATGTTTGAGTATGTTGGTGTATTGATGTGATCTTGATGTAGCTTGTGGCGAGTGTAAGACAATTCCATATACTCATCTCTTCTATACATGTACTTGTAACGATATGCACTCTTGGAACAAGACGAGACGCGCTTCTATCCCTGTCGAGGCCCTCGTGCCAAAATATGGATAGGATCACATCTTGGGCGTAACAAGTTGGTATCAGAGCCTGTATCGACTTAGGAGCCCCCTTGATTGATTGAACTTGGCCAAGTCGAGTCTAGTGAAAAAACTATTTTGCGTCTAGTTATATATCGGAGAGTAGGTTTCTTTTACTCCTTTTCTATACTCTGGTGAGGAATTACGACTTAGGAATTTTGATTCTACTCCTCTTCTCGCTCAAACAATTTTAGGATCGCACGAGTATTTTGGAAACTATATGATGCCGATGTGACGGAGTTCTATCTTGGTGCCTCCTGTCTGACTTGATTTCTTCTAGGGAGTTGAGCTCCAGGGGATTCTTGACACATCATTATCGTTCAGTTTCTTTATTATCTTAGAACGGAGGATGTTCGAAATTACTTCAATACTTTTCGTGGCGAGATAAGGTCGGAGTCACCCAGTACTGGGAAGGCGTCCGGGGTACTGCCATGTTTGGTATTGTTGTGTTTTCGAGGGTCCGAGATAGATGAATTTCCGAGACCTCTGGTTATGTGTTGACGAATGTGTTACATTGGAGCATAGTATTATTGTTAGGAGTTGAGTGATGGATTTTGCTCCTTGTATCCATAGACCCGATTGCATAACCGGAAGATTTTGGGAGTTCTTAGGTGGGAATTCAAGTAGTTACCTAGGTTGTCTTTCAACAAACGTGTGATGTGAGGTTGGGTTCGAAATCTAGTGGATTCGTTTGTTCACAGTCTTTCTTACAGAGGACAGTCTCGATATATGTCATCAGATATGCTTCGTGAAGCCTTGTAGTTCGCTACGCCTTAGGAGCATATTCAAGCGTCATTTCAATATGACAATCCAATGTACGATCGAGCCAGTGAGAATCTTACCACGAAAATATCAAGCGGAATCTCTGTCATGAATTTGTTCTGGCTTGTTTCGTAAGCCTCATCCTTTGTTTTGTTGGAGTATGGAAATTTGAGTTGCTTCGACGTCAACTGGTGATCTCATATCTTTCTGAAGTAGTGTTCTCGTATTTCTGTGAGATTACTAATTATTGTGCTCAACCCAGTTGTCAAACTAATTCTCTTCATAGAGTGTGCTTCTCTTCAAGATAATTCAATCCTCTTCAATGTTGCAAGGTCAACCCTCATATTTCTTCCGGAGTCTGTCTCATCTGTCCCAAGTTGTCTTTTTTTCCACCCTCCAGCCCTTTTTCTTCAATGATTAAATTCTCATCCAAATGCCTTTCTTTTCATCAATGCTGCTGCTATCTTTCTTCCGTATCATATCCGGTGATTCGTTGTGAAGATGCTTAGTGCTCAAGCTTATCATTTATTAGTATTCATCTTTTTTCTTTTCCGGTGTATTCAATTCAAGATCTCGGTGTTCTTCATATCCTTTTCAATCGCTAAATGTTTCCCCATGTCGGAAATTCTATCCAAGTATCTCTTGTTTTTCGTCTCTCTCCATTCTATCTGGAGTGGTGAAGATATCTCAGAGGACTTCCATTTCCATTCATATCCTCTTAAATTATTTTGAGGTTCTCACCTCATCAAGTTCTTAATTTTTCTGGTGCAATATCTCTTTCTAAGTAATTGTTTCAACGATGGTTTATTTTCAGTGGGCCCATAACCCACAGGTTTTTCCCCCGGCATCTTACCTGACTCTTCTAATCTTTCTGGAGATGCCCTCAAGTTCTTTTCAATATGACGTAAGAATGAATTTCATCAGTCATATTCCTTCTCGAAGATCGCTTCTAAATCATTTTCATCGTTGGCTCAACCTTTCCTTATTCGTTATTCCGGAGTGTCTTAATAATTCATGGTGTTGCTTCTCATCATTATTCTCAGTATTGAAGACCAAATGAGAGTTTCTCTTAATCTTATTCCATTCTCTTGAAGATTTGTCATCTCATCTTGATGTTTCCCTCTCAAATGGTTTCTATTCATGAGAAATTTCTCCCATGTCTATCCGGTGCATTTCATATTGTTTTCATTTATCGATCCTCCCGAAGGCCATCATTTCAAAAGATTTCTTTGTTCTCAGCTTTCAGCTTGCATTCTCAAATTCTTCTCAGTTGTGGTCCCTTCGTTCGTATCTTAATTATTCCGGTGCTTCGTTCAAGTTTTCTATTAGGTGGTTCATTCTCTCTTCGTTCTCATGATATTCCATTCATTTGAATTATCCTCTTTAGTTTCTAATTCTTACCGGTGTTCTCCTGCAAGACTTCTTCAAGTTTGTGATCTCTCTCTCTCTCTTCCTCTTCAATTCCTTGCAACAAGAATAAGAAGTATGCCAAATCTGTTCCTTGACATCAATTTAACTTGATGAAGGATAAGCATAACATAATTCTTATTCTTGTTTCATCAAAGTGATTTAATTCTTCTTCCAGAGTTGTGCGTCATATCGAAAATTCTCAATTCTAAGTGGTTCCTCTTTTCTGTTCCAGAGTTCAAGTTGCTGAAATATCTCTTCATGAAGATTCATCTAAATCATAGCAAGGCCTCAATATTTCTTTTTTTGCAACCTTCAATTCTTTCCTATCATTCCGGAGTTCTTCCCGATGGTTCTTCATGGTGGGTTGTTAAGGATGTAATCCTTCTAGAATTGTTCTTCAAGATTCTTGTGGAGGTGCTCAAGTGTCTTTATGTTGGATTTATAAGTTCAATTCCTTCTCCATTGTCTTTTGAGATGGTGTTATTAAATTCTTGATTATGAGGAGTCTCGAAGCAAAATTGTAAAGAATAAGATAAGTAAACTCATCATGTCTTCTCGGAGTTATCTTGGGTTGGATTTCACCTAAAGCATTTCCTAAGGATTGTTGCTATCATGGTGTCATAAATGATCCAAGTTTCCTCCTTCTCCTCTTGGTGAAAGAAGTTTTGCATATCTTGTTGCTCTCAAGCAATCAATTGTTTCTGTTGTGGCAGGTTCCCACCTCATAATTTTGAGATATTTTCCATAAGCCCAGTAAAGCAATTATTTTTATTGTTGATTCTTCATCAACTCCATTCAACCTATGCTTTTCAAATTCATTTGTGCTGGAAGTTGTCATTTTCTTATCAGTTCTTTTCCTTCCATCAATCCAGTTTCTATTCTCTTGTTACGGAGGCCTTCTGATGTTGCTCTCTTCAATTGATCATCTCGCCTTGTCAAGATCAAGTTATTTCTTGCTTATTCATTTTAGCTGGAGCGTTGTGTCATCTTTTCAAGTTCTTTCCTTCTTATCAAATTTTTCCTCTCTATCCTACTGAACTGCTGCCCAAATTTCTTATGAATCCTTCCTTGTTCCTTGTGTCATCTTTCATCTCGTTGAAACCTTCAATCATCATTGGTTTCATTCGTTTGTAAGAGAAGCAACTAAGTTTTACCTCTTGCTCTTTCTGTTCCCCTTGTCATTCTAGATCTCGGGACGAGATCCTCGCGTAGTGGAGGAGAGTTGTAACAGCCCGGGACCGACGCTCCAGAAGATTCCCTGTTATTTCCATTCTCGTCTGTGTTCTGTTTGGTTATTGCATTCATCATCGCATCATTCGCATCATCTGCATGGCATCGTCACTCGTTTTCGAAACTTGCACCCGTTCATAGTTGTCGATTCTATCCGTTCGGGTCGTTGGCCATTTCGAGACCAACCACACATGCACGCATCGGCAGCATCGATAAAAATATTTTTTTCAAAGTGCGCGACAAATATTCTCGGATTGGGCCGAAAGTTGGCATGCGGTCTTGTTATATTATAGGTAGACCGCTTGCCAAATTTTGCCGCAATCGGAGGTCATTTGATACACGAATGGTCAATCGTAGAAGTGCGGACATTGGTTTATTTATCAGTCGTTTTTGGTGTTTAAAACCTTGTGTCACGGGCAGCAACTTCCCCTCTCATCCCCACCAAGCCTCTCTTCATAGCCCACTTAACCCATCTAGCTAGCCCCCTCCGTTTTCGGACGTCCGATCAAGATTGAACAGTCCGAAAATGGATGAAATCCCCCTAACCTAGCCCTCCTTCCCTATTTAATCCCCCTTCCCCTTCCTAATCTGGCTAATCCTAATCCCCACCTTGTTTTCCGTGCCTCATCAACCCCGAGCCGCCACCTCCACCGCGCCCACCTTCTCCCTCCAGTGGCCAGGGCTCTCCAGGCCCAGATCGGGGCCCGGACGAGTTGTTCGTCGCCGCCAGCCATGGGAGGAGCCCGAGCTCCCTGCTCCTACAGCCTCCAGCCGCGCTACCGCCTTGCCTCCTTGCCGCCAGAGACCGTCGCCGCCTTGTCAGCCCTAGAGCCTCGCCGGACCACCGCTCCCCGCCACGCATCGCCCTGCCTGCTCCCTGCCATGGCTGAAACTTCCCAAGCCGCCACCCGATCTCCTTGCTTCGGCGCCGCCTAGGCTCCTTGTCGCCGGGAATGGAGAGCCTCGCCCCCGATTGCTCTTCCCCGGCCTTCCCATCATCGGATCTTGCCGCCCCTCGCCGAAGTTCCCCGCCGTCCCGAGCCCCTCGCTGTCATTAACCTCCGCCGTCGGCCTCTCATGCGGCCACGAGAGGTGGACGAGCGCAAGCCTCCCGCTCACCCACATGGGCCGCCTCCAGTGAGCCAACGCCCGACTGGGCCTCCTCCCCGTCAAGGCCCAAGTCCGCCAGGGCCCAGCCTTCTCCTCACCGACCGGGCCAGGCCCAATGGTGAGCTGCCAATCCCGTGACCCAGGCATTGCATTGCTATCTTGTGCCTAGTGTTCTGCTTAGATTCGGCTTGTTACCCCTTTTTTCTGTTAACGAATTTGCCAATTATCCACAGAATAATAAAATTGCAGAAAAACCCTTGTTGCTCATCCATTTAATAACTCGAGATCTGTGCATCATATGAGAAAACTTTATATATGTAAAAATGACTAGAATTTCGTGTAGATTCTCAATATCCAACTCTCACATGTGTTTAAAATGTTTAACTTGCTATATTCTTGTAATTTGCATAAATGCCTTGTAAAATGATTTATATCGTAACTATTTAACCGTAGCTCCGTTAAAAATGTTCTACATATGTAACTTGACTAGAAAATCGTGTAGGATCTCATGGAACACTTTATATTGCTGTTTACCAACTCTAAAACATATTTATAACAGATCTGGTCCAACTTCGTAAATTGCTTATGAGGTCGTTTTGGTGAGGTGTTATGTTGCTTCTGGCCTCATTTAAGATGCCTAGGTGAAGTAGTTGTTTGTGCTTCACCTCTTGCCATGTCTAACAACATTTAATAATGATGAGTACCTAAACGAGAGTGAACTAAATAATTCAAATGTGGAGTTTCGTCAATATGCAACTCGTTGCATATTGAGCTTCACTTAATATGTAAGAGTTGGTTGATGTGCTTCGCCATGCCTTGCATATTTAAACCGGACATGCATCATATTTGTTTGTGCATCATGTCATGTATATGTTGTGGTGTACCATGTGTTGATTGTTATTTTCAGATTGTTCCTTCTCGATAGAGTTCCAAAAGCATTCGGAGTGTGAGGATTCGTTCGACTACGTTGGCTCGTCTTCTTCATGGACTCGTTCTTCTTACAAGCGGGATCTCAGGCAAGATGACACAATTACCTGGATACCACTACTATCATTGCTATGCTAGTTGTACCTCTTTTATCGTTATGTCTCGCTACCTACCACTTGTTCGTCAAGCCTCCCAACATTGCCATGAAAAGCCTCTAACCCCTCAACATCCCATCAAACCATTGTTTGGCTATGTGACCGCTTGCTCAGCACTTCTTATAGTGTTTATACTTGCAGGTGCAATTGCTTCCATGTGACAACATGGACATTCTTTTGTTATCACAATATTATTGCTATTTAATTTAATGCACTTATACACTTGGCAAAGGGTGGAAGGCTTGGCCTTTTGCTTGGTGTTTTGTTCCGCTCTTGCCGCCCCTGGTTACTTGGGAATTGGTGTTATGTTCCGTAATTGAGCGCTCCTAACATGCTCGAGGGTTTTATGAGGACCCCCTTGATTTTCGATTTAGGATAAAGCTTGTCTGGCAAGGCCCAACATTGGTACTACATTTTCCTAATAACTAATAAATTGCATGGGGACCCGGCGGCACCCGTGGATCTTTAATCAACAACCCGGGCCAGTGCTCCTCATGAGTGTTGGTCCAAAACAGAGCCACTTCCGGGGCCACCTCGGGGCAACTCCAGAGATTTTTATCAGGCCACTATATGTACTGCTCATCTGGTAGTGCCCCGAGACAGAGATACGCGCGGCTGCTATTGGGATCTGGCCTGCCGGACGGCCTTGCTGGATTTGTTTTACCTTTCTCGAACGTCTTGAGTGAGGAATTCCGATTTTTCTTCGGGCTATCTCGACAAGGCGGATTTCCTGTGGAATTGCCTAGGAAGATTACGAGATCCGTGGTCAAGGTTATTCCCGCTGCGTGTGGTTAATTTGTGATGGATGAGTTGGAGCACCCCTGTGGGGTTAAATCCTTTGGAAATCTGTGTCCGTAGTTATGTGGCAAACTTGGATATTTTTTTGACACCTGGTCATAGTAAACTTGAAGTAAACTCAGAGAAAATACACCAACCGTGTGCGTAACCGTGACTGTCTCTTCTCGTGAGTCCTTATCCGAGAGAGAACACGGTGGGGTTATGTTTGACGTAAGTAGGTGTTCAGGATCACTTAGTGATCATTGCTAGTTCATGTCCGTTATGCGTAGACCACCAAACTTTACTTTCTGTATTCGTAAGTTAGCCACTCAAATAAATGCTTAGTCGCTTGCTGCAGCCTCACCACTTAACCATACCTCACCCATTAATCTTTAATAGTCTTGATACCCTTGGAAATGAGATTGTTGAGTCCCTGTGGCTCACAGATTACTACAACAACAGTTGGACGTACAGGTAATGTGATGCTTTGACATGAGAGTGATGCTTGTTTGTTTGGAGTTGTTCTTTTTCTTCTTCAAACTAGGATGGGTTCCAGGCGGCAGCCTAGGGTAGCAAGGATGGATGTCATTTTATCGTTTGATTTCGTCCGTAGTCGGACCCTGCTCTTCTGTATGATGTTTGAGTATGTTGGTGTATTGATGTGATCTTGATGTAGCTTGTGGCGAGAGTAAGCCAATTCCATATACTCATCTCTTCTGTACATGTACTTGTAATTATATCCATTCTTGCAACAGGACGAGATGCACTTCTATCCCTGTCGAGGCCCTCGTGCGAAAATAAGGATAGGATCGTGTTTTTGGTGTGACATAACGATCCGGTTCCTTTCCACCAGCAAAGAATTCACCTTGCAAGACAACATGAACAACAGCCCATACGGCAGGGTTATGACCAATAATATGCATTTTCATCTTATGCTTCCAACTAGCAAAGTTGATACCATCAAAATATGGACCTCTACGATGATAATTTCCCTCACTAGACGTCATACTCTCCTTGGTTGTGAGACCAATGAAATGGAGACCAAAGCTCTGATACCACTTGTCGGGATCGAAAGTAGGTCTAGAGGGGGTGATTAGACTACTTGACCAAATAAAAACCTAACCTTTTCCCAAATTAATTGGTTGGTAGATTTTGGCAATTCTAACATATCAAGTACACCCTACACATGCATGTCTACGAGTATCGAAGCGGTAAGTAAAGACAAGCATAAGTAAGATGGTAAGGGTAGGAAGATCAAATGCAATTGTAGACAAGAATTATTTACTTGTGGTTTTGATAGGTGGATCTATCGTACATCCACGCTTATGGAGACTTCAACCCACGAAGGGTAACGGTCGCGAGAGTCCACGGAGGGCTCTACCCACGAGGGGTTCCACGAAGAATCAACCTTGTCTATACGATGATGGCCTATGTCCACACAGGACTAGCCTAACTTGGGGTAGATCTTCATGAAGTAGGCGATCTCCTTTCCCTTACAAACTTCTTGGTTCAACTCCACAACATGAAGTAGGAGGCACCCAAGAGACGCCTAACCCATCTAGGAGGCACCACCCTCCAAAAGGTAATAGACTCGATAGTAACGATGAACTCCTTGCTCTTGTGTTTCAAATGATAGTCTCCTCAACACTCAATCATTGTCACTACAGGAAACAGGTATTTTGTCGTCCGCCATCCCAGACAGCAAAGGCATGAAACACGGACGGCAAAGGCTTTGCCGTCCGCCAGCGGACGGCAAACCGTCCGGCTGAATAATCCACGGTAAAGGCCGCTTTGTTGTCCGCTGGCGGACGGCAAAGACCTTAGGTTCTTTGCCGTCTGCCGGCGGATGGCAAAGAGCCTGGACGGCACACGTGGGCACTTAGCTCCGTTAGGGGGCTTAACGGCGTGCTTTGCCGTCCGCTGGCAGATGGCAAAGACCTTAGGTTCTTTGCCGTCTTCACACGGACGGCAAAGAACCTAAGGTCTTTGTCGTCTGCCAGCGGACGGCAAAGCACCTTTTTTTCTATAGTTGGGGCTGGCCTAGGTGGGTTCTTTGCCGTCCGCTGGCAGACGGCAAAGAACCCACCTAGGCCAGCCCCAGTTTGCACAGGTAGCTGCCACGTGGCCACTTTGCCGTCTGCTCGCGGACGACAAAGCTCTTTGTCGTCTGCTAGCAGACGGTAAAGTGGCTATATAGCCCCTGTTTTTTTTTTCTTAAAATCATTCAATTTGACAGAATATTCATATATATCCAACATATACATATCCAGAACATACATATCATTCAACAAGTTCCAACAAGCATACCAAATAAGTTGAAACAAGCATATATATACCAATAATTAAGTTCCAACATACAAGTCCAACATATATACAAGTTTCCAACAACACACAATATGGTTTCCAACAACATATCCATACATATGTATCCAAAACAAGTTTTCCATAAACATAAAGGTAGCAGAAGTAGAAGAGTACAGTCCATCAATGCACTCTTCCTCATCTATAGCAAATCTGCAAAGTAGGAAAGATATAGTTAGAAGAAGAAGAAGACTAGCTAGAAGAAAAAGAAGAAAATGAAGAATAAAAGAAGAAGAAGAAGAATTTATCTTCTATTTCTTTTTCTCCTCTCCTCTCCCCTCCTCTTCTCCAAGGTGGTAATGCCATTTTGTAGCTAACTAATCATATCAAGTAATTTTGGAGGAAAAAATGCTATGTATAGGTCATTTTATAGCTATCCTAGGTAGAATATATCATTTTGGAGGTAAGTAAGGTTATTATGTATTTTTGAGGAAAATAAGCTAAGTATAGGTCATTTTGGAGGTAAACAAAGGTTATTATGCCATTTTTTACCTAAGTGAGCATATTATGTCATAAATGAACTAGCTAAGCTAATTATAGATCAATATTGAGCTATCCTAGGTAGTTATGCAATTTTGTACCTAAGTGAGCTAATTATGTCATAAATGAACTAGCTATAGATCATTATTGAGCTATACTAGCTACTAATGCCATTTTCTAGGTAACTAAGCATATCAAATCATTTTGGAGGAAAAAATGCTAAGTATAGGTCATTTTATAACTATCCTAGGTGAATATACCATTTTCTAGCTAACTAAGCATATCAAGTCATTTTTTATGAAAATAAGATAAGTATAGGTCATTTTATAGCTATCCTAGGTAGAATATATCATTTTGGAGGTAAGTAAGGTTATTATGTATTTTTGAGGAAAATAAGCTAAGTGTAGGTCAGTTTGGAGGTAAACCAAGGTTATATTATGCCATTTTTACCTAAGTGGGCATACTATGTCATAAATGAACTAACTAAGCTAATTATAGATCATTATTAAGCTATCCTAGGTAGTTATGCCATTTTGTACCTAAGTGAGCTAATTATGTCATAAATGAACTAGCTATAGATCATTATTGAGCTATACTACCTACTAATGCCATTTTCTAGCTAACTAAGCATATCAAGTCATTTCGGAGGGAAAAATGCTAAGTATAGGTCATTTTATAGCTATCCTAGGTAGAATATACCATTTTCTAGCTAACTAAGCATATCAAGTCATTTTTTATGAAAATAAGCTAAGTATAGGTCATTTTGGAGCTAAGTAGTTCATTTCTTAATCTAAGTATGCATTTGTTAATGAAAACACTTGGGAAAAGTTCCCTTTCCTCACCTTCCCCTCATCTTGTACCTCACGAGCTTGTTGTGGGAGGAGATGTTGCTGAAGCTCTCTGGATGATCGAGGTCATCCTCAAAGAATGCCTTGGCCTTCTTGTACGAGGCAGTATGGGCCATGGCATAGAGGTCGAACAGAGGTGGCACCTCCTTCTTGTTTTCTCGCGCCTAAAAGAGGTGAACAAAATATTAGTTAAGGGCTCAAGCTAGCATGAAGAATGAAATTGCATGAATCATGAAGCAAACCACATACCCAGTTATCCCCGTACTCAAACAGGTTGGAGCTCCCTTGATGGTGTGGCACACCTCTCATTTGGGCACGCTTCTCCTTGGCCTTGTTGTGTTCGACTAGCCATTCGGGAGAGCACCACTCATCCACCAATGCCTCCCAACAGTCCATCCTATCCGCACACCATCTCGAGGGCACCTAAGTTAGACAAGAGAAATTTCAGCGCTATCTTACGAATCAAATCAAAGAAACGAAGTACAAGGCCTTAAGAATAGATAATTACCTTAATAAACTTCTCCTTACTCGAATAATTTCCGCGACACTTCTTCTTGGCCCTCTTAATGTTACTCGAGGCGTAGTAGTCTCGAATAGCCTGCACCCGAGCCTCGTGCCGTAAGTTCTGAAGTAGGCACTTGCACTCGGCTTCGAGAACAACAGCCGCTCTCACCTCGTCTTCCTCAAGACACATATAGAAGGTCTACAATCAAACAAGACAACACATTAGACACTGATTAGTACAATCACTAGATGTTGTTGATTTTTAATTTTGTAAAGGAGAAATTACACAAAAGCGACGGATCACAATGTCAGCCACCGTCTCGCACAAGACATCGTCGACCATCTCCTTCGGCGGGGGCGGGGCAGCCTTGTACAGCTCCCAAGTCAGTGCTACCTGTGGAGACTCACCCTCACTGGGCAACTGGACCTTCCCCGGGAAGTGGGGCCGGAGAAGCACACCAAGGACCTGGTTGGGCCTGCGGACACCACCACGCTCGTATTTCCAACCCGTGCAGTAGGACAAGGCCAACACATTAGATATTAATTTGAAGAAACATGAAGGCAAAAGGTTAAAAAAGAGTAAATGCACTTACTTCTCCGCATTAGGCGCAATCAACCACCTCTGCTCGCGGGTCGTCGGCACGGGAGGCAGATTTGTACAACCACGTTGGTAGACCTTCTTGCCCTCCTCAACCAGCTCACTCTCGCTATAGGTGTCCTCATACAAGTAATTGTCCTCGCCACCATCAGCATGGCCACTAGCCTCCGGAGTCACGTGGGACGAAGACTCTGGGACCCGAGTCTCCTGGGACGAAGACTTTGGGACCCGAGTCTCCTGGGACGAAGACTCGGTGACCCAAGGCTCGTCGACCCGAGGCTCGTGGACCGGAGTCCGAGACGGGTCCAAGTCAGACGGGTCCACCCGAGACGGAGCACTCCTGTGGTCGGGAGAATCAGCTGGGGGTGGCGGCGAGGAAGGCGCAGCAGCCTTCCTACCTCTAGCACCTCTCTTCGTCTTCCCCCGACCTCTCCCGGCCAAAGAAGAAGCGCCCGCCGGTGTCTGCATGCTGTGTACCAGCGCTCTCTGGATTTGCTAGGGTGGAATAATAGCACCCCTCCCAGCACGCGCCGAGGAAGGAGGCTCAGAGCGCTCTCGACCCCCGCCCACCATCTGTCAACACCTGCAATGACAAAGAGTGAACAAAATTAGTTCAACATAAAAAAATTGAATACCTAATAACATGAACTAATTAATAATATATATGTACATAATAATAATTGAATACCTCACATTACTAATATTAATCTTCATCGTCTATATATGCTCTGGGATCAATAAATGCATAATCATCATCACTATGAGTAATGACGTGCTCATCAGCATCATCAATAAATGCATCAACATGTGGAAGGCCTCTATGTAATCGGTCAAGCATTGTCAGGTCATCCACAGCAGTGACCTCTTCTTCTTCCGTCTCTTCTTGTTCCTGCTCAGGGTGAAGTCGGGTTCACTGTCGCCGTCGACCTCAATGTTCTGGGGTGAAGTAGAGCGGTTCTTGAAGCGTTTTCTGGAAACACGTGTTTCTTGGAAGAATTATCCTTCATATGTGTCTGGGTTAATGTGAGGTTCATAATCATCTTCGCTGAGGGGAGGTGGTCTAAAATGTGGCGGCACATCATAAACGACATCCCAACCTTTCAAATTTGGATCCGTTTGGCAGGCCCATGGTAGATAGAAAACTTGGGTCGCCTGTTGAGCCGTAATATAGACATCGGGAACATCCAAATGGGTGCTTTGTTTGATTTCGACTAGCCCTGTATGTTCATGAGTCCTTCTAGTCTCCTTCGGCTGGAACCAATAACATTTGAAGACTACGACGTTTGGTGGGTTTTCACCAAAGAATGTAAGTTCATAAATTGCTTCAACTCTTCCATAATACTCGACGCCTCCTTTGCCGACAGCGGAGACACAACAATTTGTAGTCTTTCGGTCGGCCATAGATAGCTCTTTGCCAAAAGTACGAAAGCGATACCCATTGATGTCGTATTTGTCAAATGAACGGACCTTAAAGTCAAAACCATTAGCGACTTGTCTCAATTCGGAGTCCATAGACTCTGCATTAGCCTACAAGTTTAATACCAAAGGATTGTTGCATTAGCCGCAAACTAGGCGAAGAAATGAAATCGTCTAATTAATGGAAATTACCGTTTGCTTGAACCAAGAGATGAAACCGGGATAGCCGCCTCCATGCTTTGCCAAAAGCTCATACTCTTCGATGGAATCCTTTTGGATCACCGCTCCAGCCGAGAATTTGGCGACGTATCGACTGTATCACATATCCGGGAATAAGAGCATTTCAAAGGAATTAGAAGTTGCGAAACAATGTACTGAGAACTTACTCGATGTACGGCCGCACTTCTGTTAGGTTGTTGAGGATATACAACGAAATGGTCCGCCATTCTTCGACATCCAACCCTAATGATTTCGAAGCACCGGCTGGTGCGAGCTTCCCTTCGAATAGGCTGAGGTTGGATCGACCTTTTTCACGGTCGCCATCATTGTACCGAGGCTTCGAATTATGCAAATGACGATTCTGGGCTGTGTAGTGTGCTGTCACAAAGTTTGTCGCCGCCTCAGTAATGAATGCCTCGGCCATCGATGCTTCAACTCTACATTTATTTTTACATTTTTCTCGAAGCGTCTTCTGCATCCTCTCAGTTGAGAAGCACCAATGATTTTGCACGCCCCCCCCCCCCAATCTTGCCTCGGTCGGGAGATGCAAAATCAAATGCTGCATTGGATTAAAGAAGCCCGGTGGAAAGATCTTTTCTAACTTGCAGATCAACTCCGGCGCCAACTCTTCCAGTTCGTCTAGCACGCCAGGCGATAGTTCTTTCGCACAAAGAGCACGGAAGAAATAGCTCAGCTCTGCCAGTACTGGCCATTCATCCTCCGGGATAAAGCCACGCAACATCACTGGCATTACCCGCTCAAGCCATATGTGCCAATCATGACTCTTGAGACCAAATATTTTCAATTTTTCAAGACTCGCTCCCCTCTTTAGATTCGCTGCATACCCATCGGGGAACATCAACTGCATTTGCACCCACAAGATCATTTCCCTCATAGCTGGCCTTCCAAGATTGAACCATGCCTTTGGCTTCCTCCAATTCTTCTTTCCTTTCGGTTGTCGAATGTTTTGTAACGGTCTATCACATAGAGCCTCCTGGTCGACTCTAGCCTTAGGATTATCCTTCGACTTCCCCTCTATGCCGAACAATGTACCAAAAAGGGCCTCCGCGATATTCTTTCCAGTGTGCATCACGTTGATGTTGTGTGGGCAAAGGAGGTCTTTGAAGTAAGGCAGATCCCACAAACATATCTTGTGAGTCCAGGCGTGTTCTGTATTATACCCTTTGAAATACCCTAGAGATTTGGATCCGGCTCGAGAGCGTTTATCTGATCCAGGATCAATTGGCCTGTCAACGCAGGTGGTGCAATGTTTTTGACAACTCTACCTTTGACGAAATTCTTCTTGTCTTTTCTGAACTTATGGTCAGGTCCAGGAACTGTCTATGCATGTCGAAGCAAAAAAACTTGCGACCCGCCTCCATCCAACGAAACTGAAGAGTTGCCTTGCATGTGGGGCACGGAAACCTTCCATGCACACACCAGCCAACGAATAGCGCATACGCCGGCAAGTCATGCATCGAGTACATGTACCACACATGCATTTTGAAGTTCTTTTTTGTAGCGGCGTCGTATGTCTTGATCCCATTATCCCAGGCTTCTTGTAATTCATCCTTAAGTGGTTGCATGTACACATTCATATTCTTCCCCGGATATTTGGGCCCTGGAATTATCAGGGTCAGGAAACTGTTCTTTATTTTCATAATCTCTCCGGGGGGAGATTGAGTGGAATGACAAATACAGGCCAACAACTGTATTGTGTTGCCGTCATACCATACACATTGAACCCATCCGTGCTGATGGCAACTCGAGGATGCCTTGGTTCTGCCTCTTTATCCTTACGTAATGCATCGAAGTGCTTCCACGCAAAAGCGTCTGAAGTGTGTCCCAACATCGGATTCCCATCTGCATCCAGTTCTGTTCTTTTGGCCAATTTATGCCACGTCATCTGTCTAGCCGTCTCTTCGACCATGAAAAGTTGTTGAAGTCTTGGTATGATTGGCAGATACCGAAGAACATTAATGGGGATTTGGTCTGACTCTTCTCACCCATACCGTTGTCTACCAGAACATACCTGGAAGCATTGCAAATGGGGCAATAGTTCAAGCCCGCATACTGAAGCCTAAATAAGGCACATCCATTCTCACAGGCATCTATCTTCTCATAGGGCATCTTAAGCGCACGCAGGATTTTGTCCGACTGGTACAGGTTTGGTGGCAATACATGGCCTTTGGGTAGAAAGCGTCCAAATATCGTCATAATCGTGTCATAGCATTCTCTTCCCAGGTTGAACTGAGCCTTTAGAGCCATTACTCTGCACGATGGCATCCAGCTGACAAAGCTCAGTGTGCTCGTGGAGAGGACGTTTTGAAGACTCCAACATTTCATAAAAGGCCATTGCAGATTCCTCCATCTCATCGTCTGAATCCCGAGCATCATCAAAGTCTTGCACCATGTCTTCGATCCCGGTACCATGCTCGTCGGTGCGACGACAAAGCACCTCAGCTCTGGCACGTTGGGCAGACTCACCATGAAATGTCCAGACCGTATAATTAGGCGTAAAACCCCACTTCTGTAGGTGTTTGATCATTTCAAACTCTGACTTCTTCTTATAGTTGTCGCAATCGACACAAGGGCACCAGGTTGTTTTCTGTCCATTTGCAAATGCGACTCTCACAAACTCCTTGGTTTTTGTTAACCATTCACGAGTCATGTCTTTCTGACTAGTGTGAGTGGTGTACATCCACCCACGATCACTCATCCTTCCTAGCTACTGGACACACACAAAATATATACATAATTCCGCAAACCATATTCATCAGTTAATAGAGATTGTCAGTTTCATTACGTCGATGCAACCTAGACGCTAGTAGGTAAAGATAGGTCCTAATCCCATCCGAGTATGTGTAGATTGGGTTCGTTTTCCCATGCTCTGCTCCGGATCCGATGCAAAATTTCGGCAGCACCTCCCCGTTGTTCTCCTGATACACGTCTCGGCAATAAGTAGAGAGGATGTGTACCCGGAGAACAACAGGGAGGCACTGACGAAATTCTGCATCGGATCCGGAGCAAAGCATGTGGGAAAACGAACCCAATCAACACATACTCGGGCTGTCCATGGATAACGTTGGACAATTCGAAAGAATCACGATTATAAATATGCAAATGTACGCATATTTATAGATGTAACCCTTTCAAACGGGAGACGCATAGTGTTCACGCATACTGATGATTCAATCTACCTACAGCTAGCAAGTTTCATCGGCACGAAGACCGGAATAGAGCAAATGAAGGGGGAGGAGGAGATGTCATTTGTGCTCACCCACGAACGCAGGGGCGGAGCTCGTCGAACGTACGGGGAGGTCGTCGAGCACCAAACCCTCGTAGAGATGAAACAACTACACATTTAAATCCACCCGATGAACACAAATATATATATGATGTTTTTAATAACAAAATCTGAAATTATATGACCTAACTCATAATTCACACATATATGACCCCGTCGGCCTCTGGAAGGTCGAAGAGCACCCTTTCGGTCAACGGGAGGCCGAAGAGGTGTCGGGGGTCGGGGGTGTCGTGTCATGGTGTCGGGGTTGTCGTGTCGGGGTCGAGATGTCGTGTCGGGGTCGGGGGTCGGGGGTTTCGTGTCGTGGTGTCAGGTTAGGGGGTTCCTCGACGTCAATGAAACCCTAAATAGCAAGTATCATCGGTGCGAGATACATGTGGCGCTCGGCGTTGGACACTAGATCCACATCCCACAAGTGACGCCGGCGCCCGGTGTCCCGCGCGCAGCAATAGTTCTGGGGGCCGATGACGGTCGAACACCTATGCGAATTTGTCTGGCAGCCTCTGCGATGAGGATCAAAGCCAAGTTTTGAAACTTCAAACAACCAAACCGACTTGAGTCAGTTAGGGTGTTTCAAGTTTCAACACTTGGCTTTTAATCGCCATCGCAGAGGCTGCAAGACAAATTCACATAGGTGTTCAACCGCCATCGACCCCGAGAGCTGTTGCTGCGGGACGACGGACGCCGGCGTAACTTGTGGGACATGGATGCAGTGTTCGACACCGACGGCCACATGTATCTCTCACCAACGATACTTGCTATTTAGGGTTCCATCGACGTTGGGGTTGTCGTGTCGAGGTCGGGGTGTCGGGGGTGTCATGTCGGGGTGTGGGGGTGTCGTGTCAGGGTGTGGGGGGTGTCGTGTCGGGGTCGGGGTGTGGGGGGTATCGTGTCGGGGTCGGGGTGTCAGGGTGTCGTGTCGGGGTGTCTGGGTGTCGGGGTGTCATGGTGTCGGGGTGTCGTGTCGGGGGTTGGGGCCGGTGACGTCGGGGGTTGAGGATCGGTGGCGTCGGAGGTTGGTGGTTAGTGGCGTCGGGGGTGCCGTGTCAGGGTGTCGGGTGTCGTGTCGGGGTCGGCGTGTCGGGGGTGTCCTGTCGAGGTCGGGGTGTCGGGGGTGTCATGTCGGGGTCGGGGTGCTGTGTCGTGGTCGGGGGTGTCGTGTCAGGTGTCGGGTGTCGTGTCGGGGTCGGCGTGTCGGGGGTGTCGTGTCGGGGTTGGGGTGCTGTGTCGTGGTCAGGGGTGCCATGTCGAGATGTCGGGGTGTCGTGTCGGGGTCGGCGTGCTGTGTCGTGGTCGGGGGTGCCGTGTCGGGGTGTCGGGGTCGGGGTGCTGTGTCGGGGTCTCGAGGTGTCGGGGTCGGTGTGCCGTGTCAGGGCGTCGGGGTGTCGTGTCGGGGTGTCGGGGTCGGGGTCGGGGTCGGGGTGTCAGGGTCGGAGTCGAGGTCGAGGTCGGGATCGGGGTGTCGTGTCGGGGTCGGGGTCAGGGTCTTCCTCTTCTTCCTCCTTTCCTTTTTCCTCTTCTTCTTCTCCTCCTCTCCTCTTTTTTCTTCTTCTTCTTCCTCTTCTTCTTTTTTCTTCTCCTCCTCCTCCTCTTCTTCTTCTTCCTTTCCTTTTTTCCTCTTCTTCTTCTCCTCCTCTCCTCTTTTTTCTTCTTCTTCTTCTTTTTTCTTCTCCTTCTCCTCCTCTCCTCTTTTTTCTTCTTCTTCTTCTTCCTCTTGTTCTTTTTTCTTCTCCTCCTCCTCCTCTTCTTCTTCTTCCTTTCCTTTTTTACTCTTCTTCTTCTCCTCCTCTCCTCTTTTCTTCGTCTTCTTCTTCTTGTTCTTCTTCTTTTTTCTTCTCCTCCTCCTCTTCTTCTGTTTCTTCTTATTATTATATTTTTTGTTCTTTTCCTTTTTAATTTTTCCTTTTTTCTTCTTCTTCTTTTCTTCTTTTTTTCTTCTAGGTTTTTTCTTTTCTTATTTTCTACCTAATATATACTAACTAATAACTAACTAATATAAACTAATTACTAATATGAACTAAAAAAGAGAAAAAAACATAAAAAGGGGGAGGGTGGAGCTCACCGGAGGGGTGTCGAAGCGGCGGCACGGGGCGGCGGAGGGGGAGGGGCAGAGCTGGGTCATCGGGGGTCGAGGCGGCGACGCGGCGGAGCGGCGGGGCAGGGGGTAGCGGGGGGCGGCGGGGCAAGGGGTGGAGGAGGGCCGTGGGGAGGGGGGCGAGGGGTGGCGGGGGAGCGACACGGCGGAGCGGCAGGGCAGGGGGCGGCGGGGGCGGGCGGGAAGGGGGCGGGCGGGAAGGCGGCGACACGGCGGAGCGGCGGGGCAGAGGGCGACGGGGGCGGTAGGGCAGTGGGTGGAGGATGGCCGCGGACTAGCTCCAGGGGTGGTGGAGAAGGGTTGCGTGGAGGGGACGGCGGCGGGTGAAGGGCTGCGGGGAGGGGGCGGCGGCGGGTGGAGGGCGGCGGGGAGGGGGCGGCGGCAGGAGGGCGGGGCGGCGGCAGGAGGGCGGGGCGGCGGCACTGAGAGAGAGAGGGAAAGAGAGATGTGAGAGAGAGGCGCGGGGGGCGCATGGGGCCGAAATTTAAGGTACCCTCTTTGCCGTCTGCTGGCAGACGGCAAAGAGTTATTTGCCGTTTGTCAGCCGGCGGCAAAGAGGGTAACCGTTAGTCCGCCCCCCGCCGTGACATTGTGGGACCTCCTCACCTCTTTGCCGTCCGCTAGCGGACGGCAAAGAAATCTTTGTCGTTTGCCAGCGGACGGCAAAGAAGTGGCAGATTGACCTAGCCAGTGTCGTGCCCCGTGGGGCCCACTCTCGTCTTTGCCGTCTGCTGGCAGACGACAAAGAACTCTTTGTCGTCTACTGGCAGACGGCAAAGAAGTGCAGACGGCAAAGACCCTCTTTGCCATCAGCTGGTTCTTTGTCGTCCGCTTTGGAAAGACAGACGGCAAACAGCCTCTTTGCCGTCCGCCAACAGACGGCAAAGAGCTGGTAGACGGCAAATTTTCTGATTCCAGTAGTGTGTCTCATAGATTTGGCTTGGGTAGAAGAGATTTATTGGGTGGAAAGCAACTTGGGGAGGCTAGAAATCAAGATCCATATGGTTGGGGTGGATGTTCTTAACGTCAACACAAGGGTAGGTGGTTCTCTCTCAGTAATTTGGATGTGGGAAGTGTGGGTCTGTTCTGAGTGATTCTCTTGTGAGTGGAATGTGGTGGAGGGGTATATATAGGCATCCCAAAAATCCAACCGTTACAACATTATTGCCCAAGTCGATGAAATCGACATTAAAACTTGGCTGCACCGACTAGTGCAAAATGTGGCAACTTTTTTCGGTGAGACCGATATAAAATTCCCGGTGGTACCGATTGAGTGGCAAGGGCAGTTAGACAACTCGGTGAGACTGATTCACAATTCTCAGAAATTTCAATTCTTGTGAAAGAGGCAATAGGAAGTTGGTCACTGAAACTCGGTTGCACCGAAGTGAAAGTTGGTAGTACCGAGAAGTAGGTTTTGGATAGGGTTTTGACTCGGTGTAGCCGATATGGAAATGTTGGTGGCACCGATTCTGAGTGGTAGGTTCTAGGACAGAATCTTTATGGGAGAGCTTGTGGGTGTTTTTGGTGACTAACACTTGATCATTTTGAGCATTTCATTCACCATTAATACCTCACCCCCTTTTGATAGTTTTGCCTTTCCTATGGACTCAAAGTGATTTCTCACAAAGTAAAATGTAGAGTCTTCATGCTTGTAGCTTGGCCAATCCAATGCTTGCATCTTGGGGTCTCCTCACAATCCTTTGCCAATCATAACATTAAAATTTTGCCTAAAATATACTTAGTGGAAACATTAGTCCAATGAAATATATGTTGTTACTAATTACCAAAACCACCTAGGGAGAAGTTGTGCTTTCAAATTTGTGGATTCCCGTGGTGACAACGGGGTAATCTATGCATAGGGATTGATACACATTCTTGTCCTACTTTATCCGATAGAAATCTTGGGGTACTCCTTGAAGTTCTTTGTGTTGGATTGAATATGCTGAATCTGAAATTGTTTGATGCATGTCGAATAATTAAACCGTGGATACTTGAGGTGACATTGCAGTATCTTCGTGACATTAGGGTTGATTGGTATGTATCATAGGTGTTATTTTCCTACGAACTCAGGGGTTGTTTGTGACACCTATAGGAACATCCTAATAGATTGATCGGAAAGGATAACTTTGAGGTGGTTCTAATACCTACAACAATTTCATCTTATGTTCTCCACTATTTATGAACTTTGCCGTGATTCTTTGTTGTATGTTGAGGGATGATCATCTGATTCTATTATTTTAGCATTGTTCAGAGGTTGCACTAGTGAAAGTTTGAACCCCGAGCCTTATTTCTAAGCATTTATACAATGTTTTGCTTGTTGTTTGCCACTTGCTACCTTTGTGTTTTTATATTTTCATATTACAAAATCCTATTTCTACCATCCAAATTGCACTTGTATCACCATCTCTTCGCCGAAGTAGTGCACCTATACAATTTGCTATTGTATTGGGTGTGTTGGGGTACACAAGAGATTTATTGTATTTGACTGGAAGGTTGTTTGAGAGAGACCATCTTCATCCTACACCTTCCATGGATTGATAAACCTTAGGTCATCCACTTGAGGAAGAATTGCTACTATCCTACAAAACTCTGCGCTTGGAGGCCCAACATAGTCTACAAGAATAAAGTTGTGTAGTAGACATGAGTAGGCTAGTAGAATCCTGCTCGGAAAGCCTTGCTTACTATGGAGCAGGCTGCTGCATGGTGACCTGCCATGCCAGAGTGTGCTTCGGCAAGAAGCTTACGTCTGTCTTCCTTGGATATAAATATTTGGAGGACGCTTGTGGCGCTGCGTTTATACAGCTCACCCTCATGAACCCGATATGTTCAGACCAGCGTATAATCCTTTGCCTCGGTATGTTCATCGGACATCTCTTTATGAGGCAAGTAATGAGAAAAGGCTCGGTCCATGGCACGATTACTGCCATGATCTCATGATCCGTGGTCATTTCCTCTGGGGATGGTCGTCCTATTATGCCAATGTCATCATTGGCGTCTAGAGGGCTAGCCCTTTCGGTGACCCGGGTACCCATGATGTCGGTTCCGCCCTTCCAGACTATGGACGGCTGAACAACCGTTCGAGCAAAGTGTTATCTGGAACAGGGTCACACTTTTTGCCCAGTCTTGCTAGTGTGTCAGCGGCTTGGTTGCTATCCTTGGTATTTGATGGAATTCAAGTCCTTCGAAGAGTGTTGAGATTCATAAAACGACATTGTGAAATGCAATCATCTTTGGGTCCTTTGTGTCGAATTCTCCGTTCACTTGAGAGATGGCAAGGTTAGAGTCACCTCAGACCTCAAGCTGATGGATGCCCATTGATGCTGCTATCCAAAGACTATGTAGTAGGGCCTCGTATTTGACTACTTTGTTATAATCAGGATACATGATTTGCAAGACATATCGTATATTATCGTTGGTGGGTGAGATCAGTACGACCCCGGATCCCAGTCCTGCCAGCATTTTGGAGACATCAAAATACATAGTCCAATGGGAGTATGTACTATACTCTCCACTCTCCAATGAGTTCTCCTTCGTCCATTCAGCTACAAAGTCCTCCAATACCTAGGATTTAATGGTTCGTCATGGGCGGAAGACGATCTCGAAGGGGAGGAGCTCTATTACCCATTTGGCGATGCGCCAAGTGGTGTCTCCGTTATTGATTATATCCCCAAAAGGGACTTCGGATGCTATGGTAATGGAGCACTCTTGAAAGTAGTGTTGCATCTTCCGGGATGCCATAAAGACTAAGTAAGAAATCTTCTGGTAATGGGGGTACCTGGTCTTGCATGGGGTTAATACCGTCGAGACTTAGTACACCGGTTTTTGCACCTGGAACTTGCCATCGGCGTCGCGTTCGACCACTAGGACCGCGCTGATAACCTAATTGGTTGCCGATATGTATAGCAGCATTGGCTCACCAAGTGCAGGTGTTGCGAGAACAGGGTTGGTGGCGAGGAGTTTTATGTCCTCCAGGGGTTTGTCTGCCTCGCTCGTCCATGTGAAGTTGTTTGTTTGCTTCAAGAGCATATACAACAGTGGTGCCTTTTCACCTAGCTGAGAAATAAATTGACTCAGAGTGGCTACGTAGCCGACCGGTTTTTGGACATGCTTAAGTTTGGTGGGTATTGCTAATGCAGACAGAGCTTGGATTTTCGCCGGATTGACCTCGATTCCTCTATGTGAAACAATGAATCTGAGTAGTTTTCCTGCTGGCTCCCCGAAAATGTACCTCTCTGGGTAAACTTAATATGATATACATGTAAGCTGGCAAAGATATCGCCTAGGTCCTTTACCATATGCCTGAAGTCTTTTGTTTTAACAACCACGTCGTCTAAATAAGCTTCGGCTGTTTTGTCGTGTGATCCTTCAGGCATGTTTGGATCATGCGTTGATATGTGGCACTTGCGTTTTTTAACCCAAAGGGCACTATGTTGAAGAAGAATGACCCATAAGGAATGATGAACATGATAGCCTCTTGATCAAATTCTTTCAATTTTATCTGGTGATACCTCGAATATCATCCAGGAAGCAGAGGGAATTTGTAGGATCGAAAGTATGTCAAGAGGGTGGTGATTAGACTACTTGACCAAATAAAAATTCTACCTTTTCCCAAATTTAAGTGTTGGAAGATTTTAACAATGGTAGCAAGTCAAGCACACCCTACACATGCATCTCTAAGAGTATAGCAGAGGAAAGTAAAGACAAGCATATGTAGTGGAGGATGGGTAGGAGGATCAAATGCAATTTGGAGACACGAAGATTTTTCCTGTGGTTCTGATAGGTGGTGCTATCGTACGTCCATGTTTATGGAGACTTCAACCCACGGAGGGTAACGGTCACGAGAGTCCATGGAGGGCTCTACCCACGCAAGGTTCCACAAAGAAGCGACCTTGTCTATACCATGATGGCCTACGTCCACGGAGGACTATCCTAACTCGGGGTAGATCTTCACGAAGTAGGCGATCTCCTTGCCCTTACAAACTTCTTGGTTCACTCCACAACACGAAGTAGGAGGCTCCCGAGCGACACCTAACCAATCTAGGAGGCACCACCCTACAAAAGGTAATAGGCTCGATAATGTCGATGAACTCCTTGATCTTGTGCTTCAAGATGATAGACTCCTCAACACTCAATCACTCTCTCATAGATTTGGCTTTGGTGGAAGAGATTGATTAAGTGGAAAGCAACTTGGGGAGGCTAGAGATCAAGATTCATATGGATAGAATGGAATGGCTTGATCTCAATACATGAGTGGGTGGCTCTCTCTCTCTCTCAGAAAATCTGATGAGATAAGTGGGATATGTTCTGAGTGCTTCTCTTTTGAGTGATTGGTGGTGGAGGGGTATATATAGGAATCTCAAAAAATCCAATCATTACACCTATAGTGACCAACTTGGTGACACCAAAGTTTAAATCTTGGTGGTAGCGAGTTGCTCCAAAGGTAGCAACTTTTGAATCTCGGTGAGACCGATACAAAGATCTCGGCAGTAGCGATAAGGTGACCAACGGTCAGATTCCACGACTCCGTGACGCTGATCCAAAATATCATAAATTCCAATTTTAAGAATTGAGGCAATAGAATGTTGGCAAGCTGAACTTGGTGGCACCGAAGCAGAATCGGTTGCACCGAAGATCTAGGGTTTGGCAGGGTTCTGTCTGAGTGGGAAATCGGTGGGACCGAGTGGGAATTGTTGGTTGCACTGATTTTCATGATAGGCTTGGACAGACTTTTGTCAAAGAGTTTGTGGGTGATTTTGGTGACTATCACTTGTGCACGTGGAGCATTTTGTTCACCAACAGTACCTTACCCCCTTTTTAATAGTATTGGCTTTCCTATGTACTCAAAGTGATTTCTCACAAAGTAAAATGTAGAGTCCTCTTGCTTGAAACTTTGCCAATCCAATTCGTTGCATCTAGGGGTTTCTCCACAATCCTTTTGCCAACCCATCATTGAACTTTTCATGAAATATGATTGGTGGAAACATTAGTCCAATGAGATATATGTTGTTATTAATTACCAAAACCACCAAGGGAGCAAATGTGCTTTCAATCTCCCCCTTTTTGGTAATTGATGACAACATATATATCAAAGCTTCAACATATGATATAATCAATGAATATAATCATCACTTTGAGAAGTATGTGATAAGCAAGAGCTCCCCCTAAATTTGTGCATTATTTTGAATTTGTGTTTGAATGCAAATGCACAGTCAATTAGGTACATGGGGCACTTCTTCCATGTCACATACAACTTGGTGGGGTGCGAGAATAATATGAATGAATATCATAGCACAACACAATCAAGCAAAGTGAATGATCATCTCATAAGCATCATAAAGATAGGAAATAGTAGCAACACACATCAGGTGTATGGTCATACACCAACAAAGTTTAACGCAACCAAACCAAAAGATATCAATGTTTTTGAAAAGCGATAAAAAGCAACGCTCTCTCTCTCTCTCTCTCTCGAAGCCCTAATGATCTATACAACTTCTCCCCCTTTGGCAACAAGTTAACAAAAAGTTCAAAGGTATAGAACTAAATGCTCTTCTGGGGCTGATCTCCTGCGGTAGCTGATGTAGGAGTCGATAGAATGGCATTAGCGAAGACTTTAGCAGACGTCATGGACAGGGTTGAAGTAGCAATTGGAAGTGCTGGTGGAGCTGATGGAGCTGAAGGAGCTGTAGCAGGTGCTGATGAAGAAGGCCTCAACTCTGGAGCTGTCACTGTAGGAGTGCTGGCTTGAGTCCTAAACTGAGTGTTTGTCCTGAGAGGTGCACTCTCCTCCTCATCATCTATAGTGTGGGGACTGGGCACAGCATCAACTTCCTTCTTGAGCTCATTTACAGTCATTGTGAGTCCATCCAACTTGTTGTTGAGAATATGAAGCCTGTTACCAACAATCCTCGCAAGGCTATCCTAGTTCTTCAAAATGTTCCAGATGTCCTTCTGCATGTTGAGCAGAGAGCTAAGGAGAAGATCCATCTGCTCACTCCGAGTCTTTGGCACTTGAGCACTAGTGTCTCTGGCTGCCTCTGCGTGTGCCTGTGCTGCAGCTGAGGTGGGATCATTTGGGTCCATCACCACAACATTATCAAATACCCAGGTGCTACTAGGAGTACTCGCAAGGTACACATCATTAACACGTATATCAAATATACTTCTGTCAATGTTGCCAGCCTTCTTATCTACCAAGTATCTAGGGTTGTTCCGCTTCAGCGACCGCTCTCCTCATAATCGAAGCACTTAGTCTCGGGTTTGGGTTCAACTTTGGGTTGCTTCACTGGAGCAGCAACTAACTTGCTATCCATCAAGTTTCCCTCCTTGCTCTGGCCCTTCTCGAAACTAGTGGTTTGACTAACCATCAATACTTGACGTTCCTTCTTGATTTCTACCTTCGCGGTGTCAAACATCGCGAATAGCTCAGGGATCATTAATTCTATCCCTGGCATTTTATAGTTCATCACCAAGTTCTAGTAGCTTTAGTGACAGTGACTTGGAGAACTATATCAATCACTATCTTATCTGGAAGATCAACTCCCACTTGATTCAAGCGATTGTAGCACCCAGACAATCTGAGCACATGCTCAACGATTGAGTTATTCTCTTTCATCTTGCAGGTAAAGAATCTTGTTGGAGATCTCATATCTCGCAACACGGGCACGAGCCTGAGATCCTAATTTCAGCTCTTAGAACATCTCATATGTTCCGTGACGTTCAAAACGTTTCAGAGCCTCAATTCTAAGCCGTAATGCATGACGCGCTAAACTATCAAGTAGTCATCAGAACGTGCCTGTCAGATGTTCACAACATCTACAGACGATGCTAGAGGGGTTGGCGCACCGATCGGTGCATTAAGGACATAAGCCTTCTGTGCAGCAATGAGGACAATCCTCACATCACGGACCCAGTCCGCAATATTGCTACCATCATGTTTCAACTCTATTTCTCTAGGAACATATAAAAATTCAAGGGAGCTACAGCGTGAGCTAGTAATCTACAACATAATTTTGCAAAGACACTAATGATTATGTTCATGATAATGAGTTCAATTAATCATATTACTTAAGAACTCCCACTCAAATTAACATCCCTTCGGTCATTCGAGTGATACATGATCCAAATTCACCAACTCAAGTCCGATCATCACGTGAGTTGACATGGTTTCAATGGTGAACATCACCATGTTGATCATATCTACTATATGACTCATGTTCGACCTTTCGGTCTCTTGTGTTCCGAGGCCATGTCTATACATGCTAGGTTCGTCAAGTTTAACCCGAGTGTTCTGCATGTGCAACACTTGCTTGCACCCGTTGTATGTGAACGTAGAGTCTATCACACCCAATCATCACGTGGTGTCTCAACACGACAAACTTTCGCAACGGTGCACACTCGGGGAGAACACAATTTATCTTGAAATTAAGTGAGGGATCACCTTATAATGCTACCGTCGTCCTAAGCAAAACAAGTTGCATAAAAGGATTAACATCACATGCAAATCATAAGTGACATGATATGGCCATGAACTTGCATTTTTGATCTCCATCATGAAAGCACCGGCATGATCTCCATCGTCACCAGCATGACACAATGATCTCCATCATCTTGATCTCCATCAACGTGTCACCATCGGGGTTGTCGCGCCTAACATGCTTCTACTACTATTGCTACCGTTTAGCGATAAAGTAAATCATTACATAGCGCTTAATGATTGACACGCAGGTCATACAATAATTTAAGACAACCCTATGGCTCCTGCAGGTTGCCGTACTCATCGACATGAAAGTCATGATATTCTATACAACACATGATCATCTCATACATCACATATATCACATCATGTAATTGGCCATATCACATCACAACATACCCTGCAAAAACAAGTTAGACGTCCTCTAGTTGTTGTTGCATGTTTTACGTGGCTGCTAGGGTATCTAGCAAGAACAATTCTCATCTACGCAAAAACCACAACGGTGATACACTAGTTGCTTTTCAACCTTCTCAAGGACCGCCTTTGTCGAATCCGATCCAACTAAAGTGAAAGAAACTGGCACCCGCAAGCCATCTATGCAACAAGTTGCAGTTGAGGGAACCGATCTCTCGTAAGCGTACGAGTAATGTTGGTCCGGGTCGCTTCATCTCACAATACCGCTGAACCAAAGCACGACCAAGGGAGGAAGCAATCTAAACATCAACGCCCACAAACTCTTTGTGTTCTACTCGAGATCTCATCTACACACAGACCTAGCTCTGATACCACTGTTGGGTAATGTTGCATGGGAAACAAAAATTTCCTACGCACACGCAAGATCTATCCATGGTGATGAGCATCTACGAGAGGGAGAGTGGATCTGCATACCCTTGTAGATCGCTAAGCGGGAAGCGTTAAGAAACACGGTTGGTGTAGTCGAACGTCTTCGCGATCCAAATCGCCGAGCGTCCCATGATCCCATCACGATTCGTCCCGCGATCCAATCACGATCCGTCCCGCAAACTCATCACGATCCGTCCCACAAACTCATCACGATCCGTCTCGCGAACTCATCACGGTCCTTCCGATCTAGCACCGAACGGACGGCACCTCCGCGTTCACCACACGTACAGCTCAATGATGATCTCCGCCTTCTTGATCCAGCAAGAGGGAGCGGAGAGGTAGAAGAGTTCTCCGGCAGCGTGACGGCGCTCCGACGATGGTAGTGGAGCTATTCCGGCAGGGCTTCGCCTAAGCACTGTAGAAATCCGATCTAGAGGAGAAACTATGCACTAGAGGAACGGGTAGCACGTGGCTGAAAATCTAGTGCCAAAAACCCTAAAACCTCTAGTATATATAGGAGGAGCAGAGGAGAAGTCTTGGCTCCCAAGGATCCAGCCCTTGGGTCGGCCGAACCAAGGAGGAGAGGAGGAATCCTCCTCCAATCCTAGTAGGACTATCCTCCTTATTTTGGTCTTTTTGCCTTTTTCCACCTTTTTCTCTTTGGGCTTTTCTTCCCAGCCGCATGGGCCTTGTGTGGGACTTCCACCAGCCCACTAAGGGCTGGTATTCACTCTCCCACATCCCATGTAGCCTCTTGGGTCGAAATACCCCTCCCGATGGTCTCCCAGTACACTATCGGCACTCCCGGTACACTACCGATGAGCCCGAAACTTTTCCGGCGACCAAAATAGGACTTCCTATATATCAATCTTTACCTCCGTACCATTCCGGAGCTCCTCATGATGTCCTGGATCTCATACGGGACTCCGAACAAACTTCGGTCACCACCATACATAACTCTATACTACCGAAACGTCATCAAACCTTAAGTGTGCAGACCCTGCGGGTTCGAGAACTATGTAGACATGACCGAGACACCTCTACGGTCAATAACCAATAGCGGGACCTGGATGCCCATATTGGTTCCTACATATTCTACAAAGATCTTTATCGGTCGAACCTCTATGTCAAGGATTCAGTTAACCCCGTATGATGTTCCCTTTGTTCTTCGGTATGTTACTTGCCCGAGGTTCGATCATCGGTATCTCCATACCTAGTTCAACCTCGTTATCGGCAAGTATTTGTACTCGTTCCATAATACAATATCCCGTGACTAACACTTAGTCACATTGCTTGCAAGGCTTATAGTGATGTTATATTACCGAGTGGGCCCTGAGATACCTCTCCGTCACACAGAGTAACAAATCCCAATCTTGATCCATGCCAACCCAACAGACACCCTCGAAGATACCTGTAGAGTACCTTTATAGTCACCCAGTTACGTTGTGACGTTTGATACACACAAAGCACTCCTCCAATGTTAGTGAGTTGCATGATCTCATGGTCATAGGAACAGATACTTGACATGCAGAAAACAGTAGCAATAAACTGACACGATCATATGCTACATTTGTAGTTTGGGTCTTGTCCGTCACACCATTCTCCTAATGACGTGATCCCATTTATCAAATGACATCTCATGTCCATGGCTAGGAAACCTTAACCATCTTTGATCAATGAGCTAGTCTATTAGAGGCATACTAGGGACATGGTTTTGTCTATGTATCCACACATGCATCTAAGTCTCTGATCAATACAATTATAGCATGGATAATAAACGATTATCAAGAACAAGGAAATATGATAATAACCAATTTATTATTGCCTCTAGGGCATATTGCAACAGGATATGCTCCTCATTGCACATCCCTAGCGCCCGTGTCAAGACGACACAACTTTGCACTCAAGATTCCATGGGCAGCAGTGGAGAACAACTATCAAAGGGAAAGTGTTCGGCTGGACCGAACTACTGCTAGTACATGTCCTCGGACAAACCACAGGTACCATCAAGGACCTGCTAAAGTGTAAAGCTCATCCATACTTCGACGACTTCTCAAGATATTCTTCCCAAGGTCCGCTCGCCGACACCAATCACCCTTAAAGGAATGCGACTCCCTAGGGGGCGCAGGAGCGGACATGCGACTCGGCACATCGAGGACGTCAAGCCACCAATCGAAGACCTCGGGTACAACCTCTCCTCTGTAAACTTTATATTTCCTCATCAAATACCTGTAAAGAGTGGCTTTGGCAATTTGAGTTATAAGAATTAATGAGCAAATAATAGACCATTATACATGGCTTCTTCGTTGTATTTTATGCTGCATACTCTGTTCTTCCCTCAGCAACGCTTCTCGTGAAACTGTTCGGTATACATTATGATGCAACCGACTAATAGACTAGGGGATTGAATTTAAGATATCACCCTAAGCATCACCCCGACACAATTGATCATGTGTTTGGCGTCTTGGATTTTGCTTTATATGCATTGGATCCGAACTATGTCTTGGGTCAATAGCTGGGTTGCCTGGTTCCTGTGTTTGCCCTCTTACGTTCCACTCGTTCGGCTAAAAGGGCGATGGGAGAACCACTGCGATTGTGCTTCCAGCTCGCCTGGTCAAGCACCTCATCAGAGAAAGCCAAAAACTAACTGTCACAGTAAGAGAGAACCGGTCTACAAATTCGAGCATAAGTGTCATACTAAAACATCGATAGAGGTTATTCCGTGTCATACGATGGGTTTCATACTTGTACAGACCATGTGATGCTAGCTTTAGCCTCAGTACATCTGAACATCACAAAACACTAGGGGCTAGTCATCAGCCCCCGCATTTTTAAGCTCCTATGGCTAGGTGAAAGCGATAAAGCATCATAGTCTGATTGCCTTGTTCCCCTAACACTACCGCCTTCAGGCACCGATACCTCGGCTAAGGGTCACAATGTGGAGGCAGAAACACCTCGCGTAGTATCTACGTGGGGGCTGAAGCCGATGACTCGCAACTTTCAGATAAAATGGCCACATGAGAGTCACAATAAATAGAAAACTCAAAAGACATGATAAACCATGCAACCTCATTGTAAAGCGTTAACAGTCTTCGGGCATATTACAACGCACTCATTAATAAAAAACATCCTTAGAGCATTGGGCCTCTATTGCCTGAGCACCCTTCATCACTTCGGAGAAGTATTTCTCGGGGCGCCTATGCTCCTTTCCAGGGGGCGGAGGTGCGGTGGCCATCTCGGTCGGCTTGAGCTTCGGCTAGTGCATCATGGTCCTTGCAAAGGCCATCCGAGCTCCCTTGATGCATGTAGAACACTTTAAAGCGTCAATCTGAGGTGCAACATCGCATAATTTCTGCACCAAGCCGAAGTAACTACTCGACAACGGCTCTGTAGGCCACAACCAGATACAGAGATCTGCCATGGCCAGCTCCGCCATCCTGTGCAGCTCCATCAGTTGCTTCATCTGCTCGATCAGAAGAGGAGAGTGCTCGGGGGCTTCAAACTGTGCCCAGAATAGCTAAGCCTCATCGTCCTCATCCCGCGAAGCATAGAATTTGTCCACATCCGTCGCACTCCTTCGAAGGTCTAAACATGCACCTGAGGAACGCCACACCTGGGTGAGCAATGCAAACCTGCTACCACCAAAGGCACACCATAGTAAATACGGCTTACCATCCATGACCGCCTTGACTTGGCGGACTTCTTCTTCAAAGAATCGCTTATCCACCCGCTCCTTTTGGAGCTCAAATTTCAGCGTGGATAGCTCAGTGGCTTGCTCTTTGCCTTTCTGCTCAAGGGCCTCACACTTCATGCTGGCATCCTTGAGCTCCTGCTGCACCTCCTCCACCCGGGCCTCATGCTTATCGCTTGTAGTTTTTAAGGCGAATAGTGTGGCTGCTGCTTGTTTGGCTGCCGCCTTCTCATCCACGACCTCCTGCTTCATCTTTTTTAGCTCGGCCTTGAGGTTCTCGACCTCCGCAGCCGAAGTTGTCGAAGCAATAAATAAATAATTACACTGGTTTACCAGTGTGGATCACTAACGATAGACAGCCCGGATATTACAATTCGGCTTACCTTGCGCCTCATCGAACCTCTTGTCCAGGCAATCAATCTCCTCTTCAGATATCTTGAGCTTCCTATTTAGCTCGGCAAGCCCCGCGGCATTGACGGCCGCCACCGATGACAAGGCCCACAAAAAAATTAAGAGGTTAGGTGCGTTCAAACTCCTGAGCCGTCAGAACATGACCCTATGCTTCGTCCTCTTAAGGGCTTTTAGAACAGTGCGTGACAAATGGTGCCTTGTGCATCGTTGGTCACTCCTGGGTATTTGACGCCCGGGTGTTTCTTTTAAACCCGCCCAGGGCTCGGGGGCTACTATATATAAAGATAGCATAACTTTTCATGAAAAGGGTATTACGTGGCTCACCTTGAAGCCCGTCAAGAGACCATTGAAGGCCTCTTTCAGTCTGCAATCAACGGATTGAATGCAAAACCGCACCCATGAGAGTGAGGTGATCCTCGGAGATGGAGGCACTTGATAGAGCCTCCTCCATCATGACCGGCCACCCAGTCATGTGTGGCACCGGTGGTGACCGGCCAACCCGATCTCGGATGGGGGATTGAGTCGGTAGCTCTGGAGGCACAGTGTGCTCCCGAGATGTCCTTATAGGGGACTGGACATTCCTCCGCCCTCCTTCCTTAGTGGCCATGAGAGTTTCCTCCCCCTGGTCTTCGGCGGTTGAGGCATTGACCTTGGCCATGACATCATCGCCCTCACTGCTTGTGTTTGGCTCTGAAGGAACCTGGCGCGATGACACCTCCGCGACCTCTTTCGAAACCCCTAGAGGTGTGGGGTGTGATGCAGTCCCACTCTCCACCAGCTTGGCGGGTGGAGACTCCCCATCAGATATTTGGTCGATGGGGAGAACGTGTGGTGGGCTGCAGATTAAAAGGCATCCATCCATTTAAAACATTAAAAACTTCGTATAAATAATTCAGAGGGTCTTCGGATATATACCTGTAGGCTGGGGGCTTGACCCTTGGGTTCCTTCAAGGAACCCTTTTAAAGTCCTCCGACTTTTCATCGGAGTCCGAGATGTCATCGATTAGGACTACTTTTGTCCGGCATGACCTCTTCAGGGCATGAGGAGGTAGGTCCTCCACGGCATCCGCTGATGCTGCCCTTTTTCTTGTGACGGGGACTTGCTCTCCCCTCCATCCTCGTGCTCCTCCTCATGAGTGGAAGAGGCATGGGTCTCCCCGGACATAGTGTCTGGAAGAGCCCTCAATTAAATACCTTCGCTGGCCTTCTTCTTCTCGTTCTTCTCTGGCGCCATGGACGGCGCCACGACGAGCATCGCCGTCAACAAATCCGACCTGGGGTCTTCGGGCTGTGGGGCTGGGCAGTTAATTTCTGCGGCCTTGCTCAACCATTTTTGCAAAGATGAGGGAGAAGGTGTTCAGACCTTTTGTCAAAGAACAGAGACAGAAAATTACAATTTTATCATACCTGGACAGGAGGGTTGTCGGCGTCAAGACCTACGTATTCTTCCTCGGCCGACAAGTTTTTCAGGGGCTTGAATAGCACTTTCCACAATTTCTCATGGGTAGTGCGGAAGAGTTGACGCACTGTAGGCTCGTCCTCAAGCTGATAAGCCCACATTGGGGAGGCCCGGTGCTAGCAGGGAAGAAGACATCGTCGGAGCATGACCTGGACCACATTAACCAGCTTGACCTTGGCCGTGATCATCGAGGAAATACGCTTCTATAGCGATTTCACCTTTGTGTCCGATCCCTAGTCAAGGCCCTTCTTGATCCACGAGGTTAACCTCGTAGGAGGTCCAAATCTAAACTCGACAGGTGCCACCCAGCCCTCGTCCCTTGGTTCGATGATATAGAACCATTCCTTCTGCCAGATCATGATTGTATCGATGAAGGTACAGGTCGGCCAGTCGACGCGGGGGAGCTTACTGATTACCGCCCCTCCTCATTCTGCGTGCTCACAAGCGACTATCTTCGGCTTGACATTGAATACCTTGAGCCATAGACCGAAGTGCGGCTCGACCAGCAGGAAGGCTTCACAGACAATGATGAATGCCGAAATATGCATGAAGGAGTTCGGGGGAAGATCGTGGAAATCTAGACAGTAGAAGAACATAAGGCCCCTAACAAAGGGGTGGAGTGGAAAGCCTAGTCCCCGGAGGAAGTGGGGGACGAACACCACCCTCTCACCCGGCTTCGGGGTGGGGACCACCTGTTTCACTTCTGGAGCACGGTGGAAGACGTTGGCGGGGATGTAGCCGGCGAGCTTGAGGGCCCGGATGTCCTCGCCAATGACCGTGGAGGCCTCCCACTTGCCCATAGAGCCTGAACCCGCCATAGCTAAGCTTGGAGGAGAAATTGAGGGAGAACTGGATCTGGGCTCTCGGGGCTTGGGAAGGTTGAGGAAGCAAGGGATGTGAATCGGGAGCGTGAATAGGCCTTGAGGGTTTTCCGCCCCTTTTATGGTGCTATAATCCCAATAGCCTCCCTTTTACTACGCCGGAGGCTTCGCCACTTCCCTAAATATCCGTATCGTTACGCACGCGTGAGAAAACCTAGGGCATTAATCATATCCCGTGTGAAACGGAGCACGATCTATACATTGATGAGTCATGCCAATGTAAAAACGGCCTCAAATCGCGAATCAAGTTTTCATAACTGGTTCAGCGGTCGTGATAGGACACGGCCCTTCATCAAAAGGGCTGTGAGAAAGCACTGTTTATATTTGACATTTGGCCTTTGGGGCTAAGCAACTCTGGCGTCCGGACGATCATACAATCGAAAAAATTATGCCTCATCGGAAGCTGGACTAGTCTCAGCCGATCATTAATGGGAAGAAGAACTCACCCCGCAAGCCGAAGACTCTGATCACGTGGAGCTACCAGTGTTGTGACCCTTGGCATTGGGGGATAGTTCGGGGGCTACCGAGGGAGTCCTGGAATAAGGGGTCCTCGGGCCGCTGGCCTGTCTCCCAATAGGCCGGCTTGGTGGGCCGCTCTCTGACTATCGTAGGAAGGGCCAGGTACGCCACTACCCCGTGTTCTAGAAGGAAGTCTCGAAGGCGCTTCGTGCACTCCAAGTCAAGATGAGGAAATCGGCATCTCTATCCCCGACAGGAGACCTATCATGTGTAAACCCTAGGTACCCCATGGTGTCTATATAAACGGGGAGGGTTTTAGATTGAAGGGCAGAGAAACTCATCTAGGGGTTTAGCTATTCGATCTCATGGTAGATCAACTCTGTAACATTCATACACATCAATATAATCGAGCATGACATAGGGTTTTACCTCCATAAGAGGGCCCGAACCTGGGTAAACATCGTCTCCTTCGTCCACTGACCATTGATCCTAGACTCACAGCTTGGGACCCCCTACCGGAGATCCGCCGGTTTTGACACTGACAGTCTCCTTCGTCCCCTATTACCCATCGATCCAAGGTCCACAGTTCGGGACCCCCTACCCAAGATCCGCCGGTTTTGACACCGACAATGGTGTTGAGGAAGACGTCAGAGTAGTTGGTGTAGATCGTCGTTGCGCTAGTCCCCCTAGCGGCACTCTAGCGTCACCGGGAGAGAAGGGGAGAGAGACCCCTTCTTATTCTTCTTCCTTGGTCCCCCCTAGATGGGAGGAGGGTTTCCCTTATGGTCCATGGCCTTCATGGCTCCAGGAGGGCAGGAGCCCCTCCGAGACTGGATCTCTCTTTGTTTCTCTTTTGTTTCACGCTGTGTTTTTTGGTGTTTCATCATTTCTTATATTCCTAGAGATCCGTAACTTCGATTGGGTTGAAAATTTGAGGGAACTTTTATCCAGAAAGTATCTTTCTTGTGGTGAAAGAATGGTCCCAACCGACTTACGAGGGAGTCAAAAAGCAACACGACGCGTTCATACCCCCAGGCGCGCCTTGTTGCCTTGTGGCCACCTCGGGCACCATCTTGCATTGATTCCACATACCGAAAATCACATATATTCCAAAATAAATCTTTGTAAATTTTTATCTTGTTTGGACTTTGTTTGATATGGATTTTCTGCGAAACAAAAAATATGCAAAAAAACAGGAACTGACACTGGGCATTGGATCAATATGTTAGCCCCAAAAATAATATAAATGTTGCCAAAGTAGTATGTGAAATTTGTAGAATATTGACATCGGACAATAAAAAATTATAGAGACGTATCATGCCCGTGACAAATGATCGCAGATCTCATCCTTTGCCTGAGCGTCCATCTAAACGAGCCTTTTTCTCACATGGTGTAAGATGGCCAGAAGTTTCAATCATGTAGCCATGTTGAACAACATGTAACATGTCATCATCAATTGCTTGGAGGTGGATCTTCATATTCTCTTCCAGAAAGGATAGTCCATCCCATCGAAGTTGGGGATCTTCAACTTAGAATTATAGTTCACTAAAGACATACTTAAACTTCAAGGTGGTTAGACCTTAAAAAGCAGATACAAGGAGTACCCTGTTCTGATACCAATTGTAGGAATGAAGTATGTCTACCAGAGGGGGTGAATAGGCGATTGAAATTTTCTCTTGAGAAACTACAAATCTTTGAATCACAACAACGAGTATAACTAAATAATAACCCGTTCTCGAATAAGAACTACCGAAGGAGATCTAGTATGAGTATCGAGAAATAATCACATGGCCAAACCAAAACTTTTAATAGAGAACTGAAGATAAACATGATACATAGGTGACCAGTGATGGTCGATGGCGATAGGGTATTTGTTCGACTAGTCCACTCTTTTGCAAAAGAGCTACCTCTGGTTAGAGGGACTTGTGATTGAACACGTAAGATAAATTCTACTCGTCCTATTCTCCTCAACAATTGATTCATCAACTAGAATCGATCACTCAGGGTAGATGCCCGAGGTGATATCCATAAGCTTCACATACTTGTTCTTCATGAACCACAATTATTCTTGGTAACTAAAGAAGTTAACACCTGACCATCTAGAGAGTTGGCAACTCTCAAGAGTAATAGGTGGAGCATACTTGATTTAGATTCTAATTGTCATGAGCTCCATTGAATCAACAAATTTATGACAACAATCTGACTATTTATGACACCTGACTATTTATGACAACAATCTCCAAAACACAAGGAGAAAAATTATTGCACCAACAAATTTCTAATTGTCATGAGCTCCATTGAATCAACATCTCTGTTCGGAGGAAACCAAGTAAGTGATGCTACAAAGTCACCCAGTTCATCACACACGACATCACCGCAACCACCAGAAAGTATCCAAATGTAGTGATGCATCTACATTAACCTTGACCAACCCATGAGACGAATTTTGCCACATATGTTCTTTCTTTCGAGTCGAGAGCTTTGGAGACATCGATCTGATGTAATTTGTAGCTAGTACTCGGATAGACAATGTCGTTTTCATCATGATTTTTAGTCAAGATTCCTTTTACAAGTTGTCGTCGATGCCACCAAAGGTACCACGCCGCGACAACAACCTGTTCGCCCACATGTGGTCCATCCAAAGCAATGTCAAGCTTTGACAAGATCTCCATAGTGGCTGAGCCTGATCTGTTTTCATCAGTTACTCTTTGAATGGTATCTAGAAGTCCCGACTAAGACCACACTTCTTTCACACGAGGACATTTGAAGAGACAGTAATGCAAGTCTTTGACACTCACCAAACATCATGGGCATTGAGGTGAACAAGGTATGTGTCTGCCTGCCAAAACTCCATAGCAGGATAGGACTCCATATAAAACACTAGGCACTGGCCAAGTTTTAGTTGACAGTTCACACATTATATAGGATATATATGTAAATGATAGATTTAAGACAGAAACGAGATTTAAAGTACCTACCGGCTACAATCAATCGAACTGCAGTACCATATGTGTGGCTTAGAAAAATGTAACATGAATCGACCTCTGCTATGAAGAACATACAAATGAATTTTTTTGTGGAGTACCATTAACCTAACGATTGTAAAGTGAGATGCATGCCACAATTATATTTATTGTTACTGACCTAAGAATTTATGTATTTCCATCCCAAAATGTAAAAATCCATCCCTGAATCCACCCGTCGTCCATGAATCTACCAAAAATCTCATCCCCTGATGCTCCTCGATGGCACCTCCTTCCACGATGGCGCAACCAGCAGCCTTGCTTGACCACATGGGACCGGCCAGTAGGTCCTCCTGGCGGCTTGTCAACGGCCTGCTCGCCTCGGCCTCCAGCCTGGAGGCTCGCCAACGGGTATCCCCTTTGGCTTGGCTCACCTGGAACGACGACACCTGGAACGAAGACAACCTTGGTCCCAGTAGTGTGCTTGAGATCACCGTAAAGAGACATGTAGAGTTGGGGCCTGCTATCGACTGCCGAACACGCCAACGTTGCCTGAGAAGAGAGGGCGCGTTGAGTGAGGATTGCAAACCCTAGACGCCGTCGGCTCCCCGAACGTGATTTGAGGAAGGAGGGAGAGAAGAGAGGGGGTGGGGATCACGCGAGATGTGGGGAGCAGGGGCGGGCGACTCGACGAAACAATGACGAGAAAAAACCTAGTGAAGTGATTTTGGGCAACAAAAATCAGTTCATGGGACAATGGTGGGAGGTAAGATGAAATTAAACCGGACGAAAAAACCAACGGATGTGGGAGTTGAGATGACCCCCCCCCCCCCCCGAGAAAATAAGCTACCAACTCCCCTTTAGGAGTAGAGATTCCAAGCAAAGTATTTGACTTTTCAAGGCACATGTAACCATCATATATCTTCCCAAATCTATAATACCTAAATAGTTCATCCCCACCAGGCTATTTCTCTTAACATGCAGCCTGTCCACGTCAGCACTAATCCTCCATCCTGTTCAGTTTTCCATCGCTCTGTTTTCTTCATGCTAGCGCTGCTTCTGCTTCCCAATCGCAACCCTCTACTTTCTTCACATCAACTTCCTCCACTTCATCTTCTCAGAAGTCCATTATCTCCAAAATCCATTAAATCATGGAAGTGGAATGGATGAGCTCTATATTTACACGGGGGGCATCGATCGATCACATCTGGGCCAATAAGATGAGACGTCGAGGTCGAGATTCAAGTCAAGGTTCAAGCGGGCAGCGGAGGGGGAGCGACGGCTCGCCAGCGCAACGGCCTCCTCGACGACCATGTGTAAGGTACCAGATCTCTCTCTCACAATCTACTGGATACAAACTTCCATTACAGACGAAATGGATTACAAGCAGGGAGGAAGAGGGGGGGGGGTAGAGGAAGAACAGAGAAAGGAGAAGGAGGTAGCCGCCGGGTGCCTTGCCAATTGCTGGATCAGTTTCTAGTTTAAAGTGAAATATTTGTCTTTTTAAAAATTTCACTACGGACTACATACGGATGTATATAGACATAATTTAAAATGTAGAATCATTCATTTTGCTCCGTATGTAGTCCGTAGTTGAATCTCTAAAAAGCCAAATATTGAGGGAGTGGATTTTTCCTGCTACAGTTCCCGCAACAACATACGGGGTATCATCTAGTATGATTAATATCCTCGCTACCGTGTTCATCTGGCCTTGTCAACCAAGAACCAAACTGATGGTCTAGCTCTCTATAATATATAGACCGAACCGAAAATATGCCGAAACCAATGCATTGAAATCCTAATTCATTTGTGAATGCAATGAGATTGTAAGACTTTTTGGACATTCACAGGTGAGAATACGGCTCAGTTCTATTTGCCGGGTCTTCCATAAGAGAATCCACACTCCACCCAGCTTCTTTCAGAATCTTGAATCCATATTTTTTTACAATCCTAGCTAGTTAGTATATGAACAACTAGAATTGTAAAAAACATAGAGATACAAGATTTTGAGAGAAGCTGGATGAAGTGTCGATTCTCAAGATTGTAGAAGAATCGGCCAAAAAAACCAGGCCTCCTGAGATCTTCATCTCAATTATCAGGACGGGATAGTATATCCATTCCGTGAACTTTATTTAGTATTTCCTTCGTTTCTAAATACTTCTCCCGTCTCATAATGTAAGACGTGTAGTGTCAAAAAGCGTCTTACATTATGGGACGGAGGAAGTATTTGTCTTTTTAAAAATTCAACTACGGACTATATACGGAACAAAATGAATGAATCTATATACTAAATTATGTCTATGGACATCCGTATGTGGTATGTAGAGGTTTCACTACATACCACATACAATACATCTCTACAAAGACAAATACTCCCTTCGTCCTGAATATTTGTCTTTTTAGAGATTTAACTACGGTCTATATATGGAGCAAAATAAATGATTCTACAGTTTAAATTATGTCTATATATATCTGTATGTAGTCTGTAGTGAAATTTTTAAAAAGACAAATATTTAGTAACGAGGAAGTATTTAGGAACGGAGGGAGTGTTTTTTAAGTACTATTTCGAAAAAAGAAATCCGTGCACATTCTTGTCAGACGGTTCCGACCCCAACCCGAGAGCACGTCTGCTCGAATTGCTGAGAAGCGATCCCCGCACGATCCGCCCGCCGCCGCGGTGAAGCCCGCCCGTTCTTCCCCGCCTTCCTCCGCCCAAGAGCACCGCTCCCTGCCCGCCGACCTCTCCCTACGAAACCACCGAGCAGGTCAGCTCCTCCGTCGCCTGGCATCCTCCCCCTCCTTCCTGGTGCCGAAGCCCAGCCCACACCATCCCTCTCTTCGCCCGCACACGCGCCGCCAAACACGCCTCCAGCCTCCTTCCACTTCGAAGGAACTCTCTGATCGTCTTCGTCGTGGTTCTCCTGCTCCCCTCTACTGGTATTGTACTGGCGTGGAGCGGAGATCCATCAAGACTCGGGGTTCGTTTCTTTTGCTTTTATTAAGGAACCTGGAACCCTCCCTCGCAAAAAAAAAAAGGAACCTGGAACCCTAACTTGATTGGATGGATTGTTAGGTTATTTCCTTCTGGCCTTAGAGAATCTTTACTTCCTTGCGAGCAATGATACCAATGCATGGCTTCTCTATCTCTATTAGTTAGTTTAGTAGTGGTATCTGGTATGGATTGCAGCTATGAGCCATTTCATGGCAGTTGAATCGTTGTTCTTCCTTCTTAGAAATGAAGTGGAGAAGAGGACAAGGAACATTCTCGCAGCGCTGTAGTGGTTAGATAGGCCTGTGGCAAGAGATTCACAGTTTGTGTGTTGATAACTTCTGTCGTAACTTCTGTCGTGTTCGTGTCGCAAGCAACACATTCTTTCTGTCAATGGTTGTCAGAGTGTCGATGCTTTCCTCCCGCTGATGATAGGTTCGCAGAAAATTTGGATGGAGGGGTGGTAGGCAGTGACAATGACAACCCATTGAAATTAGGGCTACAAGAGAAACTTGAGGTTTGTGAGACGCTTGAGATCGACTCATTTCTTGGCTCAACTATTGAAAGGAAATGAGCTGAGTATGAGCTTAATCATCCCGATTTGATTTTCGGTGGGTATCATAAGAAGACATATCTTATTACTAAGGATATCCAAGAAATAGTATTGGAGGCATTTCGTAATGATCTAACATTTCACAATGTAGCAGATATTAGTAATTACAATCCTGAATCTGAGGCAGCTAAAACGATGTTAGCGGGCTCCCCTAGCTTGAATTCTTTTTACCCATTCTTTGAGAGTGATAGGTTTGATTTTTCCACTAGTAGAAGAGCTCAGAAAAAAGACCTAATTATATAAAAACACGACCATTCAAGCTAAAGATCAGAGGATCCGTAATAGGACTCTCATAGACTTTTCGGGAAATAGAAATTTTGGAATTGGCTTTTCTTTTGCGTTAAAAAGAATAGGTTTCTGGCATGACCAAAATGAACTTCACAGATCCGATACAAGAAAGGATCGATTCAAACAGCAATTGTTAAGCTTCTCTGGATATTGTAGCAACCTACACGCCTGTCTAACCAATGTAGATCTGTCGTCAAGTTGCTCTGCTTGTTCGTTCTGATCTTTCCATTTCATGTCGTCCCTGGAGCAACCTGCCTCTGAGGGTACACACTGTCCTCTGTCAAGCAGAGCCTCTACCCCGTCGTCCTCTTTTTTCAGAGGAGCGCCCTCCGCACCGGAACTAGGGAAGGAAATGCTGCAAGAGAGCCCGACTCATGCCCGGCATAGCTCTCTCGATTTTAGCTCGACAACTCGACATAGTATAACTATGGATAATGATCATGGTATATATTAGAAGGAAATAGGATACTTTGTTACCCTATGCTGTGTATGTGATTTTTCTTCTTAATGTCTGCAAGCAAATATGGAAGGCTGACTGAGAAAATAGCAAATTTAGGCATTAATATGGTACGTGTTGAAGCCCTGTACTAAATGTTTGTTCTTGTGGTCTACCTAGTTGATATTTTTTGCCTTAGACTACAGAATTTTCATCGTCTTAGTTGGCTCGAAACTTCCTCGAGATAGTTACAAGGTGAGTATAAGCCATTTCTACAGCCAGATCTTTAGCTCAACTCTATCTGAGCCCGCTCAAATTTTAGTATGAGCTGAGCTGAGCCTAGTGTAACTCGCTCGAATGCGACTCATTTGCAACTCGAGTTGAAATGTTAGGTTGGGCGGGTGCGACGGGGTAGGGTGAGAGGCAGCTACCCTCAGCAAGCGGTTGACGGGAGAAAGGGCGCTAAACATATGCACTCGTAATAGGTCTCAGCAGTAATTAGAACATCCGCTTGCAGGTCCCTTTTTATAACTTCCTAAGTGTAGGCTGTTTTGGCAAGAATTTATGTGTCACATATAATGTGGGTATCTTACCAAAGAGAACTTGTTTAGCGTAGTACCATTTTTGGATTTCATGTAGGGCATTAAATTAGAGAAAATACTAGGACAACAATTCAGGCTAGTATAACCATAATCGAGGATAATACCTAGCATCTGGGAGTGTTGATAACTTTTTAGTATCTGTGTCTTCTGCGAGAATGTGAAGAAAAAAAATGACAGCTCGTACTTAGAAGATTAAATCGAACAGTTGAGAAGTTAAATATAACTGTGCCTGTGGCAGGCGACTTGTTATTTCGTCCCGATTACTTCAGTCACGTGGAGTCATAAGCGTTATCTTAATTATAGTTGCCAAACAGAAGAAAATTGGACAATATGCCATGTCACTATCTAGGATAATAATTGTGTCGAGTTTACATCAAAACTAATTGGACATGTTCTTTTATATTCATGGAACTGCTAGCCCAAGAAACTGTGGACCAAAAAAGCACAATCATAAATGTTATTTCAAGTTTATTATTGTTTCATTTTTGCAATGATTGAATGGCGCAATCCATTGCAGCCATTACTGTTCCTTTTCAGATTTATTTGGCCCGATCTTGTAGATGTACCTTGGTGATTTATTTTAATCATGTATGGACAGCTTTGTGGGTTTTAGTGCCATATCAGGTATGATGTAAGTTCGTGGTACGCTACAAAAGATGAAATCATGGTTAGCATTAACTCATTTTATGTGCCAGGCTCCTTCCTTATTCCCATAGCAGTTTGTCTTTCTAATCCCCCCTCTTTACCCTCTGGCTTATCCCTACCATGTTTTATCCAAACATGTCGTTCTTACCCTACCTTCATGCTCCACTTTAATTTATTCCATTGTCAGATTAGGGATCTATTCCAGGTAAATGCTTTATTAACGGTGTGAGATCTGAGATCTGCTTTAGACATATAGTTTGTTGTTACATCTAGGACTATTTCTTGTCCTGATGTTTCCAAATAATCATGTTGTCTTTGCACCATACCTGGAGCATTTTGTGATGGACCTACTACTACATCTCCGGCGAGTGGCAACCACAGTGTTTGCGACGGGAGTTCAATGATTGGAGGTAGAAAAATAGATAAGAATTGGGGGTGCCTCCCTCTTGTGTGTGCTTGGGTGCTGGGTTACACATACTACTTTATGCCATTACTCTCAAGGATGCATGGCTAGAATTGAAGGGTGAAATGAGTTCAGATTACATCACGACATCATATTTTACCATTCCTGAGCCCACAAGGTTAGTAGTTGAACTCAGTTAGTTGACCTAATCCTCCTGTGCAAGAGCCCCACTTTAGCCTGGCTTCCCTCTTATCGCTTGCTACTGCTACCAGACTGCCACTATTAGCTGATGTTGAGTAGCATCCATGCCAAATTTGTGTGTTATTTCTTACCATTGCCATAATATTGACTTACCATCCTAAAAGCAGTAATAATAGTTGGTCAACAATTGCATCAGGAGCAGGCAAAACGCTGATACGATACGTGAAAAACCCTAGCCTCTCGCTCCTAGCCAACGCTAGCGGCCACTCCGACCCGGGTCTCCACCCAATCTCAATGGCCGCTACCACTCAAGTACTCACGTCAAACCGCTCCGCCCCTCCCCCCCTATGTGGCCTCCTCGACCGCTTCCGGTGGAGGTCGAGGTCTGCTGGATGGAGGTCAACTCTTCCTTTGTTGGCTTCGACGGCCCCCATGGTCTGTCCTTTTGCGAGGTCCTATGCAAAGAGGGTCTCACGTCTCCCTAGCCAGACTCGCACGTCGAGGTCCCTTGCTGTGGCCTTCGCTTCAAGATCCATTGGTTTCCGTCGCAGGAGGAGCCCACACCCTCCCCTTGGGAGGTGGTGCACAACCGCCAGCCATGATGACCTGCCAACCTCGACCTCGTTGCCAGCATGGAGCACAACGCCCCCTCGCCCCCTCGCTGCCATGCGCCGGTGGGGAGCCCTGTTATTGCTGCCTCGACCCGGGCCATCCTCAGGGTGAGTGCAGGCGTGATGTGCGTTTCAAGCGCCACTGCTTCTATGTTTCATATTGCCCGAGCTTGCATGCTCCCATGCTCTCTCCTAGCGCTTCCTTGCCGGCCAAGTGCCAACACTCACGTTCATCCGGGTCATTTGTGTCCAGTGCGACAGGACCCGCTTGCGCCACAACATCCAAGGTAGGAGCTAGCGGCCCCACGTCCCCGGGTCTGAGCCTGCGCCTCCCTCACCCCTTGGACCGCTGGCGCCAGGATCTTCCATCTCACCTCGTTTGTCCGCGTCCACCTCTAGTGCACTCTCGTCTCCTCGCACGATTGTAACCATGTCGTGCCAACCTTGTCTTTGCCTTGCGCGAGCGTTATGCTTCCTCGTCGCTCTGCGGAGATTGAGGTGGCTGAGGCCTCCCTTCAGCGTGCGCCGCTCGCCACAGTCGCGGCCGACAATGTTCGCTCACCGTGTTTCCACCTCATCCTCCACCCCTTGAGCCGTCTGGCCGGCACTGAACCCTTCGTGCTCCTCTTCAAGGTCCTCCATCCTTGGAGCCGTCTGGCGACCCTCAAGAAGGTAACTCGCGTTATTAGAGACTTCCTTTAGCATGGTCGGAAGGAGGCCAAGGCCGACAATTGCCTCGTCAACCGGCCTAATTTGTGCCGCCCTCTCGCTCTTGGAGGCCTTGATTTCCGTGATCTCTACACACTGGGATTGCCCTTCGGATTAGGTGGCTTTGGCTCAAGGCCACTAACCCCTCCCGACCATGGCACCACCTCCCACTGCCATGCGAGCCGAGGTCTGCGACATCTTCCGGGCTTCTATCACATGCTTATGGCTCGCCGGACAGGACAAATGTTGCACAGCTGATGGCTTGGTTTGCCGAGGCCTCCCTCACTCTTCATGCTGCATGCTTTGTGATGAAGAGCCTGAAACCATGCACCACATCCTCGTGGGTTTCGTGGGTTGCGTGATCCCCCGCCAAGTGAGGCATCAAATCCTGGCGTGGTGTGGTCTGACCACTACTTCACCCGATGGCTCCAAGTGCTTCCTTGACTAGTGGGCATCAACGACAAAATCATGTCCTCTGGGCCTCTGCAAAGGCCTAACCTCGATCATCCCTCTCCACGCTTGCTCTATCTGGAAACATCACAATGCTTGCACCTTCAACAACTGATAACCGTTCCTCCCGGACCTGGTACACTCTATCCAGGACAAAGCGCGCACCTGGGCGAAGGCAGGGGCCAAGGGCCTGAATAATCCGACCCCTATAACGTAGAAATGTATGCTATCGGGGCTGAGCAACCCCTCTTTGTCTTCTCCTCCTGTGCAACTTCCTCCATGCCTGTGTATGTGGGTAGGAGGTTGCCCACATTGTAATTTCTCACCCCTCTATAAATGGAATGATACACATCGTGCGAATTTGTGAAAAAAAACCCCCATTAGAATGTAACACCATATGCTTGCTTGGTTTTCTGTTGGAAGGAGGAACAGGGACGGTGGTAATCCGCATCTACCGAACCATATATCATCCTCCCCCTCATTCATTTTATCAGCCCCATTTCTATAATGTCTTCCAGCGTAGAGGTTCTCAAAAATACCTAGACCAATAGATGTGAATCTTTACGCCTAAAACCTCCTCTTTCTTCCTTAGTTCCACATTAATTAGTGGGAAACCATACATACATGTCTGCATATGCACTTAGCATTAGCTGGTAAGAAACCAAAGTGTCAAGGACCAACGGAAAGAGGACGGCTGGACAGGCAACGAGGGAATTAATAGTGGTGGGCTTAGAAATTGAAATTAACCAAATTTGGAGATAAGAGACCAGAAAAACGGATCGGAAGGACCTATCTGCATGCCCCACAGATTTGCTGGTTAAGTTCGATCTTATTAGATGTACTTCTGACTTTCTGGACCTCACTTACATAGAGTTGTGACCTCACCAGTTATTTGTTTTTTTTAATTCATGATCCAGGCTATTCACTGGAATCGGAGGATAGGACTACATCAGGTCCGAGGGTCAGCTTTTTAAGCATACCTGCAGTAGACCGGTATAATCTCATGACTTCATATGTATGGCTACTTAAGTATGTATTTTCTTCTTAACTCCAGTGTATATATATTTGGCATCCAAATTTATGCTGCATATGGTTTGTATTTGGTTAACAGATGACTCCAAAATGGAGTGAGTGCCCTTCAAATAGTCACAGAGAACTATCTTTGCATGAAAATGGTGAGTGCAGTCTATCCTTAACAGAACACCCTTTTTGTCCGCAAGTTATGTTAGTTAACTGGCTATCAACATAATGTGCTCAATATCTGCAGAAAATAAGGATGGCAATGTTTATAAAAGGAGAAAGATGGATAAAGATTCAAATTCCCTTGTAGCAGATGAAGTTAAAGAACTGACAATTCAAAGTTGCACTACCTCTGAAGATCACTTTTCACTACTGCTCCCTGTTAGTAATCCCTCATATCCAGTATTTTCCAATTTGACGGCAGGTAAGATAGGTCCTGTCCTAGAGCTTGAAGAGCCTGCTGGAGTTTCATTGGAGCCAAATTCTGGTGTGAACGAAAGATGTTCAATGCCAAGTATGCCACCATCTTCCATGATACTAGACAAAAAGGATGCGTCTGAATGGTCCTCATCAAATATACGCCCTACAGAACCGATAACAGAACTCACATCAGCAAGGGATCTATGCATTGCTATACTGAGAAATGATGGACTCATAACTGAGTCACAAACTAGAATCATTTCAGAGGAATCCACTGATTGTAATGCCAACCACTTGGTGACATGCAATACTTGTGGAAGCTTGGATGTTCCACTAAAGATGCTTATATGTGATTCTTGTGAAGCAGCATTTCATTTGCCTTGTTGCATCCCTTCTATTAAGGAGGTACCAGCTGATGAATGGTATTGTTCGTCATGCTTGAAGAAGAAACCTAAGAGTCTTTATGGTCAATTGTTAGAGGGCAAGGTCAGGTCTTCCAGGAATATGGACCAAAGGCCGCATGGCATGACTCATATAGAGTACATGTTCAAAGATGCTGAATCATACATTACGGGGGTTCGACTCGGTGGAGATTTCCAAGCTGAAGTGCCAGAATGGTCTGGTGGTCCCATTTCCAGGTGTGTTGACATAATTGCTTGTAGTTCTAACATCTGCATTGGTTAACTATGAGTAAACACATCTGCATTAGTTAGGAATAGTACCATGTAATTTTGGTGGAGTAAACAATAGCTAATTAAATGACTATCCTTTTTTTCTTTGCATTCATCATAATATTTGTAAGATATGCTCTTCCTAATCCTTGGATCAAATTCCTAGCTAAATCATCATCTTAGATACTAATCAAACTTTTTAAATTGTGCATGTGCCCAAGTATTTATTTCTTGTATTCTAAATTCTAACAGAAGAACATCGTTGGGGCGTAACCCTTTTAGCGACGCGCCATATCGGAACCCGGGTGTGGTGTTAAATGGGCAAGGGACAGGCCATCCACCCTTTGGTGGCATGCTGTATCTTGATCTGTATACGGTGGTAAGTGAGCAAGGATCGGGTCGTTGTATAGTGGCGCGATATATCAACACTCGGGTGTAGTGAAAATGAGCAAGGGTCTTCACATTTGACTCGACGAGTGCAAAGGGTAAGGAAGCTAGCCAATCCAAGTAGAATCTGCTTAGGTAGTTGGAATGTAGGGTCCGTGACGGGTAAGTTACGAGAGTTAGTTGATACGTTCGTTAGGAGACGTGTTGCTATCCTATGCGTCCAAGAAACCAAATGGAAGGGACATAAGGCGAAGGAGGTGGAGGACACTAGCTTACAACTACAAATACAAATGGAGTAGGCATCTTGATCAACAAGAGCCTTAAGTATGGAGTGGTAGACTCCAGGAGGCAAGGGACCGGTCAAGAGGTAAGGGGACTGGATTATCCTAGTCAAGCTGGTCCTTGAGGACTTAGTTCTCAGTGCAATCAGCGTGTATGCCCCACAAATAGGCCACATTGAGAGAACCAATAGGGAGTTCTAGGAAGGCGTGGAGGACATGGTTGGGAGTGTACCTATTGGCGACAATCTCTTCACAAGAGTAGACCTCACTGGCCACGTTGGCACGTCTAACACAGGTTTTGAAGGGTGCATGGTGGCTTTGGTTATGGCAGCAAGAATCAAGGAGAGGATGTCTTAAGCTTTGCTTTAGCCTATGACACGATTGCAGCTAACACGTTCAAAAAAAGAGAATCCCATCTAGTGACTTTTAGTAGTGATCAACGCTCTAGCCTGATTGATTCAGACATGCATGCTTGCCTAGATTGCAAGGTGATATTTGGAGAGAGAATTCTTCCTCAACATAAGGTTGTGGTGGCTTCCAGTCGGATTCGTGTCCACACAAAGTCACTTGAACAAAGTGGTGGAAGCTCAAGGCTTTGAAGGAGAGGGTTATTAAGGAAGTCTCTCGGGAGGAAGGAGGTGATGCAAATAATATGTGGATGAAGATGGCGCCCTGTGTTCGGAAGGTGGCTTCAGAGGAGTCTGAGGTGACTAGGGTAAGTAGAAGCAAAGAGGAGTCTGAGGTGACCAGTGTAAGTAGAAGCAAAGCTAAAGATACCTGGTGGTGGAATGCTGATGTCCAAAAGGGCAGTTAAGGCAAAAAAGGGTTGTTTCAAACGCCTACACTTGTATATGAGTCATGGATTTCGAGTCGCTCGACTAGTCGCGACTAGTCGTCGACTAGTCGATGAGTCGCAACACAAAGGTCGACTCAACTTAGTGTCAACTCGAAAAGCGAGTCGCGACTAGTCGAAACTATAGGCTTGACTCTTTCCGAGTCGCTACCTCTGAGCGACTCACATGAGTCGCGACTCGAAAACCTATTACGAGTGCAAACACCATAGAGAAGTACAAGGTGGCAAAGAAGACCGTGAAACGAGTTGTCAGTGAAGCTAGGGGTTGGGTGTACTGGGACCTCTACCAACATTTAAACACGAATGAAGACAAAAGGGACATCCATAAGATGGCCAAGATCCGAGATAGGAAGACGAGGGATGCCAACCAAGTCAAATGCATCAATGACGAAGCAGACGGGCTTCTGGTGAAGGATGGGGAGATCAAGCATAGATGGCGAGAATACTTTGACAAACTGTTCAATGGAGAGAATGAGATCTCTGCCACTAAGCCGGACAACTCCTTTGTTGATATCGACATATGTTTTGTGCGACGAATGCAGGAGTTTAAGGTCAGGGATGCTTTAAAAAGGATGAAAGGAGGCAAGGTGATGGGCCCTGACTGTATCCTCATTGAGGTGTGGAAAGGCCTTGGAGACATAGCGATATTATGGTTAACTAAGCTTTTCAACCTCATTTTGGTGAGACAAGATATTCGAAGAATGAAGGCGGAGTATATTATTTGTACCAATCTGCAAGAACAACGGGGATGTTCAAAGTCGTACAAATACCGCGGAATTAAGCCGATTATCCATACAATGGAGTTGTGGGAGAGATTCATTGAGCACCGCTTAAGAAGAATGACACGCGTGACCAAAAATCTGCTTGGTTTCATGCTTGGGTGGTCGGCCATCGAAGCCATTTTCTTGGTACGACAATTTATGGAGAGATACATGGAGCAAAAGAAAAACCTCCAGATGATGTTCATTGACTTGGAAGAGGCCTACGATAAGATGCCGCTGAATGTCATGTGGAGGGCCTTGGAGATACACAAAAAAGGGCAGCCCGGTGCATGTAGCTCCCGCTTGCGCAGGGTCCGGGGAAGGGTCCGACCACTTTGGGTCTATAGTAAGCAGCCTTTCCCTATATTTCTGTAAGAGGCTGTTTGCAGGACTTGAACCCGTGACCTCATGGTCACAAGGCAGCAGCTTTACCACTGCGCCAAGGCGCCCCTTCAGTGACAAGTATGATAATGTCGTGACAAGTGTAAGAACAAATGATGGCGACACTGATGACTTGCAATTAAAATAGAACCGCACTAAGGGTCAACTTTGAGCCCTTATCTTTTTTGCTTTGGGGATGTATGAGGTCACAAGGGATGTACAAGGAGATATCCAATGGCGTGTGTTCTTTGCGAATGATGTGGTGCTAGTCGACAATAGTCGGACGGGGGTTAATAGAAAGTTAGCCGTGGAGACAAACTTTGGAATCAAAAGGTTTCATGCTTAGTAGAACTATAACTGAGTACATGAGGTGCGGTTTTAGTATTACTAGGCACGAGGAGGAGGTTAGCCTTGATGGGCAGGTGGTACCTTAGAAGGACACCTTTTGATATTTGGGGTCAATGCTGCAGAAGGATGGTGGTATCGATGAAGATGTGAGCCATCAAATCAAAGTTGGATCGATGAAGTGGTGCCAAGCTTTTGGTGTTCTCTGTGACAAGGTAATGCCACAAAAGCTAAAAGGTAGGTTCTATAGCATGGCGATTTGACCTATGATGTTGGCCAACTAAAAGGCGACATGTCCAATGGTTAGGTGTAGCAGAGATGCACATCTTGAGATGGATATGTGGCCACACAAGAAAAGATTAGGTCCGGAATGATATATAGGTGATAGAGTTTGGGTAGCACAGATTGAAGAGAATATTGTTCCAACATCGTCCAAGATGGTTTAGGCATATACAACTCAGATCTCGAGAAGTGCCAATGCTTAGCGGACGGACAAAGCATGCTAATAATGTCAAGAGAGGTCGGGGTAGACCAAACTTGACATGGGAGGGTTTGTAAGAGAGATGTGAAGGACTTCAATATCACCAAAGAACTAGCCATGGTGATGGACAGAGGTGTGTGGAAGTTAGCTATCCACATGCCAGAACCATGACTTGGTTTTGACATCTTATGGGTTTCAACTCTAGCCTACCCCAACTTGTTTGGGACCGAAAGGCTTCGTTGTCATTGTTTTTTTTTCTCATAGTGGTACTAGGCTGCTACCTGCCATTGGACAAGAGGTCTTTTGTGCTTTTAATCTTGAACGCTGATTTTGTTTTCATGGCAAAGTCTGATAATTTCAAAATATTTACCAGTAACACTTATGTTTTTATTGTTATTGATCAGTCAAGTAATAGGAACTTAAAATGTCATAGAAGATATGGAAAACCGTTACATGTCAGGCAAATAGTAAATTTTGGAAATCCAAAATTAAACTAAAGGTCTGAGAACAAAGTTGCCTGCACTCATGACTGGTTGGTTGGAATATAGTGCAATCAGATGGCTTCTGTGTTGCCAAACTTATAGTATCGTATACCCTAGTTCCGAACTAGTATCTAATTTATTCAATGTTTTAGTGCTGGTGTAGTCCAACGCATAAATTTTGTTAAGGACTCATAATGTGTTATCTTGTGGTATGAGTGGTTCCTGTTTAGTTTTGCTTACATTCTTAATGCTCCTGTGTCATGTTTATTCTGCTTCGGCTTTTAGACAATTTATTCTGCTTCGTTTTGTGTAGTAGCGATGGTTATTTCACAGCACCCTCTGAATTTGATCCTGCTGAACTCACGAAACTGAATGTAAGATTTATATTTTTGAGTTAGTAGTACTTCCCACGTACAGTTTCTTAAGCTGGTTTCTTGCTTGCATAGTCCTGTTCAAAGAATAATCACAACAAATCTTCAAGTTCAACTGGTAATTGGGTACAATGCCGTGAGGTCTTGAGCACAGGAGATCCTAACAAGCCAGTAATATGTGGCAAGTGGAGAAGGTAAAGAACTTTGCAGCTTTTTGTTTGATAGGTATTTCTATTAACTTTGATTATAACAGCCCAATTAGTGGGAATACCAAATTTCAAATTGCCATGTCAGCCTCTCATCTGAGTCACTGCATGCTTGTTAGTGCTTATGATTCGTTTTTGTACAAATTCCCTAAACATTGTTTAGTTAGTAGAAGCTACAAGCCTAGAACATCTTTTCCACACTACCTCAAGGTTGTTTGTATTGATTCAACTGTTTGCTAGATATAGCAGCTCATCTGAACTATAAACTCGCCACACTTGCTTGATTTCTGGTCTTAAGCAGTCACGCAGCACAAAAAGTGACATGTTTAAACTTATGATTTGGACCCAACATACATTTTGCTAGAAATAGATCTTAAGATCTGAACCCCACATAAGTTTTGTTAGAAATAGACGTTGGGTCTTTCACAAGAATTACGAGTCGACGGGTCGAGTCGAGGTTGAGACTCGACTAATCGTGACTACTCTAGACTAATGCCGGACTAGTCAACATGGTAATGCAGTACTCAACTTACAGTACTTAGCTACTAATATGTAGTATGTAGCATATATTATATAGTACTGTACAGTATACAATAAAAATTGAATGCAGGGGAGGTGAATGAAGAACTTGAGGCTGGGTAATTGTACTATCCAATGGCCAGGGCCGTAGGGGAGAAATCAAACCCAAAAGGAAGGGAGTTGTAACGCTCAAGATGCGGTCCGGCTCGAGGGCCTCGATAGGAATAGAAACGCATTTCGTCGTTTCGCAAGAATGGATATCGTTACAAGTACATGTAAAGAGGAGATGAATATATGAAATTGGTTTATACTCGTCATAAGCTACAACATATCATCTCAATACAATCATCAATATCAATCATCATACATAAAAGCAAGGTCCGACTATGGATGAAATCAAGCGATAAAAGCAACATCCATCCTTACTATCCCAGGTTGTCGGCCTGGAACACATCCCATGATCGATGAAGAAGAAGAACCTCAAGTCAAACAAAGCATCGCGCTCACGTCAAAGCATCGCATTACCTGTACCTCCAACTGTTGTTGTAGTAATCTGTGAGTCATAGGGACTCAACAATCTCATTTTTAAAGGTATCAAGACTAGCAAAGCTTAATGGGCAAGGCATGGTTAAGTGGTGAGGCTGCGACAAGCACTAAGCATTTATTTGAGTGGTTAACTTACGAGTATAAGAATAAGAAGAGTGATCTACGCATAATTGGACGTGAGCTAGTAATGATCAAGAAGTGATCTTGAACACCTACTTACGAGTCAAACATAATCCCATCGTGTTCTTTCTCGGTTCAGAACTCATGAGTAGAGACAGTCACGGTTACGCACACGGTTGGTGTATTTTATTTGAGTTTATGTTAAACAAATTTTCAAGTCAAATTTTCAAGTTGCCACATAACAGTGGGTACGGTTTTCTAAAAAGATTTAACCCTGCAGGGGTGCTCCAACTCACCCATCACAAACTAGCCACAAACTGCGTGGAAAACCTCAACCTCGAGATAGCCCGTAGCATCTCCAGAATTCTGGTGGAAAACCTCAACCTCGAGATAGCCCAAAGTATCCTCGGAATCCCGTGCACAATACGTTCGAGAAAGGTAAAACAAATCCAGCAAGGCTGTCCAACGTGTCGACGAACCCGATAGGAGCCGCATATCTCGTTCTCAGGACATGACCGGATGAGCTAGTGTACAGTGGCTTGATAAAAATCACCCGAGTTGCCCCGGGGTGCCCCCGCATAGTGCTCTATTTTGGACCAACACTTATGAAGAGCACTGACCCGGGGGTTGATTAATTATCCACGGGTGATCATGCCCTATGCAGATTTTATTAGTTATTAAGCAATCAGTACCAAAGTTGGGCCTTGTCAGAAGAGTTTTATCCCAAAACAAAAATCAAGGGGGACCCATAACAATCCCAAGCATGTTAGGAGCGCTCAATATGAAACATAACACCAGTACACAAGTAACTAGGGCGGCAAAGGTGGAACAAAACACCAAGCAAAAAGCCAAGCCTTTCACCTTTTACCAAGTATATAGATGCATTAAATTAAATAGCAATAATATTGTGATATCTCCAGATATTCATGTTGTGAAATGGAAACAACTTGCACCTGCAACTAACAACACTATAAGAAGTGCTGGGCAAGCAGTAACATAGCCAAACAATGGTTTGCTGGGACGTGAAGGGGTCAGAGGCTTTTGATGGCAATGTTGGGAGGCTTGACATACAAGTGGTAGGTAACGAGACATAACGATAGAAGCGAGACAACTAGCATAGCAATGATAGTAGTGGTATCCAGGGAAATGGTCATCTTGCCTGAGATCCTACTTGGAAGAAGAACGAATCTATGAAGTAGACGAACGGGACGTAGTCGAACGGACCCTCACACCTCGAACGCTTTCGGAACTCTATCGAGAAGAAGCAATCCGGAAATAAACAATCAACACACGAAAAACACCACAACCATATTCAAGATATGATGCGCAAACGAATATAATGCATGTCAAGTTTAAATATGCAAGGCATGGCAAACACAACAATCAAGTACTACACATTAAGTGAAGGTCAATATGCAACGAGTTGCATATTAATAAAACTCCACGTTTGAATCATTTAGTTTACTCTCGTTTATTTATACGACAAGTTTAAATGTTGTTAAACATGGCAAGAGGTGAACCATAAATAAACTATCTATTTGGGCATTTTAAATGAGGCCGGAAACAACTTATAGTATTTTCGAAACGATCCCATATGATAATTTCGAAATTGGTCCAGATCTGAACTAACCATGTTTTATATTTATTAAACAAGAAAACAAAATGCACCATGTAATTCTACTCGTCATTTTAGGCGATTTACATGTATGGATCATTTGAAACGGAGCTATGGCCTAAAAGATATGACAAACACAAGATGAATATGTCATGAATGCAAAATGCATGCAAACAACACCCACAAACATTTTAAATCATGGATGCAACAAGAGATTATGAATCTACATGGAATTCTAGGCAAGTTTCATATATGACATGTACAAGACGGATCCACGGTTCAACAATAACAACCAACACAAGTTTTAGTTATAATCTGTCCAAATCAGCAACATGACATATTGCAACCCACAAAACAACAAGCTACAGCAATCTAAAATGCATAAACAAGACATGGGGCAGTAGCTTACATGATGCACAACAATTCATCTCATAACAACAAATTGAATAGAAGCATGGATCAATAGCAAATGAGCTCACAAGATGGATCAATAGCAATAGGTTTTAACAGAGCAGGGTTGATCTGAAGGCATTTTGACAGCAAGAAAACTATATGCTACAGGAGATAGAATGGCATGAAAATTGATAGCATGGTAGAGGACATGATGTACTACAAATAACTCCATAAGAGCATCATCAAAATATGCACAGGGATATGCCTAGCATCAACACAACATGGTAATCTGAAATAAGCAGACTCTCAGACTTAGTGAAAATTAGGGTAGACATGGGCAGCAGTTTTTATCAGGTAGGCATGTCGACAACAAGAAACATGCATGTATCAAGGTTATTCCACGGAATCAAATGGCACATCTACACAGACCATAACATGCACTTCAATTCATCCCACAAGGGCATTTGCAAAAGAGCTATGAATCCATGGCAATCAAAGACAAAAAGCTAAGTTTCAATCCAGATTCCATACTTAGTGAAATTTGACAATCTCCCAAAACAACAGTTTGACTAGGCATGTTGACATGCCAATAACAATAGCATAGAAATCATCTATGGGCATGGCTAAGATACTAGCAGCAAGTAGACATGGCATACTACAAATTACTCCATTGGCACAAGTTCAAATAAGGCATGGATTGCTTACTATGATGCTTGCAAAATGGAATCTTTCGTTAGCAGAAAAACAGATTTCACATGAAAGCTACTTAAGTGCAACAAATGGACATGATGTAGATATTTTACATGAAAACCCATGACATGGCATGATGAAGCACATCACCGAGAACAAATTTCATGAAGGAACCACATGCATAGGAGCTAAGCTATGAATTAAACCAATTTAACATGGCATTTATACAAATTAATGCAAACAACAAGTTTAAATATTTTTAAACATGGATGAAAGTGGCATATTATGAATCTACACAAAATTTTGAACATATTTCGTATATAAAGTTTTTACATGCGATGAACGGTTTGTGAGATATTAAATGCATGAACTCTAGGTTTTTTTTTTGTAAAAATGCAATTCCCTGATAAATTGACAAATTCGCAGAACATAAAAAAAACAGAGTTGGGCCGAACCTGTTGGGCGCTGGATAGCTAAACTGCGTCTAGGGCGATGGATAGCAGCAGGGAGGGTTCGGGCCGAGGCTCACCATAGCGGGCTTGGCCCATTTGCGAAGGAGGCGAGGATGGGAGCTGGGCCGACGCTGGTTGGGCCTTGCGCGACTGGATCGACGTTGGGGGCGTCCCAAGATGGTGTTGGAGGTCAACGGGGCAAGGGAATGAGCTGCGCCTGCACATGCAACGGACAACCATGGCGGCGAGGCGATGAACTCCGGCCGGATCTCACTGGATCCGGCAGGAACGGGGCAAGGCAAGGTGGCTCTAGATCGATTTGGCCATGGTGGATCCATTCCCATCGGCGGTTGGCAATTTGGAGCTCCGGTGGTCGACCTCCATGGCCATGGACTTCCTTGGAGAGAGAAGAGAGAGATGAGAGCCGGGTGAGGAGGGCGATTGCGGGCACTTTGGCAGTAGGCAGCGACGGGGGTTCGGGTGAGGTGCTCACCGGCGAGCGGTGGCGGGGCTCCGATACGGAGGCGAGCTCGCTCCATGGCTATGGGAGACGAGGGTGAGCGGCGGCGCTTGTGGGGCTGGCTTGGGCATACAGGCGACGTGAGGCTCGTGCGAGCGCGGAGGGCGACGGCTGGGGCAGTGGTGGCGCGACAAGTGGCGGCGGCGGACAGGTCCGGCGCGAAAAACGATGCAGAGGTGGGAGGAGGCTGTGGGCAGAGCGGATTTTGAGGCAGGGGCTAGGGTTGCCCGATTTAGACGGCTAGGGTGTCTATATATAGCAGATTAGCTAGGGTTTGAGGGTTTTTGTCTGTTTTCACATCGTTCGATCTTGATCGAACGGTCCCGAAGCGGAGGGGGGGGGGGTAGCTAGGCTAGTGGGCCGTGTAGAGGGGATTGGGCCAAGAAGAGAGGGAGGTTTGCGGCCCGGCAACAGAGTTCTATAAACCGAAATCGTTCGACAATTTACTAATGCTTCTCCTCTTCATGTCAGTCCAAGCATCAGTCATGAGAGAGCAACCATGCTTGCCCTTCTCAACCTCTTAGTCCTTGAGTTCACTCTTGGTTCTTGCATACTCAGACTTTAGCGAAGTCTCCTGGAGATCATATTGGCTAGTTGGATCTAGATCTTGGCCAAATTGACCAATGGCCTGAACCATCTGCCTAAACTCATCATTGTCAATTGCATTGAATGGGATTGCTCCATTGCATATAAGAGAGACACATCTTAGCATAGGAGGGCAGCGAACAATCTACAATTTAACTGAAAAAATAGGGCAGCAAGCTCTTACCATGGGTGATATAGGGCAAACCCGAGGGTGACCCGATTTAAACGAATTGGAGGTGGATTCGAGAAAGAACATGAGGGGAAAACGTGGAGAAATCAAAGGGGAAAACACTCTATTGGACAAGATCCACACCAAGTACTCCTCAAATCACAAGCAATACATGAGGTGCATCAAGATCCAAGAACAACAGCAGAAATAAAGATACATGGGCAGTTCATCCAAATCTCTAGGAGAGATGGGCCTTGAAATTCGTGATGGATCTTCCCTCGAAAGGGGCCTTGACATCCTTAGGGATCTTCTTCGGTGGAGGCCTTGGTCTCAATGAGAGAGGTAGAGGAAGGGGCAAAGCTCATCTATGAATGAGCTATCACTTTGCTAACCTTAGAAATGAGGAGGGGGTGGAGTATATATAGTCCTAGCCACAAAGGGGGTAAGTGAGAGGGAGATACATGGGCCTTGGGCCTGTCCATGCGCGCAAGTAGGCGCCGGATGTCTGACCTCTAGTGATGCGCCGGATGTCCGGGGCATGGCTGGATGTCCGGCCCGAGTAGGGATCTTCTTCGGTTGGCTTCTGTGGCCTCTTGGCAGGATTTCCTGGGAGAGGCCGGATATCTGGCTGTTGATGTGGCGCCAGATGTCCAGGCGGTCGCTGGATGTTCGGTCACTGTTGCTTTGGCCGCTTGGGTGCGTTGCTCCTCTTCTTCTACTGAGGCGCCGGATGTCCGGCCTTTGCCCGGAGTCCGGTGGCTATAGCTTCAGCCGCTCCGTCTTCTTCCGCCGTCTCTTCCACGCTTTCCTCGCGGATGATGTAGTTGTTTCTTGGCGCTTGTACTCCTCATCACCCATGAAGCTCCGACAGTACCTATGTATGCACACGAGAGGAGTGTCAAGTAGTATACCATCCTCGAAGGGGTTAATTGAGCACGTGTAAAGGAGATGATTTACCTTTATGTATGTGGAGTAGATGTGGCACGTGTCATTGCCAAATAGACTCTTGTCATGGTGATGTCCGTAGGATGCTCCGCATTATCCCATCCCCTCTGGGAAAGATCCGTCCTCGGATCGAAATCCAAATCACCATGGGAAAGAGATGCCTTCGCCGTGTAGAAGTGGACGATCACCAAGCGCTCATCATCTAGAAGCTCGAAAAGGGACTCTCCAATGTCGTACCGTCTTGTAATTCCTTCAAAAGGAGCGAAGACAACAAACACTTGAAAAAACAAGTGTGGTTAGCGTTAGTGCAAAACCAAGCATCCAAGCGGTTCTCCACCGAACAAGTGTCGTCATCATGCATAACATATGGTGTGACAAGAGATTGTTTCATGGCATGTAAGCATATAAATTGAGCACAAGCAATGCCATCATGGGAACAAGTATGCAAAGGTGAGGTAGGGATGCAAAAATATGTGATAATATAACAAGCATCTACCTGAAGGCCATAGCACACATGCACAAAGCAATCAACATAAGGTCTATGGTAGACGCAAGTATCATTCACAACACCAAATAAAATGAAGTGTTTAAACACATGGGGCAAGTGCAAGACAATCCAAGCATAATGTACACATGGTGTAGTGAAGATAGTAAGGCACTCAACACAATAGAAAGAGCAATTGGTCATCATATGTGAGGCAAGCAAGTCAAACATGTAGCAATCAATGGGGCATGGCAAATGTGAAGGATGGGCATTGTTGCAACCAAGCATATGATAAGAGCAAGTAATCCACAACCACAAGTTAGGAGGGTAAGCACTTCATGGTGGCGCACGTTTTCGTTGCTCTCTAGAGCTCGTTTCGTTTGCTCGTGCGCTTGCGAGGGAATCATGTGTGCCTACACAAAAGGGAGACACACGAAACAAAGTGTGTGCGTGGTAAATGTACACATCATCCGTCATTATGTGTATGTGCATGTGAAAGTTAGCACAAGATAAGCCATGTTCAAAGAACTTCGATGCATGGTATAGGAGCATGTCATCCATCATGAAAGAATAGTTGTTGTGTACAACACGATGGGGACACAGATTGAGCATGCAAATATATGGCACGTCAATAGCATTTTTATTCATGGGAATCATATTGTGCACACAAATATGGGGATCATGCAAAGTGTAGGATGGAACAAAACCGCCTAACATGTATGAGGAAACTATGGGGGTCTCCTCATGTGCAATAACGGAAGCATAAAATGGAGAATGTGGACAACATCCAAAGCAACACATATCCGAAGCATGGTGGTCACGGCATGACATATGTTAACAATTGCACGAATGATGCAAAGGAAGCATGGCAATATCATCACAAGAAAAGCAAATGCGAATAACCATGGGCTTGTCATCTATGCCATATGTGCAAATGGGATTTACTTTTATGGGATAAGCATAGGTACTACGGTGAGATTGCAAAGATGCGATATGGTGTATTTCATGCATAGCATATGACAAGTCAAGCGGATTATCAAACATGACGTGGCCTATAGAGTTCTCACAAGGTATCATACGCAACATGGCATCACAACTAATAGACTCCACATGAGAATCGTCAAACTCATCATAAATGGGTAATCCATCACATGAGAAAGTCGCATAATCATGAAGCATGGTAATAGGTGGATCAACATGATGCAAGCAATCAATGTCCACTAGTGGGACAAGAGCATCACCTTCACCTATGTTACCTTTTGCATTCCACACACGTGGTGTAGGTGAGGTGGCATAGACCAACTTGTGGTCATGTTCATCGTGATTGAACCATGTGAGGGTTCATCATATTCCACCATGGCCATTGTCTTGTCCAAAGAAAGGACGAAGTTGTCGAGTATTGATGCGTCATCATATATTGGACCTAGCACCAAAGGAGAAGACACAACGGAGGTAGAGGTTAAATTGTTAGAAATTGAAATGGCCACCCGTGCCCTATCAACTACCTCACTCGCTCTATGTGGTGGTGGCTCACTCACTCTCTCAAGGTAGGTGCACTCAAACTCACATATGGTGGAGTCACTTATCTCACTCAAGCGGTGGGGGTTGTGGCTCTCCTCACATGGGAATTGGGGCAACTAATCATATATGGGCCTAGTGGTGAAGGCACTGTCACTCTCAATATGGTGGCATAAGTCGCTGAACTCATCTCAAACGCCGCCATGGTCGAAGGCAGATTCCATGCTCAGCCATCTCGTCACCGTCGCCGTGGATGAAGGCCGGAGATGGCACATCATCACTCGCCTCCATGACCGAAGGGAAAATCCCATGCTCGATCATCTCACTCTCACCTCCAAATATGGAAGCATCATCCTTGCTCGCCACCTTGTCGCTCGCCTCCAAAGCATGTTCCTTTATTGGCTCCGTAGTTGTAGTCGTTGCCGCGCCGTCTTCAAAAAGAGTCGTGGTAGACTCGGCATCATCAATGCCACAAAGAGGGATGACGGTGAAGTCAAACTTGGGAGCGTCGTCGGGCTTGGACATCTTGGTGGTACCATCCTCGCTTGGACATCAAAGGAAGGGTGTCAACGCACAAGCCACAGGAATGCGAGCCAAGCCAAGCTGGACCACTTACTCCTTAACGTCGACCCACTTCCTCTTCCTCTCCGCTCCGGCAGCGACGGAGGCGCCCAATCCCACCTCGGCGGGGGCACCACCACGTGGGGGAGCCGGGCCACTGCCCGCCAGGGCGGCCGCCGAAGGGATCGTCATGGCCGCGGCCTCGCCCGCGAGTTGCGGTCCGGGCGAGGGCGAGGCCGACACTTCGACCGCCTTGCTTGCAGAGGCGGGGCGCACCGAAGAAGACTCCACTCCGCGTTTTCGAGGAGTCGTCACGCAGGCGGACCGCGTGGCACGAGGGGTCGGCCCAAGCCCTCTGGGGGCCTTGGCGACGCGAGAGGAGCCCGCAGCAGAAACCTCACCAGCATCCTCGTCATCCTCAAGCTCGCATAGAAGGGTGCCTTGCGACGGGGGAGACGCCCCTGTCGGGCCGTCGGCGGCGGTCTTCTCCGAGTCCTCCCCGCACGAGGTGTCACCGGAGGACACCATCACCGGGGAACCAAGGCCCTCCGTAGGAAGAAGCCCCAATTCATTGAAGACATGCATCGCGGCAACCAGATCGGCCCCGTCGTCACGGCAATACAGCGGGGCGTGGGCCTTAGGGAGGCCGTCAGGGTCGCCGTTGAGCAGGGTTGCCACGACCCTGCTCAATTCCTCGGGGGTTATGCGCGCGGACCGAAGCCTAAGACTGTCACCGTTGCCCTGGTAGTCCCACAAGGGCCTAGAATGGGCCTGGAGGGGCGCCAGGCGCTGTGCCAGGAACTCCTTCACTATCATCCCCCAGTCAGCTTCGTGCCGATGATATCGCGGGATAAGCGCTCCAGGACGGGCTCGACCCGGGGGTCAGAATGCTTCGCGGAGCTCCATGCAGAGGTCTTCTCCGGCAGCCCTTCCGGCAGATCCAACCGAGGGTTGGTGCTCTTGAGATCCATGAGGACCCAGCGGTGCCTGAAGTTCTCCACCTTCTTTTCGGCCTTCCAGAGCATGTTGCCGCTCTGGACCGCGACAAAGGAGACACACGCCAACCGTTGAGCATCGTCGTGCAAACGCAAGCTGAAGAAATGGCGGAAGAGGGCCACCGAAGGCCGCACGCCCACGAAGTCCTCGCAGTAGAAGGCAAAGACGGATAGGAGCAAGATGGAGTTGGGTTGGAGATGAAGGGCCTAGATCCCGTAGTGGTTGAGGATGGCGGTGAAGAACGCGAAGAAGGGCGGGACGAGCCCTGCAAAGACGTTGTGGAGGAAGAAGGGGTAGACCGCTTCGGACGAGGGCCTCTTCGCCAAGGAGCCACCCCAAATCAAGGTTCGCCCCTGCTCGTTGGACCCATCCGTCGTCCATGGGAGCACTGGGAGGAGGTCCTCATCCTTGGCAATGGTAGACCCCGAGAGCGCCGACGAGATGGGGGCGGGGGCAGAGCCCTGCGCCTCTGGCTTCTGCTTGCCGGCGGGCGCCATCGAGAAAGCGCGCGAGACCAAGGCAACAAGGAGAAGGACAGAGTGGCGCCGGATTGGGGGAGACGCCTGCTAGAGCTGGAGACCTAGAAAGCAAGAGCAGGTGCGCAAGAAAGGGAAGCAGTAATAGCCCAGTGCTAGAAGTCAGGCTCTTGTCGATTCGTCGGAGGCCGAAGGGGCGAAGGACACCCGACACCAACCGCGTGATGCGCGATGAGCCTGGCCCGCAGGAGTTTGGGGCCCGCGGCGTTTCGGGCCGACCTCGAGGCTTTGCCCTGAGGCCAGCTCGCGCGCGCCTTGGGCCCGGGGGCTATTGTCGGCGTTCTAGGAACAGGGGTACCTAGACCTGCCTGCCTGCGGCCCAGGGCATGGCCCACTTCATCGACCAAACGCGGCTGGGCATGGCCTCACTCAAGACAAAGCCCTCGCGAGGGCCCTAGGCTCGCAAGGAGGAGCAGCGTCAGGACCGACAAGGGATGGGCTTCCTCATGTCCCCTTCGGAGCGGCGGAGATCTCTATGCAAGGCCCGGCCTCGAGAGTCAAGGGTGATGCAATGATGGACAGGCGGGCGCCAGCGCACCAGATGGCGCAGTTTCCCCTTTGGTGCAAAGGGAGCAGGGACGTACGCGGGTTCCCAAAGCACCCCCAAAGGTTTTCATTCCGGTGCAACAAGACCGCAACCACCCGCCCCGCAGGGCGGATGTCATCGTTGAGCCCATCCCTGCGCCGTCGACAACTACTTTGCAGATGAAGACCGCCTTTGGGCAGGGCGAGCACGTGCTTCTGTCCCCCTTCAAAATTGGCCGTTGTGGGATCCCTTCCCGCCATTGTGATAAGGGAAGAGGACCCGAGCCACCACTATATATAGATGGTAGGCTGCACCGTAGAGAGGGATCCGAATCGATTCCACCACTCATCCATCACCAAGTCGTAGAGGGCCACGAACACCTCGAAGGGAGCCCTCACGAGGCCCTAAAACACTGAACTAGTTCATCTACACCACCTCCACGAGAGGCAATCCACCAAAGCAGGAGTAAGGTATTACGCTTCGCAGCGGCCCAAACCTGGGTAAACTGTCGTGTTCATCCTCTTCCTCGCCATCGTGCGAGTTCTTTGTTGTGTTCATCGAGTAGCGAGCTAGGTTGGGCGAGGCTGCAGGGGATCTTCGCACACGTCCCTGTGTTCGAATCTTAAGGGTTTTGCGGAGTCCGAAATCCGACAATGTGTGAAGCCACCATGTCGACGCATAGTCGTGGAAGTTCCTTGTGGCGTACTTTACTTGATCTTTGAAAGGGACTTGAAGTAGCTTGAGGTAAGTGTCCATCTTGCGCTCCCACTCGAGGTACTCTTCGGGGTCATGAGTTCCATAAAATGGAATCTCGTAGTTGGTGTCGAAGTCGTAGTACCTCATGGAAGTCGCGGTCTTGAGCTTGGGGAGTTTCTCTTGAGGTGCTTTTCGGCGAAGATGCCGCATATCCAAAGGCGAAGATGCCTTGAAGTCGCTTGGCAAAGATGCCAAGGTAGGAGGTAAAGTCGTCGAGGGGTGGTTGGTGTCGAGCTCGTGACCTTCACACTTCTTTGTCATTGGACACCTTGATTTTGGTGCCGTTATTTCTTCATGTCTTTGATGGTGTCGATGCTGATGTGATCTTGCCGGAGATAGTAGCTCGGAAGCATGTGCATTAGAGCATCCTCTCGAAGATGAGGAAGACCTCTTGCCAATGTTGATGAGGACCTTGAGCTCCTCCATTTGAGCGTCCATCTTGGCCTTGCTGATGTTCATCGTGGCATCGAACTTGTTGTGGTTGTTGTAGATCGAAGGAGATGTGCCATCTCTATCCATAGAAGCACTCGAGAAGGTGGGAGAACGAGATGGAATGAACATACCAAAGTTACCTCTTTCCGAAGTTGTAGATGGATCACAAAAGACCACAATGTATGCAAGGAAAAGAGTGCACTTGGTGAAAAATCTTGTCCGATCCTCACAACCTACACAAATGGCTTATAGTGGAGCTCGGTGGGGTTAGTGGCACAAAAATCAAGCAAATTGAAGTCCAAGATATCGTAAGAGTTGAAATCAATCGAAAGGACTCAAAATGCAAAGCAAGCGATCACAAATATAGAGGAGGGCAATAGAGACAAACACACAATGGGATAATGGGGCTTGTGCAACTATAGGGTGAGTAATACAAAATTGCCTAACAAAGACTAAGCTCGTGTTGCACAAACACAAGGAGAGACGCTAGCTTGATTGCATGTTTGGGCACGATTCACCACTTGGCACCGATCCTATTCATGCAAGCAAAATGTTTCCTATTCCATGTATCCTCATGCACAAGTATCTTTCATGCTCAACTCTCTTTTGCTTATAAGCCTTTGATCATTCTTTCTTGCTTAGAAGCTTTTTTTTATTGTCTCTTTTTTGCTCTTCTCTTCCTTTCCACTATTCTTATTGAGCCTCAACTAAATATATGAGAAAGTATCACAAGATATGCACGGGAGCAAGCAATTGCACAATATGATATTTCAAATGATGCGACAATATGGTATCGTATCTATGGTGCACAAGTTTTCGCGAAGCCCGACAATACTCGGATAGCTAGTCTCAGTAGGTATGAAGGTATGCACAAAGATGGTGGAGCTATCAAGGTATAATGGCAAGGAAGGAAAAGGATGTGATGGAATGGATACCTTCGTCACACTTAACCTTTCACGAAGTCGGGTGTAAGACAGCCTTGCTTCCGGTTGAAGTTGGTCTCAAAGGATGGATGGCCGTTGTCGATGGCGGACGTTGGTGGTTGATGTAGTCGATGGCACGGTACAAGTCACCGGTGGTTGATGAAGGAGTAACTGTCCCTAAGTAGCCGAAACACCTTAGGAGACTCACATCACAACTCAAGCAACAACAAATGCAATGGGGATCAAAATGGGTTAGATTGCGGAAGTCTATGGTGGTATTGTAGATGATATGGTGGAGGGCCTAGGCAACCTTGCCAAAATTTGCAAAATATGATGGTGTCAAATGATGATGGAACTAATTTTATGGGATGGGGGGTGTCAATAGCTACAAAACGAGCTAAAGAACGCCAAAATCGGACTCCGGATGAATTAGTAATGGCCGAAACGGTGTAACCCGGGAGGCTGAAACCTATAGGGGTCGGATATCCGGGGGTTGGGCTGGAAATCCGGGCACTGATGTCCAGAACCGAGTGTGCTTTGGCTCTCCAGGAGCCGGATGTTCGGCTGGGGGCCCTAATGTCCGGCCTGATGCTCGAAAATCCGTCCAGACAAATCCAGATCGCGATTTGGGGCTCGAAAACTCGATTTGCGGCGGAAATTGGGGATTCTAAAGTCAAAATTTGATGGGGAAAAAGAAAAATTAAGGCTAGGGAACGCAATAGGGAGTAGATCCATGGATCAAAATCAACAAAAACTCACAAGAACAACAAATCACAAGAATTTTTTGGGGGCTCTCTAGGCAATTTTTTGACATTAGGGAGAAAAATTCATACTAATGACTAGAACATGGGGGGTAGGGCTCCAAATTCGTGGCAACGTGGCTCATGATACCAAGATGATATGGGGCAAACCCGAGGGTGGCCCGATCTTCATGAATTGGAGGTGGATTCGAGGAAGAACACGAAGAACACGAGGGGAAAACGTGGAGAAATCAAAGGGGAAAACACTCTATTGGACAAGATCCACACCAAGTACTCCTCAAATCACAAGCAATACATGAGGTGCATCAAGATCCAAGAACAACAACGGAAATAAAGATACATGGGCAGTTCATCCAAATCTCTAGGAGAGACGGGCCTTGAAATTCGTGATGGATCTTCCCTCGAAAGGGGCCTTGACATCCTCTAGGGATCTTCTTTGGTTGAGGCCTTGGTCTTCATGAGAGAGGTAGAGGAAGGAGCAAAGCTCATCTATGAATGAGCTATCACTTTGCTAACCCTAGAAAGGAGGAGGGGGTGGAGTATATATAGTCCTAGTCACTAAGGGGTAAGTGAGAGGAAGATACATGGGCCTTGGGCCCGTCCATACGTGCAAGTAGGCGCCAGATGTCCGGGGCATGGCTGGATGTCCGGCCCGAGCAGGGTGGCCTTCGGTTGGCTTCTGTGGCCTCTTTACCGGATTTCTAGGGAGAGGCCTAAGATCCGGCTGTTGATGTGGCGTAGGATGTCCGGGCGGTCGTCGGATGTCCGACTGCTGTTGCTTTGGCCGCTAGGGGGTGCTGCTCCTCTTCTTCTGCTAAGGCGCCGGATGTCCGGCCGTTGTAGCTTCAATTGCTCCGTCTTCTTCCGCCGTCGCTTCCACACTTACCTCGTGGATGGTGTAGTTGTTCCTTGGCGCTTGTACTCCTCCTCGTCATCCATGAAGCTTCGGCAATACCTATGTATGCACACGAGAGGAGTGTCAAGTAGCATACCATCCTCGAAGGGGTCAATTGAGCACGTGTAAAGGAGATGATTCACCTTTATGTATGTGGAGTAGATGTGGCACGTGTCACTTGCCAAACGGACTCTTGTCATGGTGATGTCCATAGGATGCTCCGCATCAATGGGTATACACCCATCTTGCAATTTACTCATGTGCTCGAAGTGATCTCTCCTCCCATGCTTCCTTGTTAATTTTCATTTGCTTGAGTCTTGTTTCTCCCGATAACTTGGGGTCAATGATAACTTGGGGTCAATGGTACGTGTCCACTTATCTATAGGACCTAACTTGTGAGCTACCAATACAAGTGAGTTCACCATCATCTTGAGCTTGACCTTGAGGAGTGGATGATGCATCAATAACAACGGCATCTCTCACAGCCTTCTCGTGCTCATACTTCTTTTGCTTCTTTGCTGCCTTTTCTTCAAAAGCTGTTAAGTAAGCTTCCTTAGCTTCTTGTAGGCACCGTAGGCAGGTCCTCACTGCATTTGAGTTTGCCGCAATGTGTTGCTTCAGCCGGTAAATACCTCCTGTGGAAATCTGACTGCAGAAATTGCACCTCATTCTCTAAAGGTTGTTAGGATCAACCAGCTGACCATAGGCCCAACCCATATCATTGGAATTCCTCTTGAGAATGTGCAGAATGCTTTTCTCAATGGTGAATTGCGCGAAGAGGTCTACATGCAGCCTCCTCCAGGATGCTCTTTTCCTTCTAGCATGGTTTGCCGTCTGCGATGTTCTCTCAATGGGCTCAAGCAAGCCCATCGAGCCTTGTTTGAACGCTTTTCTTCCGTTGTCACATATACTGGTTTCAAAGCCAGTGATCACGATCCTGCTCTTTTTGTTCACCCCGCCTTGTGGTTGGACCCTTCTTCTATATGTTGATGTCATAATCATCATGGGAGATGACTGTCCGTTCATTGATTTTGTGAAGAAGCGTCTTAGTGACTTGTTCCTGATGTCAGATCTGTATTTCCTTGGTCTTGAGGTGTCTTCTATCGCATAAGGGCACTCTTCTCTCCCAAGAGAAGTATACTCAGGATTTTCTGGCTCATGCTTGTCTTGGGAGAGAAAAAAGGACCTGAGGGAGTATTAGTCTAGGAGTCCTTATTATTCTATGTTTACTTTCCTTGCACCTCAAGTCTTATGTAATATATATATGCCCCTTGGGCCTTCATAGAGATAAGTTGCTTTCCTAACATGGTATTAGAGCCTAGGTTTAGGTCCCCTCCGACGCCGCAACTCACCTCATGATCGATTTTTTTCCCGTCATCTATCTTCGATCGAGAAGTCGACCGATCTCGTGCTCTTGCTGCCATCGCCCACTATGGCGGCTGGGCCATCTATAACGTCCACGCGCGTGATCCAGGAGGCCGGCGCAGATGCAGTCTTGCATGCTCGCGTGTACTCCAGATCAGTGACGCCGCCACCTGTGCCTGATGCTGCTGCAGCTTGGTGGGTGGCCTCTCCGCTCGTGGATCCCGTCCAAGGTCGGTGAACCGCTGGTCAACTTCAAGTCAATCCACCGCCCCGTCTCGCCCGGCTGTTTTCTTGCCTGATTTGGGTGTCCCGGGCTGCTCCTGCACCTCTAGCCCATTGTTGCTGCTCACGAGTTGCTCTTCCCTGTGCGTGTGTGCTGCTAGCGTGTTGCATGCTTCTGCTGCTGCTTGCGTGTTCCTCTGCCTACTGCCGCAAGCTGGTGCTTTTTTCAATTGCATCTGATTTTGTACCCATGATTCCGCTGTGTACGTGGGCACTTGGCCTCCTGGCACTCTCCTGTGTTTTTTCTCGCCGCCATAATTTTTTTTATTTTCTTCCGCTGCTAACGCATCTAGTTTAGTATATGCTTCTAGCTTTCTATTCCGCTGCGTCAACCAAATTCGTTGATATTTCGTGTTTTTTATGCCATGCGAGTCCACAGTACCATTGTCCGTCAGCCTTTCTCCTTTCCTGATCCTTTCTATACAACTTTTGTGGCCTATTTGCACTTGTTGTTTTCTATAGGATTTTCCGGACTCCTTTTGCATTGTCGATCTACACCCATCGTGCCTTAACCGCCGAGCTTCTTTTGTCGTCGGTTGTCATGGGCTATGATTTTTTGTGCAATGTTTTATTCTCTTTGCATTGTTGATCTAAGCCCATTCTCTTGCCGTCGAGCTTCTTTCGCCGTCGGTTTTCATGGGCCATGATTCTTTAAGCAATGCTTCATTCTCTTGATGTGCCATCTTCCTTTGACAACCCATCTTCTCTTGATACTTTTCTTGTATCTTCTATTGATGCGGTGTCTTCCTTGATGTGCTATTTCTTCGTTATCCCCTTTGGCGACTCGACAGGTTTTGAAGACTCTTCATGCTACAACGACACTCTCAAGACGCAGATTTGGATTATCATTTTTTTAGTGTTACACTTCTTCAAATGCAATGCTATTGCATACGCTTTGCACTTGAGGGGGGGGGGGGGGGTTAGGAAGTATTAGTATTAGTCTAGGAGTCCGTATTAGTCTGTGTTTACTTTCCTTGCACCTCAAGTCTTATGTAATATATATACGCCCCTTGGGCCTTCATAGAGATAAGTTGCTTTCCTAACACATATGTACCTTGTCTATATCTGGCCTGTTTGCCCATACCAATACTAAGGTCCATTTCATCACTCTTAACACTCGAAACTTCAGTAATAAATCAAGATTTTGAATAGTCGTTAGAAACTGCTTCTGCTTTAATCCAATATACAATGTATACCAGATAGCACAGGAAATCCTGCTAGTATGTGGTCATCAACTAGTACACAAAGTTCGGTTAGCCTATTATACGTCCCGAAATGCTGTAGAGTTGATAGTAGATACTCATGTTACTTCAAAAGTGATGCCTTTTAATTTCTTGAAATATTATTGTTTTCTGCAGGAATTGGATACAGATGAAGTCTTAAAGCAGCTGAAGTATGTAAATGCGGTAAAATTTCATCCCTAGAAACTGGTGCATTTTATATAGTTCTATTATGGATTCTAAAACTGTTTCTTTTCGGTTTTTGGGTACAAGCCTATTCACATTGGAAAGGAGGACAGGAAGTTTCTTGAATCAGGAAATGGGTGAGCCTCTTTGTTTTGTAGGATTTCCAAAAATGCGGGAATAGGAAAAAATTACGTAGGACACTAGGATTGCAGTGATATGCTTTGAATCCTGTAAGTAAAGATTAAATACACCATAGGAGAACAATAGGAATTCTTCCAGGAGATACAAGTCAATGAAAGTTTTCCTGTGAAAATTAATGCAAATGAGCCCACAGGAAAAAGTCCCATGGGTTATATTCCTACAAATCAAAAAGCCCACAAAGGAAAAGTTCATAAGGATTACAATTGTCCAGAATTCCTATGGAAAATCTGTAAACCAGCAGATCCTGCCATTTGAGAGTAGCACAACTATTTTAGGAGTTGGGACCGATCAGCCTACATTAAGGGGTATTCGTAATAAGGTTTATAGAAACCATTAAAAACGGTTTCAGAGAAGTGCTGAATGGGTGAACTCAAGACGTATATATGTGCATCACCGGTTTGCACTGGGTGGGATCAACCCGGATGATCGCCCCTCATCTATCATAAATCTGTGCCTCACTGGTTCTCTGGATGAACCATTCTTAGAGCATGGTACTCTGCTCTAAAGTAGATTGTGTCCTTTAGATGTTATCTTTAGGTTAGGGAGCTAAGATTTATTTTTTCTGTTTAGAACAGGAGATTAATTTGTATTCAAAGACATGTGCAATTAAAATAATATGTTCAGATTCCACTTTCTTTAAATAATACGTCTCCTGGTCTAAAAGAAAGTGGAATCTAAAATGTCTGGAGAATATAGAAAGTGGTGATCGAAACACAAACAGTGTAATGAATATATCTGAATTGACATGTCCTTCTCTCTGTTATCAATATATTCAGGTGAAAAATCGGCTGGCTGACCGGGATGGCACAGTCGTGAAATACCTCACAAAGGGTTATTGTGCATGATGCCATGTAGTGAGCCATCTGTTGTCAACATAATCTGTTGGTGACTCTTCATTTAATTGACCATAGTCGTCCTCCCCCCTTTCAGTTGCCAACATAGGTTTTGATCCAAAAGAATTTTCAACATAGGGTTTGTCCATGCAGTTTTTGAAGCTGTGTATCGCTAGTGATTTCAGCCGTCACTGCCAAACAATCTGCACCCAGTTTTGTTTGATTTGGCTTTTGGATGAGAGGAGGGAACCAAATCAGCTAGCTATGATTGTCACTCTACAATTTTATTTGATGTTTGTATCTTAAGAGGGGACCAAGTTAGATTCCATTTTGTAATGCCTGTCGGTCATGTGTTTGCAGAATTGCGTTCGGCCGTGCCCCCAAAGAACTGACATTCTGGATCGGCAGTCAACATTTTGTACAAATGAAATGACCAAATATCAGAATTGATATTTTATAGCTGTTTCTGCATTGGATGTATATACTACTCCTTCCATTTCTAAATATAAGATCTTTTAGAGATTTCACTATGAACTACATACGAATGTATATTGACATATTTTAAAATGTAGATTCACTCATCTTGCTTTGTATGCAGTTTATAGTGAAATCTCTAAAAGGTCATATATTTAAGAACGGAGGGAGTAATATTCAGGGAGTAATATTCATTTTTGTTGATTATTACTTACGGTAGTACAGGCTTGTTGCGTGTTAGGTTGCTTGCATGATGAGGTCCCTGAGGTTAAACTAATCCAGCAAGATGCATATTTTGTTTTTCTTGCGAGGTTGAACTAATCCAGGAAGATGCATTTTTTTTTGCGGGTGGTTGTTGCCTGCGTTTAAACGTGAACTAGGCCATGCCATGCCATATGGCGATTTACTAAAACCCTTGCATCAGTTTGATTGCTGTAATAACCGCGTGTGAAATTAGCTATATGCCCGTGTGCACTGTCTGCTTGTTGCTCTCGTGGTGATGTCTCCTTTTGGTCGTTTCCTTCGCGTGTGAAATTAGCCATATGCCTCTGTGCACTGTCAGCTTGTTGCCGTCGTGGTGATGTCTCCTTTGGGTCGTTTCATTCTGTTTGGGAGCCTCCACTTTGGCACGTCAATCGCAACAACGATGAGACTTGTTTGACCCTTTGGAACACACCGTTCAAGAGACAAGAGGTAGCACTAGTACTTACCGTTCAAGCATGCTTCTTACAAACATTAGAACCTTTTTAGCCGAACCACATGGAAAATACGATGTCTCGCCGCGCCATTGGTACAAGAACCAAAAACTGAGAAGTTAAGGCGGAGCTGGTTGAAATATTCTGTTAGCGTTGGTAAGTATTTCACTATTATTTGACTTTGACGAAAAACATCTAACTGTGACCGCTGGTGCAAAAAATAAATGCAACCAAAAAGGCAATTGAAGTATTGAAGTGGATTCCGCCCCTCTGTCCCCGAGCATTGAAGTGGAGTATCCGGCTGTTGCGCGCATTCAAGTCTCCTCGCCGGTCGGGGCCATGACAGGCACTGCCTTCAATGTGGCCAACCGGCTCCGCTTTGTCATCACGGTGCCCGCTCTTAGCTCGTCAATGCCTTGCCTTCTCTGCGCCGCGCGTCACATCCCGTCGAGCCCGTGCCTCGAGAGGAGGGATGGACCTCCGTGCGGCGCCGTCTGTGACGGGACGCATCTTCAAGCCGGGCGCTAGACGCTCCGTCCCATCTTGCGTCGCGTGGTCTTGAAGAGCTCCATTTGGCCAGCTTCCTTCGCTTCAAAAAGCACACGGAGGGCCTTTGTTCTCGCTGCCTTGCCCCAAAGCACCATCGCTCTGTTGCTTGCCGCGACCTTGTGCGCTGCCTCTCCTGCAATCTTGGGCGCCTTCTTCGCCATTGTCTCCATGCTCAACGACTATGTAAGTTGGTCTCTTTCCTGCATCTATGGGCCGCAGGGCGAGCATGAGAAGTTGGCCTTTCATCGAGGAGTTGAGAACGCTCTCCTTCATGGCCAGGGCGCGTGGCTTCTTCTGGGTGATTTCAACCTGATCACGAAAGCGGCAGACAAGAGCAACGCCAATATCAACCGCTGCCTTATTGGGAAGGTCTGAGGGCCCCTCGATTTCTGGCAACTAAAAGAGCTACGCCTCTGTGGGAGGCGTTTCACTTGGTCCAACGAGCAGGCCAATCGAGTCATGACTTAGATCACGTCTTCCACTCCGACAATTGGGATATGTTGTTACCAAATGCCCACCTTCAGGATCTCTTCATGACATGCTCTGACCATGCCCCACTCTATCTTCAGGGTTGCGTTGATAATGCGCGAAAGCCGTCATTCAAGTTCGAGGAGTTCTGGTTGCTCTTGCCTGGTTTCCATGAGGCGATCTCTCTGGCTTGGAACAAGCCTGTCCAGGCCACAGATGCAATCCGTAGAACCCACATCAAGCTTTGCAGGACTGTGAAGGCTTTGCGTCGGTGGCAGAAGGAGAAGGTGGGTGTGCTCAACACCCAAATCGCGGTTGCGAAGGAGATCATTGGGCGTCTCGATGTCGCCGAGGAGGGTCGTCCCCTTTTGGAGCCGGAGCGTGAGTAGCGCAAGCAGCTCAAGGCCTCCTACCTTGGTCTCCTCGCCATCCAGAAGATCAAGATGCGGAAGCGCTCGTGGCTGAACTGGATTCGCCTTGGGGGATGCCACAACCAAGCTCCTTCATGCTAGGGCCAACGGCAGAAGGCAGAAGAACTTCATCCAGACCATCAGGACCGTGACCGGCATGGCTATTACTAAGGAGGATAAGGAGCAGGTTCTCCTTGATAATTTCCAGGCACACCTAGGGACGCCGAGGCCGCGGTCGAAGCAGTTGGCTTGGGAGAACATTGGAATTCAACATCACGACCTCTCTGAGTTAGATGCCCCTTTTGAGGTGGACGAAATAAAAGCGGCGGTCTTCTCCTTGCCTTCTGTCAAGGCGCCCGGCCCGGACGGGTTCATTGGTGCTTTCTTCAAATCTTGCTGGGAGATTATCAGGGAGGATGTCGTGGCCGCAATCTCTCAGTTGGCAAATCTACGTGGGGATTGTGTGGGGCTCATTAATTCGGCAAACATCATTCTGCTGCCCAAGAAGGAAAGCGCCTCCTGGATTGGGGATTATCGTCCTATCAGCCTAATTCACAATGTTTCAAAGATCTTCTCGAAGCTGTTGGCAAATTGCTTGGCCCGCCGCCTGCCTTCGTTGGTCTCCAAGTGCTAGAGTGCCTTTGTCTAGAAGAGATGCATCCACGACAACTTCCTTCACGTCCAGAATCTGGTCAAGGAATTGCACCGTTCTTCCACACCCGACCTCTTCCTAAAGCTAGACATGTCAAAAGCTTTCGACTCCGTGGGCTGGGCTTACCTTCTTGAGGTCCTACAATAGCTAGGGTTCGGCCTGCGCTGGCGTGACTGGATATGCATGATCCTCACCTCTTCTTCCTCCAGGGTCCTATTGAATGGGGACCCGGGCCCCCCATTTGCACATGCTTGCGGCCTGCGTCAGGGTGACCCTTTGTCCCCCATGTTGTTCATTCTCGCCATCGACCCTCTTCAGCTGATGCTTCGGGCGGCTTCCTAGGAGGGGATTCTGAAGCCCATAAGGGCTAGTCTGGCCTCGTGTAGAATCTCCTTATACGCCGATGACGCGCGCATCTTTGCCAATCCGGTTAAGGAGGAGCTCGACGCCATTGCCGGGATTTTGGCTTGCTTTGGGGAGGCTTCCAGCCTCGTCACAAATGTCACTAAAACTGAGGTGTTCCCAATCCGCTGCAATGGCATCAATCTGGAAGACGTCTTATCGGGCTTCTCGGTGAAGATCGCGACCTTTCCCACCAAATACCTGGGCATGCCCCTCCACAACAAACGCCTCAAGCGGGTTGACCTCCAGCCCCTCATCGACAAGGCAATGGGCAGGTTGCCTGGGTGGAAGGGGAAGAACTTGGCATGGCCAGGCAGGGTTTCGCTGGCTAAATCGGTCTTATGTGCCATCGCCACGCATCACCTTACTGCGCCCCCGTTCCCGGCTTGGGCAAATCAGAAGCTCAACAAGATCTCCCGTAGCTTCATCTAGTGCGGCGACAACTTTGAGAACGTGAAGGGGGGTCATTCATTGGTGAACTGGAAGATAGTGTGCAGACCTAAGAAGCTGGGCGGGCTGGGCATAACAAACTTGGAGTGGTTCGGGAGAGCTCTCAGACTCCGCTAGCCATGGCTCGCTTGGACCGACCCAGATCGTCAGTGGGTGGACTCCGATATCCCGTGTGACGACGCGGACATGGCGCTGTTCCGGGCTTCCACCACCATCGGGCTGGGCAATGGCCGAAAATCCCTGTTTTGGCATGACGACTGGACCGGAATGGGCCCTCTGCGGCATATTGCCCCTGGACTATACAAGACTGCCACAAGAAAGCAGCAATCCGTGATGAAGGATTTCCAGGACGGGAACTGGATCAGATCCGTCGCCCGTCTGGAGACCCCCGCTCACCTGCAGGAATTCATCATGATCGCTTCCTTGACCTCTCAGACTGTCCTGATCCCGGACCAGGAGGACTCCATCTCTTGGCGTTGGACCGCAAATGGCACCTACTCTGCGGCTTCGGCGTACACGGCCTAGTTCCACGGATCCTTCCCTAGATCCGAGCCCTCAAAGATCTGGGAATCTCATGCAGAGCCGAAGTGCAAGTTCTTCTCCTGGCTGGTGCTACATGGGAAGATCCTTACGGCAGACATGTTGGCCATAAGGGGATGGCCACACGACCCTGCCCGCTATGCCTGAGTGCTCCGGAGACTGCATTGCACCTATGCAAGGACTGCCCGTTTGCGATCGTGGTCTGGTCTCACGTCCAGGTTTGGACCGGTGAGACTCAGATGGCCACGACGGCCATGCCGCCAGATATGGGGATCTCAGAGTGGTGGGACTCTTTCATCTCTCCCCTCTCCAAGTCAGACCGTCGGCGCCGGAGTGGTCGTTTCCTCTACACCATCTGGAACATTTGGAAAGAGAGCAACCGCTGCATTTTTCAACGGCATCCGCCTAACCCACCTGGAGGTGGCTGCACTGGCTTTCGACGACATTAGACAAAGGGCCTTGGCTTATGGTACGGCCCAGCTAGCGACTGGCATCGGGTGACGACCTAGTTTTAGTTCAATTTGGTTACGCATGGTTTTCGTCAGGTTCCCTCACAAAACCTCTCATCTATGTACATAAACCTCTTTTCGTCTAAACGAAAAGGCAGTGCTCCTGCCAGTTCCTCGAAAAAAGTATTAGAAGCCTTTTTCGCCGAACTACATGTACAACATGGTGCAAAAATTTGACAATGTTGATATAGACAATGGTGTAGGGTGGAACCCTAATTAGACCAATCTTTTCACACTTGAAGGTGGGGAAAGGAAATCAAACAAGTCCACACAAGGAATTCACTCAAACAAGTCCAAATCAAGATCCACTAGAGAAGCACACATGAGATCCACGAGATTACAAGAACGAGTCAAGGGGAAAACACTAGGAAGGGTTCTCAAATCCAAAGGAGATGATATCTTGTGATCTAAGATATCCTTATCCCATGGGAGGTCATGATGATCCTACGATGGGCATCCTTCTCCCATACAAGGCCTTGTAATCCTAGGGATTCGTCTTCTTTGGAAGGTCTTGACCCCCAACATGGAGGCACAAGGAGCAAAGCTCTCTCTAAGTGTTTTCATATACTTTGCTAACCCTAGAATAGAGGTGGGGGTCATCTATTTACAGTGCTACTACAATTAGGGATGAAAGTGGGGATACATGGCCACTTGGGCCTACTTGCCCGCAGGCAAGGCACGTGATACTCGTAGGTACCCGGACGATCTAGGCATCGGTCGGATGATCCGAGTATCTACCCGGATGGTCTGGGCGTTGAAGGTGTCTGGGATTAAGCGGTGCTAACCATGTCGGCCCCATTGTAGTGGGCCGGGCCGAGGACCCCTGGATCATCAACAAGTACACCAGGACTACCAAGCCCTTCGACGTGCTCAACATGGAATCTACCGAAGACTTGGCACATACTCCAGGATGCATTTATGTTATCGGCATGTTTATCCCTAGATGCAACCGACCTCATTGTAATAGCCCGGGACCGACGCTATAGATGCTTTCGATATATTCCGTTATCACCGTGTGAATTATTTGTTTGTCCCATTCATCATCACATCATTCATATTGCATCGGCTCTTAGCTCCTGTCATTTTTTAAAACTTGCATTCTTTCGTAGTTGACGGTTCTTCCCGTTCTTGTTGTTGACCATTTCGAGATCAAACACACAAGCACATGCCCGTGACATCATACAAATATTGTTTTATAAGTGGGAATACAATGTTCTGGAATGGGTCAAAAGCTGGCACGTGGTCTTAATATATTGTATGTAGACCGCCTGCCAAATTTCGTCGCATTCGGAGTCCGTTTGATAGCCCAACCGTTAAACATATGCGTCACTATAGCCGGTTTAATTGTCGGACATTTTTGGTATTTCAAACTATCAAGAGCCGCAAACCTTCTCTCTCATCTCATCCCAAACCCCTCTACACAGACCACCTAGCCCACCTAGCCAAACCCAGCAACCAGGGCCGTCCGATTGCGATTGAACGACTCGAATCGGTGCAAAAATCCCTAACCCTAGACCCCCCTATAAAAGGAATCCCTCCCCTGGCATTTTAAACCTCCTCCTATCTCACCTCGGGATATGAGCGCCTCAAACCCTAGCTCCGCCACCTGAGTCGTCGGCTCTGCCCAACCAGGCCGTGCCACCCCACCCTTCTCTCTCCTTCCACCACTGCGGCCCTGTGGGCCCAGGGCAGGCCCATCCGGGCCTGGACCGCCCATCGCTGCACGCGTGTGTGCTCGTGTCGGATCTCGGGCTTCGCAAAACCCAAGGAAGTTTGGACACAGGGGTGTGTGTGAAGATCCTCAACGGCCTCACCCCACCTAGCTCACAACTCGATGGTTTAGACGACGAACTCGCACGATGACAAGGAAGAAGATTGCACACGATGATTTACCTAGGTTCAGGCCGCTATGAAGCGTAAAACCCTACTCCTACTTTGGCGGATTGCCTCACGAGGAGGTTTGTGGATGAACAAGTACAGTGGTGAGTTTCCTCATGAGGACGTTCTGGTGGTCTTGCCTCTCTTTCTTCGTCTCCCCCTCTATGGAGCAGCCTAGCCTCTATTTATAGTGGCCCGGGTCCTCTTCCCTTATCGCTATGGTGGGAAGGGATCCCACAACGGCCAAATTCGAAGGGGGACAAGGGGTACAACTTTATCCTGACGAAAGGTGGTCTTCGCCTGCAAGGTAGCTGTTGATGATGCAGAGGTGGGATCGGCGATGACATCCGTCATGTAGGGCTTGTGGTCATGGTCTTGTTTCATCGGAATGGAAACCTTTGGGGGGGGGTGCTTTGGGAACCCGCGTACATCCTTGCTCCCTTTGCACCAAAGGGGAAACTGTATCGCCTGGCGCGCTGGCTCCCGCGTGTCCCGCCTTACGTCATCCCTGGCCTCCTGAGGCCGAGTACTGCATAGAGATCTCCAGCGCTCCGGAGGGGGCCCGAGGATGCTTATCCCTTGTAGGTCTTGGTGTCGCTTCCCTCGCAAGCTCAGGGCCTCTCACTAGGGCCCTGTCTTGAGCAGGGGCACGTTGGGCCGTGCTTGGCTTGACGAAGTGTGCCATGCCCTGGGCCACAAGCAGGCAGGTCTGGGTACCCCCGTCCCCAGAACACCGACAGTAGCCCTAGGGCCCAATGCGCGCTCGATCTGGCTTCTGAGCAAAGTCGTTGAGGACGGCCCGAAGCATCGCGGGCCCCAAACGCCTGCGGGCCAGGCTCGACACGTGTCGCATGCCAGGGCGCCGACGCCTACACTCCACGAGGACGTCAGGAACCGCCCCAGGATCAAACTGATGCGACTCCTGTGCGCACCAACCATCATTACCCTTCCCTTGAATGCTTCTGTCACCTTGTGTTTTCACTCTTCGGCCACTCGTATGTGACCCAACGAGGGCAGGTGAGGTGACACGAAGCAGGGTTGCGTGCTGACTGAGCCGACACGTGGAACCCAAGGGGCGGGGGCGCCTTCGCTCCCCGTGACGCCTCGACTGTCGCCCAGCCTGATCCGTAGCTGGTGCACGTCATTGGCTTGACTGCTCGGGGTGAGGAAGCTTGCCCGTTGGCCTACGCCTGGTTATGGATGGGGGGTGGGTGTGGATCCCCCGACCCATTCTTATTCTTCGCTCCTCCGTCTTCATCCTCTTCTTCCTAACCCATGACGCTGGTGAGAAGGTTTTCTGCTACCGGGAAGGGGAAGGCCCACGAGATGGGGCCGGTCCATCAGCCTCCCAAGAGGGATCGGGGCCGCCCACGCAACTACGCCGAGGCGTAGACCGAGGCGCCCCGAGTGCGCAACCGCGCTTCCGCGTGGACCGGCGCCTCGGTCGGCACCAGTAGAAGCGGCGGGGAAGCGGTTGTGGCCGGGGGGCGAGGGCCGCAACAGGCGTCCGATTGCCGTGCCCGCGTGCCCGCATGACTGATGTGGGCTAGGAGATCTTGGTGTTGGTGGAGGAGCCCGTGGTCCCTCGGTTGCGGCTCCCATACTTCTTCACGGTGGTGCTGCGGGGCAGCGAGCCTGCAGGTCTATGGTTGCAGGGCGATGGATGCTGTAGTGGCGCGTTGTGGGTGGAGGTCAAGGTTGCCCCCGCAGGGCACGCCTTCTTGAGCCGTGGGTGGCAAACCTTTGCTCGCGCCCATGGCCTAGAGGGGAGGCTCATGCTCCTTTTCAAGCATGACGGCGCCGCGATGCTTTTCGTCAAGGTCTTCGGGGAAGACGACATATGCTTGGGATGCTGTCCGAAGGGCGACATAAGCGGCGATCTTGGAGATGAGCTTGCCCTTGGCGACGACCGTCGCGTTTCCAGCAGCGGCGACACCTCCTCCGAGGAGAGCCCGAGCGACAGCAGCTATGACGTGCCACCACGCCGGCACGCCTGGACAACGTCGCTCCTTTGCTCAAGAAGCGGCCACACATGCGCGCCTTCATGGGCCCTTCAGGAAGAGGAGGGCTCCGAATGAGTGTTGGTGCGCCGAAGCCAGGGCTCCCGGAGCAGCAGCCCCTGAAGGGGCTTCCTGACTTTCTTTCTCCTCCTCTTTTCCCTTTCCTGCAATCAAATAATCAAGGGGAGCCCTATGGGCGTGTAATGAATTTCGGCGCTCGCGCCCTTTTATTAACACTCTTATCATGTGTCTTGGTCCTTATGTTATTGTTAATTGAGACTTCCTGCTGGTCGCAATTAGGGTACTTAGCTTGACATGCTCGCGGCAGGCTTCTGTGTCGGAGATGTTTGGCAATGGCGCTTGGGGAGTCTGGATGTCCTGGGTGGCTTCTTCTTCTTAAGAGTGTGGTAGGTTGGGAGCCCTTTCGGTACTCTACGTCGGCGGGCCCCAGTACCACACATTCCTCGGCCGCCGAAAGGGGCGTCCGGATCACCAGGACGCGACTACGGGGTGAGGCCTCGACACCCTTGTGGCGTCCGGATCACCAAGGACGACACAAAGGGACTAAGGGCTATATGGCCGATAAGGCTCCTAAGGCGCGTTGCTCACGAGCCCCCCCCCCTTGACGCTCAAGCATCGCTCTATGTTGGCAGTTCCCAATCCCGCACATTCCTCGACCGCCTAAGGGGCGTCCGGATCACCAAGACGCGACTATGGGGTGAGGCCTTAGCACCCTTGGGATGATCGGATCACCAGGGGGCGAGTGGATGTGTGACCGGTAAGGCTCCTGAGGCGTGTTGCTCAGGAGCCCCCTGACGCTCGAGCGGTTCCCCAAAAATTCTTATTTCCGGCCCTGGGAGGTGCAAGCCTCCAGAGGCTTGAAGGTGGTACGTCGGGCTGCGGCAGAGCCCCCGAGCGAATATACAGCGACACGCGCCTTCTACCTCACTCGGGAGCGCCACACGAGGACTAGGACGCCAAGACCTTGGCGAGGTGCATGCACCGTGCCCCATAGCCCCCGCTCGCGGGGTGCGAGGGGGAGAGAAGCAGGCAAGTGCTTGGCCCGAAGAAAGAAATCTCAAGATAGGAAATGACAATGAGAAGAAATCCCTGACCCCTTTTTCTTTAAAATCGTTTGGGCAAACCCCGAGTTTCGTGCCAGAAAAGTTGGTGAATTCGAACACAAGAGAAGCAAATAACAGTTGCGTCCGACACTTAAGCTAGTCTTCATCTTTGTCTTCCCCTAGCGCGGAGCGTAGGGCATCCATGTTGTGTGGGCATAGCCATTGGAGGGCAGTGTTGTCCGCCAGCGCGGAGTATGGGGCTTCCACTTGGGCATGGGTGCAAACCCCTCCGCATCCTTGGGGTGCTCCGGGCATATACATCCCACTCATTATTACGTGAGAGTGTCACAGGTAGAATTTGCGGAGGTGCTGGATGTTCCAAGCATTCTGGATGGGGTCCCCGTCCTGAGTCTCCAGGCGCACGCGCTAGGCCTGGAGACGTGGGTGACCTTGAGTGGGCCCTCCCACATGGGCGAGAGCTTGTGCAATCCCTCCTTGGAGAGGACCCGCCTCAGGCCGAGGTCTCCGACTTTGAGGGTCCTAGAGCGGATGCTGCGGCAATGGTAACGCCGCAGCGTCTGCTGGTACCTCGTAGCTCGGAGCGAGGCTCGACAACGGGCCTCCTCCCCGAGCACGACGTCACCCTCGCGTGGCATCCTGATGCTCCTCGTCGAATGCCAAAACCCGCGGGGACCGGTGCTTGACCTCGTGCAAGAGGACGGCTTTGGCTCCGTAGACGAGGAAGAACGGGGTCTCGCTGGTGGGCTTAGTTGCGGTGGTGCGGATGGACCACAGCACGGACTGAAGCTCAACGACCCAACCCCTGTCGCAAGCTTCAAGCTTCTTATTGAAACTCCTTGCCTTGAGGCCCCGCAGGACCTCCGCGTTGGCGCGTTTTTCCTGGTCGTTGCTTTGTGGGTGGGCCACCGAGGCGTAGCATATCTGCTTTCCAAGGTTAGCGCAATAGGTCCTGAAGAGGTTACTTGTGAACTGCGAACCGTTATCGGCAATAATGCGGTTGAGGATGCCGAAGCAGCTCACGAGGCCCTTGATGAACTTGATGGCCGGTCCGACAGGGATGGTGCGGACGGGCTCCACTTCTGCCCACTTGGTAAACTTGTCGATGGAGACGTAGAGGTAGCGGTACCCGCCTGCTGCCCGCGGGAAAGGTCCCAATATATCCAGCCTCCAGACCGCAAAGGGCCAGGAGAGCGGAATGGTTTGGAGGCCCTGCGCAGGCTAGTGAATCTGCTTGGCGTGGAACTGGCAGGCCTCACAAGACCGGACCAACTCGATGGCGTCGTTAAGCGCCGTGGGCCAGTAGAAGCCGGATCAGAACGCCTTTCCTGCAAGGGTGCGCGACGAGGAGTGGTGCCTGAAGTCTCCTCCATGAATGTCGGCCAGCAGCTCGCACTAATGTTCCCTAGAAACCCACCGCAGCACGACGTCATTCGGGCGCCTGGGGTACAGGTCGTCGTCCTGCAGACAGTAAGTCGTGGCCTGTCGTGCCACTCGCTCCACGTCTTCCTCCTTTTCCGGCAGCGTGTCGTGAAGTAGGTATGCCCTAAACCCTTACATCCAGTCATCGGCCTGAGGCTCCAGAGCCAGGAGCAGTCGGGCTCCTGAGGTCGGACCACAGTCTGGAGCTCCCGAGGACGGTGCTGGGGGGAGCTCTTCACTCCGCGGCGCCAGATGCTCGGCTGGTGGCACCGCGGAGGGCTTGAAGAGCCGTTCCTCAAAGACGCCCGAGTCCTAGGGCTCGCGACGCGACGCCCTCTTGGAAATGTCATCGTCCTCCTTGTTCGTGCCGCGCGGGATGTGCTGCAATTCCAAGCCTTGAAAACGTTTGTCAATCTTATGTACCTCTTCCAATTATGCCCCACGTGCTCGTCCTTGGGTGTATTGTAACATCCCAGGAGCATCCCTTGCCATATTTGTAATCAGTGCCATGTGTGAACCTTCTATGAATGCTATCATGAGTTTGAATTTCAACTTTGCCTCTTGTCATTTCATGCATCATGGAATCATATTATTTTCCATGATTGTGGTGTGGTGTTGTTGATGTCAGTGTGTGTGTTGTTTTGATGTGCAAAACTTTGGGGTGAAGCCTATCCTAAATTTCTATAAAAACTATGCCATCTCTCTCTTTATTCAAATAGTACAACATGTGGATTTTGCTTGCTATTTAAATTCTTATAAAATGTTTCTCTTCCCTTTAATATTCGGTTTAGTTTTGTTAAATAGCTCTTGTCCAAGTTTGGTGAAATATTGCCTCTCTTCCCTTCAAAACAGATTGTTATAGTAATTATATGTAATTAATTCGCTTGCTCTTAAGTTGTTAAACCTTTTTTCTCTAATTAGTGCATATTTATGTGAGTTCAAACATATTTTCTTTCTCCCCCCAAAACCCCCCTCTCTTTTCTCTGAGTTTTTATTTGCATATGTGGTTGTATTTTTAAAGAAAACCTTTTGTTTGAGAGGGAGAGAGAGCCCCCAACGCACATGGGCCTCCTGAGCCAAGCCCTCCAGCATCGCAGCCAGCAGCAGCGGCCCAGTGCTAGCCAGTTAGCCCAGCCGACCTCCCAGCGCCGCACGTTCGTCCTCCTCTGTACGGCAGTTTATCCGAGCACTCCGTGTCGATTCCTTCGGTGATTTGATGGCCGACGGGAGCCCGAGCCGCCTATATGAGATGTCTCCCGCGTAGCCCTAGCTTCTAGATATCCATTCCTCCCTCCTCCTCGCCTCGCCGCCGCCAGGTAAGGTAGCCCCGCTCCTCGCCGTTGCCATGATCTTGATGCTCCGGTCGAGCCTCTCCTCGCGCACGGGGTGATCCTTCTGCTGCCCCCAGTCACGCTTCGGTACCGTGGGAATGTCGCCTCGGGGAGCCTCTTCTTCCTCGACAGCTCGAGGGAGCGCCAAGGCCAGCCAATCGCCATTGTCGCCCGGCCTCCTTCCTCTTCATTTCGGTTCAGATTCGCGCCGGAGTTCGCCGTCTCGCGGCACCGTCTTCGTCGTGCCCCAACCATCGTCTGCGTGTCCTAAGTAAGGAGGTATAACCCCTCCGTCCTTTCCCCCTCACCATCACGTCGTTAGCCACATGTACGCTTAGTTCCATAAGCGCCATGCTTGTGCTATCCATCTCTGGCAAAAGCTGCGTTTTTTCAGTCTTCAGTAGTTGTGTGGTGTAGTAGCCTCCTGCGCCCAACCAACCGAACCCCAGCATGCTGGCGCTCCCGCCCCGCCGCCCCACGCGCTCCCGCATAGCCGCACCCCTCGCCTGGCTCCCGCAGCCCTACTGCTCGAAACGCCATGGCCGAGCTCAAGTTTGAGCTCGGGCCTGTCGCCTCGCGCTGTGAAGTCACGTCCGCTCGCCAGGGATGGGTTCCCTAGCCAATCCTGCGCCCCCACCGGTGGTCTACTGCAGCTGCGGTGGCCGCTTCGCTCGCCGGCGACGTCCTCCTCTCCGCTATCTAGAGGTAGAAGGAGCCCGAGCCTTAGCCTGTTCAAAGGGGTTAGTTACCCTTTAGTGCAGAAGCCCCTCGCTAGCCCAGTGGTGGCAGCCCTGCGTTGCTACACGGGAGACCTGGGTTCGAACCCTGGCTCCCCACCTTTTTATTTCCTCCCAATTGTGTTGCTCATGGGTGCATGACAGTGGGTCCAAGGCCCTGGCTCACTGGCAGGTGGGTCCCATCTGATATTTATTTATTTTTAGATTTATGTTTATTCTTTTCTCTGATGTTGTGTAATATTCCATTTCTGGAATATGTCCACATCTAGACATAGCCATTTTTGGCAGTGGCTAGAATAAGCAAGTTTTGACTTATAAGAGCATGCGGTGTTTTTCGAGTTGAGTTTTGGGACTTTTACAAATGCAAACATATGAGTATGATATATGATTTTGGTGTAGAATTTCCAAAGGAATCCAATGGTGTAGTTTGTTTTCACTTTTGAGCAGTTTGCAAAATTGCTATTTTTGTGGTGAGGTGGCCTTTTGTTATATTTTATGAATTAATCCATGCCTGCTTTGGTAGATGTGCCAACATGAATGTGGTACATTTTTTTGGGCACTAGGCCCTGGTATTTTCCTTTGCCATGATAAGCTTGTGTGTTAGTGGGTATCTTGCTGCAAAGTAGCTAAGAAAAGTTGCTATTGTCACAGGCTAAATATTTCTAAGAGTTGAGAATCTGTAATTTTCTTCCTATGTTGTGTGGATGATTCCCATGGATATAGTGCTCCTTTGGAGTTGGTCCAATGCCATGAAATGTTGTGCTTGTCACCCTCTGCCATTTGGTTTCTTTACCTTTCCAAATGGTTAATTCATCTTGTAGTTATATCTTGTCAAAGATCCTATGTTGAAATAAACTGCTGCTATTCTCTTGGTGAAATTTGTCTAAGTCTGAGAATCTATAGTTATTTTCATGCCATGTTTAGGGGATGCTACCAAGTGATCTGTGATGTTTTAGCTCAAGCTCACTGCTATTGTTTTGTAGTATATGTTGTCCTTTGTCAACCTGCTAAGTTTCATGCCATGAAATGATCTCTACCATAATTTTTTGCTGCTGTCAAGTTGCTATCAGGTTAACTCAGATTCTAGAAAACTGGGATTTTCACTAAGTCCCTGAAATTTGTTTCAACATGCCATCTTGTGAGCTTCATTGCTATTGATCCATGCTACCTTTTAAGTTTCTGTAGATATATGGTTTGTCAAGCTTGTTGTATACTTCTTGTAAATGCTTTGGTTGTGGTTTAAAGCTTGCTGTAGCTCTTGGTACATGTGTTACAAGATGACATGTTGCTATTTGTGGACAGATTGTGTGTAGAATTGTTTTGTGATATGTGGGAGCTACAGTCTGTGTTTTGTGTGATTTTTGGGTCTATTCTTGTTTTTTTTCATTCCCTATCCAGTGGCATCCTTGGAATACCAAGGAATAGCCGAGGTCCTTCTCCATTTTTGTATTTTCCCTCATAATGTCCGTAACTTGCCGTGAGAGTACCGTGAGCTACGTTACTCCGTTTACAACATTCTACATATGCATTTGCATCGATTTTGCATGACACACCATATTTTCCAAGTTCATGCATGTTCAAACAACTGAACATGTGGTTATGTCCAGAATACTAAACAACTTTATATTTGCATGTGGAACATGACTATCTTAGGTTGCCATGTCAAATGCACTAATTTGGACATGCATCATCTTGTTTGTGCATTGCATATTGGCTGTATGTTTATTTGGTGATGTTTCTCTTTGGGTAGACGTGAGTGTTGAGCCTGAGTACGAGGATCCAGGAGAGTACAACTACGAGGACCCAACTCTTTGTCCCTCTAAAGAACCAACATGCAAGATGACCATACCCGGATCCCGACACTATTTTTGCTCTGCTAGATGTCTCGCTCTTATGGTTACGCTTTCGTTACCTACCACTTACATGTCAAGCCTCCTACATTGCCATGAAAGCCTCTAACCCCTCCACTACCTAACCCTTCAATGGTGTGCTGATGTTCTTGTCCATCTCTAGGATGGCTCCACCAACTCGCGGGAATCCAGGTCATGATGAGGAGCAGTCTAACCCTTCACCACCCCCACCACCCCACCTCTAGAAGCTTGGCAAGCTCTGATGGCCGCAACCAATGCGAATACTCAAATGCTACTCAGGTTGTTCCAAGAGAGAGATCAGGGACACCAAGGTCATCAAGGGAATTTCCAGAATCAACCCCAGTTCGCGACTCTCAACCAATTCCTCGCCAACCAGCCCAAGTCATTCACTTGCTGTGATCAGCCTCTTGATGCGGACGATTGGCTTCGCGACATGAACAAGCATTTTGAGTGCAGCAATGTCAGGCCTGCGGACTATGTCAGGTTCGCGACCTTCCAGCTCAATGGTCAGGCAGCAAATTGGTGGCAGCAGTACAAGGACTCCAGGGGCGATCGTTTTATCAGCTGGGATGATCTCTGCCGTGACTTCAGAGCTCATCACATCCTGACGAGCTTTGTCGAGGAGATGCATGAGAAGTTCTGGAATCTGAAGCAGGGGAGCAAGTCTGTCTATACGTATAATGTCGAGTTCCAGAATTTTGCCCGCTATGCTAAGCAAGATGTTCCTGATGAGAAGTCCAAGATATATCAGTTCAGAGGTGATCTCAAGGATGAAATTCTGTCGGGTCTAGTCCTGCAAGAGCCTCGTGAGTTTGATCAGTTATACAACATGGCTTTGAAGGTTGAGGCAACTCAACTCAAGTTGAAAAGCTCAAGGAAGCTGTTTAGAGACTCCAACTCTTCTTTTTTCAGCTCTCAGATGGTTCCTAAGAAGCAGAAGTATTGGGTCCCTCCTCCACCTCCGTTTCATCCTCCTCAGCAGCAGAGGCAGCACGGTGGTCGTGGTCCTTCCCACCCACCCAACCCAAGATTTCAGCAGAGGCCCTAGGCAGCCAAGTCAGCAAATGCTCCTTCTCCAGGCAACTTCCGTTCGCTCTTAGAGGTTACTTGTCACAAGTGTGATCAGAAGGGTCACTACTCAAACAAGTGCACCAACCAGCACTGTCTTCCGCCTCCTCCTCCAGTCAGACCTCCAAGCAATGCTATGGTGAGGCACAATCCCAAGTCAGTCAGAGTGAACATGGTGAATGCAGCTGAAGCAGAGGATTCTTCTCAAGTGATCATGGGCAATCTCTCAGTTAATTCTATTCCCGCAAAATTTTTATTTGACACTGGTGCATCGCATTCATTCATTTCAAGGCCTTTTGTTGCAAAGCATGATTTACCCGCGGAACATTTGGCAAGTCCTTTTTGTGTAGTCTCTCTGGGTATGCGAATGAGTTCACGTATGATTATTCTGGATGTTTCTGTCAAAATGGGCAACTTTTCCTTTCTGGCCTTTCCAATTGTTCTCGGCAATTTCGATATTGATCTCATTATTGGCATGGATTTTCTTGCTATGAACAAGGCGCATGTTGATTATCAAGCCAAAGAAGTCAAATTGACTCATCCTTCAAAAGAAGTGATCATTTTCGCAGCTCGCGATGACACGATTCGTCTCTTTTCTCTCAATGAGAAGGGTGAAATCTTAGCCATTTCTCAGATTCCCGTTGTTTGTGAGTATGAAGATGTCTTTCTAGAAGAATTGCCAGGAATGCCTCCGCACCGGCTAGTAGAGTTTGTGATTGATCTCGAACCTGGAACTGAACCGATGTGCAAGCGTCCTTATAAGCTTGGCCCCGAAGAGCTGAAAGAATTGAAGAAAAAGCTAGATGAACAAGAACGTCTCGGTCTGATCAGACCAAGTTCTTCACCATGGGGTTGTGGTGTTCTGTTTGTCAAGAATAAGGATGGCACAAACCGACTTTGTGTTGATTACCGTCCATTGAATAAGAAGACAATCAGGAACAAGTACCCACTTCCCAACATCAATGAGTTGTTTGAGCAACTGAGAGATGCCAAGGTTTTCTCGAAGCTAGATCTTTGCATGGGCTATCATTAGATTCACATCCGTGAAGAAGATATTCCAAAGACTCCTTTCAGGACGAGTTTTGGCTCTTATGAGTACACCATCATGTCCTTTGGTCTCGCTAATGCGCTTCCCACCTTCTCCAAAATGATGAACTTCATATTCTCTCCTTTCAAAAATGAGTTCGTCTTGGTGTATTTGGATGACATTCTTGTTTTCTCAGAGGCTGAAGAAGAACATGCAGAGGATCTCCGACTTGTGCTTGACAAGCTAAGAGAGCATCGGTTATATGCTAAGTTCTCCAAGTGTGATTTTTGGCTCAATGAAGTTGTTTACCTTGGGCACATCATCTCTGACGAGGGCATCAAGGTGTACCCTGAGAAAGTTGAGGCCATCTTGAAGTGGGAGCCTCCTCAGAATGTCAAGCAGCTTTGTAGCTTCCTCGGGCTTGCAGGTTACTATAGAAGATTCATGGAGAACTTCTCTCAAATTGCTAAGCCTCTGTCCAACCTCCTCCAGAAGAATGTCAAGTATGCCTGGTCTCCTGAGTGTGATGTGGCGTTCAATACACTCAAGGAGAAGCTGACTTCAGCTCTAGTTCTTGTTCCTCCTGAGCAGTCAAAGCCTTTCCAAGTGTTCTGTGATGCTTCCCTCCAAGGTATTGGTGGCGTCCTAATGCAAGATAAGAAGATTGTTGCTTATACCTCCGCGTCAGTTGAAGCCTAGTGAGAGGAACTACCCCACTCACGATCTTGAGTTGGCGGCAGTTGTTCATGCTTTGTTCACGTGGAGACATCTATTGTTGGGAAGACCAGTTGAGGTGTTAACCGACCACAAGAGCTTGAAGTACATTTTCACTCAACCGAATCTCAATCTTTGACACACGCGTTGGGTGGAAATGATTGAGGAATACAATCCGAGCATTGAGTACACTCCTGGAAAACCAAATGTCATTGCAGACGCGCTCAACCGAAAGGCGTACCGCAATAGTCTTATACTGAAGCCTCTTCAACCCGAGTTTCGTGAAGCCTTCTGCAAGCTCTATCTCCAAATTGTTCCTCAAGGATTTCTTGCAATCTGCAAGTCTCTCCAACTCTGGAAGATCAGATTCACCAAGCTCAACTTCTTGATGCCATGGTGAAGAAAGTGAAGAAAGGTGTGTCCAAGAGCATTTCAAAGTATAAGTGCTTCCGTGTTGATAACAAAGATACCTTGTTCTTTGAGGACCGATGGTGGTTCCAAAAGGTGATCTCAGGAAGGTTATCATGGATGAAGCAAATAATTCTCTCCTCTCCATTCATCCAGGCAGTGCCAAAATGTATCAGGACCTCAAGCAAACCTTCTGGTGGACTCGCATGAAGCGTGAAATTGCTAAGTTCGTGAACGAGTGTGATGTTTGTCGCAGAGTGAAGGAGGAACATCAACGTCCAGTAGGTTTCCTTCAGCCTTTGCCTATCCCAGAGTGGAAATTCTATCATGTTGAGATGGATTTCGTCACTGGATTCCCTAAGTCCAAGAGAGGCAATGATGCCATCTTTGTGGTTATCGACAAGCTCACCAAAGTTGCCCATTTTCTTCCGGTCAAAGAATCTATCTCGACAGCTCAGCTGGCAGAGCTGTACACTTCAAGGATAGTCTCTTTGCACGGTGTTCCTCAACTCATTTCCTCACACCGTGGAAGCCTCTTCACTTCCAAGTTATGGGACTCCTTCCAGACTACTATGGGTACCAAGATCTGTTTCAGCACTGCCTTCCATCCTCAAACAAGTGGCCAAGTTGAGAGAGTCAATCAAATCCTCGAAGACATGCTCAGGGCCTGTGTGATCGCTTTCGGCATTAAGTGGGAAGACTGCCTCCTGTTCGCCGAGTTTTCATACAGCAACAGCTTCCAAGCCCCTCGCTAGCCCTGGCTCATAGCCAGGTGGGTTAGTTCCCCTTTAGTGCAGAAGCCCCTCGCTAGCCTAGTGGTAGCAGCCCCACGTTGCTACACGGGAGACCTGGGTTTGAACCCCGGCTCCCCACCTTTTTATTTCCTCCCAATTGTATTGCTCATGGGTGCATGATAGTGGGTCTAGGGCCCTGGCTCACTGCTAGGTGGGTCCCCTCTGTTATTTATTTATTTTTAGTTTTATGTTTATTCTTTTCTGTGATTTTGTGTAATATTCCCTTTTTGGAATACGTCCAGATCTAGACATAGCCATTTTTGGCAGTGGCTAGAATAGGCAAGTTTTGACTTATAAGAGCATGTGGTGTTTTTCGAGTTGAGTTTTGGGAGTTTTACAAATGCAAACATATGAGTATGATATATGATTTTGGTGTAGATTTTCCCAAGGAATCCAATGGTGTAGTTTGTTTTCACTTTTGAGCAGTTTGCAAAATTGCTATTTTTTTGGTGAGGTGGCCTTTTGTTATTTCTATATGAATTAATCCGTGCATGCTTTGGTAGATGTTCCAACATGAATGTCGTATAGTTTTGTGGGCACTAGGCCCTGGTATTTTCCTTTGCCATGATTAGCTTGTGTGTTAGTGGGTATCTTGCTACAAAGTAGCTAAGAAAAGTTTTTATTGTCACATGCTAAATATTTCTAAGTGTTGAGAATCTGTAATTTTCTTCCCATGTTATGTGGATGATTCCCATGGATATAGTGCTCCTTTGGAGTTGGTCCAGTGCCATGAAATGTTGTGCTTGTCACCCTCTATCATTTGTTGCCTTTACCTTTCCAAATGGTTAATTCATCTTGTAGGTATATCTTGTCAAAGATGCTATATTGAAACAAACTGTTGCTATTCTCTTGGTGAAATTTGTCTAAGTCTGAGAATCTATAGTTATTTTCATGCCATGTTTAGGGGATGCTACCAAGTGACCTGTGATGTTTTAGCTCAAGCTCAGTGCTAGTGTTTTGTAGTATATGTTGTCCTCTGTCATCCTCCTAAGTTTCATGCCTTGAAATGATCTCTAGCATAGTTGTTTGCTACTGTCAAGTTGCTATCAAGTTAACTCAGATTCCAGAAAACTAGGATTTTCACTAAGTCCCTGAAATCTGTTTCAACATGCCATCTTGTGAGCTTCATTGCTATTGATCCATGCTACCTATTAAGTTTCTGTAGATAGATGATTTGTCAAGCTTGTTGTATACTTCCTGTACATGCTTTGGTTGTGGTTTAAAGCTTGTTGTAGCTCTTGATACATGTGTTAAAACATGACATGTTGCTATTTGTGGATAGATTGTGTGTAGAATTGTTTTGTGATATGTGGGAGCTACACTCGAGTGTTTTGTGTGATTTTTGGGTCTATTCTTGTTGGTTTTTAATTCCCTATCTAGTGGCATCCTTGGAATATCAAGGAATATCCCAGGTCCTTCTCCATCTTTGCATTTGTCTTCGTTAACGTCCGTAACTTGCCGTGAGAGTACCGTGAGCTACGTTACTCCGTTCGCAACGTTCTACATGTGCATTTGCATCGATTTTGCATGACACATCCATATTTTCCATGTTCATGCATGTTCATACAACTAAACATGTGGTTCTGTCCAGAATACTAAACAACTTAATATTTGCATGTGGAACATGACTATCTTAGGTTGCCATGTCAAATGCACTAATTTGGACATGCATCATCTTGTTTGTGCATTGCCTATTGGCTGTATGTTTATTTGATGCTGTTTCTCGTTGGGTAGACACGAGTGTTGAGCCTGAGGACGAGGATCCAGGAGAGTACAACTATGAGGACCTAACTCTTTGTCCCTCCGAAGAACCAACACGCAAGATGACCATACCCAAATCCCGACAATACTTTTTCTTTGCTAGATGTCTCGCTCTTATCGTTACGCTTTTGTTACCTATCTCTTACATGTCAAGCCTCCTACATTGCCATGAAAGCCTCTAACCCCTCCACTTCCTAGCAAACCTTGTTTGGCTAAGTTATCACTGCTCAGCCCCTCTTATAGCGTTCTTAGCTGCAGGTGTAGGTTGTTTTCCATGTGATAACATGGATATCCGGAGATATCACAATATTATTTTCTATTTAATTTAATGAACCTATATATTTTGGTAGAGTGGAAGGCTTGGCCTTTTGCTTGGTGTTTTGTTCCACTTTTGCCGTCCCTAGCTACTTGTTACCGGTGTTATGTTCCAAATTTTGCGCCCCTAACATGCTCGGGGTTGTTATGGGGACCCCCTTGATTATTCGATTGAGATTAAAGCTTGTCTGGCAAGACCCAACTTTGGTACTACATTTTATTAACAACCTAATAAAATGCATAGGGCTTTGCAACCCCGTGGATAATTAATCAACAACCCATGCCGGTGCTCCTCATGAGTGTTGGTCCAACCCAGAGCAGCTTATTAACGCCGCCCGGGGCAACTCGATGATTGGCATGGTAACCATCGCTCACCCGTCGTGTCCTGAGAACGAGATACGCGACTCTTATCGGGTTCGTCGACACGTCAAGCGGTCTTGCCGAACTTGTTTTACCGTTCTCGAATGTCTTGCTCGAGGAATTCCGATCTTTCTTCGGGATATCTCGAGGTGGCGGTTTTCCAGTGGAATTGCTTAGGAAGATCACGAGATTTGTGGTCGAGGTTATTCCTGTGGCGTGTGGTTAATTTGTGATGGATGAGTTGGAGCACCCCTGCAGGGTTTAATCTTTCGGAAATCCGTGGCCGCGGTTATGTGGCAACTTGGAAATTTGTTTAACACCTGGTGGTAGCAAACTTGAAGTAAACTCAAAAATAATACACCAACTGTGTGCGTAACCGTGATTGTCTCTGCTCATGAACATGAACCGGGAGAGAACACAGTGGGGTTATTTTTGACGTAAGTAGGTGTTCAGGATCACTTAGTGATTATGCTAGTTCTCGACCGTTATGCGTAGGCCACCACATTTACTTCTTATCATCGTGAGTTAGCCACTCAAATAAATGCTTAGGTGCTTGCTGCAACCTCACCACTTACCCTTCCTCACCCAAGAGCTTATATAGTTTCGGTACGCGGGTTACAAGATTGTTGAGTCCCCGTGGCTCACAGATTACAACACTACATGTACAAGTACCGACGATGACTACCATGTTGAGGCGTGGCAGCTCCAATGGGAGTATGATGAAGAATGTGGCCGGATGTATGTTACGTACCATGATGAGTAGAGAGGCAACGTGGTCGTGATCCCTGGGGCAGCAAGGCAGTCTCATTGCATCTTTTGCCGTTTGATTTCGTCCGTAGCCGGACCCTGCTTTTATGGATGTATGTATCAATGCTTTGAGTGACATTGTAATTTAGCATGTGGCAAGTGTAAGCCAATCTATTATACTCTTCTCTTCATTAAATGTATGCAATGATGCTGTACTTGCAAAACGCTTAGATGCGCTTCTATCCCCTTCAAGGACCTCAAGCCTTATTGGGATAGAACCGCATCTTGGTCATTATATGTATACTCTTTATTGGAGAAGTTAATGAGAAGTTGGGAGTCGCCCTTGATGGTGAAGCGCTAAATCCCCAAGGCAGTCGCGGCCTTGAGGCCGGCGATGAGGTCCTCGTACTCCACGATGTTGTTGGAGACCTTTTCACCATGCTCGAAACAGAGTTGCACAACGTAGTGGAGCTTGTCCCCCGTCGGGGAGATGAGCACGACTCCGGCCCCTGATCCCATGCGCGTGAAGGCTCCATCAAAATGCATGGTCCAACCCTCAGGTGCCTCGTCACCAGGGGTGAGGGACTGGCTCTTGTCCAGCCCCCGATCAGGAGCGTCCGTCCATTTTGCCATGAAGTCTGCTAGGGCCGCCCTCTTGATGACCCTGGTCGTGCTAAACTCTATATTGAAGGCATGTAACTCAATGTTCCACTCAGCAACTCTCCCTGCCGCGTTGGGGTTGTGCAACACCTCTCCAAGGGGTACGCGGAGACGACCTTGATGGGATGTCCCTGGAAGTAGTGGTGCAACTTCCTCGAAGCGACAAGAAGTGCGAGCAAGGACTTCTGTTGCATGAGGTAGCGTGCGTGTGCATCCCGCAGTACTGTACTGACATAGTACACTGGGTGCTCGACGAGGGTGAGGCCTCCCGCAGCGCCCTGCTCTGCAGCGGGCTCATGAGGTTTGAGTGCCTCGAGGGCCGTCGGAGCGGCTGGGGCCTCACGAGGCTCGAGTGCCTCGGGGGCTGTCGGAGTGGTCGGGGCCTCTGGAGCACCATCTTGAGGAGGAGTGGGCTCCTTGATATCCTACGAGTCGCCTTGCTTCATGACTGGGGGTCCGCCTGCGCCTGACGATCTAGCGCGCGTGTTGGCTCACTCCTCCCTGACCGCCACCAACACAACGCTGGCGGAGTGCAGGGTGGCAGCCAGGTATAACAATAGGGGCTCCTAGGGATGAGGCACCACCATTACTGTCTAGCTCGTGAGGTATCGCTTGAGTTATGCAAAAGCCGCATTTGCCTCCGGAGTCCACTCAAAGGGGCCCTTCCTCTTCATAATCTTGAAGAACGACAGGGCCCGCTCGCTGAGCTTGGAGATGAAGCGCCTCAAGGAGGTCACGCACCCTGCCAGCTTCTGCATTTCCTCGAGGTTCTGAGGCACGCTCATCTTGTCTATAGCCTTGATTCTATGGGTACGCCTCGATTCCCTGGTGCGACACCAGGAAACCGAGCAGCTTGCCCGACGGGTCCCCAAAGACGTATTTCTCGGGGTTAAGCCTCAGGTTCACCTTCCTCAGGCTGGCGAATGTATCCTCCAAGTCCTCGATCAGGGTCCTGGCTTCTCGCGACTTAACCACAATGTCATTGACGTAAGCTTCTGCGTTCTTCCCGAGTTGCTGCCCCAGGGCGATGTGCATCAGCCGCTGGAAGGTTGCTTTGGCGTTCCAAAGTCCGAAGTGCATGCACGTGTAGAAAAACACACCGCACGAAGTGAGGAAGGACGTCTTCTCGATGTCCCCCACCGCCATTTTGATCTGATGGTAGTCTGAGAAAGCGTCCAGGAAGCACAGGAGGTCGCACTCGGTGGTGGAGTCCACAATATGATCGATCCGTGGCAGCAGGAATGGGTCCTGAGGACATGCTTTGTTGAGGCTCGCGAAGGCGATGCACATATGCTCCTTCCCACACTTCTTTTGGATGACTACCTGGTTGGCTAGCCACTCCAGGTACCGCACCTCCCGGATGACTCCGGCTTCCTTTAGCTTGCCAACTTCTTGGGTGATGAACGCCTGCTTCTCCAGAGCCCGCCTCCTCGCCTTTTGCTTCACCGGGCACGCATTGGGACAAACCATGAGGTGGTTCTGGATTACATCCCTCGGGACCCCCACTAGGTCAGAAGCGCTCCACACGAATGCTTCCTTGTTCGCGCAGAGGAAGGCCACCAATGCCTCCTCCTCCTCCTGAGGCAGTCTGGCACCGATGGTGAAGGTAGGGCCAGGGTTCCATTTGTCCACGGGCACCAACTTCGTCTCTCCCTGGTCCTGGGAGAACAACTGCTTCTTCTTCACCGGCGCGACGTCGATGGCGTTCCCAGCGTCCTCCATGGCCTGCGCGGCGTCCCCAGCATTGGGGCATGCTGCGGCCGCCGCTTTGTAGGCGAGATTGAGTGCGTGGGATGCGTCCTTGGCATTTCCGACGACGGTGAGGATGCCGTCGCTCCCAGGCATCTTGACGACGTTGTAGCCCGAGTGCGTTGCTACCATGAACTGGGCGAGGGCGGGGTAGCCAAGTATTGCGTTGTAAGGGAGGTGGATGTGGGCGACGTTGAAGTCGATCTGCTCGGTGCGGAAGTTGGAGCGGGTGCCAAAGGTGACGGGGAGGCATACCCAACCCATGGGAGCAACGGACCCCCCAACCACTCTGGAGAAGGGCTTTGAAGGTGCGAGTTGGTCATGGGACACCTGTAGTGTGTTGAAGGCATCCATGGAGAGGACATTGAGGTTGGCACCACCGTCTATGAGGGTCCTGATGACGGCCACGCCATTTATGGTTGACATGCACAACATGGGAAGCATTCTGGCGGCCGCCATTGTCCTAGGATGGTCGTCGGGGCCGAAGGTGATGTCGGTCTCTGGCCATGTCTGAGGCGGCGGGGACTCGGGCCATGGCCGAATCGTGCCTGTGTGGCAGAAGAACTGCTTGACCTGGCGGTTGGATGCGGGCACTTGCGATCCGCCAAGGATGCACGCGACCGCGAGGCTGGCCTTGCGAGCCATGGCACCACCATGCGCCAAGGGATGCCTAGCTTCAGGGGTCTTGTCCATCATGGGGTCGACGAATCGGGGCTCGACTGTCGCCGTGAGTGGGGAAGCTTCGACATGCCCCCTACATGACGCACCAAATGTCGGATCTCGGGATCCACAAAACCCAAGGAAGTTCTAACACAGGGGCGTGTGCGAAGATCCCTAATGTCCTCACCCCACCTAGCTCACAACTCGATGGTTTAGACGATGAACTCACACGATGACGAGGAAGAAGTTTGTACACGATGATTTACCCAGGTTCGGGCCGCTGCGAAGCATAAAACCCTACTCATGCTTTGGTGGATTGCCTCACGAGGAGGTTTGTGGATGAACAAGTATAGTGGTGAGTTGCCTCATGAGGACGTTCTGGTGGTCTTGCCTCTCTTTCTTTGTCTCCCCCTCTATGGAGCAGCCTAGCCTCTATTTATAGTGGCACGGGTCCTCTTCCCTTATCGCTATTGCTGGAAGGGATCCCACAATGGCAAAATTCGAAGGGGGATAAGGGGTACATCTTTATGCTGACGAAAGGTGGTCTTCGCCTGCAAGGTAGCTGTTGATGATGCAGAGGTGGGCTCGGCGATGCCATCCGTCCTGCAGGTTTTGGGGTCATCGTGAATGGAAACCTTTGGGTGATGCTTTGGGAACCCGCATACGTTCTTGCTCCCTTTGCACCAAAGGGGAAACTGTACCGCCTGGCGCACTGGCGCTCGCCTGTCCCGCCTTACGTCATCTCTAGCCTCCCGAGGCCAAGTACTGCATAGAGATCTCCGCCGCTCCGGAGGGGGCCTGAGGAGGCTTATCCCTCGTAGGTCTTGGTGCTGCTTCCCTCGCGAGCTCAGGGCCTCTCGTGAGGGCCTTCTCTTGAGCAGGGTCATGCTGGGCCGTGCTTGGCTTGACGAAGTGGGCCATGCCTTGGGCCGCAGGCAGGCGGGTCTAGGTAGCCCCGTCCCCAGAACGCTGACGGCCCGCTCCTGCCGAGCTCGCCCGCAACAACAGCCGCCGGACCCATGCTAGTGCCCAATGGAGCATCACCGCCATCGCACGTCGCTCACCTCCTGCCGCTGCCGCACCCCGTCTCTGAACCACCATGCTGCCTCGCCCTGCCTCCAACGTGGGTGTCCCTAAACGCTGCCTCGACCCACACCGCCAGCCGCCTAGCGCCCCCTCGCTAGCTCTCCTCCGCGCCGCCGCCTCATCATGCCATCGCCGCTCTCCCGTGCCATCCCGAGCTCAGCACCAGTGTCGCCATCATCGACCGCTGCTTGCCGTTGCCCCCAAGTCTAGCTGGATCCGATGGGATCCGGACATGGAGGCCTCCTCCTCACGTCCCGAGCCGTCGTTAGTCGCCATTAGCCACCGTTGACCCACGACTAGGACCGTGCCGTCCCGGGACCACGTCGCTCGCCCATACAAACGCTGGCCGCGCCCGGACCTGTATCGCTCCATCCCACTAGATCTCCCCATCCAGTTTGCCCCAAGGTAAAAAAACAACCAAGTCCCTAGATTTTTACTTGATGGATGCGTTCTATGTGGCTTGTAGCCGTTGAACCGTGCATAGGCTCTAAATGATCCTTACATGTAAATTGACCAACAAGTTGTGCTCTATATGATGGTGTAATTTGCATGCATGATAGAATCCATTTGATTTCTAAAATCTCTGTTGCAAAAGTGCTTTATGAACTAAACTGCTTAAACTATTATTTATTCAAACTGGCGTGGACGATTGAATCTAATTCATGAGTGATATGCATGTGGTTCCTTCATGAGTTTTGTTATCTGCTATGTCTAATTTGATGCCATGTCATTTCTTGCCATGCCAAACATCAGTAGCATGTCAATTTCCTGCACTTAATTGGTCTTCGTGATAAAACTATTAACGATAAGTATCATTTTGCAAAAATCATAGTAAATGATCCATGCATCCATGAATTTGTTCCAATGGAGTAAAATGAAGATTGCCATGTTGACTTATTGTGCATACCATTTTCATAAATTGTAAAATTGCTAAACCTACTGTTTCGTGCACCCCAAAACAGCATCATGAAATAACTGTTTTACATCCCATACTTCCACCAAGTCTGAAACTGCTGTGTTTAAACTTGTCAAGTTTCCTTGATGAATGCCCTTGATCTAGAGGTAATTTGAAGGTGTTCAGTAAACACGATTTGCTATTCATCATATATAATATCACCCCATGCCAAGTTTTCCCACTAAAACCTCTCATAGCATATTTAAAACTTGCCCTCAACATGTCATTCCAATGTTTCTCCTTGCATAAAACTGTGATTTTTCACCAAGTCCCTAATCTGGACAGAAACTTTGCATCTTGTGAATATCATATGAATTCGTACATGATGCCTATGGAAATGATCTTTATAAGAATTGTGAAGCATCTTAGGTGTACTACAACATCATGTCATTCGTTTTCATGTTAGCATCATGTAGCATCATGTTTTATTGCTCCCAAGTAGGCATCTCACTACTTTTTGTAGATTCTAATTAGAACTTGTGTTGTTTGAATACTTGTGAACTGTGCCTCTGTTTCAATCATGCCCTACATGAAACATGTTTGTAATCGCTTTTAGTTTCATAGTACCATATTGCATTCATATTCAAATGTTTATGGTGGTTGTTTGCATGCACTTTGTATTCATGTCATGTTAAACCTATGTGGGTTATATCTTTTGGGCCGTAGCTCCATTTTAAATGATCTATATATGTAAATTGATTAGAATGACGTGTAGAATCACATGGTGCATTTTTTACTATTTAATAAATATTAAATATGTTTAAGTTGTACAATACCAAATTCTAAATTTAAATACGGGGTCGTTTCGGAAATACTATATGTTGTTTTCAACCTCATTTAAAATGCCTAGATAGATAATTTAATTATGCTTCACCTCTTTCCATGATAATTTTTTAAAAACTGGTTGTGTACCAAAACAAGTGGGAACTAAGTAGTTCAAATGTGAAGTTTCGTCAATATGTAACTCGTTGTATATTGAGCTTCACTTAATGTGTAGTATTTGTTTGTTGCACTCTTGCCATGTGATGCATAATACAATGGACATGCATCATACTTGATTGTGCATCATGCCATGAATTGTTGTGGTGTTTGCCATGTTATTTGTTTGTTTCCGGATTGCTTCTCCTCGCTAGATTTCCGAAACCATTTCGGAGTGTGAGGATTCGTTCCACTACGCCTATTCGTCTACTTCACTGATTCGTTCTTCTTCCAAGTGGGATTACAGGCAAGATTATCATCACACTGGATACCACTACTATCATTTCCATGCTAGTTGTCTCGATTCTATAGCTATGTCTTGCTACCTACCACATGTTTGTAAAGCCTGCAAAAATGTCATGATAAACCTCTAACCCTCCACATCCTAGCAGACCGTTGTTTGGCTAAGTTACCGCCTGCTCAACCCCTCTTATAGCATTGCTAGTTGCACGTTGTTACGTCTCCAACATATCTATAAATTTTTCTTGTTCCGTGTTGTTATATTATCAATCTTGGATGTTTTACAATCATTTTATAGAAACTTTATATCTTTTTTTGGGACTAACCTATTGACATAGTGTCAGTTGTTGTTTTTGCTTGTTTTTTACTTCACAAAAAATCAGTACCCAATGAAGCCCAAACACCGTGTAAATTTTTGGAGAATTGTTTTGGACCAGGAGACACCAGATGGGCCAGACAAGTGCTAGAGAGGAGGCCCGAGGTGGGGAACACCCACCAGGGTGGGCCAGAGGCCCCTGGCGTGGCCTGGTGGGTGGTGCCCACCTCGGGACCCCCCTCCACTGACTATCGCCTCTAAAAATTCACAAATATTCGGAAAACCTTAGGGGAGTCGATGAAACACAATTCCAGCCGCCGCAAGTTCCAGAACCTCAAGATCCAATCTAACACCATCATGAAGGGGTTCATCTTCATCATAGGTGCCTCTCCGATGATGCATGAGTAGTCCACCATAGACTTACGTGTCCCTAGGCTATAGCCAGATGGCTTCCTCCCTCTCTTATGATTCTCAATACAATGGTGTCTTGGAGATCTATTAGATGTAATGACTTTTGCGGTGTGTCTGTTGGGATCCGACGAATTTTGGGTTCATGATCAGTTTCTATCCATGAATATGATTTGAGTCTTCTTTGATCTCTTATTTGAATGATTACTTATAGCCTCGTATTTCTTCATCAAATCTTTGCTTTAGTTAGGCCAACTAGATAAATTTTTCTTGCCATGGGAAGAGGTACTTTGTGATGGGTTCGATCTTGCGGTGTTCTTTTCGAGTGATAGAAGGGGAAACAAGGCACGCATGTATCATTGACATTAAGGATAATAAGTGGGGTCTATTCCTACATGAATAGATCTTGTCTACATCATGTCACTGTTCTTATTGCATTACTCTGTTTCTCCATGAACTTAATACACTAGATGCATGCCGGATAGCGGTCGATGTGTTAAGTAATAAAAGTAGATGCAAAATCAGTTTGCTCTACTTGTATTGAACGTGATGCCTATATAATGATCATTGCCTGGATATCATTGTGATTATTTGATCTTCTATCAATTGCCCAACAATAATTTATTCACCCACCATGCGCTATACTCATGAGGGAAGCCACTAATGAAACCTACGCCCCCCAGGTATACTTTTCCAATATATTGCTTTCCGATCTACTATTTTGTCGTTTTGTTTTCAGATATATTAATCCAAAAAAACCAAGAATACGTTGCTTCACTTTTTGTTTACTTATTTTATTTTATGTTCGTGCGAGATCTATTTGCCAAAACTATCACTACCTAATCTATCTCTTTATCGTTGAGAGCTTGACAACCTCTCTTACGCGTCAAGTTGCAAGTATTTGTTATTTGTGTGTAGGTGCTATTTACATAGGTTCTTGATCTTCCTCTATGGATTGATACCTTGGTTTCATAACCGAGGGAAATACTTACCGTTGCTATGGTGCATCATCCCTTCCTCTTTGGGGAAATACCGACGCAGTCTCAAGCCACGTCACACATGCATGTGCATCCATGTGATAACATGGCTATCTTGGGATATCACATTATTATTGCTATTTAATTTAATGCATCTATACATTGGTAAAGGGTGGAAGGCTTGGACTGTTGCTTGGTGTTTTCTTCCACTCTTGCCGCCTTAGTTTCCGAGTATCGGTGTTCTGTTCCATATTGAGCGCTCCTAACATGCTTGGGGTTGTTATGGGGACCCCCTTGATTTTCGTTTTGGGATAAAACTCTTCCAGCAAGGCCCAACCTTGGTACTATATTTGCCTAACAACTATTAAAATTGCATAGTGAGTAGCTACCCCATGGATAATTAATCAACAACCCGGGACAGTGCTCCTCATGAGTGTTGATCCAAAATGGCAGTAGCCGGGGCCACCAACAGGTTTGCCAGGTGGAAACTTAGCCAATCCAATATTTTCCCGAGAACAAGATATGTGGCTCCTATCACGGTGTCGACATGTCAGGCGGTCTTGCTGGATTTGTTGTACCTTTACCGAATGTCTTGTGCACCGGATTCTGAGGATACTATGGGCTATCCCGCGGTTGAGGTTTTCCACCACAGCTTGTGGCTAGTTTGTGATGGATGAGTTGGAGCACCCCTGTAGGAGTAAATCATTCTGAAATCTGTGCCCACTATTATGTGGCAACTTGGAAATTTTATAATACCCGATATTAGAAAACTTGAAGCAAATCCAATTAAAATACACCAACCGTGTGCGTAACCGTGATCATCTCTTTTCAAGGGAGTTGGGAAAAGAACACAGTGGAGTTATGTTTGACTTGTCAATAGTTTTTCATGATCACTTCTTGATCATTAATAGCTCATGCCCATTTATGCGTAGATCACTCTTCTTATTCTTGTATTCGTAAGTTAGCCAGATATAAAATGCTTAGTGCTGCTACAACCTTACCACTTAACCATACCTCACCCATTAAGCTTTGCTAGTATTGATACCCTTGGTCATGAGATTGTTGAGTCCCCATGGCTCCTAGATTCCTACAACAATAGATGCAGGTACATGTAATGCGATGATTTGACATGAGCATGATGATTGTTCTATTTGGAGTATTCTTCTTCTTCATCGATCATAGGACGGGTTCCGGGTCAGTAGCCTGGGATTAGTGCAACAACCCGAGACCGACGCTCCACATGCCTACCAATTATTTCGAGTTTCCTTGTGTGATTTATGTGTTTGTCGCATTCATTATCGCATCATTCACATTGCATCGACACTCCCTCTCCATAATTGTTTCAAAACTTGCATCCGTCCATAGTTGTCGGTTCTTTCCGTTGTCGCCATCGACCATCTCGAGACCAAACACACTCGCCCGCGCCCGCGACATCATCATAATATTGCTTTTAAAAGTTTTAGAATCAAAATTAAATCTAGAAGGGAGGGGGTGATTAGACTACTTGACCAAATAAAAATTCTACCTTTTCCAAATTTTAGTCGTGGGCAGATTTTAGCAATGATAGCAAGTCAAGCACACCCTACACATGCAAGTCTAAGAGTATAGCACCAGAAAGTAAAGACAAACACATGCAGTAGAGGGTAGGGTTAGAAGATCAAACACAATTGTAGACACGAAGATTTTCCCATGGTTCCAATAGGCGACGCTATTGTACATCCATGTTTATGGAGTCTTCAACCCACGAAGGGTAATGGTTGCGAGAGTTCATGAGGCTCCACCCATAAGGGTCCACGAAGTAGCAACCTTGACTATTCCATAATGGCTTCCATCCACAAAGGATTAGACTCACTATGTGTAGATCTTCACGAAGTAGGCGATCTCCCCCGTACAAACTTCTTGGTTCAACTCCACAACACAAAGTAGGAGGCTCCCAAGCAACACCTAACCAATCTAGGAGGCACCACCCTCCCAAAGGTAATAGGGTTGATAGTGATGATGAACTCCTTGCTCTTGTGCTTCAAGATGATAGATTCCTCAACACTCAATCACTCTCTCACATATTTGGCTTGGTAGAAGATATTGATTGGGTGGAAAGCAACTTGGGGAGGCTAGAAATCAAGATCCATATGGTTGTAGTGGATGATGTTGATCTCAACACAAGGGTAGGTGGTTCTCTCTCAAAAATTTGGATATGGGAAGTGGGGAACTATTCTGAGTGCTTCTGTTTTGAGTGGGATGTGGTGGAGGGGTATATATAGGCATCTCCAAAAATCCAACCGTTACAACATTATTAACAAACACGGTGAAACCAAATAAAATCTCGGTTGTACCGATCTATTCAAAATGTGGCAACTTTGGGAATCTCGGTGAGACCACATGACATTCTTGGTGGTACAGAAATGAGTGGTCGAGGGCAGTTTCCAAACTCGGTGAGACCGAAATACAAAACTCGGAAATTCCAATTCCATGAAATCAGTCACCCGAATCGTGGTCACCAAAACTTGGTTGCACTGATGCAACACTTGGTTGTACCGAGATGTTAGGGTTTGGGTAGGGTTCTCTCTGGGGAGAAATCGATAGAGCCGAATGAGAAAATTTGGTGGCACCGATTTTGTGTAGATGGGTTTTGACAGAGTATTTTTGTGGGAGAGTTTGTGGGTGTTTTTGATGGCTAGCACTTGTGTACATGGAGCAATTTGTTCACCAATATTACCTTACTCCCTTTTAATAGTATTGGCTTTCCCTTGGACTCAAAGTGATTTCTCACAAAGTAAAAAGAGAGTCTTCTAGCTTGAAGCTTTTCCAATCCATTCCTTGCATCTTGGGGTCTCCTCACAATCTATAGCCATCCCATCATTGTACTTTTCCTGATATATACTTAGTGGAAACATGAATCCAATGAGATGTATGTTGTTATTATTTACCAAAACCACCAAGGGAGCAAATGTGCTTTCAATATCCCCCCATTTTGGTAATTGATGACAACATATAGATCAAAGCTTTGACATATGATAAAATCAATGGATAAAATGATCGCTTTGAGAAATATGTGATAAGCAAGCCCCCCTAAATTTGTGCACTATTTTGAATTTATGCCTGAATGCAAATGCACAATTGATTAGGTTCATGGGGCACTCTTCCATGTCATATACAACTTGGTGGTGTGTGAGAATAATATGAATGAACAACATAGCACAACAAATCAAGCAAGAAGTGAATGGTCATCTCATAAGCATCTCAAAAGATAAGACGTAGTAGCAACGCATAAGAAGTGCATGATCAAACACCAACAAGTTTAACACAAACGATCAACCAAAATGATTTAAAGTTTTAGAGAGCGATAAAAATAAACTCTCTCTCTCTCTCTCTCTTAAAGCCCTATGATCTATACAACTTCTCCCCCGTTGGCAACAGGTTACCAAAAAGTTCAAAGGTATAGGACTAATCATCTCTTTGGGGTAGATCTCCTCTGGTTGTTGATGTAGGAGTCGAGAGAACCGCTTCTGGGAAGACTTCTGCAGATGTCAAGGAAGGGGTTGGAGTAGACACTGTAGGTGCTGGTGGAGCTCGTGGAACTGAAGGAGCTGCAACAGGAGCTGATGAAGATGGTCTCATCTCTGGTGCTGGCACTGATAACCCACAAGTATAGGGGATCGCAACAGTTTTTGAGAGTAGAGTATTCAACCCAAATTTATTGATTCGACACAAGGGGAGCCAAGAATATTCTCGAATATTAGCAGCTGAGTTGTCAATTCAACCACACCTGAACGACTTAATATCCACAACAAAGTATTCAGTAGCAAAGTAGTATGGAAGTAACTATAACAGTGGCAAAAGTGATAGTAGTAGTTTTGTAGTGTTTGTAACAGTAGCAATGGAAAAGTAACTTAGCAAAGATCAATATATGGAAAGCTCATAGGCAATCGATCAGTGATGGATAATTATGTCGGATGACATTCATCATGCAACAATTATAACATAAGGTGACACAGAACTAGCTTCAACTCATCAATGTAATGTAGGCATGTATTCCATATATAGTCATACATGCTTATGGAAAAGAACTTGCATGACATCTTTTGCCCTACCCTCCCGTGACAGCGGGGTCCTATTGGAAACTAAGGGATATTAAGGCCTCCTTTTAATAGAGAACCAGACCAAAGCATTAGCACTTAGTGAATACATGAACTCCTCAAACTACGGTAATCACCGGAAAGAATCCCAGTTATTGTCACCCTAGGGGACGCGGATCATAACTCGTAATAGGTGTCCACAACTTGCAAGATAGGATCAAGAACACATATATATTCATGAAAACATAATACGTTCAGATCTGAAATCATGGCACTCGAGCCCTAGTGACAAGCATTAAGCATAGCAAAGTCATAGCAACATCAATCTCAAAACATAATGGATACTAGGGATCCAACCCTAACAAAACTAACTCGATTACATGATAAATCTCATCCAACCCATTAGCGTCCAGCAAGCCTACAATGAGATTACTCATGAATGGTGGAGAGCATCATGGAATTGGTGATTAAGGATGGTTGGTGATGACGAGGGTGTCGATTTCCCCTCTCCGGAGCCCAAAACGGACTCCAGATCTGGTCTCCCGAGGAAGAACAGGAGGTGGCCGCGTCTCCATATCGTGAAACGCGATGAACTCTTATCTTTTTATTTTTTCTCCCAGAATAGGAATATATAGGAGTGGAAACAAGGTCGGAGGAGCAGCAGGGGGCCCACAAGCCTGCCCGGCGCGCCCTAGGGGGTGGGCGCGCCCACCAGGCTTGTGGCCAGGTGGTGGGCCCCCTGTAGTTGATTCTTTTGCCAATATTTTTTATTAATTCCAAAAACAATCTTCGTAAATTTTCAGGTCAATCCGAGAACTTTTATTTCTGCACAAAAATAATACCAAGGCAATTCTGCTGAAAACAGCGACAGTCCGGGTTAGTTCCATTCAAATCATGCAAATTAGAGTCCAACACAAGGGAAAAAGAGTTTGGAAAAGTAGATACGTTGGAGACGTATCAACTCCCCCAAGCTTAAACATTTTCTTGTCCTCAAGCAATTCAGTTGATAAACTAAAAGTGATAAAGAAAAACTTTTACAAACTCTGTTTGATCTTGCTGTTGTAAATATGTCTAACTTATGTTCAGATTTTCAGCAAAGATTATAGACTAACCACATTCACAATAACATTTAGGTCACACATTTACTCATATCAATGGCATAATCACCTAGCAAGCAATAATAATAAGTCTTGGATGACAATAGTTTTATCAAAACAATCATGATACAAGTATCTCGCTAGCCCTTTCTGAGACCGCAAAACATAAATGCAGATCACCTCTGGAGAACAAGGACTGACTAAACATTGTAATTCATGGTGAGAGAGATCCAGTCATGCTCATACTCAATATCAATTGATAGCAGGGCATACAAATGATGATGGTGCTCTCTAACTGGTGCTTTTTATAAGAGGATGATGACTAAACAATAAAGTAAATAGATAGGCCCTTCGCAGAGGGAAGCATTGATTTCCAGAGGTGCCAGAGCTCAAGCTTTTAAAATAGAGATAGGTAATGATTTTGGAGCGGTATGCTTTCATTTCTCACATAATGACCAAGAGGTTTTCAATATCTTCCATGCTAGATACATTATAGGCGGTTCCCAAATAGAATGGTAAAGTTTTTACTCCCCCTCCACCAATCAGTCACACTCCACGGCGGGCTGAATCCACGGGTACCGTTCATACAAACAGAATCCTGGGGAAGTTTTGTTTAATTATAATTTGCTTTTTATTTCGAGCCTGGAACCGGGCATCCCGATTACCAGCCACTTTCTCATGAATGATAGTGAATCAACACATATCGTGAGAATAACCCACCTAGCATGCAAGATATTGACAACCCCAGTCGCCACATGAGTGATTTGGGCATACAAAACATAATATTTATTTGAAGGTCTAAAGTTTAGCACATGCAAATTTACTCGGAACGGGAGGTAAATACCGCATATAGGTAGATATGGTGGACTCATAGGGAACAACTTTGGGTTTATTGAGATGAATGCACAAGCAGTATTCCCACTTAGTTCAAGTGAAGGCTAGCAAAAGATTGGGAAGCGACCAACTGGAGAGCGACACAGTCATCAACATGCTTTGAGATTAACCAACATTGAATGCAAGCATGAGTAGGATATAATTCACTATGAACATAAACATCATGGAGGCTATGTTCATTTGTTTCAACTACATGCGTGAACATGTGCCAAGTCAAGCCACTTGAATCATTCAAAGGAGGATACCATTCTATCATACTACATCACAACCATTTTAATGAGCATGTTGGCACTCAAGACAAACCATTATCCACCCTTAGCTAATTAAGCATGACATGAATAACTATAATCTCTAATTGTCATTGCAAACATGTTCAACCCATAATGTACTGAATTCGGAACGAGGGTTGGGTTATCCTTTCTACCCGAGGAAGCAACATGTGCTAAAGGTGCAACCTTCTAGAAAGTAGAGCTCTCCTGCAAAAACATGTGATAAGGAACGGCGGATCACAATGATTTGATAAAAGACAATAAAAATTAGTCAATACCGAAGGTGTCAGGTTGTGTAGATAAAATGGAACCAAGCTGGTAACACTGCATTGCTCTTTTGTGTCATAAAAGAATCTCTTCGTCTCCTTGTTAAGGGTGTCATCGACCAGGTCTTCATGAGAGAAGCGTTGAGGGTTAGATGAGGTGCCTAAGTACTTGCACATTAAGTTGTCCCTCACACTAATAGGCTAGATCCGCCAATTTAGCCAACAACGGATTAGATCAATACCAGTCAAGCCATGTGCAGTCAGAGCCCTCAATTTTGGATGACGAGGAGCCAATGGAGCACTCTCTTCATCTGTTAGCCAACGCAGAAATTTCACCTTGCTGCTGAGTCTTTCCAATCTGAAACCAGACTAGGGTTTTCTCCCTCAAGTATAGTATTCTTACAGTAAAACTAGATCTTGTTCCATCCTTTGGGATGACACGCCAACTTTGATTCAAGAAAGGCCATGTTCTTTCTCTTCTAAATTGTAACCCCGCCAAGTTCGCATACAACACCATTCTTTACTGCAATTTGATGATTGAGATAGAAAAATTCCCTAAAAAGGGTCACAGGCGGCTCGACCTGGAGATATACCTCAAATAATACTTGGAATTGACATATGTTGGTCATGGAATTTGGACTGATGTCTTGAGGCCTGAGTTTGAAGAAGTGCAGAAGATCCCTAAAAAACTTTGAGGCGGGGGGACAAAAGCCTCTGCACAGATGATCAGTGAATACAACAACTTCTCCTTGCTGCGGCTGTGGGTACGACTCCTCTTCGGGAGCCCGCCACTCTATGACACTTCAAGCCGGCAAGAAACCTTGATCCACAAGGTTATCTAAGGTGAGCTTGGATTCTTTGGTTTTGGCCCAGTTACATGCTTTGGAGTTCTTTGGAGCCATGGCGAGTTATGAAGCAATTATAAAGGCAATGAGAAAAATGAGCCGGCGCAAATCATAAGTTGCCTATACTGGTTTGCTATTTTAAGTCGGCAAAAATCAAAGAAAGTTGAAGACATACTTCTACAACACTTAGCAAAATATATTGGTTTACAAAAAGGTTTCTACGATGGTTTTCTTTTGGATAGATTTAACGAAAAGGGGAAAAACAATAAAATATGTATTCTTACATACGGAAAGACCGAAACTACGACCTTCAAAGGACGGCCTCGGTGGCCCATTTTAGATCTATTTTTGAGGAAAACAAGGCGGAGGCCATACTAAAGCTATGTAATAGTAAATAAATCAAGCATGTGGATCTGCAAACCACATATCCGACGAACACGACGAACTTGGTATAAACATTGGATGAATCAAGCCCTAATGGGAGGGGTTCGTACCAGATCTTGTTGCAGCAAAAATGGAGATGGCCGCACCCACTTCAACGATTGCGAGAAGACTTGGGGATGTTGAAGCAGGAACTGAGGACCCCGATGGTGCCTACGAAACTGGTGGCATTCGGCCAAAGAAGGAGTGAGAGGAAGAAGATGATGGAAAATTACCGCAAGGGCTCAATGGACTTATTTCTAAGGAGGGGAAAACAGAACGGTGTTGTGAAAAGGTGAAACGGCTCCGGTAAATTTGTGGCTAGGAGCATGCCTCGATTTTTGTGTCAGCCTACATTTGGCGCAGTTTTCAAAAGATTAGTCATGATGACTTTGAGGGGAAACGGTCAGCATGAATGACGTCACTAATAGACAAGCGTTGGAAGGATTACGGGCCGACACTTCGGGATCCATGAAGAACATAGGTGCGAGCAGATGTTAAGCCGCCAAGAGAAAAGAAAATTGACATGAATGAATTCAAATCAATCTGGGGCCTAATGTCGGGGATATAACCCTATGATATGACCCACCCTATTTGGAGGGGTCAGTATGATGGCGGCTCTCGAGTAAAACTTAAGATGGGCCACATTGTGAAGATAAGGTGAACAAGGCGGTTACTAGATAAGTCGCTAGGCCGCCCAAGCATGTAGAAACGATGACTCAATGCCCGTAGGGCGAAAGACGTTGGAAAGACTCCTTACTTGACAGGCAAGGCAAGTTAGAAACATGGTAGGTTACGAGTCATGAGATGGCTTGGTCTCTGTTGTAAACCCTAGGGTCTCGACCTGTATATAAAGGCGAGCCCCTAGGATAGTAAGACTTATGTTAGACACCCTCGAAAGCTAGGCTAGCGATTCCACACCCTTGTAATTGAGATCTCTATCATTATAGGCACAAAGCAGGACGTAGGACAAACAAGGGTAAACTCGTCTCCCGTTCTCATTCGATCCCTTTGAGTCGCCACCCAGCGGCGATGGCCTCACACCTAAGTCCTTGAACGATCACATCTGCCATGACAAAACCAAGACATGTGGGATCCATCGAGGTTGATTCCTCGGGTTTCCCCCTTGATGTTTGGACACACAGATACATTGACTTTACTTTGTTACATGTGGAGGTCGGGATGACCGGAGGGTGTTGGTATACTACGATGAGGTGTGGCCGGGCATTCTTGGCCCTTGCCGCAGGTACTTGAGACGGGGCAACATGACCACATATCGTGTATCGCGCTCGTCGCCGCAGTTAACAAAATGCTAATGGGTTGGGTATTTGATATGATTTGGACGATTGACCTTTTTCGCACTAACCTTCATGTTGGAGAAGTTATGGGTACTCGATGTCGTTATATCGGCCGAAGCTCTTCAGACGTCAGCAATGCAGCAACGCATGCTCGCGTGGTGTGCAATGACATTGATCTTGTATAAGTGGTTCTAGGACTGATCTCGGCTGCCCTCGCATCATGAAAGAGTGCAAAGGGTGATTGGGCTCATGACCCCTGCGTGCTTAGAATTTAAACCGACGGGCTGGCCTCTCTGTTGAGCCTAGGTAGGGCGATGATGTGTTGATGTCCCGAGGCCGCACATGACCTAGGAAAGTGTGTCCGACCAGAGGTTATCAAGCATGTTGAGAAATGTGGTGCACCCCTGCAGGGATGAATTCAACTATTCGAATAGCCGTGTCCACGGTAATAGGACGACTTGGAGTTGTATCCCGATCTAATACAACTAGAATTATTACTTGAGATGAAATGTTTGGCTCGGAGATTGATTCCTTGCAGGAAGTCGAGGAAGAATCTCTGGGCATGGTTACTAAATAAAGTTTCTACAATAGTATTGCTACATATGAGTTACCAATCTACACTCTTCTAATGTTGCAATATGTTGAAGATGCTAGTCTTTGATAGGACTAGGAATTCACTCTTTTCTAGCGTTTTTGTAGTCAGTCCAAAGATATAGCCCCATTCCTTTGATATTGTTGCATACTTAGCATAATTCTGATGTTGGTCTTGCGAGTAGTTTGGATGAGTACTCACCGCTGCTTTGCTCCCCCTTTGCCCCTTGATATGATTGCCATGACCAGATGATGGAGCCCAGGAGATGCATGCTCCCGCCGACAACTACTACTACAGCGATGGTGCCTACTACTACAGAAAGGCTGCCCCCGACCTATAGTAGGATAGGAGGTTCCCAGGCAGGAGGCCTTGCCTCTTTCGATCCGTTGTTATGTTTATGCTAGCCTTCTAACTTATGTATGTACTCAGATATTATTTGCTTTCGCTGACTGGTGTGTATGTCGAGCTTATGTATTCGATACCTCAAGGCCCGTGGCTTTTTATATGAAGCTTGTATGACTTTAATTTGTGTCTAGAGTTGTGTTGCGGTATCTTCCTGTGAGTCCCTAAATTGGTCGTACACATTTGCGTGTATGATTAGCTTATGATCAAAATGGGTGCGTCACAAGTTGGTATCAGAGTCGAATGCCTGTAGGTAACCCCCTTTCCAACTCCTTGGCCGAAGTTGAGTCTAGTACTTGAAAAACTTTTACTAACATTGTTGTGTGTCTTATGGACCCACAACAAAATCGGGTGGTATTAGGATCTTTTATTCCTCTCCTATACTTTGGGTTCTGATGTCTCTTCTATTCGGGTTAAAGATTTACTAACTCTTAACGCTAGGTTCTCGTAACTACTTCCTCCTAGAGAGCCCCTCATTCCAGATGATGGCTTGATTCATCTGAAGTCTCCGAAGATAGTCTCCGATGATCTCCCGAGAACTCGTGTTCATTGCTCTTATGATTCCCTTCTTCCATCAAACATCATATGCTTACTGGGGATTCGTTCATCCTTAGTTGTCATGGGTTTCACAAAATCTTTCGAATTGCTATTCGATGTTCCGAAACCCTCAGTAGACTTTTGCTATTAACCTTTCTCACCTACTTGCATTATGGTTAATTCCATATCTCTAGCAATATTCATTAAATCCTTTGTGATTGTCTTTTGATTTTATTGATTCAATCTATGTGTGAATGCACGTAGTCATCAGTTGTTTCTCATAAATTATCTTTCCGGATCTGACATCTTTCCAAACCAGAGTTGGTTCTCGAAAATCAACCTTGATTGATTTTCCGTCTAAGTCCTTTCAACTTACTGGTATTTGATCAGAGCATATGATTCTGATACACCAATTTGGAAATCTTAATTCCTTTGGTTATTTAAGCATCGAATTATTTGGATGTTCTATAAACTGATTCCTTGCATTCTTTCTTCCTCTGATTGTGTTCTAATACGCACATCATATCCCTTTGTGGGATGGCAAAACCATTTTTGGGTTATTGTCCGACAACACCCTTCACATTCAAATCCTTGTGAGTTCCTCCCCTGATACATGATATCCTTAGTAAATTTTATCTTCCTCCTCTGATAAGTTGTATCCTATGCTTTTGTCAGCCATGCTCTATTGTCAAACATATGTTAATTACTCTTGAAGTTTGAAGTATGTGTTCCTAAGATGCCCCGATGGGTTGAACCTATGCCTTACATAATCCGTTCGAACTCGAGAGCTGTCATGAGTCAACTCTTCTGGTGTTTTGCAAGATTATCTTTCCACGCTACAATTCACCAGAGGCGAGGAGTAAATGGAAGGTGATGCATTGACGAAGTGGGAGTCGACCTTGAACTTTGTGTTCATGCCCATGGAAATGATGTTGGTCTTATCATAGAAGCTTCTCGTAACAATTATCTTTCGCTTTGCATGCTTTGATCTTGTATCTGTGATTGGTACTTTGCAACCATGGTTCTGACCATGATTGTTCTTCTTCGACACCTTTTCTCGGACAAGTTAAAGTACGTGTCTTCTACATATCTATATACGTGTCCAACTGATACGTCCATTTTGCATCATGTTTCCCTACTGTTATTTACAATATTTTTATGCATAATAATGCTTTGGGGAGTAATTCTAATGCCTTTTCTCTCATAATTTGCAAGGTATACACAAAGAGGGAGAATACCGACAACTGGAATTCGGGACCTGAAAAAGCATGTCAGAGATACCTATTCTACAAACCCCCAATGAAGCTAAAATTTTACGGAGAAATTTTATGGAATAAATGAGGAATATTGGACTAGAAAACTACCGGAAGGGGGCCACCAAGTGAGGAACACCTACCAGGGCGTGCCAGGCCCCCTAAGTGCGACCTTGTGGGTGGTGCTCACCCTGGCCCACCTCTGACGCCCATCTTCTGGTACAAATTCCCAAAAAACCTAAAAATTAAGAAGATGAATTTTGGGACGAGGTGCCGCTGTCTCGAGGCGAAACTTGGGCAGGAGCACTTTTGCCCTTCGGCGGAGCGATTCTGCCGGGGGAGCTTCCCTCGCGGAGGGGGAAATCGAAGCTATCGTCATCACCAACAACCCTCTCATCTTGAGGAGGCTATTCTTCATCAACATCTTCAGCATCACCGCCTCCTCTCAAACCCTAGTTCATCTCTTTTGTTCAATCTTTGTATCGGAACCTCAGATTGGTACCTGTGGGTGACTAGTAATGTTGATTACCTTGTGTAGTTGATTGCTATATGGTTTATTTGTTAGAAGATTATATGTTCAGATCCATTATGCTATTCAATACACCTCAGATCTTGAACATGCATATTATTTGTGAGTAGTTACCTTTGTTCTTGAGGTCACGGGAGAAGTCATGTTGCAAGTAATCATGTGAATTTGATGTGTGTTTGATATTTTGATGATATGTATGTTGTGATTCCCTTAGTGGTGTCATGTGAACGTCGACTACATGACACTTCATCATCCTTGGACCTAAGGGAATGCACTGTGGAGTAGTTATTAGACGATGGGTTGCTAGAGTGACAGAAGCTTAAACCCTAGTTTATGCGCTACTTCGTAAGGGGCTAATTTGGGTCCACATGTTTAATGCTATGGTTAGACCGTGTCTTAATACTTTTCTCGTAGTTGCGTATGCTTGCGAGAGGGTTAATTTTTTAATTCAAGTAAGAGCAACACCTTAGCACCGGTCCACCCATATATCAAATTATCAAAGTAGCGAACACGAATCAAACCAACATGATGAAAGTGACTAGATGAAATTCCCATGTACCCTCGAGAACACTTCACTTATCATAAGAGATAGCTTTGGGCTATCATTTGCCACAAAAGGATTGGGCTACCTTTCTGCACCTTACTTATTGTTACCGTTACTTGCTCGTTAAAAATTACCTTGCTATCAAACTACTTGCTACTTACAATTTCAGTGCTTGCACAAATTACCTTGTTGAAAACCGCTTATCATTTCCTTCTGCTCCTCGTTGGGTTCGACACTCTTACTTATCAAAAGGACTAGATTGATCCCCTATACTTGTGGGTCATCAAGACTCTTTTCTGGCGCTGTTGTCGGGGAGTGAAGCGCTCTTGGTAAGTGGAAATCAGTAAGGAAAAACTTATACTACGTGCTGAAATTTACTGTCACTTGTTACTATGGAAAGCAATCCTTTAAGGGGTTTGTTCGGGGTATGTTCACCTCGACTAGAACCACAATTAGTTTCTCCTAAACCTACAACACCTATTGAAAATATTGGTTATGAAATTCCTTCAGGTATGTTAGAACAACTGCTAGCTAATCCTTATGCAGGAGATTGAACTGAACATCCTGATATGCACCTAATACATGTGGATGAGATTTGTGGATTATTTAAGCTTGTAGGTTTATCCGGAGATGAAGTTAAGAACAAGGTTTTCCCTTTATCTTTGATGGGAAAATCATTGACATGGTATAGGATATTTGATGATATTGGATCATGGAATTGGAATTGATTGAAATTGGAATTCCACCAAAAGTTTAATCCTATGCATCTAGTTCATCGTGATCGGAATTATATATAGAAATTTTGTCCTCGTGAAGGAGAAAGTATCGCTCTATCTTGGGGAGGCTTAACTCAATGTTATATTCATGCCCCAATCATGATATCCCAAGAGAAGTTATTATTCAAAATTTTTATGCTCAGCTTTCTCATAATGATCAAACCATGCTCGATACTTCTTGTACTAGTTCTTTTTTTGAAGAAGACTATTGAATTCAAGTGGGATCTCTTGGAAAGAATTAAATGCAATTCTAAAGATTGGGAACTCGACAAAGGTAATGAGTCAGGTATTAAGCTTGAATTTGATTGTGTTAAATCTTTTATGAGTACTGATGCTTTTCACAAGTTTAGCACTAAATATGGACTTGACTCTGAGATAGTAGCCTCTTTTTGTGAATCATTTGTTTCTCATGTTGGTCTCCCTAAAGAGAAGTGGTTTAAATATCACCCCCTATTAAAAAAGAAATTAAAAAACCGGTCATAGGTAAAGAAGAAACTATCATTTACAATGTTGATCCAGTTGTGCCTACTGCTTATATTGAAAAACCACCTTTCCCTATTAAGATAAAGGAACATGCCAAGGTATAAACTGTGGTTCACAAGAGTAATATTAGAGCATCTAAGCCCTCTAAACAAATTAAAGTAGAAGCTAGTGTTGCTATGGTCAAAGATCTCTTGATAGAAAATACTGATGGGCATGTCATTTACTTCTGTGATGAAGATGCTAGAATAGCTAAACCCGATGAAAAAATAAACATAGACCCGTAGTTGGCTTGCCTATTGAGTCAGTTTAAATAGAAGATCATTGTCATCACAGCTTATGTGATTTAGGGGCTAGTGTGAGTGCTATTCCTTTTACTTTATATCAGGAAATTATGAATGAAATAACACGTGCTGAAATAGAAGATATTGATGATACTATTGTAACGACCCGGATTTGGTAAAATCCAAGTCTCTGTGCTTAGTGTTCTATCCTTGGATCGAAGCTAGCACACACAATAACAAGAATGAATATCAGCAAGACATACATCATTTTACTACAACAATAGATCCAGAGTTAGGAAAATATATACCATTGACACAGCTCAATGTTGGCACATAATATAGCTGAATAACACGTAGTCACTAAGTTAGGGCTCCATCAACGCCACTGGGTTCGTTGAGTGTAGAACATAGCCCTATCGTCCCTTAATCTGTTGAGATCTGCACATGACATGTGCAAATGAGTACATGGAATATACTCGAAAGTTGCAAAGGAAAGTATAACAGAATATATATGCAGGGTAAGTATTGGTGGAGGTTTTGTTTGCATAAAGCCAATTTTGTCCTATACTAGATTTTGTAAACTTATTTTGAAATAAGAATGGTTTTTTGAACAAAAGGTAGGAGTGAAACACTTGGATATACGCACCAGTGCTCATTCTCCAAATTAGTTATAAAACATACATAAGGTTGAAGTGAAACACATTCACTTTGCTCATTCCTCAACTTTAACCCTTAAAACTGACTTTTAGAAAAGAGAGGGGAGATTCTTCTTCTGTCCAAGTCTTAAGTTGCTCAAAATTGCCCATAATCCGGGGCACGACTAATCGATTAGGTTTAACCCACTGTAGAGGTCGTACATGTTCCCCACATGACGCAATCAACCCTTTTTGTCATGACACCACTTGGGTGTGTGACCAGGAGAAGATTGTGACGAAGCCTTTTCGTAACAGCCCCCTATACCTGACCAGGCCGCTCGCAACTTAGGCAATGAAAGCCCCTCTCCGATGGTGGTCCTGAGGTAAGGGTTTCCCATTAGTACTAAGCTAAGCCGGATCCATAATAGCATGCGGCTGTATTGGAAGCTACATCAAACTATACTTGGAAGATCTCGGTCTCCTAGACAGCGATCCGCACCAAAAACCCTATGTGCAAGACTCCAGTCGGGCGCATTCACTGCAAGACCGTGATGGGCGCAATCACTTTTAGACGCTCTCGTCAATACCATTCCACCTAGAGAGTAGAGGTAAATATTATATAATTTTTGTTTTTTTGAATTTTTTTCACAAAATGTTGCCCCAAAAGAGGGCAAGTTTCTTGGTTTAAAAACTTGTTTGATTCACAACCCCCTTTTGTCAGCATGGCTAAGCATAGCTACAAGTTCCTAGGGCTTTGGCTAGCAATAATACTTTACAATTTTTTTAGTAAAACATGCATACTAGTAAATTTTACAAAGATCATGCACATTTCAAAATCATAGGACAAGGTATGATCAAGTTGCAACTTGCCCGGGTCTCATGAAGATGAAATGTTCTACTCTTAGTCGTCTCTCCTTCACCTTACGATATATCTAACGATAAAGGAAAAATAATGCAACACACAACAAAATCCAAATGAAATCCAAATACTCACACACGCTATTTGATCGCCACTACGAAAATTTCTAGTGCATGGTTAAGGTTGATATAGGAACAAGTTTTGTGTGTGAAGAAAATATGGCATAGTGATGTTCTAGGGTTGGACCATGTGGATACAAAGTGGATATGATGATTTGAAGGTTGTGAGTCAAGGTCCTACGACAAATCCTACAATGGGTTTGATCGAAATATTTGAATATGGTTAATGGAATGAATATGACATAAGTTTCAAGATAAAAGAATTAAATTCTTAATCTTGTAACTCTAAATATTTAACTTAATAATATATGGTCGGAAAGGATCCTAACGATATCCTCAAGAGGATTGACTCAAGAGTAAAATTTAAACTAAAGATGGAATTGATCCATGATAAAGAAAGTCAATTTGGAATGTTGAGGTTAAACCAATATCTATACATGGATGAAAATTTACGTGAAGTTCTCTAACAGAAGGTTAGAGTTCTAAGGAGCAATTTTTATATATTAAACATTTTAATATGATTTACAGAATAAAAGATATAGCAAAATTACTCAAATATTTATTTAAATAAAAACTGAATTTTACTTTGTCCAAAAGTGAAAATTTATATTTTTGTAATAAATTGCATGTTCCAACGAATCTGTGGATATCTTATTTGTTAAAATCCGACATACGGTCTAGGAGATATGATTTTTTGAAGTTTGGATATTTTTCTGAAAATGAATTACGGGATTTACACGGAGCTCACCGGACTTGGTCGCCTTAGTTGGGGAAGAAGGTCGTCGGAGTTGGTACCCGAGATACGCGAGCGTGGGACGGGATAGACGGTGCACTCGGCTTCTTCCTATAGTGACCGCGAGAAGCCGCCGGAGTTCACGGAGCTCCGGCGAGCAATTTCTTACGGATGAGAACGAATTTCAGAGGGGTTTCAGGCTTTGGAAGTGTAGGGTCGAAGGGTCTTCTCGGTGTGATATTTATAGGGGCAGAGGGAGTCACCACGGGAAGATCAAGCGAGCTTAGTTTGGCCATTAATGGTAGCTCGGTGTGTGAAGTCGATCAGTTAAGGCATCAAAGTGAGATTTTAATCCTCTGAATGGGTTACTTGTAACTCTCTCCATAATTTTCGCATTGACTCTGTAAAACGAATAATGTATTGAATGGGGGATTGAGAGAAAGAGGTGGAAGCCATGGATGTTATCTCTGTTAACGTACAGAGAACTAAGGAGGAGGAAGATGACCGAGAGGAAGAGCTGGGCTTCTCACGTGATGGGCCTAGGCCAGTTAGGCTGATATTAGAATTACTTATGTAAGTGCACAAAGGATTTACTTTAAGTGCACAAAGGATTTACTTAAAACAGAAACTAAAAATGGTTACACCTATTTAAATATTATTTTGACTGCACGAAAAATCTCTACTATTCTATCTATCTATCTATCTATCTATCTATCTATCTACTACCCTATAAAAAGAAGAGAGGGCTAATCCAACTATAAATCTGAACAATCTAAATGCATAATCAAGGGTCTTAAATCGTTGTTAACGAAATCCTTTCGTTAACACATTTTGTTAACACCGCGAAGCCCACGAGCACGCACGTTCCCTCGAAAAACCCCCGTTCCAAACCCGCCTCCTACGCCCGTCGCCTGCTCGCCCCACCCCGCCTCCCCCCTCGCCCCACATCTTCCTGCCAGCCGCTCCCTATGCTTCACGCACCAGCCGCTCCGTCTCCCCACCGGCCCCTGCGACGCCCAGCCTCGCCGCCACCGTGCAGGCCCCTGCGCAGCCAATCCCTCCCGGCCCCTGCGCTGCCTAGCCACGAGGCGACGTGGCGAGGCGCGAGGGGAGCTCTTCGGCCGGCGACGCGGCGACGCACAAGGGCGCTCTTCGGCCGGCGACAAGGCGAGGCGCGAGGGACATGCCGTCAGCGACGCCGCCCTTGGGAACTTACGCGCGCGGGACAACTGCTGGCGAACCTGGTCGCACCTGAGACCGTGGCGCACTGCCAAACGTGGAACACTGTTCTCTTCCCTGCCGTCGGTGACCTATCTGATGCACCTCTGCCCTCCTCCGGCCCTATCTCCTACAGAATAGGCTGCTCCATCCATCGGTACCTAGCCACCATGACGTCTCTTTCCCTCTGAATCAATTCTTCTGTTGTTTGTTTTTCAACTGGAGCAAAATTTACTCTGCTTGTGGTTACCTTCATCATTGTCACTAATAATTGTATGTATTCTTGAAGCTTTTAGAGGTATTGAAAACCTTCACCAGTGTCGACTTCTATCTAGGTTTCTTGGTATAATTCTGAATATAGACTTGAGCTTGATCTTGATTTCTTTGTTATGAATTGTACTATTATTGTTGACAATTTATTCCAGCAACTTTTTATTCGACGGGATAATAGTTATACTGACTTCATCTGATTTCTTCCATGGTTTTTTCTGAATAATTTGCCAACACGTTGCAGGTTCATGTGACTAGCACCTGCTGGCAAAATCAAGTGCCACACAAAGTGCCGAACTATTTCCAAATAATTGAGATTTTGGCACCCAGGCTAATCATTAGTATGTTTTCAAGGATAAAGGAAGGTATGAGCCTGAGCTTCTGATATTTCCCTGTACATTTGACATTTAAGTTTAACCAGTTAGAAGATTATCCAAAGTCATGTCTAATAGATTTATTTTCTTGTTATATCTGTAGCAAGCTTTTCAAGTTGTTAGCCATGCAAAAAAGTAAGCTAGCTGATTGGTTGTGTGCAGTACCCTGGTTTTCAGGTTTCTTCTTACATGGATCCTTTGTTGTATTTCAATAAGGATCCAGATCAATGATTTTGCAATGAAGACATTCATATGATATTTTCCTGCATTTTTGCATGTCTTCATAGAAAAAGTTATAAGTTTTTTATGTATAGAAAAGTTAAGTTAACTTTGTTGAAATCCATGTATCTAATTGACCATTAAAGTCTAAATCAAGGGACAGTTCCTCCTACATGATCAGTATTGCTGCAGCAATTCCTAAGAAAAGTGGGAGCTACAGGCTCCTGTGCATTTGCTAACTTTGTTGCGTCATGGGCTATATTAGTGTTGAGGCTTTTGTTTACATGATAAACCTGAATATGTTTCTGCTCTATCATTGCACAGAAATCCGTGAGACAGTTTCCAATCTACCAATTTCCTGGTTCCTTCCTCGGAGCTAGCTGCTGCAGCTTTCGCCAATGTAAGGTTGTCTTTTAGCACAACCGCTTAATGAATGTGCAGTATCTTCAAAAGCTTGGTTGCTAGCAAGAGTCCCTGTACTTCAGATTGCACTGTTTGAACCTGAAAAAAAACGTCCACTCTGATGTTGTCTGAACCTGAAAAAAAAAGTTTGTACTGCATTGATGACTGAACCTGAAAAATGTTTCCTGTATCCTGTATACATAAGTAGAGGAAAAAATATCTTGATTTCTGTAGGACTATGTTGTGGATTAATTGGATAGGCGATGTACTATTCTCTATTGCAGCCAATGTATTTTTTTTTGTTAATTTGATAACACAAAGAGTAACAATTGAGCTTGAAAGCCAAAAACATATAAAACATCTAAACTAGGAGCCCTCCCAGTTTTCGAGCAAAGTAACCATTACTAGAGTCCCCTGCAAAAAAAACATTACTAGAGTAGTCAACCTCGGAAATGATTAGTTGATGAAACTGAGCACAGTTTTAGTTCTCGGCAATAAAACGGTCTTATTTTTTATCCCAATAAAGGATTCAAAGTAGATAGCTTTACAACAAGGTTGGAAGTAGAATCAACTTCAAGCTCAAGTTGCCAATGTCAGGGAAGTAGAAAGGACGCACAATATGGAAGTATGAACTCTGGTGCTACCATTTTTTTTCCAGGTTAGGTCGATGAGGTTCAGGTTAATGGAGAACTCTACAAGCACTTAGTAGAACACAAGCTTTTTTTTGTTGAGTTCATTATAAGGTGTCATGTGTACTTTATTCTTTAAAGTGTCATGTTTCCTAAGAGAATACACCTGCATGTTTCTCACATGCAGTCTTTGCTTTTGCTTCGTTAGTTTTATTGTAGCATTCATATTTGTGATACTTATTTTTCTCTATCACTTACAATTTTCGTTTAGCAGAGTGATGTCGCTCTTGAATACTCATATGCTGCTATCAGTTCAGACATTGCACTTAACAAATGTAATCTTTTATGGGAATGGATGTGATTTTCTATTCCCTTATACTAATTCTAACATTAATGGGTTATTGCATACAATGTTTTAATGCTAAGCTGTTGTAAGTAGCCACTTTGGTTTCAGTATGATGCTTGGTATATGGAGTTTACAATATGATGTGTGGGTGTGATATTTTTATACAGTCACAAGGGTTTAAAAAAAAATCTCTCTTGATCATTTTAAAAGTACCTCTAAACCATTATTTTTTATTGATATTTGTTGCTGAACATATCAAAATTTCGTAATCATGCAAGTCATCTTGTGGTCTCTAGAAGTTAAATTTCATGGACTACTTCACGGGAGATATTTTGCCCAGCACTTCTTAACAGGTAATTTTGCATCGTTTCATGATACTTATTGTTTTATGGTGTATTGTCGTTTGAAAACTAAGTCTTATTACTACCCGACTTTAGGTATTGGGTTTATTAGCAATACATTTTCCTATGTTTAATGATAGTAGCACATGTCTTGCAATTGATCTGCGGTACCAGTAGATGCATCATGCTGGGGACTAGGAGCTAGGAATGACTCCATCCAGAATGGCCACTTCTTAAAGTTCTGCATGCAGGTCAATGTTTTTTGTTTGCTTGATTTGAAGCTTCATGTTGTACATGGATCAAAATGTATCATTTTTCATTGCTCTTTTTATCTCTGTAACGTCATCAACATGCTTCTAATAGGTCGATATTTCTCTTAAAGAATGCCCTTGTAAGATGCTGCAATTTCTACTTGTTTGAGGCCTCTTAGTCTTCATAGTCTCTGAAGGCAATTATAACTGAAGTGACAATAGTACTAAAAAAAACTGAAGTGAGAATCGCCACTTCTCTCTTTTGTGAACAACACTTGATTTACACATAGTAATAGTTCTTTACTGAATTTTGTTGATACATAAATGATTCTTTGTTGAACAATACTTTTATGTGTGTGTGTATTGGACGATGATGATGAACCTTTTAACTGGTCCATAGTCCAACAAGGGGATTCTAATTTCTGACTAAATTATATTGTAACAATATGATTTGCAAATTTCTAATGGTTGTATATTTGACCCATACTAGGATGGGCCAAGGCCCGCCTGGACATTTTGTCCATATACTGTAATTCATTTATAGGAGATTATAAACGTTTATGCAGCATGTGTTGAGAAATTGTGCATTGAGATAAAAGATTATGTAATTGATGCAAAAGTGTCTGGTATTTGTTTTAAGAAGAATGTTAATTCACCAAGAATGATAATACATATTTTTTGTATGAGTCATGAATTAGGTATTGTGCATTTCGTGTGGAATTTTAATTTAATTGAGATGTCTATCTTATATTTGGTTAAAATTTATCAGGTTTTATATAATTTGTGTTGGTCCAAACGAGGTGTGTTGCACGTGCAATCTTACTACTAAAAGAGAATCGAACATTCGTGATGATTCGACCTCCTCTCTCCTCCCATCTCGTGCGATCCAGCTAGGAAAAGAAATCTAGCGTAAACAAAGGAGTAGATATAATTCGCACACGGGAAAACAGGGAAACCAACTGCATCCCACGATCGCACATCCCATCCCGGTCTCCCGCACCCCTTCGCTTCCGATCCCATCTCTCTAGCCTGAAAGGTCTCGACGCGGCAGGGAGGTTGGCGTCCTCAGATCAGCCTCCACCAACGTCGTGCGCTCGCCGCCGCGCATTGATCTCGGGATGATCCGAGGTCATCGACGCAGGCCACCCGACGATTCTACGCCGGCTTCCCCGCGCTACTTACCAAACGTCGTCCAACAGGACTTTATGTGGTACGACCTACTCGGGGAGGCACTGGAGGGGGGTGGCATGGTCACCATCCTTGTCGTGGTGCCCAGGAATCCTGGCTGACGCAAGCATGGCGATGATGGCATCCTTCCTGCTCTAGCCAGACTGCTACCTCCTTGCACTTCATATGCTCCTCCTCATGTACCAGGGATGTCGACGCGGGGCAGGGAAGTCGCGACCATGGCCGCAGGCTTCTGCTACAACATGGTTCTTGCCCTGGAGATCCTCTCCATGTTGCTCTACATCCAGGACGCCTCGCCACCATCAACCAAAGCTGTTCACCGCGGCATCCATGCGCAAGATGAGCAAGGTGTCCTACAGCCGATGCGGGATGTCTTGATCTGCTATATATGTTGCACCTTTTTAAGAAGACGGTTGTTGTTGCTGCCGATTTTCTTATTTGGACATGGTTTTGATGGAGAGATAATGGGATTTGGCGTAAGGAGGAGTTCTGGATCAAAAGGAAAAGTTCAGCACACACTACCCATTTGATTTAATGCAGCTAGAATGGTATCTGTATTTTTCTGATCTCTCATGTTTTCTCTTGAGGAGAATCTATTTTTTATTGTGTGTCTTGATAGTTTTGTATTTGTGCTCATACTATGGAACATAAGGTCTCCAATGTAAGCACTAACTCAGCTTTACCTACTCATAATCATTACCCAGTTGAGGACAAGCACGCTCTTGCTATAGTTAATATCTGATATACAAGTCATTTTATCTTGCTGTGAATGAAATCCTTTGCTATGTAGTCTATGAAGAATTTTCAAGAGGAGGATGATGGGCTAATAGAGCAACTACTAGAGCTGGCATTGGCTAGTAAATTTAGCAAGGAGTTCCTCCTAGGTGATGCCGTCGGCGGTGAGGTTCTCCTTCGGGGACAGAGGGGGCGGGTCTACATGTGCCATTGAGAAGTGGTTGGTTCTAGAGAAGGTAGATGAGCGGGAGGTGCTGGAGCTGAGGCGTCCGTACAAGTTTTTGTCATCAGCAACATGGACAACTTGCAATTGGAGATCTCCTTTACCCATTATGCAGTATGACAAGTTTAGCCATGCTTGGTTTGGCAGGTTTAGCAAAGGTTGGCTTTGGATTCTATTAACATGATATGGGATTCTTGAATTTACAGGGTATTGCTTTTTAAAGTCAGTTGTTACATTTATGAAGGATATTATCTAAAATCTTGACAACATGTAGGACTACATAGTCACTTGGTTACGGAATCATGTTGCACATTAGATGATCCCTCGTTGAATTATTCTGGATGAGTTTATGTTGTTTAGGTTCTGACCTCATTCACTGTGTTGTTTGGATTTTCAATGTGAATGAGGATAACACACTTTAGGAATGATACTCCTAAACTATGATCTCTTGGTTTTCGAATCATGGTGCTGATTAGATAATATCCATTGTTGAAGCTCAGATTTCACTATTTGTTTATTTTTTCATTGAGAAAAATACTAAATGTTGGTATATCGTGGAGCTTTGCATTTGAACTTCATACTGATAAGACATATAACATTCAGCTTGTTCCAGTAAGGAGAAAAGAATTTCGATTTTTGTTGACTAACCTTATATAATCTCTAAATATTGCGGTTGTATCTTGTAGCTCATCTTTTAATCTCCCTTCTCCATCTCACACCAGATTTTGTTGTAGGCTACCAAGCACTGGCATACTACTTATATTGTTCAGTGGTGGCTTCCAATAATTTCCAGGTGGTGGCGTGCGGGAGTTTTGTCTTCCAGATGGAGCTCTCCTCCCACACAGTCGCCTCTTTCATCTGATTTTTCTGTAGGTTACACTACAAACCTGAGCATGACAAAAATGTTAGGCGGTTCTCTCAGTCATTGATGAAGAGTCATGTAGCAGCAACCCATAATGTTAGGTGGCACTAGACTAGTACTGCCCAAAACTGCAGGTTAGTTCTGATTTTGATTGGGAATATTACCGTAGAGAGTCGAACTTCAGCTCTCGTTGTTGTGGCATTGCAATGCTCAGGTCATGACTCAACACTTTAGCTTGGTGGGTTAGGATTTTCTTCCCTCAAACACTTGAACATGTGTCTACTGCTCAAGCATATCTCCAAACTCCATGATACGGGCAACTCGCATGCTCCTTAATATCTGCTAACTAAATACGGGTGGTCCGCTACCCATGAATTGAGTTCTCACAACTCTTCTTCCTCCCTGGCCTGGTGCGACATTTTTAAGGGCCTCAACTACTTCCGCTCAATTACTCGGGTCACGATTGGTAATGGCAATACTACATCCTTTTGGACTGACTTATGGCTTGCGCAATACAATGATACCTTGGCGGTTATCTTCCCAGCTCTCTTCTCTCATTCTAACTGCCAGTCCGCCTCCATTGCATGTTGGTTTGCTTCTCGTGAACTCAACCTCGACCTTGCTAATAGATTATCCCATGCGGCAGAACATGATCTGGTTCAATTGCGCACTATTTTGGCTTCGGTTAACCTGAATATGCAGCTATAGGGCAAGCGAATTTGCAGGCATGAAGGTAAACCAGTGACGACCAAGTTGGCATACACTGCCTTCTGGAGGGCCCAACCCACCGATCTGCTTGCAACACCGATATGGAAGAATTATGCTCCAAACAAAAGTTGAATATTTCTTTGGCTTGCGTGCAAAGACAGAGTCTACACTAATGAGAGATGCCTACGTCACTGAATCGCCACCACTGATGCTTGTCCGTTTTGTGGTGCAACCGAAAGCATCAACCACCTTCCTTTTCATTTTCACATGCTCCTGCCGCTTTGGGATGAACTTCCAAGCCTCTACAATGGGAGGCCCAACTGCCTCACTGATATCTGGCTTGGTGCAGTTAACAACAAAGTCAGATCAAGTGTGCTCATCGCTATCTTTTGAAATACGTGGAAAAGACGGAATGCGAGAGTATTCCGGAACAAAATCTAGGGGATCCACCAAATCGCTAAGGCAGATGCGGATGATGTTATGTTGTGGTCTAACCGCTGCAAGAATACTCAGAAACAAGCTTTGCTAAGAGACTGGGGAACAATGTTGCTACACCTCTCCACGAGATTATAACCTTCATGTACTTCTCCGATTCTTTTGTTCACTGAATCCTCTGCCCCTCACCCCCATGTACCTCTTGCTACCTCTTGTATACTCGTCTTGCTGGTAATATATGGTTCAGGCTGGCATAAGCCTGCCGTTGACGCGTAAAAAAAACACTTTAGCTCAGTGCCAGAGGGCGCACCGATAAAAAAACGAAAAATAAACTGGGTCTTTCTTCTATTATGTCAACCTATCTCCTGGTTTGGTTCGTGAATGTCCAAAATCACAAGCCTTGCTGAAAAGGTAGATCATAGAATCAGGATTTTGCGTCGCATTGGTGTATTTCCGCACCTCATTTGAGGTGATTGCTTGGTCTATTTATGCTTAAATTATGTTATTTTATCTTTTTTTGGTTTTCCAACCCATCATGTAAAAAGAGAGTAGACCATATTTTCTAGCTTTACATGAATATATAAGCATAGGTCGCAAAGTATATATGGCTTAACATCAGTACAACTCTGAGCAGGGAGAAGTTCTTGAATTTGGAAAATTGGTTCAACAAATGTTGCATTTGAAAGCCTCAAAGTAAAACTGGAAATATCATTTATTTATACGCAAAAAAGACTATTATGTACATCTTTTGCTTACCGTACAATTTAATACAGTAATTGAGCTACTACATGCAGAATGAACCTTCCATTGTAGAAAGGGAAAATGTTGTATTCCCTGACCTCTATTTCTATATTATGTACACAAACAGGTATATTATGTAAACAAACAGGTATTAAAGAATCTGAAGGAGAGAAAAAATTATCATAATAGCTAGGACATTAATCGGGACATGGTTAGCTAAGCAAATCTTATACTGAAGAAGTGTGGTGGCCTCGCTCTTGTGGTCTCCACAATGGGTAGCTTCCTGGCAACTAAATGAAAACAGAACTCTGAACAAACATATGAGTGCAGAGCTTCAGGTCAATGCAGAGGTTGGGATGATAAAGAACTTGTCTCAAGCTACAAGGGTTTACCTTGTCATCTCAAGATTCCCCCTTTTATTTCTCTATTTTTCCTGAAGAAAGTGACATTGGGCGGGCACGCTTGTGAGAAGATGGATTAGAGGGGTAAGACAGAGAAGAAATAGGGAACAGTTACATCACTGAGCTAATCAGCAGGGGCATGGTCGAGCCGTCAAAAGGGACAGACCGTAGTGACACCGGGATTTTTTATTTACAAATTCTTGATGTCATCTACCAGATCGCGATCAATAGAGCAAAATCTTGTTTGTCACATAGACAGGCAAAGTTCATTATGTTACTGTAAGCAATATAAGAGTTCATTCGAGAGTGCAGCTGGGAACTGGTATGGCATCCGGCCATTGCCAGTACTTTGAGAATGGAAATCATTCTTCATCTCTAATAATACGAGATTCCTTCGGGTGTTAGATTTGCAAGATACGAAGGGTCTAGAGGATCACCACCTCCATTAAATTATGAAAGTTTTTCACGTTAAGTACCTTTCACTAAGAAGATATGGTCGGATTTTGAGGGTGTCGAATCCATTGGGTAATTTGGGGCACCTAGAGACGCTTGATGTCAGAGATACACGTAATTAAACTATATTGTATAACTATTACAATACTTGGCCTGATGTTCTATTGACTTGCTTTCTAAAAAACGAAGCTCCATGTGTGCATGTAGATTCTAAAGGTACATTATTGGTTTGAAACCATCAAAATACATTTTACACCCATAGCAAAGCACGGGCAGTTACCTAGTAACCTTTAGATTTTATAAAAAAAATAAAGTAATAGTTGTGCACAAACTACTATTAATGTCTTCTAGACATAATTGAATTACTCAAAATTCAATTTTGAGTTATGCAAATTCCTAAGATGATAATTATGGAGTATTAATATTTCTAGATGTATTTTGGTAGAATTCACATTATCCCCTCTCATTAAATTTTATTTGAATAATTTGGAAATATTTAAATGGCATTAAAACTCCAAATAAGACCCAATTTAAAACGGAACTCCAAATTCAAATAACTTCGAATGGAATTTCCATCCACCAAATTTGAGAAAGTCATTTTATTCTCACTCCAAAATGTTGAATATGGTTTCAGAATATTTCATAGGAGTCCGAAAAGAAGAAATCCATTTTTTTTGCAATAAGACTCAATTTTTTTTAATTCCAGTGAAAATCGAAGCAATTCACACAATATTAATTATTTATTAACATTCCAAAATTTAGAATTTTTGGGATGTTACAAACTACCACCCTTGAAAGAAATCTCGTCCTCGAGATTTGTAGAAGCTAGCAAGAAATGGTTTAGGGTTTGTGTCTCTTGGGTTACTTCCCTAAGGTTTGGTCATATCATCCACAAGCTTGCGGCTTCCTCTTCACCTCCAACTTGTAGAAATGTCTTACGTTGGTACAATTCCCTATACCAACGTTGCTTCGACATATCCTTAGGCACCATCACTGAGTCTCAATCAAGCTAGGCTTGGTAACAACTATCCTTTTAGGGTGTCAGGAAGCTACCACCCTTAAGGACAAACCTTTGGGGGTTCCACCATTTTTTCCCTGATGATTTTTTTATCAAGCTCATGCGTGTCGGAACTCCTCTTTTCCTCAAAAGAGCAAGTATTTCTCAAAATCCAGAATCCCAGACCGACCTATTGAGACTCTCATGGTGGTCGATAAAATAGCTTCCTATGGAATTGCTTGAAGATTTCTTCATGTTTCTTTCTCACCGTCCAATCTACGTGAGGCACGACTGCCTTCCTATAATGGTAGTACGTCTTACCATTCTATGGTATTAGGCTTGTCGTATCGACACTCTACTAGGGTTTCAAGTCTCTTTGATTTACCAATCAAACATATGAATGTATATAATACGAGTCTCCGGTATGGGGGCCAATCCATCCCGTACTCAAATCATTACTTCATATGTAGATAGGTGAATCACGTATTCTAACACTTAGTCTTTCTCACTCCTCTTTAAGAGGTCTTCACCTGCAAGTCTAGTAAAACGCTTTTGTTTAACATTGACATCACAGCTTGTGCTAAAAACTTGCATCCATGAAATAGTGAAATTTCCTTGTAAAGGAGTTGTGTTGTACTTGCAAATAGCCAGTCTCTTCTTAGTAGATATGATATGATACCTCGATGAATGGTGCATGTGGTGATCCTTAATCACATGATCTCTAGAATGGTCTTCCGCTCTTAAGTCTCAAATCATGTTATCCAACTAACTTCACATGGATTGTACTGAGCATTGAGAATACACCACATAAAAAAGAATGTAACCACACTTTATTGTCTTTATTATTCCATAACATAGTATCCATGGTTACAATATTCGATGACTAATGAAATAAAACTAGCTTCGAACTCCTCTCTACCTTCACTTTCTCCTTTTGGCCTTCTTCTCATTGAGGCATTGATTTTGGTAATGTCCAGGTTCCTTGCATTTATAACAGATCACCTTTGACATGTCCTTCTCCTTCTTTTATTGGACTTGATTTATTGGCTCGTTGAGGCTTCTTGGTTAGTCTGAGTAGAATCTTTGGGATCCGTGGTGCATCTAGTGAGCTCGTTGATGTAGGGCTTATTCGTCTTCTTGGACTTGATTTTATTCACCTTAGGGTTTTCCTTAGCTAACATGGCAGCTATCTCCCGGGGATCATACTCTATTTCAATCTATTCAACTTCAATGCATATTCCTTCTTCTTGTACTTTTGAGAACAAGAGTTAGATTTGTGCCCTTCCTTACCACATGAATGGCATGATCTGAGAAGACTAGCCGATTCTCCAGGGAATCGCTCTTCATCCATGACCTTCCATGATAGTGTGGTCTCTTGTGAGGATTTCTTAAGCATTACTTGCTTTCTTTTCTTACTCTGCTGAACTTTCCTTTGTACTTCTGGGTGAATCCAATATTGTGTGGGACAGTGATCGATTCCTTCACATAAGAAACAAGTCACATGAATGGTAGGACATTCTTCAGTTGGATGGTTCCCTTCACAATTTGGGTATTGATCATTATGCTCCTCGGTAAAGTGTCCTCCACAAATTCTACAAAACTTCCCTTAATCTCCTCTTATTTCCTTATGACCCCGTATGACAAGACTAGATTGAATTAGAAACTTCTTGAATTGCTCCCAAGAAATTTCCCTTTGGGATTCATCGATGGCTATACGCATCTTACACCAAGTGTGAGCCTCTTGGATGAAATACCGAGAACCATAATTCACCTTCTCCTTTAGATTTACATTGTTCTATATTTTGAATCCATGCTTTCGCTTCTGGACATTTCACTGGTCCCATTAAAATAATTCTGTGCATCTATGTGGTTGAAGGTTGGGTCAGAGAGGAGGTAGAGTTTCAGGTAGCAAGGAGAAAGAACACACAATCAATCATTGAACAACTCATACTTCTAACAATTATAACAGGCTCGCTTAGTATGGTTTCATCATGAGATATTCAATCCTTCAGTCTTGGAAGTCTTTAGTGTGTGACGCTTTACCCATATGAAGGTCTTCTGTTATCATCCGTAACTTGCACCTCTCAAGGTTGGCTAAGTACTACAAACGTATGGAGTTCGTACCATAATAACGCAACATTCTAAATCACACAACTCAAATGACAATAAAAATCAAATCAATTGTGAAGAACTCCAACAAAACTCCAGAGTCACTCATAGGTTTCAAACAAACAATTCCTATGGTGCCCTCATCAACATTAGTTGGCATTGTCTGGTACACTACTCGTACTCTTTCGCTTATTTCACAACTCTCATGGTGGGCTTAGATACTATTTGAACCTTGTGGGATATTCCTTGGTACTGGTAATCTTTAGCTTCTTCACAACCATCTTTGTCTTGAGTGTCTTCGGTTCTTCTCCTACCTCTTGTATGTAAACTTCAGAATTGGAGATGCCTTTGTTTTAGCGTCATTTCCATGAAGTATACTTTAGTAGTCTTGAAAATCCATGTCTGTGTCAAGGTCATTGGAGTCTAGGAGATTGTTATCTTAATTTTTTTAAAGCAGGCGAGAACTTAGAAAAGAAAAGAAGAGGATACAAGAATGTGTGTCGGTACCTTGAAAATATAATATGTTTCTATCAAGGTCTTCCTATTTGGAAACCATTTTCTAAGGGCACATCCTACAGTCAACGTATGCTTTGATACCATTTTGTAATGAGCCGGATTTGGTAAAATCCAAGTCTCTGTGCTTACTGTGCTATCGCTGGATCGAAGCTAGAACACACAGTAACAAGAATGAATATCAGCAAGACATACATCATTTTACTACAATGATAGATCCAGAGTTAGGCAAATACATACCATTGGCACAACTCAATGGTGTCACATAATATAGCAGAATAATACGTAGTCACTAAGTTAGGGCTTCATCAATGCCACTGGGCTTGTTGAGTGTAGACCATAACCCTATCATCCCTTAATCTGTTGAGATCTGCACATGACAGGTGCAAATGAGTACATGGAATATACTCGCAAGTTACAAAGGAAAGAATAACAGAATATATATGCAGGGTAACTATTGGTGGAGGTTTTTTTTTTTTGCATAAAGCCAATTTTGTCCTATACTAGATTTTGTAAACTTCTTTTGAAATAAGGATAGTTTTTTCAAATAAAAGGTAGGAGTGAAACACTTGGATATACACACCAATGCTCATTCTCAAAATTAGTTATAAAACATACATAAGTTTGAAGTGAAACACATTCACTATGCTCATTCCTCAACTTTAACCCTTAAAACTGACTTCTAGAAAAGAGAGGGGAGATTCTTCTTCAGTCCAAGTCTTCTGTTGCTCAAAATTTCCCATAACGGGGGGCGTGACTAATCGATTAGGTTTAACCCTCTACAAAGGTCATACAAGTTCCCCACATGACACAATCAACCCTTTTTATCATGACACCACTTGGGTGTGTGACCGGGAGAAGATTGTGACGAAGCTTTTCCGTAACAGCCCCTATACCCGACCAAGCCGCCCACAACTTAGGGAATGAAAGCCCCTCTCCGGTGGCGGTCCTGAGGTAAGGGTTTACCATTAGTACTAAGCTAAGACAGAGCCATAATACCATGTGGCTGTACTGGAAGCTACATCAAACTATACTTGGAAGATCTTAGTCTCCTGGACGGCGGTCCCCTCCAAAAACCTATGTGCAAGACCCCAGTCGGACGCATTCACTTTAAGACCTCGATGGGCGCAATCACTCGTATATGCTCCCGTCAATACCATTCCGCCCAAAGAGTAGAGGTAAATATTATATAATTTTGGTTTTTTTCAAAAGTTTTCACATAACGTTGCCCCAAAGGAGGTCAAGTTTATTGGTTTAAAAACTTGTTTGATTCCCATCCACTTTCTTTGTGAGCATGGCTAAGCGTAGCTACAAGTTCCTAGGGATTTAGCTACAATAATACTTTACAATTTTTTGAGTAAAACATGCATACTAGTAAATTTTAAAGAGACCATGCACAACTCAAAATCATAGGACAAGGTATGATCAAGTTGCAACTTGCGTGGGTCTCTTGAAGATAAAATGTTCTACTCATAGTCGTCTCTCCTTCACCTTATGATATATCTAATGATAAAGGAAATTTTTTTCAACACACAACAACATCCAAACGAAATCCAAATACTAACACACACTATTTGATCGCCACTACGAAAATTTCTAGTGCATGGTTAAGGTTTATATAGGAACAAGTTTTATGTGTGAAGAAAATATGGCATAGTCATGTTCTAGGGTTGGACCATGTGGATACAAAGTGGATATGATGATTTGAAGGTTGTGAGTCAAGGTCCTACAACAAATCCTACAATGGGTTTGATCGAGAAATATTTGAATATGGTTAATGGAATAGACATGGCATAAGTTTCAAGATAAAAGAATTACATTCTTAATCTCATAACTCCAAATTTTTAACTTGATAATATATGGCCGGAAAGGATCCTAACGATCTCCTCAAGAGGATTGACTCAAGAAAAAAATTTAAACTAGAGATGGGATTAAACCATGATAAAGAAAGTCAATTTGGAGTGTTGAGGTTAAAACAATATCTATACATAGATGAGAATTTATGTGAAGTTCTGTAACAGAAGATTAGGGTTCTAAGGAGCAATTTTCATATATTAAACATTTTAATATGATTTACAGAACGCTGTACATGCCCGCCGAACGCTGTGATCCTCCCCCTGCGGATCCCGGTAACTGATTTCACGGCACAGCCCGTCCACGGCGACCGAGCTCGTGGAGAAGATAACGGAGCACCCCACGCGCGCGCTAGCGTATGCCCCCACGACCCAATGGATCACCAACAACCCTGGCTGACCAGATGCGAGCGCAACACCCTGCGGAGGGAGGAAATGGCGTAGGTGTCCAGGCAGGCAAGCAACAACGATGAAGTCGTGCCGGATTGTCAGGGAATCGACTCACGTCAGGATACACGCGGCCTACCAGGCGGCAGCAACAGAGGTAGGAAACTTCGCTCTGAGGCCCGATGCAGGAGAGTTTGTGGACTGCGTGCGCAGGGTGCCGCCCCGCCGCCACCTAGAGGGACCGTTCCAGGCGCTGCGTGGGACGGCTCGGGAGGAGGACCAGGCCCTCATGTGGATCCCTACGTACCGTGCTATGTCGTGCCTAGGGAAGACGACTAGGATCGGGCGCCTGCCGTAGGTGCCAGCACCTCCCAAGGGTAGGGGAAGCCCCGGGTGTCCTCCCGGAGCCAGGCTTGGGGCCTTCCCCCGGAGGAGCACTAAGTTCGGACAATGCAAGCCAGAGAAAGAGGGAGGATGCCACAGGATCTGTGGGGGCATAGCGCGAGCTGCCGCCTCCCCCCCGCGGGCAAGCATCGACGAGCCAGACTCCGGGGTGTTGGGAGTAATGCCCTGGGGAAGGCCAGCAAGAGATAGGTAACGCAGGCGACCCGCGGCAACTGGAACAACAGTGCAGCCTCGGGAGGCCAGGCCTCATGAGGCTCCCGAGGCAGCACACGGTCACCGCCCAAACGCCTCGCGAGGCGGCTTCAATGACAAAACACCCTTATGGCTGCGCCGGATGCATTGTACTCATGTTTGGGCCGCGGGAGCGCAATCTTGCAGCTACACGGGAAACAATGCATTCGGGTTTGGGTCGTAAGGGTGCGCAACCGAGCAGAAATGCACGGGATGGCTCTTGATGTAGTTGGGAGCTACCCGACCCGATGCCTGGGGGCTTGCCAAGCTATCTACTAATACGTCTCCAACGTATCTATAATTTTTGCTTGTTCCATGCTACTATATCATCATTCTTGGATGTTTTACAATTATTTTACTACAACTTTATATTATTTTTGGGACTAACCTATTAACCTAGAGCCCAGTTCCAGTTCCTGTTTTTTCTGTGTTTTTGAGTTTTATGAAAAAGGAATATCAAACGGAGTCCAAACGGAATAAAATTTATGGTGATTTTTTTGAACCAGAAGAGACCCATGGAGCACCGAAGTTGGGCCAGAAGACCCACGAGGTAGTCACAAGCCTTAGGGGCGCGACCCCCCTGGCCGTGCCCTGCAGGCTTGTGACTCCCTCGTGGCCCATCCTGACTTATTTCCACCGCCATAAATTCCTATAAATACCAAAAAACCCAATGCAGAAACTAGATCGGGAGTTCCATCGCTGCAAACCTCCAGAGCCATGAAAAACCAACCGGGAGCCCGTTCTGACACCTTGCCGAAGGGGAAACCATCACCGGAGGCCATCTTCATCATCCCGACGCTCTCCATGACGAGGAGGGAGTAGTTCACGCTCGGGGCTGAGGGTATGTACCAGTAGCTATGTGTTTGATCTCTCTCTCTCTCTCTCGTGTTCTTGAGATGGCACGATCTTGATGTACCGCGTGCTTTATTGATATAAATGAATCGTATGGAGTTTTCCCCTCTCATCTAGTTGTGATGAATTGAGTTTTCCCTTTGAAGTTTACTTATCAGACTGAGTCTTTAAGGATTTAAGAACACTTGGTGTATATCTTGCGATGGGATATCCATGGTGACAATAGGATGTTCTATTGATCCACTTGATGTATGTTTTGGTGATCAACTTGCGGGTTTCGTGACCTTGGGAATCTATGCATAGGGTTGGCACACGTTTTTGTGTTGACTTTTCGGTAGAAACTTTGGGGCACTCTTTGAAGTTCTTTTTGTTGGATTGAATATAATGAATCTAAAATTATGTGATGCATATCGTATAATCAAGCCCACGGGTACTTGTGGTGACATTGGGGTATCTAGGTGACATTAGGGTTTTGGTTGATGTGTATCTTAAGGTGTTATTTTAGTACAAACTCTAGGGCTATTTGTGACACTTATAGGGACATCTCATAAGATTGATCAGAAAAGAGAACTTTGAGGTGGCTTCGTACCCTACAATAATTTCTTCATTATTTCTCCGCTATTTGTGACTTTGGAGTGAACTCTTTGTCGCACGAGAGGTATTTACATATGATTCAACTATGCCAATATTGTTGAGAGAAATTGCACTAGTGAAAGTATGGACCCTAGGCCTTGTTTCCAAGCATTTATACAACATTTTGCTTGCTGTTTACTATTTGTTACCTTGCTGTTTTTATATTTTCAGCTTACAAAAACCTATATCTACCATCCATATTGCACTCGTATCACCATATCTTCCCCGAACTAGTGCAGCTATACAATTTGCCATTGTATTGGGTGTGTTGGGGACACAAGAGACTCTTTGTTATTTGATTGCAAGGTTGCTTAAGAGAGACCATCTTCATCCTACACCTCCCACGGATTGATAAACCTTAGGTCATCCACTTGAGGGAAAATTTCCATTGTCCTACAAAACTCTGCGCTTGGAGGCCCAACACGAGTCTACAAGAAGAAGGTGTGTAGTAGACATCAAGCTCTTTTCTGGTGTCGTTGCCGGGGAGGTGAGTGCTTGAAGGTATATATTTAGATATTGCAATTGAATCTTTTAGTTTCTTATTTTTCACTAGTTTGGTCTTATAAAAGAAAACTACAAAAAATGGAATTGAGGTTGCCTCATATGCTTCATCTTTTGAATGTCTTTCGTGAAAATGATGGAAAGGAAAATTGTGCTCAAGTGTTAGAAGAAGAAGTTATTAAAATGTTTGGCACTAAGTCTTTGAGTGATGAGCATGATTTAAATATTGTTAGTATGAACTCTCTGAATATTCATGATGCTAATGATATGCAAAGCCACAATCTTGGGGATTCTATGTTTGATGAAGAAGATGTTTTTAGTCCCCCAAGTTTTGATGAGAAAAACTATTATGATTATGACATGCCTCCTATCTATGATGATTATTGTGATGACATGTATGCTATAAAGAGTAATGACAACCATGAAAATTGTCATCATGATTTTAATATTCAAAGTGGTTATTTCAATCAAGTATCTCATGATAGTTATTTTGTTGACTTTGATCCCACTATTATGAATGAGAAGAAAATTGCTTATGAGGAGAGTAGTAAAATTTCTATGCTTGTAGATCAGGAAAAGAATGCTTTATGTGATGGTTATATTGTGGAATTTCTTCATGATGCTACTGAAAATTATTATGAGGGAGGAACATATGCTTGTAGGAATTGCAATAATATCAAGTTTCCTCTCTATGTGTTCAAATTCTTGAAGTTATGCTTGTTTTCCCTTCCTATGCTAGATGATTCTTGGTCCCATAAATTGTTTTCTCACAAAATCCCTATTGATAGGAAGTGGGGTAGACTTAAATATGCATGTCATGAGATTCATGATGCTCTTTTGCATGTTTCAATTACTATTCTTATGTGAGCATCATTGAAATCATCATGCCTAGCTAAAAGGCATTAAAGAAAATCGCTTGTTGGGAGACAACCCAACACTTTTACTTTCTGTTTTTGTGTGTTCACCTGATTAAGATAATGTAGTAATCATGTTTTTTTCCTTTTATTTCAATAAAGGCCAAGTAAATCCTTTGGGATAGTGTGGGTACTTGCTTGTTTGATTGTGTGCAAAAACAGAAAGTTTTGCGTTGAGTATATTAATTACCTGATTTTACTGGAGCATAAAAAAATTATTAATTTTTTACACAAACTTTATTTGCAAATCCCCTGAATTTTCCTAGTTTTTCAGAATTTTTAGAGTCAGGGAAGTTTGGTGATCATTCAGATCTTTACAGACTGTTCTGTTTTTGACAGATTTTGTTTTGCATGCATAGTTTGCTTGTTTCAAGTGTTCCTATAGCTTATATTGAGTAATATAAATTGTGGAAATGATGTAATACAGTAGTTATCATGTGGGAACAATTATGAACCTTGTCTTGAAAGTACCTAAGTGAATGATCTATATTTACTACACTAACCCATCTCACGAAGTTCCGTTAAGTTTTGTGTGATTGAAGTTTTCAAGTTTTGGGCGAGAAACCGATATGAGGAGAATAAGGAGTGAAAAGAAACTAAGATTGGGTATGCCCAAGGAAACCCAAAGGTAATATTAAATGAAGACTCAAGCGTCTAAGCTTGGGGATACCCCGGAAGGCATCCCCTCTTTCGTCTTCAGCACTATCGGTATATCTTACTTGGAGCTATATTTTTACTCGTCACATAATATGTGTTTTGCTTGGAGCATCATTATATTTTGTTATTTTCCGTTAGGTGTTATTAATAATCTAGTTTTTCAATAAAAAATTTCCAAGAATTGACTTTAGGATGCTTGCATGGCATGTTTTGATGAGTGCTGTGTAAAAACACAAACTTTGGCTGTAGTGTTTGAATTTTCATATTTTGCTGGAACGTGGAAAGTTTCTGAATTTTTTTAGAAGTTTGTTCATATAAATTTCATAGCATTTCATAAAATTTTCATAATTGTTTGATTTACATAAGTACCCTGTTTTCATAAATTGCTACAGACTGTTCTGTTTAGACAGATTGCTGTCATAGTTTCGTTATCTACTTATCCTATAGTTTCCATAGCCTATATTGGTAGATATAAATTGTATAAATGATAGTATAAAGTACATAATGTTTGAAAATTATTATGAAACTTGTCTTGGTAGTACAATAAAGAGTTGATTTATATTATGTGTACAACCTATCTCACGAGTTCTTTTTAAGTTTTGTGTGGATGAAGTTTTTGAGAATAGGTGAAACCGTGGTATGACAAGATTGAATGAGATACAAAAGCTCAAGATTGGGGATGACCAAGGCAACCCAAGTAAATATTTCAATAACTCTCAAGAATCTAATCTTGGGGATGCTACGCATCCCACCTCTCTTCATCAACAATTATCGGTTAGCCTATGTTGAGCCTAAATTTTTATTCGTTCACATGATGCGTGCTATTCTTGGAGTGCTATTTTTCTTTTGCTTGCTGTTTGAATAAAGTACTTTAGATCTGAAAATATTTATTGAGGGAGAGAGAGTCTTCATATAGCTACTTAATTGTTTGACTACTCATTGATCTTCACTTATATCTTTTGATCTAGGCAATGTTGCTCTAGTGCTTCACTTATATCTTTATAGAGGATGGTGGTGTTATATTTTATATAAATTATTGAACTCTCATACCTCACTTATATTATTTTGAGAGTTTCTTAAAACAACATGGTAATTTGTTTAGGTTGTGAATTTAGTCCTAATATAATGGGCATCCAAGAGGGATATAACAAAAACTTTCATATTACATGCATTAAAAACTATGAGAAGTTTGCTTCCTTGCATATCGTTTTGAGATAATAGAGATGGTACTATGAGATTCATGCTAGTGAGTAGTTGTGAATTGTAAGAGATACTTGTGTTAAAGCTTGTGATTCTCGTCGCATGCACATATGGTGAACCGTTATGTAACGAAGTCGGAGCATGATTTGTTTAATGATTGTCGACTTTTGTGTGAGGGTTGGGAGCGCGCGATGGTTAACTCCTACCAACCTCTCCCCTAGGAGCATGCGTCTAATGCTTTGTTTGATTACTAATAGACTTTTGCAATAAGTATGTGAGTTCTTTATGACTAATGTTGAGTCCATGGATTATATGCACTCTCACCCTTCCATCTTTGCTAGCCTCTCTAGTACCGCGCAACTTTCGCCGATACATCAAACCCTCCTTCCTCAAAACATCCACCATATATTCCTCAAAACAGCCACCATACCTACCTATTATGCCATTTCCATAGCCATTGTGAGATATATTGCCATGCAACTTCCACCATGTAGTTTTTCTATGACTTGCATCATCACTTCATATTGCATATAGAGTCATATTTTGTCATAGGAATCGAGTTATAATTTCTTTTTCTTTGAGTTATAAGTAAATAAAAGTGTGATGATTTTTTATTAATAGAGCATCATCCCATGACAGAAAAGGATGATGGAAGCCATGACTCCCTCACAAGTTGGGATGAGCATCTAGACTTTACAAAAAATAAAAGAGACCAGCGAAGCCCAAACAAAAAATAAAAGAGGCCAAAGAAGCCCACCAAAAATAAAAAAATCAAAAAAGAAAAGAAAGAAAAAATGAGATAAAGAGAGAAGGGCCAATTGTTACTACCTTTTTACACACTTGTGCTTCAAAGTAGCACCATGATCTTCATAATAGAGAGTCGTTAAACAATTGCTTGACTTGTTCATCGGGGTTGTGCATGATTTAGATACTTTGTGTGGGGGAAGATGGAGCATAGCCAGACCATATGGTTTTGTAGGGATAACTTTCTAAGGCCATGTTATTTCAAAAGGACATGACTACCTTGTTGGTGTGCTCGAAGTATTACTGTTTTTATGTCAATATTAGACTATTGTTTTGAATCTTACGGATCTGAACATTCATGCCACAATAAATAATATTACATGGATAACTATGATAGGCAGCATTCTGTCGGGACCCTGATCCTAAGTCATATGAATCTAGACTGTAACATATCACATCACTTTGCGGCCTCACACATGGTAAGCTCCACGGCTTCAGCCTTACCTTAGCCGGGACCGTTTGCGTCTTTTGGCTCACGTATGTGAACATGTCGCTGGCAATCAAACGATAGAGAACCCGGGCCGACATGACTAGTCATAGAACCCAAGTGGCACATCCGTACGGAAATAGGCATACGTAACCCAGCAATGTAGGTGTCGGTCTCAAGCGTGTGTAGACGAGTCATAGCAAGCTACAAGGACTCCATTACGCCGTGGGACATAAATGTCATCACTGCACGTAGACGACTTGTAGCAGGCTACAGGGACTCCATTACACTGCGAGACATTTCCCCGAAGGGACAGACACATCAGCAAACAAGGATACATGCCAGTCAATCAATGTGTCCGGAGCAGTAGCAAGCTACCAAGAATCGATGGAAGCACAAAGAGGCAGTTTCCCGTAAAGAGTACTACTAAAGGCACATGACTAGGTGTCGGATCCCATACATACTGTTGCACGTTACACGTACGCACGACATGCCCGATATGCATAAATACAACCATGGCATCACAACATAACCATACAACAACTTTTATTTAAGGGGCTCAGACGAGCCTTGCATAACATGTTCTTACAGATAGGGGTCACATGACCCGACACTCAAGTCATACAAACAAGTTCATACAAACCAAGCGGAAGCATAAGCTATCTGAGTATAGACAGATGAAAGGGTAAAAAGGCACATGGCCTGACTATCTACAGCCCGCCACAGGGCATAAGGTCGTAGCTGGGACACCAGCTATTCGACATCGTCGAAATCTAGAAATAACCCACTTGATGGGTCCTGATTCTCATCTGCAACATTTATTAAGCAAACGTGAGTATAAACGTACTCAGCTAGTCTTTAAAACAGACCTAGACTATTCATGCTCATGTATCAACAAGGGGAGTGGTGGAGTTTATGCAGCAACGCCAGCTTTGACTCATGGCTAACCTACACTATACAATTTTAACGCTTTGTTTAGATTTTAGATATCGCACACGAGTCCACTAACTCCATAACAATACACCACCATGGATTCACTTCCCTCTCCTAGGTGAGTTCCATCCACGGAACTCACACTTGTCTTGATATTTTTATGAGTACCCATTTAATTATCTATGAACAGCATAAGCTTTCCAAGTAGTCCATATCCAAGGACGCGGCTATTTGAATAGTTTCATACCCTGCAGGGGTGTACTTCTTCACACACACTCTCGCCACTTATCGCTGTGTGCTCATAAAACCATGCACCTCGACAACCTTCAAGCGGAAGCCCAGCGAGGGAGTCGGCCATGATCATCAACCACATAAGACCTCTAGTCCAGGCTATCGCCTATTTGAGACTGAACCTGCACGGAAGTCCGGCCGAAGTTTCTGCTACGGCCCCAAATGATGTGCGCAGGGTTCCCAAGCCCACCATTCGGGTGACCTTGGTACACCGTGCCACTGCCTACCACGTCGTAACCCACCCCTAGGGTCAGCGCTACGCACGGCCTCCAGCATGCTATAAACACTAGAAACTACTTGCAACTCCTGGACTAAGCGATTGATAAGTCGAGAGGGTCAATTAAGTATCCCAACATGTGGTAGTAACTAGCCTTGGATCACAAACACGAAACTCAGTTCCTAAGAATGGTCCCAATGAGACAACCCGCTATGTACTCCTACATAGCCTCTCATCGCTACCTTTACCAAATCGGGTTCATCACAATGTTATCACGTCAGAACAAAATTGTTTCACTCCATTTCATCACCCAGATGAATCAGACCTGACACAACTCTAAGCATAGCAAGCATAGCGGGCAAAGTAAGCAAAGCACATTATGGTACAAGCATCTACCAGGTATGCTAGCATGCAAGGTTTAGCTATTTACTGTGACAATAATAGGTCATGCAAAAGAATAGGTTCATCTACCATGTTTGACAGTGAAGTGAACGTTTGTCCTAATGCAATAAACAAGAGCAGGAGCGAGAGAGTGGGATGTTATCAGAATGATCAAAGGAGTTGCTTGCCTTGCTGGGTAGCAGAAAGGTTTTCTCCTTCGTTGGAATACTCGGAGGTATCCTTAGAAGCTGGGCCTACCGCAGTGCAGATAAATAACAATCAATACATGCAAGTGCAACAATATGATGCATGATCACGACAGGACAGCATGTATGGATGAGATAATGCAACTACTATCCAAGTTAAATGAAGTGATTTGAATATAGGTTCAAAATCATTCTCCATTTCATATTTCATAAGTTAACCTATTAGTAAATGTCAATGTTCATCTACATAGGTTGCTCTAGCATGCATGATAATGGAACCATTAGATTCATTGGATTTTTGTGATAAATTTTCATATATAAATTATTTCAATCTAAGTTACAGATTAATTTATATGAATTTTAGAACTTTTAAACATTTTATGGAATTATTTAAATCAGATATTCCTTTATTGCATCAGCATGACATCATTATGACGTCAGCTAGTCAACAGAACGTTGACAGGTCAAACCTGACCAGTGGGGCCCACTTGTCAGTGACCCAGTCTCTAATAGAATTATTTAAACACTAATTACTAATTAGTTAGGAAAGGGGCCCACTGGTCAGTGGCTCATTAAGATAATTAGTTTAGTTAATTAATTTTCTTAATCTAATTCTAATTAAAAGGGTCGGGCCCACTTGCCAGTTGACATGGGGTCAAACCCCCGTGGTCAACACCGGTTGACTCGCTGGCGTTGAGCCACCGGCGACGTCAGAGATGGTGGAGAGGGTCGGAACCCCTCCTCCGGCGACCAAATGGACGACGGAGGGCACCTATCTACTCTACTCGCTCACGCGCGTCGAGCCCGACACCTCCTAGGGGCTGGGATGGACGGAATCATCGCCGACGACGAGCACGGCGGCGGCCGGAGCTCGGGCGAGCACAGGCTCGTCGAGCCAGAGCTTGAATGGGGCACCTAAGGACTCCTAAGGTTGTCTGGGATCATCTTGAGCACGACTACGTGCTCAGGTGCGAGCTTAGGCCGCTGCAGCGACAACCACGTCCTCACCGGCGGCGAGGAGCTCTCGGACCCAAGGAAACCCGGCGCTGGAACGCGCTAGCGACGAGGAAAAGAGGGGGAAGAGGGCCAGGGGCTCACGGTGGTTACAGAGGCGTCGAGAGCGGGCTCGGGGAAGGCCTGGAGCAGCGGCGAGCTTCGCTTCTTCGTCGGCGGCCGGAGGTTGAAGACGACGGTGATGCGGAGATGGAGAGCTCCCGGTGATGTGTGGCTCAGCAAGAAGGAAGAGGGCGACGAGGCAGAGCGATTGGGGGGCTCAGGTGCGAGGGGGAGCGGCTGGAGCAACCACGCTACGGTGGCGGGGCTTCGGCGACCATGGCGACAGAGGGGGAGAGAAGGAGAGACGGGTGGGAGCGATAGGGAGAGAGCGTTGGGGATGGCTCTCTTAGCTTATCCCCGTCATGCTAGCGAGGGGGAAGCAGGCAGGCAGCTACCAGTGTGGTGGCATGGCCGTGCGCGCGCGCGGCAGCCACATGCCCGTCCTCCTGGCCGCCAGGAGGACGATGACCTCCCTGGGCCAGGTGGGCCGGCCTGGCCTGGGCTTAGGTGAGCTTCCTCTTTTTTTTTCTTTTTTTTTCTGATTCTGTTTTATTTTCTATCATTTGTTTTATTTATTTTTAGGCATAATTGCTAATTAATAAATATCCCAAATATTTTATAGCATTAAATTTGAATATTTCAAACTTCTGTAAAAAGTTTCAGAATATTTTAAAATCCGAAATAATGATAATGCTTTATTTGGCATTTTCAGCAGCTTTAATATTTATTTTTAAATTGCTATACATGTTCAAATATTTAAGATGGCCCCTGATATATTCATGTCCATATTTATCAGACATAGGGGACATTTTAGATGGGCATTTTGAATTTGTTGGTTTTTCACATTCATTAAGTTAGTTTGATTCAAATGAATTGTTTGGGGTTTCTTTTGATCCCCATTTCAAATTGATGCAAAATAATTGAAATATGATGCACACACATGCTGTCCTAAGACAACTAGCTAGGGATGTGACACATTCCAAATCAAAAATTCTATTTTTATCATTTACCTACTCGAGGACGAGCAAGAATTAAGCTTGGGGATGCTGATACGTCTCCAACGTATCTATAATATTTGCTTGTTCCATGCTGTTATATCATCATTCTTGGATGTTTTACAATTATTTTACTACAACTTTATATTATTTTTGGGACTAACCTATTAACCTAGAGCCCAGTGCCAGTTCTTGTTTTTTCCGTGTTTTTGAGTTTTACAAAAAAGGAATATCAAACGGAGTCCAACCGGAATAAAAACTTACGGTGATTTTTTTGGACCAGAAGAGACCCACCGAGCATCAGAGTTGGGCCAGAAGACCCATGAGGCAGTCACAAGCCTCAGGGGCGCGACCCCCCCCCCTTAGCCACGCCCTGCAGGCTTCTAACTCCCTCATGGCCCATGCTGACTTATTTCCACCGCCATAAATTCCTATAAAAACCAAAAACCCCAACGCGGAACCTAGATTGGGAGTTCCGCCATTGCAAACCTCCAGAGCCATGAAAAACCAATCAGGAGCCCGTTCCAGCACCCTGCCGGAGGGGGAAACCATCACCGGAGGCCATCTTCATCATCCCGACGCTCTCCATGACGAGGAGGGAGTAGTTCACCCTCGGGGTCGAGGGTATGTACCAGTAGCTATGTGTTTGATCTCTCTCTCTCTTGTGTCTTGAGATGGCATGATCTTGATGTACCGTGAGTTTTCCCCTCTCAATCTAGTTGTGATGAATTGAGTTTCCCTTTGAAGTTTACTTATCGAATTGAGTCTTTAAGGATTTAAGAACACTTTATGTATGTCTTATGATGGGATATCCATGGTGACAATGGGATGTTCTATTGATCCACTTGATGTATGTTTTGGTGATCAACTTGCGGGTTCCGTGACCTTGGTAATCTACGCATAGGGGTTGACACACGTTTTTGTCTTGACTTTCCGGTAGAAACTTTGGGGCACTCTTTTAAGTTCTTTGTGTTGGATTGAATATAATGAATCTGAAATTATGTGATGCATATCGTATAATAAAGCACACGGGTACTTGTGGTGACATTGAAGTATCTAGGTGACATTAGGGTTTTGGTTGATGTGTATCTTAAGGTGTTATTTTAGTACGAACTCCAGGGCTGTTTGTGACACTTATAGGGACAGCTCATAAGATTGATCAGAAAAGATAACTTTGAGGTGGTTTTGTACCCTACAATAATTTCTTCATTAGTTCTCCGCTATTTGTGACTTTGGAGTGAACTCTTTGTCGTACGAGAGGTATTTACATATGATTCAACTATGCCAATATTGTTGAGAGAAATTGCACTAGTGAAAGTATGGACCCTAGGCCTTGTTTCCAAGCATTTATACAACGTTTTGCTCGCTGTTTACTATTTGTTACCATGCTGTTCTTATATTTTCAGATTACATAAACCTATATCTACCATCCATATTGCACTTGTATCACCATCTCTTCGCCGAACTAGTGCACCTATACAATTTGCCATTGTATTTGGTGTGTTGGGGACACAAGAGACTCTTTGTTATTTGATTGCAAGGTTGCTTTAGGGAGACTATCTTCATCCTACACCTCCCACGGATTGATAAACCTTAGGTCATCCACTTGAGGGAAAATTGCCGTTGTCCTACAAAACTGTGCGCTTGGAGGCCCAACACGAGTCTACAAGAAGAATGTGTTGTAGTAGACATCATCTACGACCGTGACAATCTCATGTAATAATGAGTGGGCTGTATATGCCCGGAGCCACCCGAGGACGCGGAGGGGTTCCTCCCACGCAATGTGGAAGCCACAGCTCCGCACTGGCGGAGAAGTCAACACTGCCCATCAATGGCTATGCCCATGCAACGTGGATGCCTGTCGGTGTTCTGCGATCGGGGGTGTTGGAAATACGCCCTAGAGGCAATAATAAATTAGTTATTATCATATTTCCTTGTTCATTATAATCGTTTATTATCCATGCTATAATTGTATTGATCGGAGACTTAAATGCATGTGTGGATACATAGACAAAACCATGTCCCTAGTATGCCTCTAATGGACTAGCTCGTTGATCAAAGGATGGTTAAGGTTTCCTAGCCATGGACATGAGATGTCATTTGATAACGGGATCACATCATTAGGAGAATGATGTGATGGATAAGACCCAAACTACAAACATAGCATATGATCGTGTCAGTTTATTGCTACTGTTTTCTGCATGTCAAGTATATGTTCCTATGACCATGAGATCATGCAACTCACAGATATCGGAGGAGTGCCTTGTGTGTATCAAACGTCGCAACGTAACTGGGTGACTATAAAGGTGCTCTACAGGTATCTCCGATGGTGTCTGTTGAGTTGGCATGGATCGAGACTGGGATTTGTTACTCCGTGTAACGGAGAGGTATCTCGGGGCCCACTCGGTAATGCAACATCACAATAAGCCTTGCAAGCAATGTGACTAATTGTTAGTTGCGGGATCTTGTATTACGGAACGAGTAAAGAGACTTGCCGGTAACGAGGTTGAACTAGGTATGGAGATACCGACGATCGAATCTCGGGCAAGTAACATACCGAAGAACAAAGGGAACGATATACGGGATTAACTGAATCCTTGACATAGAGGTTCGACCGATAAAGATCTTCGTAGAATATGTAGGAACCAATGTGGACGTCCAGGTCCCGCCATTGGTTATTGACCGTAGAGGTGTCTCGGTCATGTCTACATAGTTCTCGAACCCGCAGGGTCTGCACACTTAAGGTTCGGTGACGTTTCGGTAGTGTAGAGTTATGTATGGTGGTGACCGAAGGTTGTTCGGAGTCCCGGATGAGATCCTGGACGTCACGAGGAGCTCCGGAATGGTCCGGAGGTAAAGATTCATATATAGGAAGTCCCAGTTTGGTTTCCGGAAAAGTTTCGGGCTCATCGGTATTGTACCGGGAGTATCGGTATTGTACCGGGAGTGCCGGTAGTGTAGTGTACCGGAGGACCTCCGGGAGGGGTATTTCGACCCCAAGAGGTCCATGGGCTGTGGGAGAATAATAACCAGCCCTTAGTGGGCTGGGAAAACAGCCACAAAGGCCCATGGCGCAGGAGAGAAAGTCCTAAAGCAAAAAGTGGAAAATCAGCCAATAGGAGGCAATCCTACTCCAACTAGGATTGGAGGTGAAGTAGGATTGCTCGCACCTCCTATTTCGGCCGACCCAAAGGCCTTGGCTGCCTCTCATATCCTCTCCTCCTATATATACTAGTGGATTGGGTGGTTTTTGGACAGAATTTCCGGCCACGTGCTACCCGTTTCACCGGTGCACAGTTTCTCCTCTAGATCGGTCTTTCGCAGCGCTTAGGCGAAGCCCTGCCAGAATCACTCCACCACCGTCACCGGAGCGCCGTCACACTGCCGGTGAACTCTCTCTCCTCTCCACCTCCTCTCGCTGGATCGATACGGTGGAGATCGTCATCAAGCTGCACGTGTGCTGAACGCGGAGGTGCCGTCCGTTCGGCGCTAGATCGGAAGGACCGTGATCGAGATCGCGAGACAGTTCGTGATGAGATCGTGGAACGGATCGTGATGAGTTCGCGGGATAAATCGTGATCAAGATCGTGAGATGGATCGTGATGAGATCGCGGGACGGATCGTGATGAGTTCACGGGACGGATCGTGATTGGATCGCGGGACGGATCGTGATGAGATCGCGGGACGCTCGGCGATTTGGATCGCGAAGATGTTCGACTACACCAACCGCGTTTCTTAACGCTTCCCGCTTAGCGATCTACAAGGGTATGTAGATCCACTCTCCCTCTCGTAGATGCTCATCACCATGGATAGGTTTGCGTGTGCGTAGGAAAATTTTTGTTTCCCATGCGACGTTCCCCAACAGTGGCATCATGAGCTAGGTTGATGGTTCGATGAGATCTCGAGTAGAACATAAAAGGTTTGTGGGCGTTGATGCTTAGATTGCTTCCTCCCTTGGTCGTATTTTGGTTCAGTGGGATTGTGAGATGAAGAGGCCCGGATCAACATTACTCGTACGCTTACGAGAGACCGGTTCCCTCGACGCAACTTGTTGCCTAGATGGCTTGCGGGTGACAGTTTCTCTCACTTTAGTTGGATCGGATTCGACAAAGGCAGTCCTTGAGAAGGTTGAAAAGCAAACTAGTGTATCACCGTTGTGGTTTATGCGTAGGTGAGAATCGTTCTTGCTAGATACCCATAGCAGTCACGTAAAATATGCAACAACAATTAGAGGACGTCTAACTTGTTTTTGCAGGGTATGTTGTGATGTGATATGGCCAATTACATGATGAGATATATGTGATGTATGAGATGATCATGTGATGTATAGATTATCACGACTTGCATGTCGATGAGTACGGCAACCGGCAGGAGCCATAGGGTTGTCTTTAATTATTGTATGACCTGCGTGTCAATCATTAAGCACTATGTAATGCTTTACTTTATCGCTACGGTAGCAATAGTAGTAGAAGCATGCAGGGCGTGACAACCCCAATGGCAACACATTGATGGAGATCAAGATGATGGAGATCATGGTGTTGTGCCGGTGACGATGGAGATCATGTCGGTGTTTCGAAGATGGAGATCTCAAACACAAGTTCATGGCCATATCATGTCACTTATGAATTGCATGAGATGTTAATCCTTTTATGCACCTTGTTTTGCTTAGTACGGCGGTAGCATTATAAGGTGATCCCTCACTTGAATTTCAAGATGAACTGTGTTCTCCCCGAGTGTGCACCGTTGCGAAAGTTCGTCGTGTTGAGACACCACGTGATGATCGGGTGTGATAGGCTCTACATTCATATACAACGGGTGCAAGCCAGATTTGCACGTGCAGAACACTCGGGTTAAACTTGACGAGCCTAGCATGTACAGACATGGCCTCGGAACACGAGAGACCGAAAGGTCGAACATGAGTCATATAGTAGATATGATCAACATAATGATGTTCACCATTGCATCCACCTCAACTCACGTGATGATCGGACTTGAGTTGGTGAATTTGGATCATGTATCACTCGAATGATCGGAGGGATGTCAATTTGAGTGGGAGTTCTTAAGTAATATGATTAATTGAACTCATTATCATGAACATAGTCAAAGTGTCTTTGCAAATTATGTTGTAGATTACTAGCTCGCGCTGTAGCTCCCTTGTATTTTTATATGTTCCTAGAGAAATAGAATTGAAAGATGTTGGTAGCAAAATTGCGGACTGGGTCCGTGATCTGAGGATTGTCCTCATTGCTGCACAGAAGGCTTATGTCCTTAATGCACCGCTCGGTGCGCCACCCCCTCTAGCGTCGTCTATAGATGTTGTGAACATCTAACAGGCATGTTTCGATGACTACTTGATAGTTTAGTGCGTCATGCATTACGGCTTAGAATTGAGGCTCCAAAACATTTTGAACGTCACAGAACATATGAGATGTTCTAGGAGCAGAGATTGTGATCTCAGGCTCGTGCCTTTGTTGCGAGATATGAGATCTCCAACAAGATTCTTTGCTTGTAAGATGAAGGAGAATAGCTCAATCGTTGAGCATGTACTCAGATTGTCTGGGTACTACAATCGCTTGAATCAAGTGGGAGTTGATCTTCCAGATAAGATAGTGATTGATATAGTTCTCCAAGTCACTGTCACTAAAGCTACTAGAACTTAGTGATGAACTATAATACACCAGGGATAGAAGTATTGATCCCTGAGCTGTTCGCGATGTTTGACACCGCGAAGGTAGAAATCAAGAAGGAGCATCAAGTGTTGATGGTTAATCAAACCACTAGTTTCAAAAAGGGCAAGAGCAAGCAGGGAAACTTCATGGATAGCAAGTCAGTTGCTGCTCCAGTGAAGCAACCCAAAATTGAACTCAAACCCGAGACTAAGTGCTTCTATTATGAGGTGAGAGGTCGCTGAAGTGGAACAACCCTAGATACTTGGTAGATAAGAAGGCTGGCAAAATCGACAGAAGTATATTTGATATACGAGTTATTTATGTGTACCTTGCTAGTACTCCTAGTAGCACCTGGGTATTGGATACCAGTTCGGTTGCTAAATGTTAGTAACTCGAAATAAAAGCTACGGAATAAACAGAGAACTAGCTAAGGGTGAGGTGATGATGTGTGTTGGAAATGTTTCCAAGGTTGATGTGATCAACATCGCACGCTCTCTCTACCTTCAGGATTAGTGACGAACCTAAATAAATGTTATTTGGTGTTTTGCATTGAGCATGAACATGATTAGATCATGTTTGTTGCAATACGTTTATTCATTTAAGTCAGAGAATAATAGTTATTCTGGTTACATGAATAATACCTTCAATGGTCATGCACCCAGTGAGAATGGTTTGTTGAAATCTTGATCGTAGTAGTACACATGTTCATAACATTGATGTCAAAAGATACAAAGTTAATAATGATAGTACCACATACTTGTGGCACTGCCGCTAAATGTCATATTGGTATAAAGCGCATGTAGAAACTCCATGCTGATGGATATTTGGACTCATCGATTTCGAATCGGTTGAGACATGCAAACCATGCCTCTTGGGCAAGATGACTAAAGGACCCCGTTGGATGGAGCGGGCAAGTGATTCATTGGAAATGATACATGTTGATGTATGCAATCTAGTGAGTCTTGTAGCGTGCAGTGGATATCGTTATTTTCTTACCTTCACTGATGATTTGAGTAGATATAGTGTATATTTACTTAATGAAACACAAGTCTGAATCGTTTGAAAGGTTCAAGCAAATTCAGAGTGAAGTTTAAAGATCATCATGACAAGAAGATAAAAATGACCGCGATATGATCGTGGAGGTGAATATCTGAGTTATGAGTTTGGCATACAACTTAAGACAACGTGAAATTTGTTTCACAACTAATGCCACCTGGAACACCATGGTGTGATGGTGTGTCCGAACATCATAGTCATGCTCTATTGATATAGTGCATACTGTGATGTCTCTTATCATTTTACTACTATAATTTTTGGGGTTATGCATTAGAGACAACTACATTCACTTTAAATAGGGCATCATCTAAATCCGTTGAGATGACACCGTGTGAATTATGGTTTGATAGAAACCTAAGCTGTCATTTCTTAATGTTTGGGGCTGCGATGCTTGTGTGGAAAAAGTTTTCACATAATAAGCTAGAACCCAAAGCGGAGAAATGTATCTTCATAGAATACCCTAAGAACAGATGGGTATGCCTTCTATCTCAGATCCGAGTGCAAAGTGTTTGTTGCTAGAACTGTGTCCTTTCTCGAGAAAAAGTTTCTCTCGAAATAATTGAGTGGGAGGAAGATAGAACTTGATGAGGTTGTTAAACCTTTGTTCAACCAGAGAGTAGCGCAGCGCAGAAAGATGTTTCTATGAAGCCTACGTTAGTTGAAGAGGAAGTTAATGATGATGATCATGAAGCTTCAGGATCAAGTTACTATCGAACTTCGTAGGTCGACAAGGATGTGTACTGCTCCTGAGCGGTACGACAACTCTGTCTTGGAGGTCATGTTGTTGGACAACGATGAACCTACGAGCTATGGAGAAGCGATGATGGGCCCGGATTCCGACAAATGGTTGGAGGCCATGAAATCCGAGATAAGATCCATGTATTAAAACCAAGTGTAGACTTTGGTAGACTTGCTCGTTGGAAGGCAGGTCGTTGAGTACAAATGGATCTTTAAAATGAAGACAGACACTGATGGTGAATGTCACTATTTGTAAAGCTCGACTTGTTGCAAAGATGTTTGTGACAAGTTCAAGGAGTTGACTACGATGAGACTTTCTCACTCGTAGCGATGCTAAAAGTCTGTTGGAATTATGTTAGCAGTTGCTGTGTTTTCAATTATGAAATCTGGCAGATGGATGTCAAAACATCGTTTCCTTAATGGTTTACTTGAGGAAAGGTTGTATGTGATACAACCAGAAGGTTTTGTCAGGCCTAAGGATGCTAAAAGGTGTGCAAGCTTCGGTGATCCTTCCATGGACCGAAGCAAGCATCTCGGAGTTGGAATATACGCTTTGATGAGGTGATCAAAGTTTTGATGTTTATACAAAGTTTATGAGAAACTTGTATTTGCAATAAAGTGAGTGGGAGCACTATAGAATTTCTGATAAGTATATGTGGATGACATATTGTTGTTCAGAAATAATGTAGAGTTTCTGGAAAGCATAAAACGGTTATTTGGAAAGTGATTTTCAAAGGAAGACCTGGATAAAGCTACCTAATTGTTGAGCATCAAAGTCTATAGAGATAGATCAAGATGCTTGATGAGACTTTCAATGAGTGCATACCTTCACAAGATTTTGAAAGAGTTCAAAATGGATCAGCCAGAGAAATAGTTCTTGTCTGATTTGTAAGGTGTGAAGTTGAGTGAGACTCAAAGCTCGACAATGGCAGAAGAAAGAGAAAGGACGAACGTCGTCCCCTATGCCTTAGCCATAGGCTCTATATTATGCCATGCTGTGTACCGCACCTATGTGTGCCTTGCCATGAGTCTGTCAAGGGGTACAAGAGTGGTCTAGGAGTGGATCACTGGACAGCGATCGGAATTATCCGTAGTAACCAGAGGACTAAGGAAATGTTTCTTGATTATGGAGGTGATAAAGAGTTCGTCGTAAAGAGTTACGTCGATGCAAGCTTTAACACCTATCCGGATGACTAGTAGTAGCAATCTCGATACGTATAGTGGAGCAGCCATTTGGAAATAGTACCAAGTGGAGTGTGGTAGCAGTGTTTACGATTTGACATAGAGATATGCAAAGTACACACGGATCTGAATATCGCAGACCCGTTCACTATAAGACCTCTCTCACATGCAAAGCATGATCGAGCCCCAGAACTCATTGGGTGTTAGATTCATAACAATGCAAATCACATGGTGATGTGAACTAGATTATTGACTCTAGTGCAAGTGGGAGACTGTTGGAAATATGCCCTAGAGGCAATAATAAATTAGTTATTATCATATTTCCTTGTTCATGATAATCGTTTATTATCCATGCTATAATTGTATTGATCGGAGACTTAAATGCATGTGTGGATACATAGACAAAACCATGTCCCTAGTATGCCTCTAATGGACTAGCTCGTTGATTAAAGGATGGTTAAGGTTTCCTAGCCATGGACATGAGATGTCATTTGATAACGGGATCACATCATTAGGAGAATGATGTGATGGATAAGACCCAAACTACAAACATAGCATATGATCGTGTCAGTTTATTGCTACTGTTTTCTGCATGTCAAGTATATGTTCCTATGACCATGAGATCATGCAACTCACGGATATCGGAGGAGTGCCTTGTGTGTATCAAACGTCGCAACGTAACTGGGTGACTATAAAGGTGCTCTACAGGTATCTCCGATGGTGTCTGTTGAGTTGGCATGGATCGAGACTGGGATTTGTTACTCCGTGTAACGGAGAGGTATCTCGGGGCCCACTCGGTAATGCAACATCACAATAAGCCTTGCAAGCAATGTGACTAATTGTTAGTTGCGGGATCTTGTATTACGGAACGAGTAAAGAGACTTGCCGGTAACGAGGTTGAACTAGGTATGGAGATACCGACGATCGAATCTCGGGCAAGTAACATACCAAAGAACAAAGGGAACGATATACGGGATTAACTGAATCCTTGACATAGAGGTTCGACCGATAAAGATCTTCGTAGAATATGTAGGAACCAATGTGGACGTCCAGGTCCCGCCATTGGTTATTGACCGTAGAGGTGTCTCGGTCATGTCTACATAGTTCTCGAACCCGCAGGGTCTGCACACTTAAGGTTCGGTGACGTTTTGGTAGTGTAGAGTTATGTATGGTGGTGACCGAAGGTTGTTCGGAGTCCCGGATGAGATCCTGGACGTCACGAGGAGCTCCGGAATGGTCCGGAGGTAAAGATTCATATATAGGAAGTCCCAGTTTGGTTTCCGGAAAAGTTTCGGGCTCATCGGTATTGTACCGGGAGTATCGGTATTGTACTGGGAGTGCCGGTAGTGTACCGGAGGACCTCCGGGAGGGGTATTTCGACCCCAAGAGGTCCATGGTCTGTGGGAGAATAATAACCAGAACTTAGTGGGCTGGGAAAACAGCCACAAAGGCCCATGGCGCAGGAGAGAAAGTCTTAAAGCAAAAAGTGGAAAATCAGCCAATAGGAGGCAATCCTACTCCAACTAGGATTGGAGGTGAAGTAGGATTGCTCCCACCTCCTATTTCGGCCGACCCAAAGGCCTTGGCTGCCTTTCCTCTCCTCTCCTCCTATATATACTAGTGGATTGGGTGGTTTTTGGACAGAATTTCCGGCCACGTGCTACCCGTTTCACCGGTGCACAATTTCTCCTCTAGATCGGTCTTCCGCAGCGCTTAGGCGAAGCCCTGCCGGAATCACTCCACCACCATCACCGGAGCGCCGTCACGCTGCCGGTGAACTCTCTCTCCTCTCCACCTCCTCTCGCTGGATCGAGACGGTGGAGATCGTCATCAAGGTGCACGTGTGCTGAACGCGGAGGTGCCGTCCGTTCGGCGCTAGATCGGAAGGACCGTGATCGAGATCGCGAGACAGTTCGTGATGAGATCGTGGAACGGATCATGATGAGTTCGCGGGACAGATCGTGATCAAGATCGTGAGATGGATCGTGATGAGATCGCGGGACGGATCGTGATGAGTTCACGGGACGGATCGTGATTGGATCGCGGGACGGATCGTGATGAGATCGCGGGACGCTCGGCGATTTGGATCGCGAAGATGTTCGACTACACCAACCGCGTTTCTTAACGCTTCCCGCTTAGCGATCTACAAGGGTATGTAGATCCACTCTCCCTCTCGTAGATGCTCATCACCATGGATAGGTTTGCGTGTGCGTAGGAAATTTTTTGTTTCCCATGCGACGTTCCCAAACAGGGGGTACCCAGACCTGCCTACATGCGGCCTAGGGCATGGCCCACTTCGTTGACCAAACGTGGCCGGGCATGGCCTCACTCAAGACAAGGCCCTCGTGAGGGCCCTAGGGTCGCGAGGAGGAACAGCGCCAGGACCTACAAGGGATGGGCTTCCTCAGGCCCCCTCCGGAGCGGCGGAGATCTCTATGCAAGGCCCGTCCTCGGGAGTTAAGGGTGACACAATGAAGGACACGTAGGTGCCAGCGCACCAGACGGTGTAGTTTCCCCTTTGGTGCGAAGGGAGCAAGGACGTACGTGGGTTCCCAAAACACCCCCAAAGGTTTCCATTCCGGTGCTACAAGACCGCAAACACCCGCCCCGCAGGGCGGATGTTATTTCCAAGCCCATGTCTGTGCTGTCAGCCGCTACTTTGTAGGCGAAGACCGCCTTTGGGCAGGGCGAGCACATACTCCTATCCCCCTTCAAAATTGTCCGTTGTGGGATCCCTTCCTGCCATTGCGATAAGGGAAGAGGACCCGAGCCACCACTATATATAGAGGGTAGGCTACACCGTAGAGAAGTGTCCGGATCCATTCCATCACCCATCCACCACCAAGTCGCAGAGGGCCATGAACACCTTGAAGGGAGCGCTCATGAGGCCCTAAAACACTGTACTAGTTCATCCACACCACCTCCCCGAGGGGCAATCCACCAAAGCAGGAGTAGGGTATTACGCTTCGCAGCGGCATGAACCTAGGTAAACTGTCGTGTTCATCCTCTTCCTTGTCATCGTGCGAGTTATTTGCTGTATTCATCGAGTAGCGAGCTAGGTTGGGCGAGGCTGTAGGGTTGTTCGCACACACCCCTGTGTTCGAATCTTAAGGGTTTTGCAGAGCCCGAAATCCGACATTTGGTGCGCCAGGTATGGGGCGTGTCGGAGTCTCCCTCAGGCCAAGACCTTCTCCCAGCTTGCTGTTCTGATGTCTAACGCTCGCCGAGCCCGCACTGAGCGCCAAGCCACCCGTGTCGCCTAGACAGCGCCGGTGGGCTGCGCCGGTGCGCACAGGTCGGCCTCTCCTGTGGTGAATGCCGCCACGGGCACTGACGCCCACGAGCAACAAGATTCCTTCCAGCCAGTCATCGCACAGTGCCACAGCCACACCGCCACTCCGTCGATCGTCCCAGCTTCCGGTTCTTCCTCCCCATATTTGGACCAGGCCGGTGTGCGTCCAAGGCGCGCTCGCCATGGCTAACGAGCTGCTTCACTACCGCCCTGCCCCCGGCCGCTTCGATGACTGGCTTCGGCGCATCGCGGAGCTCATCAACGCTGCCGACGACGCTTTAGCGCTCTCCTACTCGCTCCGACACCAACCAACCCTGGCGGACGACGTGGCGCACGACATGTAGCCTCCACCTCTGTGACGTGGCGTCGACCTCAAATCCAGGCGGAAAGCACGCCCCCACGACTAGCCTCGCAAATCATAGGCAAGGCTGGGAGGTAAACTGCCAGGTGGATCCCCAGCCGCGCGTCAATGCGTGCGCTATCCCCGTGCTGCCGACCCAGTACCGCGACTGGGTACCACTCCAGGAGGCCTCGCAGGAGTGTCAAGGCCAGACCCTCTAGCACGCGCAGCACCCGTTGAGCCGCTGGGGTGCCTCGCCATCGCCCCGGAGCTCTACCCAACCATGCGGCCTTGCAAGTTCAAGCTTGACCTGCCCCCACACTACGATGGTACCTGAGATCTAGCAGAATTCCTAGAGCTCTACTCCCTGAGCATCCGAGCAGCCGAAGGAGACAACAAGGTCATGGTGTGCTAGTTCCCCATGGCGCTCAAGGGCGGCGCGCTCTCCTGGATCTTCAACCTCCCGGAGGCATGTATCACCTCGTAGGAAGGCCCGCGCAAACGCTTAATCGCCAAATTCCAAGGCACCCGCGACCGCGTGCCCACCATCAACGACCTGCAGCGAATCAAGCAGCATGAGGGAGAGACCCTGCACAAATTTATACAACGCTTCACGATCACGCTCCTCAAGATCCCGAGGGCTTCAGACGAAGCCATCTTCTCTGTATTCAACGACGAAGTAACCGACCTCAAGATGAAGGAGGAGCTGCCTTGAATGGCGAACTGTGCTCCAGCCTAGAGATGTTCAATTTGGCGAACAAGTGCGCCTAGGTAGAGGAGGGCCGCCTGTCGCTCCGTGGGCCTCCGACGGTGGAGCCAGAAGAAAAGAAGACCAAGGCCAAGGAGGCAAAGTGTAAGATCCCAGCAGAGCTTGCGGCCGAACCTGAGGCGAAGCGCAACCGGGGTGAGGAACACCCCCCAGGAGGAAGGCCCACCTGCATCTTCCATGGCACCAACAACCACGACTCTGTCGATTGCCAGGAACTCAGGCTGATCCACGCTGAGCACTTCAGCAGGCTCCCCAGACGAGCTGACCGAGGATTCAGACATAACGGTGGCCATGGTGGAGGCCGCTAGGACAACAGGGAACCTCGCCAAGGGTGGCGCGATCAGCCCTAGGAGGACCGCTGGCACGATCGGGCTCAATACGACCGCTGGCGCGACCAGCCTCGTGAGGATCGCTGGCGCGACGACCCTTTGGAGGGGTCGCGACGCGGCCAGCCTCGCGAGGTTTGCCCTCGTGAGGTCAGCCTACCACCACTACCACCTCCACATAGAAGGAAGAGGATGGCAGGACGATGGGGATAGGTTCTTCTATGAGATCAGGGCCGTGGCCTATATCCTGGGCGGTGCCCAGGTCCCCCACATCAAACCGTGCTTTCAAGCAATTCGCACGGGAGGTTTATGCGGCTCTCACGAAGCTCGAAGCAATGCGCCCCCTCAATTGGTCCGAGACCGCCATCACCTTCGACTCGAGGGACCAGGTCAGGTACTCGGCCATGGCTTGCAAGCTCCCAATGCTACGCACTCCAACCATGAGCAACATCCTCATCACCAATACCCTCATCGACTGTGGAGTGGGGCTCAACGTCCTCTCCATTGAGACCTTCGAGACGCTCCAGGTACTGTATGAGCATGTCATGCCGACCAAGACTTTCTCAGGGGTCACAGATGGGTCCACCATGCCCATCGGGCAGGTGCGTCTGCCTGTCACCTTCGGTGGGCGCCAGAACTACCACACCGAGATCATCGTCTTTGATGTCGCGCACATTCACCTTCCATACAACGCGATCCTCGGGTACCCGGCCCTTGCAAAGTTCATGGCGGTGACCCACCACGGCTACAACGTCCTCAAGATGCCAGGGAGTGGTGGTGTCATCACCATCGCTTGCGATGAAAAGGATGCTATCAGCACCGTCGAGCGTGCTTACCGCGCCGCGGCGGCTGAATGCTCGGACGACGAGGAGGACATCCCGCCCCGTGAGGACCCGCACAAGAAGAAGAAGCAGCTCACCTCCATAGGGCGCCCAGCAGCCTCGAGCTCTGTGCCTAGGGATGGGGCCCTAACCCCCATCACATAGAAAGATGCGCTCGACGCCACTCTTGGGTTAGGCCCGGGGCTCCCACCTAGGGAGCTTCGGGCTCGACCAGTGAGACAAGAGAGGCGCTCGAGCACAACCTGAAGGTGCAGTCTGACATGCGTCGGCACGAACCGGGATCGTGGCACGAGGCGCCGAGCCCGCGAGAGTCCGTCATCAAAGCGATCGAGAAGCTTCGAGAAGCATAGGCCATGCAAGGCGGGGGCTGCCCAGCACCACCAATCATAGCCACCGTCATCGGCACGATCGACCGGCCACGCGTCTGCGTCAACGCGCTCGTGATTAACAGCGTCGCGGCCCAGGGCCCCTTCTGGCCAGCACGTGACGATCATGGATGGGACAACCTGAACGCCTACATACGCATGCCCTTAGGACTGCGAACAGATGCGTCATGTTCCAGCGCCTTTATCGAGCCATGCTCGTGCCTTGTCTGGCGAGGCACGACGAGGAGTTGGAGGAGGTCATAATGCCAGGAACCGGGATGCAAGGCCCTATCGCCTTAGGGACTTATATCTTGGGGCGGTCGACCCCCGCTCAGGGCTCCGGCCGCAGCGCGGTGCCTCAACACGGAGTCTTGGGAGGCCCCACGGCCTCCTGAGGCAGCAACAGATAGGGTGGAATGAGGGTCGCTCGAGCGTCAAAGGGGGCTCCTGAGCATCGCGCCTTAGGAGCCTTACTGGTCACATAAACACTCGCCCCCCTTGGTGTCATCCTTGGTTTCCGGTTGGCACCAAGGGTGTCGGGGCCTTGCCCCGTGGTTGCGTCCTTGGTTTCCGGTCGTATACTGTGGCGGTAGGGAAATGTGGGGGACTGGGACCTGCAGACATAGAGCCACTTGAGCGTCAAAGGGGCTCCTCAGGACCCTTACTAGTCATAATGCCACTCGACCCCCTGATGTCGTCCTTGGTTTCCGGTCGGCGTCAGGGTTGTCGGCGCCTCGCCTTGTGAAGTGCGTCCTTGGTTTTCGGTCGTACCTAACGATGGTGGGGAAATGTGCGGGATCGGGACGTGATGACGTAGAGTGCCAAAATGACTCCCAACCTGCCTCACTCCAGAAGAAGAAGTCAGCAGGGCCTCGGACGGCCCCATCAACGAGGAGACTCAGGCGCAAGCCTCCTTTGAGGTAGGGACCTCGCGAGGCCAAAGTGCCCTCATGAGCTCCCAGATATACCTCCCAGTTCCACCGTGCCAGCCACACGTATGAACTTCATGGGCTATACATGCCCCCCTGAGGATGCGGAGGGGTCCCTTCTCACGCAATGTGGCAGCCACGGCACGGCGCTGGCGGATAAGTCAACACGGTCCACCAATGACTATGCCCATGCAATGTGGAAGCCACAGCCCCATGCTGGCGATCAACACGGTCCACCAATGACTATGCCCATGCAATGTGGAAGCCACAACCCCATGATGGCGGACAATATGGCCCTCCAATGGCTATGCCCTCGCAATGTGGAAGCCCCACGCCCGACACGGGGGGATAAACAACTGAGGGCGCCCCCAGCGGCTGCATCCAACCTCAGGAAGGTCCCCAGTGCCCCCTGCTTGCTGTGTTCCCCGAGATGCACGTGGGAGGGGGCTACACGAGGGCTGGCACCAGGCCAAGCCTGGTACACGCCACCTTCCTAGGTCTGACGAGCCTGGTCTTCACGCGCCCATCTGTGGAAAAGTTGGCGAGGAAAGGCATGGGATCCACTCGTACGTCAAGGGGGACTCCTGAGCATCGCGACTCAGGAGCCTAACTAGACCCGTAGCCCCTCACCCCTTGGACTGTCCTTAGTGATCCGGTCGGCCCAACGGCGGTTGAGTTATGTGCGGGCCGGGCTCTGCCGATGCCGAGCTCGAAACGCTCAAAAAACTGCTAAAAACCCTTAAGGAGGACGCTAGGCTCGTACGTCAAGGGGGACTCCTGAGCATCGCGACTCAAGAGCCTAACTAGACCCGTAGCCCCTCACCCCTTGGACCGTCCTTGGTGATCCGGTCGGCCCTACGGCGGTTAAGGTATGTGCGGGCCAGGCCTTACCGACGCAGAGCGGTAAAGGTGTTCGAAAGTTTCAAGTTAACCCGATCTCCGCCGTGTCCCCTTCATGAGGGCTGGTCGCATGTCAAGGGGGATGCTTGAGCATCGCGACTCAGGAGCCTAACTAGACCTGTAGCCCCTCACCCCTTGGACCGTCCTTTGTGATCCAGTCGGCCCAACGACAGTTGAGGTATGCGTGGGCTGGGCCCTGCCAAGGCAGAGCATCACATCAAGCAAGAAGGAAAAAAGGCGAAGAGAGCAATCACACAGTCAAACATTTCTTACAAGCATTAAAAGTTTTCTCCAACACAAACAAGTCTAACGCCTCCGCGAGGCATGATGTGCATTGCAGGAAAGGAGTAGGAGAGAGGATTCAAGGAAAACCGCCACAGCCACTCGTCCCATCCTTAGGGAGCTCGTTGTCGACATCACCGGCATCGTGTTCCCCGCGGCCAACCCCAGCAGCGTCCGGAGGTGGAGAAACCATGACGGTACCGAAACTCTTCACCAGCGTCTCCACGGCGCCCTTCACCACCGCCGTGGCACTAACGCGGACCTTAGGGGCGATCGGACAGATCACAAAGTCAAAGTCAAATCCCGGCTCGCGAAGACGTAGATGGCTTAAGACGCGTGTCGCAGCCTCAGAAAAGAGGTCGCAACACTCATTCTCCAGGACCCTCTCCACCTAAACAACGACGCCCTCCAGTGCCTCGATGAGCTCCGAGGTGAGCATCACGAAGCCGCTCTATGGAGCCACTAGGGGCTCCGCGAACCCATCCCGACAAAGGGCATGAAGTGCTCGGCAAAGCTTGAGCTCGACGATAGGGAAGGAGCTCAGCTCCGCGGCCTTTTTCTCCTCGACCGTGGCAAGAGCCCCCTTCCTAGCATCAAGAAGGGCCTTCTTTGAAGCAATTTCCTTCCTCTTCGCGTCCAGGCACACCTCCTCCGTGTCCTGGCGGATCTCCACCTGGGATAGCTCAGAGTCCCGAGCAGCAAGCTTGGCCTTGCGGGCCTTGAGGTCCTCCTCCCGCTGATGAAGCTACCTCGCAAGCTTGGCCAACTCCTCATGGGAGGCCTTTAGATGGTCTTCGGCCTCTTCGCCATGCTTGGCAGCAGATGCCACCTCAATCAGCGCCTCTGCACGCGCTGCCCGGGCACTCGCGGCTTCCTTCTCGCTCTTCATTGCGGCAGCCTCAGCCTGGCCCCAAGCCACCTGAACAGATGCGACGGCCTGGAGCCATCCCGAGAGGAGCTCTAGGCGCCCACTCGCGGGATGATCATCGGCACTCCTGAGGGCATCATGTACCTTATCCAGAGCAGTGAAGGCCCCGTCTAGGATGTTGAGGCCACGTGCCGAAGGCATCAAGGGCCCCTTTAGAGGATTCCCCTGCGCGATCGCAGGGGGCGACCCTGGTGGGGCAACAACACGAGGAGCAGGCGGCTCCGGAGGCTGCTCGGCAACCATGGACACGATGACCAAGGAGGCAGCCTCGCTAGCCCCCTTGCCTTCAGCAGCAGGCGACGCCATGTCAACGGGGGCAGGTGGCGCATTGGAAGTCGCCTTCGGCTTAGCGCCCGCCTTCTTCCTCCTCATCTTTGGCATAGTGGCATCCCTGATCACAAAACAAAGGAAGGGCGTCAATGCAGAAGCCACATGAATGCGAGCCAAGCCAAGCCGAACCACTTACTCCTCTACGTCGACCCACTTCCTCTTCCTCTCCGCTCCAGTAGCGATGGGGGTGCCCAAGCCCACCTTGGCAGGGGCACCATCACACGGGGGAGCCGGGGCACTGCCCGTGAGGGCGGCCGACGAAGGGATCATCATGGCCGCGGCCTCGCTCGCCTCACCCGCGAGTTGCGGTCCGGGCAAGGCTGACACCGGCACTTCGACCGCCTTGCTTGCACAGGCAGGGCCCACCAGAGAAGGCTCCACTCCGCGGTTCTGGGGAGTTGTCATGCAGGCGGACCGCGTGGAACGAGGGGCCGACCCAAGCCCTCTGGGAGCCTTGGCGACGCGAGAGGAGCCCGTAGCAGAAGCTTCACCAACATCTTCGTCATCCTCAAGCTCGCGTAAAAGGGTGCCCTGCGACGGGGGAGACGCCCCTGTCGGGCTGTCGTCGGCGGTCTTCTCTGAGTCCTCCCCGCACGAGGTGTCATCAGAGGACACCATCATCGGGGAACCATGGCCCTCCGTAGGGAGAAGCACCAATTCATTGAAGACAGGCATTGCGACACCCAGAGCAGCCCCGTCGTCACGGTAGTAAAGCGGGGTGTGGGCCTCAGGGAGGCCCTCAGGGTCGCCATTGAGCAGGGTCGCCACAACCCTGCTCAATTCCTTGGGGGTTATGCATGTGGACCGAAGCCTAAGATTGTCGCCGCTGCCCTGATAGTCCCACAAGGGCTTAGAATGGGCTTGGAGGGGCGCCAGGCGCTGCACCAGGAACTCCTTCACTATCATCCCCCAATCAACTTCCTGGCGCTGATGTCGCGGGAGAAGCGCTCCAGGACGTGCCCAGCCCGGGGGTCAGAAAGCTTCACAGAGCTCCATTCAGGGGTCTTCTCCGGCAGCGCTTCAGGCAGATCCAACCAAGGGTTGGTGCTCTTAAGATCCATGAGTACCCAGCGGTGCCTGAAGTTATCCACCTTCTTCCCGGCCTTCAAGAGCATGTTGCCACTCTGGACCGCGACAAAGGAGACACACACCGACCATTGAGTGCCGTCGTGCAAATGCAAGCTAAAGAAATGGCAAAAGAGGGCCACCGAAGGCCACACGCCCACGAAGGCCTCACAATAGAAGGCAAAGATGGATAGGAGCAAGATGGAGTTGGGTTGGAGATGAAGGGCCTGGATCCCGTAGTGGTAGAGGATGGCGGTGAAGAATGCAGAGAAGGGCGGGACGATCCCGGCAAAGACGTTGTGGAGGAATAAGGGGTAGACCGCTTCGAATGAGGGCCGCTTCACCAATGAGCCACCCCAAATCAAGGTCTACCCCTGCTCGTTGGACCCATCCGCCCTCCATGGGAGCATTGGGAGGAGGTCCTCGTCCTTGGCAATGGTAGACCCCGATAGCGTTGGCGAGATGGAGGCAGGGGCATAGTCCTATGTCCCTGGGTTCTGATTGCCAGCGGGTGCCATCAACAAAGCGCGCGGGACCAAGGTAGCAAGGAGAAGGACGGGGCAGCGCCGGATCTGGGGAGACATCTGCTAGAGCTGGATACCTAGAAAGCAAGAGCAGGTGCGCAAGAAAGGGAAGCAGTAATAGCCCAACGCTGGAAGTCAGGCTCTTGTCGATTCGGGTGGAGGCCGAAGGGGTGAGGGACACCTGACACCAACCGCGTGATGCGTGATGAGCCTGGCCCGCAGGTGTTTGGGGCCCGCGATGCTTCGGGTCGACCTCGAGGCTTTGCCCTGAGGCCAGCTCGCGCGCGCCTTGGGCCTGGGGGCTACTATCGGCGTTCTGGGATTGGGGGTACCCAGACCTGCCTGCCTACGGCGTAGGTCATGGCCCACTGCGTCGACCAAACGCGGCCAGGCATGGCCTCACTCAAGACAAGGCCCTCGCGAGGGCCCTAGGCTCGCAAGGAGGAACATCGCCAGGACCGACAAGGGATGGGCCTCCTCAGGCCCCAACCGGTGCGGCGAAGATCTCTATGCAAGGCCCGGCCTCGGGAGTCAAGGGTGATGCAATGAAGGACAGGCAGTCGCCGGCGTACCAGACGACGCAGTTTCCCCTTTGGTGCAAAGGGAGCAAGGGTGTATGCGGGTTCCCAAAGCACCCCCAAAGGTTTCCATTCCACTTCAACAAGACCGCAACCACCCGCCCCGCAGGGCGGATGTCATCGCTGAGCCCATCCTTGCAACGTCGACAGCTACTTTGCAGGCAAAGTCCGCCTTTGGGCAGGGCAAGCACGTAATCTTGCCCCCCTTCAAAGTTGGATGTTGTGGGATCCTTCCCCACCATTGCGATAAGGGAAGAGGACCCGAGCCACCGCTACATATAGAGGTAGGTTGCACCATAGAGAAGGATCCCGATCCATTCCATCACCCATCCAACACCAAGTCGCACAGGGCCATGAACACCTCGAAGGGAGCCCTCATGAGGCCCTAAAACACTGTACTAGTTCATCTACACCACCTCCTCGAGGGGTAATCCACCAAAGCAGGAGTAGGGTATTATGCTTCGCAGTAGCCCAAACCTGGGTAAACTGTCGTGTTCATCCTCTTCCTTGTCATCATGCGAGTTCTTTACTGTGTTGATCGAGTAGAAAGCTAGGTTGGGCAAGGCTGCAAGGGATCTTCGCACATGCCCCTGTGTTCGAATCTTGAGGGTTTTGCGGAGCTCGAAATCCAACATTTGGCACACGAGGTAGGGGGCGTGTCGGAGTGTCCCTCAAGCCAAGACCTTCTCCCACCTCGTTGTTCTGATGTTGCCTCAGGGACTCGCAACTTTCACGGCCGACCCTGCTTGGGGGCTCCGACCGTGGCACGACATTGCAGCATGGAGTCTCAGGGGCCTAGAGCTTGGGCCTCTTGAGGCAAAGCCCATCCGAACTGAATGGGGGCCGCTCGAGCGTCAAGGGGGGATCGTGAGCACCGCGCCTTAGGAGCCTTACCTCTCACAAAGCCACTTGGCAGCCTCGATGCGGTCCTTGGTGATCCGACCGACATCGAGGGTGGTAGGGCCTCACCTCGTGGTTGCGTCCTTGGTGATCCGGCCGTATACCACAGTGGTAGGGAAATGTGCGGGACTACGACCCGTCGACGTAGAGCTGCTTGAGTGTCGAAGGGGACTCCTGAGCAGTGCGCCTCAAGAGCCTCACCAGTCATATAGCCACTCGGCACACTGGATGCCGTCCTTGGTGATCCGGATAGCATCGAGGGTGTCTGGGTCTCAACTCGTGGTTGTGAACTTGGCCAGTGATATACCACGGCGGTCGAGAATTGCGCGGGACTGGGACCTATAGACACAGAGGACGGAAAAGGCCCCCAGTTCGCCTCGCCCGTAAACAAGGAGGAAGCGTCCTAGATGGAGGAGCAGAGTATCTAGACAACTTGACCACACAGCAAAATCATCCACGACCCGCAAGCTAAGTACACTATCGAATCAAGCATGAACTTCCTAATTTAACAACGCTTCATGGGTGAGGCGAGGCATATGCATACCAATGTGAGTACGCAGGTACTACGGGACAACTGCGTGCGATTACTAACACCCCAGGAATCTAGAGCGACAAGGGAGGTGACATGGGAACAGAGGCCCGGGGACGACGGACTATTAATCCACAAGCCTGGGTTGGCAACCACGGGATCCCCCTCAGGAGGGGGGACTTCATGAGGATCCGACTAGCCGCCACCATTAGGCCGCACCAACGGAGGCCCCACACAGACACGAGGAAATTAAATCGCACAACTATGGGCGGTCGACGACAAATCAAGGGCGAGAAGCAAAATTTAGGTAGTGCGCAAAAGGTTAACGCCCAAGAGGGCCAAGTTCGCTTTAAGGTGTTACATGTACCAGGAGGAAGGAGCAGGGGAATCTAAGCGGAGGAGTCGCTGTCGCCACCCGAGCCGATGACTGCCATGGCGCCAGAGCCGCCTTCTCTGCTGGGAGGGGGCGCCCTGCATGCGGGTGAACCTCGTCCCGGAGAGGCCTCGGGAGCCCCTCGGGCATGCGTTCCACCACGCACTGAAGGTCGAGCTGCGGGGCAAGGCGGCACAAGTTGGAGAAGACGTGCATCAACGCCAGCTCCAGGAGGTCTCATGCGTCGGCCTTGCTGTCCTCGTTCATGCGGGAGACGCCGACCTCCAGTGCGTCCACCACCCGACAGAAGAAGTCAAGGTAGCCCCCGTCGCCCTGCACGTTGGGGAGGGCGGGGGCATCCCCGATGAATCGTTCCACCGCATCGGCCATGCGCCGGGCGACGTCGAAGTACAACTTGGCCTGCTGGGACTCCAGCATCTTGGCATATGCTGCCTCATCGCGTGCGACCTACATAGCATCGGCCGCTTCTTGGACCTTGGCTTGAAGAGCCGCCAGCTCTGCCTTCACGTCCGCCTCGCCCCTGAGGGCGGCCTGGAAGGCGGTGTCGGTGGTCGCCAGCTGGGCGCGCATCACGTCCGCCTCCTCCTCGAGCTCGGTGCGCTTGCGTTTCTTGATCGGCGGCGCCCTGGAAGAAGGAGATAGTCAAGCCCGGCGCATTGGATGTGTCAAGCGAAGAAAGAGGAAGGCGACGAAACACTTACTCTCCCACCATGGTCCAGCGCTAGCGAACCCGTGTTGGCTCCGGTGGCTTCCCGCCGCTGCCTCTAGAGGGAGGCAAGGGGGATGATGGTCCCGCACGCTCCCCTGCACCAGCGACGCCTCCACCAGACGGCATGAAGAAAGGGAGAATCTGGGGAGAGGAAGAAGGTTTTCTCTGGAGTTGCGGAAACAGGCAGACGCTTTGAGGTAGCTAGGTTACGTCGCGAGGAGACGGATTTATAGGTAAGACCAAGACCATGAAGTGTCGTGGGAGAGCAGGCGACTTGCACCCCTCAGGCTCCGAAAGTGTCAGCTCGATCGACGCGCGGCTCTACCACACGTTGCCTCGCCTGACACTGTCCGATCACATCCGCATGGTCCGAGAGCCAGAAGCTCAAGGAATCGACATCATTCAAGGAAAGGTAATGATGGCCAGTGCTGGCATGGGCGTCACGTCGGTTTGACGTGAGCGGCCCTTGATAGCTTCGAGGAGCGGGGGCGCCGCCGCACGGGTGGATTGCGCGCGTAGATCCTGGCCCGCAGACGTTTGGGCCCGTCATGCTTTGGGCCGTCCCCAAGGCTTTGCCCTGAGCCCCGCTCGAGCACGCCTTGGGATCGGGGGCTACTGTCGGCGTCCTGGGAATGGGGGTACCCAATCCTGCCTTCTTGCAACCCAGGGCATGGCCCACTTCGTGAGCCAGGCGAGGCCCGACGCGGCATCACTCAAGACAAGGCCCTCACGAGGACCCTGGGCTCGTGAGGAAGAACAACATTAAGACCCGTGAGGATGAGCCTCCTTAGGCCCCCCTTCTGAGGGACGGAGATACCTATGCAAGGTCCGGCCTCAGGAGTCAAGGGCGACGCAAGGAAGAACAGGCGGGCGCCAGCGTGCTAGGCTGCAGAGTTTCCTCTTTGGTGCAAAGGGAGCAAGGACATACGTGGGTTCCCAAAGCTCCGCCCAAAGGTTTCCATTTTGGTGCAACAAGACCACGACCGCCATCCCAGCAAGGCAGATGTCATCACTAAGCCCACAACTGCATCACCATCAGCTACTTTGCAGGCAATGAAAGGACATTTGCTCCCTTGGTGATTTTGGTAATTAATAACAACATATGAGTCACTGAACTAATGTTTCCACCAAGTATATTTTAGGACAAGTTCAATGATAGGGATGGCAAAACGATTGAGGAGATAGTGGAACTACCCCAACATGCCAGGAAATAGGTTGGCCAAGCTTCAAGCAAGAGCACTCCACATTTTACATTTGTGAGAAATCATTTTGAGTCCATAGGAAAGCCAATACTATTAAAAGGGGGTAAGGTTTTGATGGTGAAAAAAATGCTCATACGTGCACAAGTGATAGTCACCAAAAACATCCACAAGCTCTCCCACCAAAGTCTATCTATAGCCAAACATACAAAATCGACGCAACCAACTTTCCTATCCTGGTGCCACCGATTCCAAACCCTAGACAGACTTAGCCAAACCCTAGCCACTTTGGCACATCCGACACTGCTTTCGGTGCCACCGAGTTTGGTTGCCAAATTTCTGTTATGCAAGTTCACACTTTCGGTCCGTCCAAGAATGTTGAATCGGCGTCACCAAGTCTGGCAATTATGACCGTTGGTCACCTTGTCAGTGCAACCGAGATTCCTATATCGGTCTCATCGAGATTCAAAAGTTGCCACCTTTTGGTCACTTCGGTACCACCGAGATTAACACATCAATGTCACCGAGTTGTTCATGTGTGTGTAACGGTTGAATTTTTGGAGATGCCTATATATACCCCTTCACCACCACCCACTCGAAAGAGAAGCACTCAAAACTATTCCATACCTATCCTACTCAGTTTTCTGAGAGAGAGACACCTACCCTTGTGTTGAGGTCAAGATCTTCCACTCGAACCATATGGATCTTGATTTCTAGCCTCCCCAAGTTGCTTTCCACCAATCCTATCTCTTCTACCAAGCCAAATCTGTGTGAGAGAGATTGCATGTTGAGGATTCTATCATCTTGAAGCACAAGAGCAAGGAGTTCATCGTCATTACCGATCCTATTAGATTTTGGAGGGTGGTGCCTCCTAGATTGGGTAGGTGTCGCTTCGGAGCCTCCTACCTCGTGTTGTGGAGTGAACCAAGAAGTTTGTAAGGGCAAGTAGATCACCTACTTCGTGAAGATCTACCCTGAGTAAGGCTAGTCCTCCGTGGACGTAGGCCGTCATGGTATAGTCAAGGTTGCTTCTTTGTGGAACCCTCCATGGGTAGGGCCCTTCGTGGACTCTCGCGATCGTTACCCTCCGTGGGTTGAGGACTCCATGAACATGGATGTACGATAGCACCACCTATCGGAACCACGGGAAAATCATCGTGTCTACAATTGTGTTTGATCTTCCTACCCTATCCTTTTACTCATGCTTGTTGTTACTTTCCGCTGCTATACTCTTAGACTTGCATGTGTAGGGTGTACTTGATATGTTATTAATTCAAAAACTTCCAAAGGGTTAAAATTTGAAAAAGCATAGTTTTATTTGGTCAAGTAGTCTAATGACCTCCCTCTAGACCTACTCTCGATCCTACAAGTGGTATCAGAGATTTGGTCTCCATTGCATTGGTTTCACAACCTAGGAGAAGTATGGTATCTGGTGAGGGAAATTATCATCATAGAGGTCCGTACTTTGATGTCACTAATTTTGCTAGTTGGAAGCTGTCACATCCCTAGCTAGATGTCATAGGACAACATGTGTGTGCATCATGTTTCAATTTTTGCATCAACATGACGTGGGGATTAAAAGAAACCCCAAGCTCACTTTTGAATCAAATTAATTTAAAGTTGGTGAAAACTCAACAAACTCAAAATGCCCATACAAAATGTTCCCTATGTTTGATAAATATGGAAATGAATATATCAGGGGCCATTTTAAATATTTGAACAGTTATAGCAATTTAAAAATAAATAACAAAGCGTCCGAAAATGCAAAATAAAGCATTATCAATACTTTATATTTCAAAATATGCTGAAACCTTTTATTGGAGTTTGAAATATTCAAACTTGATGTTATAAAATATTTGAGATATTTTATAAAAGCATTTGTACCTGTAAAAGAAATAAAACAAATGTCAGAATTAGAAAACAGAGAGAAATAAAAGAAAAAAAGGGCAGAGGCCCAGGGGGAACCGGCCCATCTGGCCCATGCCAGTCGTCCTTGTTCTCTCACCAGGACGACAGGGGCGCGCGCTCGCCGCACGCAGGCACGCGTCGGCCAGCTCCTCCCTGCCTAGCTGCTGGCCTGGAGGGCTCGGAGAGCACCAGCGCGAGGCCTCTTGTCGTGGCCTCTTATCCTCCCCTCTCTCCCTGCATGCTCTCTCTCTTGCGCTCTCTCTTCCCCCTCCTCTCCTCCGTTCTTCCCCTCGCCGGACTAAAGATGCCGGTGATTTGCCGTCTCCCGTGCGTACCCGACCACGCCAAGGCGCCAGAAGACCCTCCAATGAGGCCCGGATCGTTTCCCCCTAGCCCGATGCCGTTCCCCTCCGCTAGCCCCGCCTGTCGCTGGAGCCGAGAGGAGCTCGCCGCCGGTCATGGCATAGCCGTGGCCACAGCGGCAACAACTCGCACCTCACCGCGGGCTCGTGCTCGTGGTGCGTCTAGGAGCCCGTAGCCACCCCCAGCCTCTCCTCCTGTGCCCTCTAGCGCCGTAGCTGGTCCTGCCCGAGCCGCCGCCGCCGCTGAGCTCGTCGCCGACATCGATCCCGACCACCCCAGCCTCTGGCTTGGGGCTAGATCGACGCGCGCTCGAGCGCAAGCCTTCCCAATGCTCTCGGCCGTCCCTTTGGTCGCCGGAGGAGGAGATCCGACCCCCTCCGCCGTCCCTGATGTTGCCGGCATCTCAACGCTAGCGAGTCAACTGGCACTGACCATGGGATTTGACCCCAAGTCAGTTGGCAAGTGGGGCCCGCCCCACCTCTAATTAGGATTAGATTAAGAAAATAATTAAACTAATCTAATTATGCTAATGGCCCACTGACCAGTGGGCCCTACCCTATTCTAATTAGTAATTAGTTAATTTTGTTAGTGACTAGGTCACTGACCAATGGGCCCCACTGGTCAGGTTTGACCTGGCCTGGTCAGCTCACCTGCTGATGCCATGATGACGTCAGGCTGATGTAATAAAATGAATTCCTAGTTTTAAAATAATTCAAAAAATGTTTAAAACTTCAAAAATTCATATAAATTAATCTGTAACTCAGATGAAGATAATTTATATACGAAAATTTATCAGAAAAATCCAATGAATCTAATGGTGCTATTATCATGCATGTTAGAGCAACCTATGTAGATGAACATTGACATTTACTAATAGGTTAATATATGGAATATGAAATGTAGATTGATTTTGAACCTACATTCAAACTCATTTGAAATTAACTTGGACAATAGTTGCATTATCCCATCCTTACATGCTACCATGTCATGATCTTGCATCATATTGTTGCACTTGTGTGTATTGATTGTTATTTATCTGCATTACGGTAGGCCCTGCTTCTGAGGATACCCCCAAGTATTCCAACGAAGGAGAGAACCTTCCCGCTACCCAGCAAGGCAGGCAACCCCCTTTGATCATTACGATAAGATCCCACTCTCTCGCTCCTGTGTTTGTGATCCAAGACTAGTTACTACCACACATTGGGTTCCGGTAACTCGACCCCTCTCGACTTTTCAGTCGCTTAGACCTTAGTCCAGGAGTTGCAAGTAGTTTCTGGTGTTTATAGCATGCTGGAGGCCGTGTGTAGAGCTGAACCTAGGGGTGGGTTACGACGTGGTAGGCAGTGGCACGGTGTACCAAGGGTCACCCGAATGGTGGGCTTGGGAACCCTGCGCACATCGTTTGGGGCCGTAGCGGAAACTTCGGCCAGACTTCCGTGCAGGTTCAGTCTCAAATAGGTGATAGCCTGGACTAAAGGTCTTATGTGATTGACGGTCATGGCCGACTCCCTCGCTGGGCTTCCGCTTTAAGGTTGCTGAGGTGCATGGTTTTAAGAGCACACGGCGATGGCGAGAGCATGTGTGAAGAAGTACACCCCTGCAGGGTATGGAACTATTCGAATAGCCACGTCCCCGGATATGGACTACTTGGAAAACTTATGCTATTCATAGATAATCAAATGGATACTTACAAAAATATCAAGACAAGTGTGAGTACCATGGATGACATTCTCCCAGAAGAGGGAAGTGAATCCATGGTGGGGTATTGTCATGGAGCTAGTGGACTCGTGTGCGATAACTAAAATCTAACAAAAAGCTAAAAATGGTGTAGTGTAGGTTAGCCATGAGTCAAAACTGGCATTGCTGCATAAACTCCACCACTCCCCTTGTTGATACATGAGCATGAATAGACTAGGTCTATTTTAAAGACTTGTTGAGTACGTTTGTACTCCATTTGTGTAGATGAGACCCAGGACCCATGAGGTGCGTTCTATCTAGATGTCGATGATGCCGAATAGCTGGTGTCCCAGCTATGACCTTATGCCCTGTGGCGGGCTGTAGATAGTCAGGCCATGTGCCTTTTTACCCTTTCATCTGTCTGTACTCAGACAACTTATGCTTCCGCTTGGTTTGTATGAACTTGTTTGTATGACTTAAGTGTCGGGTCATGTGACCCCTATCTGTAAGAACATGTTATGCAAGGCTCGTCTGAGCCCCTTAAATAATAGTTGTTGTATGGTTATGTTGTGATGCCATGGTTGTATCTATGCATATCGGGCATGTCGTGCGTACGTGTGACGTGCAATGGTATGTATGGGATACGACACCTAGTCGTGTGCTTTAGTAGTACTCGTTACGGGAAATTGCCTCTCTCTGCTTCCATCGGGCCTTGGTAGCTTGCTACTGCTCCGGAAACATTGATTGACCAGCATGTATCCTTCTTTGCTGCTGTGTTTGTCCCTTTAGGGAAATGTCTTGCAGTGTAATGGAGTCCCTGTAGCCTGCTACGACTCGTCTACGTGCGATGATGGCATTTATGTCTCATGACGTAATGGAGTCCTTGTAGCTTGCTATGACTTGTCTACACGCGCTTGAGGCCGACACCTGCATTGTTGGGTTACGTATGCCTGTTTCCGTATGGATGTGCCACTTGGGTTCTATGACTAGTCATGTCATCCCGGGTTCTCTGTCGTTTGATTGCCAGCAACATGTTCACATACGTGAGCCAAAAGACGCAAAAGGTCCCGGCTAAGGTAAGGCTGCAGCCGTGGAGCTTACCGTGCGTGAGGCCGCAAAGTGATGTGATATGTTACAGTATGGATTCATATGACTTAGGATCGGGGTCCCGACAACATTGGTATCAGAGCCTGACTGACTGTAGGACTACCAAGCCAAACCGGTCAAAGTTGAGTCTAGAAACACTATACAAAAGTAGGGGAATTGATTGTGGAAGGGGACGTAAGGCTCTTTTTTCTCCTCTTCCCAAGTTATTCTATGCTGAGTCTTTCTCATCTTTTCTACGAGGATAAGAACTAGGCTTCTCATCTATTTCTTAGGATGACAAGTTACTAACCATGGACTACTAGCTAGCTTGTTCGCAAGTGAATGTCGGTACTTGAGTGTTGTTGGTGTGATAAACAGATGGAGAAGAGATTTGAGTCTAGAAAGTCGAGTGGTTATGCTTTCCAATCTTTTGCAGTTGTCTCAAAATCCTTTTTGAGCAATTATATCCGTTATGCTGTCCAATTTCTGCTAGAGTCTCTAATGTCTTTGCATCATTCTCTGTTTTAGATGCCCCCTCGTCCTTCCCGTCAGGTGGTCCGTCTAACCAGGTGCATCGATGTACCGGGTCACACGGCCATGTTGGTTAGAGTTATGATGGAGGCTGGCTACCGTTGGTACCCAGAGTACACAGTGGAGGAACAGTATCGAGATTTCAACCAGAGCCAGTATCTGTGTACTGTTAAGATATATCCTTCATATCATGGAGCTGCAGAGCCGCTTCACTGGACTTATGGACTAGGTGTCACCATAGACATGGCAGTTCAGGAGGCCGCCTACACCATGTTGACTATCATGAGGTTTCACCATGGTCTACTTCAGAACACAGAGTTCTGTTATGTTCCTGCTTCCATGGGAGGAGAGGATGGCTATGTTAGCACAACCTACTATGATCATTCTCATGAGAACCCTAGGCTGCAGGTGACCGCTCAGATGTTGGAGAACAGGGATCGTGATGCACGTGCCCTTCGCATGGAGCTTTATGCTACCCGTGCACGTCTTTGGACAGCCCTAACACAACTGGCACTTGTCGTGCAGACAGGCTATGGAGATTTGGAGATGCTGAACCCATCGCGGAGTCATCTGCCAGCACGTGTAGACTGGCCCGATGTTGGAGGCATCACCCCTCTTCGAGGACTGCTGTTGCCACCAACAAGGGGACCAAGGCCACATCCGTGTCCTTACGGTTTCCAGGGATCACAGGCTAGAGTGTTTCCGGATCCTTAGGTTCAGTTCCCGGGTCACGAGGGTAACCTGTATGAGGCATTCTATGATGATGCTTGAGTACGTGGATGTTAGTACTAGTATGGTAGTAGTCGTATCGCCATAGTCCTACGTGTCTTGTGGGATATGACTCGGGTTGAGAGTTGAGCTCCGGAGGTGTAGATAGATAATGTATAGGAAGCTTGTAATGCCTCCGATGAGTTGTGTCATCTCTCCATAGTTTGTATTTCAGCTTGGGCTTGTACTGAACTATGTCATGGTGTGTATGAATCATGGTGTTCATAGGGCAGTTGTTATTACCATGTTGTTTGGGTGTTTACCTTGCAGGCCATGTTGTCCAGTACATTCCTTATCTCATGTCTTAGAGTTGATGTCCTCTATGGCTAAGCTGTGGGTTTGTTTTCCCAGGATGGTGGCAACTAGGAATAACCCCATGCCTGCCCCTAAGCAGGGCGAGGGAAGCCAGCCATGGCAAGAGAACCTGCCACACGCGCCCTCTTTGGCAGAAGTGATGCTTGAAGCTGAGCGGAACAAAAGGGAGACCAACAGGCTGCTGGAACGAATTGAGTAGAACACAACGCGTGCTCCCCGCAATGATCACAATGATGGTGTGTCCATCGGTGACTTTGTCAAGCTGTGCCCACCCAAGTATCATCATTCGATCGACCCACTCGATGCGGATGATTGGCTGACCAGCATGTTCTGTAAGATCCGAGCTGCCAATGTATCTGAGGCCAACAAGGTGACCTTTGCTACCTACTTTCTGGAAGGACCCGCCAATCTGTGGTGGGAAAATTATGAAGCCATGAGTCCCACAAACCCCGCACCAACTTGGGCAGAATTCAGTGCAGCATTCCGTACCCATCACATCCCGGAAGGGCTGCTGGATCGCAAGAGAGAGGAATTTTGTGCTTTCACCTAGGGCAGACTGTCAGTGCATGCCTATAGCCGTGAGTTCGCCAATCTTGCTCGCTATGCTCCGGAAGAAGTTTCAAGCAATGCCAAGAATCAGGCTTGGTTCCGCAAGGGACTTAATCCTGAGCTCCGTCGAGATCTGCGCCTACCCGAGTGCACAACCGTGACTTCAGCCCCGCATCTGGCTCGTGCTCCAATAGACGCTGGGTGTGGGTGCCCAACGCAGCTCTGCCGCCAAGATACACTGTGAGGCCATCCTTCCAGGCACCTCGCCCAGCTCAGCCCAACCCTCTAGCCAGGCCATTTGGAGGTCCTCCTGCCAATGTTGCTCCCCGTGCCACCGTGGTCTGCTACAAATGTGGGGAACCAGGACACTACTCCCGTGAGTGTCCTCAAAACAATGCTAAGCCGGATGGACGTGGGAAGCCGGGAAAAGCTTTCTATGTGAAGCCAGCTCCTGCTCGTGGACGAGTGAATTATGTTTCTCCTCAGGAAGCCCTTGAGGATCCTGATGTTATCCTAGGTATGCTCCTTGTCAATAGCCATCCAACATCTATTCTATTTGATACTGGGGCATCTCATTCTTTCATCTCAGAAAGTTATGCACAGTTGCATAACATGTTTTTTTGTGATATGCCTACTCCTTTAGTAGTTCAGACTCCTGGTTCAAAGTAGCAAACTTCTAGAGTGATCCATGATAATGAGATTCTGGTGGATAGGCTAGTCTTCCTAGCATCTTTGATAGCCCTCAAGTCTTCAGACATCAATATCATTCTAGGAATGGATTGGATGAAAGCCCACTATGCTAAGATTGATACTCATACTAGGAATGTTCAACTTACACATCCATCGGGTGAGATAGTTAATGTCTCCACTCGAATAGCCAAGCGCCAACTCTATTCCCTCAATGCTAGCCCTCTTCCAGAAGTAGAAGATATTTCGGTAGTCCGTGACTTTCCGGATGTCTTTCCAGAAGAACTGCCAGGAATTCCACCTGTCAGAGATGTTGAGTTTGTGATAGATCTCATTCCAGGGACTGTCCCAATAGCCAGAAGGCCCTATAAGATGACACCCTTAGAACTAGCCGAACTTAAGATTCAACTCGATGAAGCTTTGAAGAAAGGTTTCATCCATCCTAGTTCTTCTCCTTGGGCTTGTCCCGTCCTCTTCGTCAAGAAGAAGGATGGATCGGATCAGATGGTTGTGGATTATCGGCCAATGAATCTGGTCACCATAAAGAACAAGTATCCGCTGCCCAGGATCAACGATTTGTATGATCAACTCGCCGGATCCTCTGTCTTTTCCAAAATGGATTTGAGGTTGCGATACCATCAAATCAGAATTAGAAATGGGGACATTCCAAAAACAGCTTTTGTTACTCGTTATGGCCGATACGAGTACACCGTTATGTCCTTCGGTTTAACCAATGCCCCAGCCACCTTCTCTCGCTTGATGAATTTGATCTTCATGGAGTATTTGGATAAATTCGTCGTGGTTTACCTCGATGACACACTCATCTACTCGAAGAACGAACAGGAACATGTCGAGCATCTAAGGCTGGTGTTGATGAAACTTCGAGAGCATCGTCTGTATACCAAATTCTCCAAGTGTGAACTTTGGTTGCCAGAAGTGACCTATCTAGGCCACATGATCTCTAGTAAAGGTATTGCTGTCAATCCCGAGAGAGTTCAGGCTGTCCTTGATTGGACTCAACCTGAATCAGTTAAGCAAGTTCGGAGTTTCCTTGGCTTAGAGAGCTATTGTCACCGCTTTGTCGAGAATTTCTCGAAGGTTGTGAAACCTCTGACTGAACTCCTTAAGAAAGATAAAAGGTTCGAGTGGACTCCACAATGCGAGCAAAGTTTTCGAGAGTTGAAAAGACGACTGACCTCTGCTCCCGTTCTGGTGCCACCAGATTTCTCTAAGGACTTTGTTATCTATTGCGACACCTCGCGACAAGGATTAGGTTGCATTCTCATGCAAGATTGCCATGTGATTGCATACGCGTCTTGATAGTTGCGTCCACATGAGGATAATTATCCAACTCATGATCTTGAGCTTGCAGCTATGGTCCATGCACTAAAAACCTGGCGACATTACCTCCTGGGTAATCATTGCGAAATTTACATTGATCACCAAAGTCTGAAATATATTTTCACCCAGCCAGATTTGAATCTCAGGCAAAGACGGTGGGTTGAGTTGATTACAGATTATGACTTAGGGATAACTTACACCCCGGGGAAAGCCAATGTTATGGCTGATGCACTAAGTCGTAAGTCTTATTGTAACAACCAGATGTTACAACAAGGTTAACCACTTCTCCATGTGGAATTTCGGAAGTTAAACCTTCACATTGCTCCTCAAGGATTCCTTTCCAACTTCGTGGCGAAACCTACTCTTAGGGATCAAATTATAGAAGCCCAGAAGCATGATGCCGGGATATCTTAGATCAAGAAAAACATTAAGAAGGGTAATGTTAGGTGCTTCTCGGAAGATGATCGAGGTGTTGTCTTCTTTGAGAACCGCTTGGTGATCCCGAAGAAGCAACATCTACGACAATTGATCCTTAAAGAGGCTCATGATTCTCCTCTCACAATTCATCCGGGTAGTACCAAGATGTATCAGGACCTACGCCAGAGGTTCTGGTGGACTAGGATGAAGAGAGAAATTGCCTAGTTCGTTGCTAATTGTGACGTTTGTCATCACGTGAAAGCAGAACATCAAAGGCCTGCTGTCACCCTTCAGCCTTTAGCTATTTCCGAATGGAAATGGGATAAGGTCAGTATGGATTTCATTACCGGATTTCCCAGGACCAAGAGAGGGAATAATGCTATCTTTGTGGTCATTGACCGCCTTTCCAATGTGGCTCATTTTCTTCCTGTCGGGAGAGTATAACTTCTAGCCAGCTGGCGGAGTTATATGTTTCTCGAATAGTTTCTCTTCATGGTGTTCCATTGGAGATTAACTTAGACCGTGGAAGTATCTTTACTTCTCGATTTTGGGAAAGTTTTCAAACCGCTATGGGGACTCATCTATCCTTTAGCACTGCTTTCCACCCGCAATCAAGTGGTCAAGTTGAGTGAGTCAATCAACTCCTCGAAGACATGCTCCGAGCTTGTGTTATATCCTTCGATATGAACTGGGAGAAATGTCTTCCATTTGCCGAATTTGCGTATAACAATAGTTATCAATCAAGCTTGGGCAAAGCCCCTTTTGAAGTTCTCTATGGACGAAGGTGTCGAACACCTCTTAACTGGTCAGAAACCAGAGAGAGGCAACTCTTTGGCCCAGATATGATCCAGGATGCAGAGGAGTAAGTTCGCATTATTCGTGAAAACGTTGAAAATAGCCCAATCTCGTCAAAAGAGCCAATATGATCGCCATCATAAGGATGTGACCTATGAAGTTGACGAGAAGGCTTACCGTCGGGTTACACCTCTGAAGGGTACCCATCGATTCGGTATCAAGGGCAAGTTGGCTCCTCGTTACATTGGACCTTTCCGCATTGTTGCTAAACGAGGAGAGGTTGCCTAACAATTGGAACTTCCGCCGCATCTTTCCAAGGTTCATGATGTCTTCCACATCTCGCAACTCAGGCGTTGCTTCTCGGACCCTGTCCGTGAAGTAGACCACGAAGCGCTTGATCTCCAAGATAACCTTACATATCGAGAAAACCCTGTTCATATTCTTGATCAAGCTGAGCTCACCACTCGGCGTCGGAACATCAAGTTTCTCAAGGTTCAGTGGTCACACCATTCTAAAAAGGAGGCCACATGGGAAAGACAAGATCGTCTTCGACTAGAGTACCCCGCGCTCTTCCCGATGACTTCAAAATCTTGGGACGAGATTCTTCTGAGTGGGTGTGAGTTGTCACATCCCAAGCTAGATGTCATAGGACAACATGTGTGTGCATCATGTTTCAATTTTTGCATCAACATGAAGTGGGGATTAAAAGAAACCCCAAGCTCACTTTTGAATCAAATTAATTTAAAGTTGGTGAAAACTCAACAAACTCAAAATGCCCATACAAAATGTTCCCTATGTCTGATAAATATGGACATGAATATATGAGGGGCCATTTTAAATATTTGAACAGTTATAGAAATTTAGAAATAAATAACAAAGCTTTTGAAAATGCCAAATAAAGCATTATCAATACATTATATTTCAAAATATGTTGAAACTTTTTATTGGAGTTTGAAATATTCAAACTTGATGTTATAAAATATTTGAGATATTTTAGAAAAGCATTTGTACCTGTAAAAGAAATAAAACAAATGTCAGAATTAGAAAACAGAGAGAAATAAAAGAAAAAAGGGTAGAGGCCCAGGGGAACCGGCCCATCCGGCCCGTGCCAGACATCCATGTCCTCTCGCCAGGAGGACAGGGGCGCGCACTTGCGGTACATAGGCACGCGCCGGCCAGCTCCTCCCTGCCTGGCTGCTGGCTAGGAGGGCTTGGAGAGCGCCAGCGTGAGGCCTCCTCGCCGTGGCCTCTTCTCCCCTCTCTCTCCCCTGTGTGCTCTCTCTCGCGCTCTCTCTTCCCCTCCTCTCCTCTGTTCTTCCCCTCGCCGAACTGAAGACGCCGGCGATTCGCCGTCTCCCGTGCATTCCCCACCACGCCAAGGCGCCAGAAGACCCTTCGGTGAGGCCTCAGATCGTTTCCTCCTAGCCCGATGCCGTTCCCCTCCGCTAGCCCCGCCTGTCGCTGGAGCAGAGAGGAGATCGCCGCCGGTCATGGCATAGCCGTGGCCATAGCGGCCATAGCTCGCACTTGACCGTGGGCTCATGCTTGTGGTACGTTCAGGAGCCCGTAGCCGCCCCTAGCCTCTCCTCCCGTACCCTCTAGCACCATAGCCGGTCCTGCCCGAGCCGCCGCCGCCTCTGGCTTGGGGCTAGATCAATGCACGCTCGAGCACAGGCCTTCCAAGTGCTCTCCGCCGTCCTTTTGGTCGCCGGAGGAGGATATCCGACCCCCTCCGCCATCCCTGACGTCGCCGGCGGCTCAACGCCGGCGAGTCAACCGGCGCTGACCACGGGGTTTGACCCCAGGTCAACTGGCAAGTGGGGCCCGCCCCACCTCTAATTAGGATTAGATTAAGAAAATAATTAAACTAATCTAATTATCCTAATGGCCCATTGACTAATGGGCCCTAACCTAATATAATTATTAATTAGTTAATTAGTTAATTTTGTTAGTGACTAGGTCACTGACCAGTGGGCCCCACTGGTCAGGTTTGACCTGGCCTGGTCAACTGACCTGCTGACGCCATGATGACGTCAGACTGATGTAATAAAAGAATTTTCTAGTTTTAAAATAATTCCAGAAAATGTTTAAAAGTTTAAAAATTCGTATAAATTAATCTGTAACTCAGGTGAAGATAATTTATATATGAAAATTTATCAGAAAAATCCAATGAATCTAATGGTGCTATTATCATGCATGTGAGAGAAACCTATGTAGAGGAACATTGACATTTACTAATAGGTTAATATATGGAATATGAAATGTAGATTGATTTTGAACCTATATTCAAACTCATTTCAAATTAACTTGGACAATAGTTGCATTAGCCCATCCTTACATGCTACGATGTCATGATCTTGCATCATATTTTTGCACTTGCATGTATTGATTGTTATTTATCTGCATTATGTTAGGCCCTGCTTCTGAGGATACCCCCGAGTATTTCAACGAAGGAGAGAACCTTCCCGCTACCCAGCAAGGCAAGCAACCCCCTTTGATTATTCTGATAACATCCCACTCTATCGCTCCCGCTCTTGTTTATTGCATTAGGACAAACGTTCACTTGTCTGTCATACACGATAGATGAACCTATTCTTTTGCATGACCTGTCATTGTCACAGTAAATAGCTAAACCTTGCAAACTAGCATACCTGGTAGATGCTTGTGCCATGATGTTCTTAGCTTACTTTGCCTGCTATGCTTGCTATGCTTAGAGTTGTGTCAGGTCCGATTCATCTGGGTGATGAACTGGAGTGAAATAATGATGTTCTGATGTGATAAGCTTAAGATGAAACCGAGTTGGTAAAGGTTGCGATGAGAGGCTCTGTAGGAGTACATAGCGGGTTGTCTCATTGGGACCGTTCGTAGGAACTGAGTTCCATGTTTGTGATCCAAGACTAGTTACTATCACACATTGGGTTCCAGTAACTTGACCCCTCTCGACTTTTCAGTCACTTAGTCCTTAGTCCAGGAGTTGCAAGTAGTTTCTGGTGTTTATAGCATGCTGGAGGCCGTGCGTAGCGCTGACCCTAGGGGTGGGTTACGACTTGGTAGGCAGTGGCACGGTGTACCAAGGGTCACCCGAATGGTGGGCTTGGGAACCCTGCGCACATCGTTTGGGCCCATAGCGGAAACTTCGGCCAGACTTCCGTGCGGGTTCAGTCTCAAATAGGCGATAGCCTGGACTGGAGGTCTTATGTGATTGACGGTCATGGCCGACTCCCTTGCTGGGCTTCCGCTTTAAGGTTGTTGAGGTGCATGGTTTTAAGAGAACACGACGATAAGTGGCGAGAGCGTGTGTGAATAAGTACACCCCTGCAGGGTATGGAACTATTCGAATAGCCGCGTCCTCGGATATGGACTACTTGGAAAACTTATGCTGTTCCTAGATAATCAAATGGATACTCATAAAAATATCAAGACAAGTGTGAGTACCATGGATGACACTCTCCCAGAAGAGGGAAGTGAATCCATGGTGGGGTATTGTCATGGAGCTAGTGGACTCGTGTGCGATAACTAACATCTAAACAAAAAGCTAAAAATGGTGTAGTGTAGGTTAGCCATGAGTCAAAGCTAGCATTGCTGCATAAACTCCACCACTCCCCTTGTTGATACATGAGCATGAATAGACTAAGTCTGTTTTAAAGACTTGCTGATTACGTTTGTACTCACGTTTGCTTAATAAATGTTGTAGATGAGACCCAGGACCCATGAGGTGGGTTCTATCTAGATGTCAGCGATGCCGAATAGCTGGTGTCCCAGCTACGACCTTATGCCCTGTGGCGGGCTGTAGATATTCAGGCCATGTGCCTTTTTACCCTTTCATCTGTCTGTACTCAGACAGCTTATGCTTCCTCTTGGTTTGTATGAACTTGTTTGTATGACTTGAGTGTCGGGTCATGTGACCCCTATCTGTAAGAACATGTTATGCAAGGCTTGTCTGAGCCCCTTAAATAAAAGTTGTTGTATGGTTATGTTGTGATGCCATGGTTGTATCTATGCATATCGGGCATGTCGTGCATACGTGTGACGTGTAACGGTATGTATGGTATCCGACACCTAGTCGTGTGCCTTTAGTAGTACTCTTTACGGGAAACTGCCTCTTTGTGCTTCCATCGGGCCTTCGTAGCTTGCTACTGCTCCGGACACATTGATTGACCAGCATGTATCCTTCTTTGCTACTATGTCTGTCCCTTCGGGGAAATGTCTCGCAGTGTAATGGAGTCCCTGTAGCCTATTACGACTCATCTACGTGCGGTGATGGCATTTATGTCTCACGATGTAATGGAGTCCATGTAGCTTGCTGTGACTCGTCTACACGCGCTTGAGGCCGACACCTGCATTGTTGGGTTACATATGCCTATTTCCGTACGAATGTGCCACTTGGGTTCTATGACTAGTCATGTCAGCCCGGGTTCTCTGTCGTTTGATTGCCAGCGACATGTTCACATACGTGAGCCAAAAGACGCAAACGGTCCCAGCTAAGGTAAGGCTACAACCATGGATCTTACCGTGCGTGAGGCCGCAAAGTGATGTGATATGTTATAGTCTGGATTCATATGACTTAGGATCGGGGTCCCAACAAAAGCATAAAATGAAAATGCATTTGCTTGGTCATAATCCTGCCGTTTGGGATGTTGTTCGTGTTGGCTTGCAAGGTGAATTCTTTGGTGATGGAAGAGAACCGGATCGTGAAGCGAACGCGGAAGAATTAAAGATGTTGGAACTCACTGCTCAAGCATGTGACATTATCTTCAACTACCTACACCCTGAAGAATTCAACAAAATCAGCCGTCTTGAATAGGCAAAAGAGATTTGGGATACTTTGGTTGATATGCACGAAGGAACTGAGTCCGTGAGAGAATCCAAGTTAGATGTTCTTCAAGGTCAACTTGATAAGTTCAAGATGAAGGATGGTGAAGGAGTCGCTGAGATGTACTCTAGGTTAGCTCTCATCACCAATGAGATTGTCGGCTTAGGAAGCAAAGAAATGACTGGCAAGTTCATCATCAAGAAGATACTTCGAGCCTTGGATGAGAGATATGACACCGTGTGCACTTTGATCCAAATGATGCCCAACTACAAAGATCTCAAACTAAAGGAAGTGATTGGTAGAATTGTTGCTCAGGAGATGACACTCAAAGACAAGGAAGAGCTTCACCACAAGTCTAGCAGTGCTTACAAAGCCATAAGTGATGCTCCCGCTACCTCAAGCGACAACCTTGTTACAAATGAAGAGATAAGCCTCATGGTCATGAAATTCAACAAATTCTACAAGAATAGAATCAAAGATCGTAGCTCCAACTCAAGACATGAAGAGAAGCGTTCGTCAAGTCGTGACCGAAACTGCTACAATTGTGGAAAGCCCGGACACTACTCCAATGAGTGCTTGGCTTGCTACAAACGAAAATAAGAGTCACCTAGAAGACGAAGCTCAAGAGATGAATCACCTCAAAGAGAGAGAAGGAGTAGAGATGATCGTTATGAATGGAGAACCTCAAGGAGAAGTAGGGACTCGGAGAAGAAGGACAAGTACACCAAGACCTACTCAAGAAGGAAACATCAAGCTCATGTTGGTGAGTGGGTTTCCGGCTCCGACTCCGACAACCACTCCGAGAGAAGCTATCACTCCAACTCCGACTATAGTCAAGATGACGGTGTTGCCGGAATTGCTCTAGTGACAACCAACTCCTATGATCTATTTGATTCACCAAATGAAGGGAGTGGAATTTGCTTCATGGATAAAGGCCCCAAGGTATCATACCCCTAATATCTTGATTTCGATAGTGATTAAGATGATTTGCTTTACGATGATGACTTGCTATGTAATAAAACTAGTGATGTTGATCATAATGAACTTGATATTTCTCATGCTAGTCAAGATAAGTCAATTGACAATGATAAGATGAAAATAGAAGAACTAACTAAAGAACTCAACACTCTTAAGTTAGCCCATGAATCTACTCTTGAAGATCATAGAGAGCTTGTAAGAACTCATGAGAAGCAACGCTTCGAGAAGCTCAATTTGGAGCAAGAACATGAATTTCTTAAAGCTATCAATGACGATCTTCGAAAGAAGACTTCATCTTATCTTGTCAAATGACTACTCTTGTCTACATTCATGCCACAAGTCAAATCTAAGAAAACTAGTAACAAAGGCAAGAAAGGTTCTTCATCTAGTAGCAACAATAAAAATCCTAAATCCAATGATGTTACTCCTAGTAGTTCTATTGATTCCACTAATGATGATTCTCTTAGCCAAAGGAATTATAGAGAAAGGTATCTACAAGAGTCTTGAAGGGTACAAACAATTTTATGAGATTGTATGCAAATATGGAGGATACCGGAAGAATCATGGTGTTGGCTACTTCAACGCTAATGGAGTTGAATTTGTTCCTCAGAAGTAAAAGTATGAAAATACTCTTCCCAAGGGAACAAAGTTGCAAGATGACCTTCCACCACAAGACACCAAGCTCAAGGGAAAGAACAAGCTCCAAGACGACTTTGACTCTTATGAAGATGAACCCCAAGCATTGGTGAAGTGGGTTCCCAAGGCTACTACAAGATCAACTTCTACAAGTGCTAATTCAACACCAAGGATCCCCATCAACTTGATGTGGGTCCCCAAGAAGAAGAACTAGAAAGTTCTTGAGTGGTGACTCTACCAATAAAATTCACTCACATTCATTGTTGGCAAGATCTATTTGCAATCAACATCAACCCTATGCAATAGATCAAGGAGTCACACATTCCCTCAAACGTAAACAAGGGACAAGGTATTCAAAAAATCAATGGACATCATGACATATGATTTGCACTCCATGTCCATAGATACCCTTGTATTTGTCTCTTGTATGTTGGGACTAACCCATGTAGGTGAGAAGAGTAAGGAAACAACAAGGATGCTCCCAACTCTTGGTGATCTTCATCAACTTTGAGCATCCACCACTACCTCACCAACTTGAAGTCTTCATAGACAAAACCCAAGGTTAGTTTATCCCTCTTATGAGGGGATGCCACATCAAGGGGGAGCTTTACTCTAAGACATGAGTCAAAGCATCTCTTAGTATGTGAAAACATTAAATGCTTTATGTAAAAGTGGTAACCCCACTTGTGCTTAAATGATGAGTATGACCTATGATCAAGTACTCTTACTTGGCTCATAAGTAAAATACTCATATATAGATGACTTCGTCAGCACCCAAGTGCTTGTTAGATGCTAGAGTGTTTGTGCATGTTTGCCATGATTTCATTTGACATCTTATTATGTGAGCATGTTGGTCTGCATTTATTTACTCATTCGAGGATATCCAATTATTGCTATTTGGCTTTTAATTTATCTTTTGCCAATTGGATATATAAGAATGCCTAGGACCACCTCTTTAGCTATCTATGCTTTCTCACCTCATACTCTATTCATGCTGCATCACAAAATTTGAACAAGTGCTTCTCGATCCCTTTGTGTGTGGAGCATTCAGAGTTCCATATCGACAAGGACTGACCATTAAAACCTCCCAAGTGCATATCGGTGGAACCAACCACAAAATCTCGGTCTCACCGAATGCCTAGGGTTGATCTGGTTTTCAATCTCGGTACCACCGATTCCATCTTCTCGGTTACACTGAGTTTCGCTGTCAACTGACAGTTGAGGAACTCGGTGACACCGAAAAGTTAGAATCGGTGACACCGACAGTGTGGTTATATATACTATGGACCCTAACGCTTTGAATTTACCCTCAAACTGTCGCACCTCAGAACCCTAAGCTGCCGCCTTCGAGACCCCTGGTCGTCGCCCTTGTCTCCCTGCGCTCCTCCATCGCTGGGAATCACCGCCGTTGACGAAATCTTCTCCCTTGTCACCACCGTAGAGGATCCGCGCCAAGTTAGGGTACAAATTCGATCTCTTTTGCGCTCCTCGTCCGATTCTTGCGCAATAGATTCAAGTTTATCCATAAGCCACTCATTGCATGAACTCCTATCCACTCAAAATTCCGATAGATTAACGAATACTGGATTTTCTAGGGTTTTGCCGTCCACCCAATGGAACTCGATGGAACCGAAGAGAACAAATCGGTCTCACTGATTTGAATTTCTGTGTTGCTAAGAACTGTCTTGATGGAACCGAGTACTTCTTTTCGGTCTCACCGAAAAGAGTGCCAAGGTTCTGTTAAGAGGGACAGTCAGTCTCGATGGCACCAAATTTTTTGCTTCGGCTGTACCGATTGTCATTTGACAGAATGCAAAAACTTTGAAAACTTATTTTCCAAACTTTCAAAAACCAGCCTCATTTTGTGATGACTCATCTACTTCTGCCCTTCTATACTCTATTCACAGGGTCAGTATGTCAGATGCTGAGGACAGTTAGAATATGCCAGAGCAGGGTGCTAACATGAGTTCAGGCACAAGCCCAGAGTCTAGTTCATTCTTAGATCCAGGCACCCCCAGCTCCCATGGGTTGCCCAAAGCTTCCCCCAGGACCAGGAAGAAGCTATATTCTGATGAAGAAGATTAAGACTTTATCCTTGAGGAGATTCTTGCCAAGAAGCAAGAGAAGGCTGCTAAGAAATCTGCTAATGAAGCCACCTCTTCTAGGAGGGTGGTTAAAAAAGTGTATGCCAACTCTAAAACTATAAAAGCACATGAGAGTGCTAGAGCCACAATCTCTATTGATCCCCCAAGGAAGCTATGCCTAAGAAGGCAGGGGAGAAGAAATCCAAAAAAGGATTATCCACGTGATTGGCAGGCCTACCTCCATGTTTTAAGATCTAGAGGAGGCTGCTGGTGCTGCTGCTGAGGAAGAGGAGGAAGAACATGTTGAGAAGGCCCCTCCCAAGAAGAAGGCCAAGAAACTTTTGCATGATGCTATGCCAAAGACTGGCACATCCAAGAGCACCAAGCCTACATCCAATAAAGCAGTTGCGTAGAAGTCCAAGAGGACTTCCAGAGATATTCCAGCTTCTGAAAAGAACAAGGGAACTGCCTCCAGACTTGAAGATGATGATGAGTTGACTACATTGATGAATCTCAGACCACATCTTCCAGTACATGATGTCAGCCACTTAGTTGCTGAAGACATGAAGAAGAGGAACGACTCAAGATTGAGAGCTTGGAGAGCTATAGATCCTTATGCCCAGAGGAAGAAAACTGCTGTTGACTACAGGTTCTACACCAGAGAGCAACATGACTTTTATGAGACAGTGCTGCTAGACAAGAGCCTAGCTATTAGTGATATGAGATATGTTGATTGGAAATTCATTAAGGAGAATGAGGACTACTTTCCAAGTGTCCAAGATAATTTCCACTGCATTGGTCTGGATAAGTTCATTGGTAGAGAGCTTACTGCATGGAATGATGAGATGATCATGCAATTCTACTCCACTACACATTTCTACGGAGATGGTAGAATTGTATGGATGACTGAAGGAGCAAGGTATGAATCCACTATCGAGGAGTGGGCTCCACTTCTAGGAGTTCCAGACGTTCAGGATGGTGATCTGTACGTATACTCAGAATCCAAGGCGAGCCACAATGCCATGAAGGACATGTATACTCCTATTCCCGTAGACAAAGTGCAATTTCACAAGCTAGGATCCATCTACTAACTGCAAGCAGGCCTTCGTACCATGAACACTATTCTGAGGCATACCTTGATGCCTAAGTCAGGAGATGACAAGATGATCTGAGGCTACTCCATTAACATGTTGATCCACCTTGACAAACATACCAGGATTAGAGTTATGGATTTGATTGTTGAGACAATCAAGAGGGTTGCTGCTGATCAAAAGCGCTCTTGCTGATATGCACCCTACATCCAGATGCTTATCAACTCTCAGTTGGAGAAGCACTTATTTGTTCTAGATCGTCCACATCTGCCCCTACAGCCAGATCTCGAGGATAATGTTGTGGTGATGGACCCAGATCATCCCACATCTGCTACAACACAGGCAGAGGCAGAAGCAGTTCGAGCCGCTAGTGCTCAAGCCCCCAGATCCAGAAACGAGCAAATGGATCTTTTGATCTCAGCAGTTCAGGGCATGCAGAAGGATATCAAGGGGATTCTAGACAACCAGAATAGTCTAGTGAGGATCTTTGAGACAGGGATCAAGGTTCTTGGTGATAAGGTGGACAAGGTGTCTAAGATATTTATAGAGCTTCAAAAGGAAGTTGACTCAGTGCACATTCCTCGGGTCTCTTCTACTTCTTATTCTTCTTCTTCTGATGATGATGACGATGGATCACCTCTCAGGCCAAGCACACAGTTCACTACTCAGGCTAGAATAGTCACAGTGCCTGCACGAGACTTGAGGCCCTCTTCATTAGCTCCTACTAGTGTGAGCACAACTCCCGCTCCATTAGCTCCAGTACCTCCAGTGTCCACTCCATCCCCATCCACGACATCTACAGAGATCTTCGCCGACGTTGTTCTCTCGACTCCTTCATCAACAACCGGAGGAGATCATCCCAAGAATGCTTAGATATATGCCTTTGAACTTTTTGGTAACTTGTTGCCAAAGGGGGAGAAGTGTATATAGATCTTTAGGCATCGAGTGAGAGAGCGTTTGGTGTTTGTTGCTGGTTTTCAAAAACAATTGCTTTTGGTTGCTTGTGATACACTCTGATTATGTTTGATTATATGCTTCAATGTGTGATGCTACTATTTCCTATCATCTTAATACTTATGTGATGATCATTCATCTTTGGTTGATTGTGTTGTGCTATGATGTTCATTCTAAATAATTCTCGCACACCACCAAGTGGTATGTGACATGTAAGAAGTGACCCATGTACCTAATCGATTGTGCATTTGCATTCAGACGCAAATTTAAAATAATGCACAAATTTAGGGGGAGCTCTTGCTTATCACATACTTCTCAAAGTGACGATTACATTCATTGTTCATATCTTTGCCGAAGCTTTGATCTATATGTTGTCATCAATTACCAAAAAGGGGGAGACTAAAAGCACATTTTCTCCCTTAGTGGTTTTGGTAATTAATAAAAACATATGAGTCATTGAACTAATGTATCCACCAAGTATATTTCAGGGCAAGTTCAATGATAGGGATGGCAAAAGGATTGAGGAGATAGTGGAACTACCCCAAGATGCAAGGAAATAGGTTGGCCAAGCTTCAAGCAAGAGGAATCTACATTTTATATTTGTGAGAAATCATTTTGAGTCCATAGGAAAGCCAAAACTATTAAAAGGGGGTAAGGTTTTGATGGTGAACAAAATGCTCATACGTGCACAGGTGATAGTCACCAAAAACATCCAAAAGCTCTCCCACCAAAATCTGTCTATAGCCAAACATACAAAATTGGTGCAACCAACATTCCTATCCTGGTGCCACCGATTCCAAACCCTAGACAGACTCAGCCAAACCCTAGCCACTTCGGTGCAGCCAACATTGCTTTTGGTGCCACCGATTTGGATTGCCAACTTTTTGTTACGCAAGTTCACACTTTCGGTCCGTCCGATAATGTTGAATCGGCGTCACCGAGTCTGGCAATTCTGACAGTTGGTCACCTTGTCAGTGCAACCGAGATTCCTGTATTGGTCTCACCGAGATTCAAAAGTTGCCACCTTTTGGTCACTTCGGTACCACCGAGATTAACACATCGGTGTCACCGAGTTGGTCATTTTGTGTGTAACGGTTGTATTTTTGGGGATGCCTATATATACCACTTCACCACCACCCACTCGAAAGAGAAGCACTCAGAACTATTCCATACCTATCCTACTCAGTTTTCTAAGAGAGAGCCACCTACCCTTGTGTTGAGGTCAAGATCGTCCACTCCAACCATATGGATCTTGATTTCTTGGCTCCCTAAGTTGCTTTCCACCAATCCCATCTCTTCTACCAAGCCAAATCTGTGAGAAAGAAATTGCGTGTTGAGGAGTCTATCATCTTGAAGCACAAGAGCAAGGAGTTCATCGTCATTACCGATCCTATTAGTTTTTGGAGGGTGGTGCCTCCTAGATTGGGTAGGTGTCGCTTCGGAGCCTCCTACCTCGTGTTGTGGAGTGAACCAAGAAGTTTGTAAGGGCATGGAGATCACCTACTTCGTGAAGATCTACCCTGAGTAAGGCTAGTCCTCCGTGGACGTAGGCCATCATGGTATAGTCAAGGTTGCTTCTTCGTGGAACCCTCCATGGGTAGAGCCCTCCGTGGACTCTCGCGACCGTTACCCTTCGTGGGTTGAAGACTCCATGAATGTGGATGTATGATAGCACCAGCTATCGGAACGACGGAAAAAATCATCGTGTCTACAATTGCGTTTGATCTTCCTACCCTATCCTTTTACTCATGCTTGTTGTTACTTTCCGTTGCTGTACTCTTAGACTTGCATGTGTAGGGTGTGCTTGATATGTTATGAATGCAAAAACTTGCAAAGAGTTAAAATTTTAAAAAACATAGTTTTATTTGGTCAAGTAGTCTAATCAACCCCCTCCAGACCTACTTTCGATCCTATAGATGAAGACCGCCTTTGGACAGGGCGTAGATGTACTCTTGTCCCCCTTCAAAATTGGCCATTGTGGAATTCCTTCCCGCCATTGAGATAAGGTAAAAGGACCCAGGCCGCCGCTATACATAGAAGCTAGGTCACATCATAGAGAGGACCGATCCCAATCCGATCGAACACTTAGCCACTTCACTCACCACCGCAAGGCAGAGAGCCAAGAACACACCTTGAGCGCCCTCGCGATGCTTAAGCCCATTGTACTAGTTCATCCACCAAAACCTCCATGAGAGGCAATCCACCAAAGCAGGAGTAGGGTATTACGTTTCATAGCGGCTCGATCCTGGGTAAACTACCATGTTCATCTTTTTCCTCGTCATCGAACGAGTTTGCCGTTGTGTCCATCGACTAGCGAGCTAGGTTGGGTGTGGCCGCAGGTTAACCTTTGCACACGCCCCTGTGTTCGAACCTTAAGGGTTTTGCGGAGCCCGAAATCTGACAACATTTCATATGTTTATCCCCGTTGAAAAGTTGACCTATTTGTCATCAATCACCAAAAAGGGGGAGATTATAAGTGCATCTAGTGCCCCTTAGTGATGTTCGTGTATTGAAGACTTATATGTTAAGGGACTAATGAGTTTGTGAGTGTACATTGGTCCTATAAGTCCCTGAGTAGTTTGGTATATCCAACGGATTTTGAACCCTAAAATGTATGCCTTCATCTGAATACTTTGAGGCTCTTCTTGAAGACTTTGAAAATGAATAAGTTGGTGTGACCTTGAAGATATTGATGCGAGGGCTATGAATCTTGAAGACTTGTTTTCATAGTTTCATTTCCTTTATTCTAAGTTATAGGAAATACCGTATTGTTAAAGGGGTCGAGGTAAATCTACGGAAATTTCCAAGTCATGCTCATCTCAAAGCCTACATCTACCAAATCCTTCGAGTGAAGCCATTGGAAATCTCTTGCATTTCAGTCGAATTCTTCTGGTGTCTGAGGAAATTGGTTTGATTGAGGAGTTAGGGTTTCGCCAGTGTGAATTTGTTGTACTAAGAAACGGGCCCCTTAGTACCCGACTTGTACACAAATGACCGTGGCCTTCGGACCGGCAAGACCTTGCTGGGCGAACCCCAACCTTCCAGCAACATCAAGCAAGGACCAAGGCGACCGACAAGCCTCCTTGCCAGTGGAGATAACCTGACTGGAACACTCATGCCAGGATCCCCACTCGCCAAGCCGTTGCTCCATGTCGCCAGGCTCCCTGTCTACAACAACTAGGTGAAGAATGGGCAGGTGGTTAGGTGGAGTTGGTCGCGGTGTGTGTCGACTTGGGGGATTTATATAAGCTTTAAATCCTTGCTGGGAGGAGAGGCAATCCTTGCTAGGAGGCGTTGCCAGCGTGCCACCTGACGGCGCATCCAATGCGCGTGTCCTTTTTTCGTCAGAGTTAGCTATTTCCCTCTATAGCTCCTGTCAGTAGTTTTGCCAGCTATAGTATGCACTGTTTACCATTGTAATGACCATTTAGCTACTATGGTATCCCCTTAGCCTATAAAAGGAGGCCCATGGCTACCTTTAGACAGGTCAACACTTTCTTTATTTGCATGCGTAGCCGCACTCCTCAAGCATTCCTTGCCGGGTGGTAGCGCTCTTGTACTGTGAACTCATATAATCCACCAAACACATGACGTAGGGTATTACGCTTCCAAGCAGACCGAACCTGTCTAAACCCTTTGAGAATGCATGGATCAATGATGCTCTTTGCGCCTGCGAATCCCCACAGTTGAACCAAAAAGGGGCCCCATAGGTCACATAGATCATCATACGCCTGACATATTTGGCGCGCCAGGTAGGGGGTTCTAGTGCATGAACCTTCGCCGATTTCTATATGTCATCGCCAACAAGTTCATCGACTCCCATGCCTCCCAAGAAGTCCAAGGGTGCGTCGACACCCACCCCGATTTTGTCCAAGCTGCCCTCGCAGGCGGTCATCAACGATGAAGAAGGAGGTGCCCCCCACACTCCCCACACGAGCGAGTGTAGCCACAACACAATGCGGAGTTCCATGAGACGCAACCTAGACCCTACCTTCATGGAGGAACGGAACATGTCGGCGGCGACCAGGGACAACGCTGCAGTGAGAGTAACTGTAGCGGTGGCAGCAGCCGTTATGGCGGCGGGACCTCTGTCGCACCCCTTGCAAAACAACCGCGACCAATGCACCCGGGGAGACAACCCGGGGCGGCGCTTGGACAAGTCCCCTGTGCATCACTCCCACAATGTGTAGGGCCAAGCTCATCATTAGCCTCCTGGAGAAGATGGATGGCGCATGATGGGATGGGGGATCTCTGTTCCTAACACGGTCAGGAGCAAAAGCTCCACCCACGCCTCGCACCGCTCCATGCCCGATACGTCTCCAACGTATCTACAATCTTTGATTGTTCCATGCTAATATATTATCATTCTAGGATACTTTTTGGAATTTTTTTACCAATTTATAATATTTTTAATCACTAACCTATTGACCTAGTGCCCAATGCGAGTTGCTGTTTTCTACATGTCTGTTACTTTTTTGGATTACAGTACTAGGCGCAGTCCAATTTCGACGAAACTTTTTTTATGTTTTTTTATAGACTAGAAGAAGACCTCGAAGCTTTGGGAGGAAGCCGGGAGGCACACGAGGGCCCTACCACACACCAGGGCGCGCCCTAGGGGGGATTATATGTGGTGGCCCCCTCATGGCTCTCCTGACGTCTCTCTCTAGCCTATAAATTCTCCAATAATCCAAAAACCCTAAAGGAGACCCCAAAAACACTTTTTATGCCATCGTAAGTCTCTGGTCCGATGGGAGCCCAGCTAGAGCTTTATTGTGGCACCCTACCAGAGGGTTGAGCGATCACGCATGGCCTCTTTATCAACCTTGCCGCCCTCATGATGATGTGTGAGTAGTTCACCACAAACCTACTGGTTCGTAGGTAGTACCTAGATGACAATCTGTCTCTCTCTCGCTTGATCTTCAATACAATGTTCATCACATCTTTGCCTTCATCTATCAGATGTAATCCCTTTCTATGGTGTGTTTCTTGGGATCCGATGAATTGTGAGTTTATGTTTAGATTATTCATGGAAAATTATTTGAGTCAACCTAGACACTAGAATTCTTATTTGCATGATCATTATGGCTTCGTAATGCTCTCTGATCTATTGGGATAGTTTGGCCAACTAGATTGACATTTCTTCGATGGGAGTGGTGCGTTGTGGTAGGTTCAACCTGATGAGTTTCTATATCCTAGTCACAAAGTATGGGACAAGATACGTATTTATGTTGCTGCCACTAAGGATAAAATGATGGGGTTAATTCATATTGATTGAGTTTACTTTGTCTACATCATGCCATCATTCTCCAAGCATTACTCTATTTTACTTAATACTCTAGACGCATGCTGGATAGTAGTCGATGAGTGGAGTAATAGTAATAGGTGTAGGCATGAGTTGGCCTATTTTCCTATGGACATGATGCCTGTATACACATGATAATTGTCGTGAAACTCACATAACTATTCTATTTTCTATTAATTGCCCAACAATAATTTGTTTACCCACCATATGCTATTTCTATGAGAGAGCCACTAGAGAACATTATGACCCCCGGGTCTATTCACTTATATATGTACAAACACTACTACTACATTTCTTCCATTTACTTTCTTTTATTTTGTTTCAAAATTTACAATTATCTATAATTATCTACACAACTCACTTGCTTGCAAATAATGAGACCAAGGGGATTGACAACCTCTTGCCATCGTTGGGTGCAAGTTGTTTGCTGTTTTCTGTGCAGCCGCCAAGATGGTTCATGACTGGTATTCCTCTAGGTTCAATAAACCTTGGTTTCATAACTGAGGGAAATACTTACCCACATTGTGCTGTGATAACCTGTTCTTGTTCACAGAAAACCTAACGCAGATCATAAGTATCAGGAAGGATTTCTACAGCTGTTGCTCGGGAATACCATCACCAACTATCAAGTAACTTCACACAAATTTTCATTCACTTGTTCTTCTTTTTATTTCTCGTCATATTTAGTTTGTCCCATAAAAATAAAAAAAATTCAATAATAGTTATCTTTGCTAGGTACTACTTTACTTCTTTGCTTGCTTTACTCTCTAGTTTACTTGTCTCGCTTGTTGCTTTGCTTGTTCGGTCACCATGTCTCAAAATATAAAGTTGTGTGACTTCTCAAATAGTAATAATAATGATTTTATTAGTACTCCTATACCACCTGATACATCTCCAACGTATCTATAATTTTTGATTGTTTCATGCTATTATATTACCATTTTAGGATACTTTTTGAGTAACTATTTACCAATTTATATTATTTTTAAGCACTAACCTATTGACCTAGTGCCAGTGCTAGTTCTTGTGTGTTTTTTGTTTGGCAGAAATTCCATATCAAAGGAAGTGCAAATGCGATAAAAATTTATGGAGATTTTTTTTGGAATATATATGAATTTTGGGAGATGGAATCAACGCAATACGATACCCGAGGGCCCCACAAGCTAACAAGGCTAGCCGCCAGGGGGTGGCACGCCCTGATGGCTTGTTGCCAGCCCTTAGGTCACATGAGGGTCACCTTCTAGCGCAAGAAAATTATTTTTGCGTTAAAAATCCCCTGAAAATTCCAGCCCGATCGGAGTTACGGATCTTCGGATATTTAAGAAATGGTTACGGGGTCTGAAAACAGTCACGAAAACAGAGAGAGATCCAATCTTGGAGGGGTTTCTACCTTCCGAGAGCCATGGTGGCCATGGAACATAGGGGAAACCCCCTAGGGAGGAGGCCAAGGAATAATAAGGAGGGGCTCTCTCCCCCTCTCTCCTGGTAGCACCGGAGAGCCGCCGGGGCAACCATCGTGATGGCAATCTACACCAATAACTTCTCCGCCGTCACCACCACCACAATCACCTTCCCTCATCTATCTACCACGATCCACTCTCCCACATCATACTGTACCCCCTACTTGAACATGGTGCTTAATTATATATATTATTATCCAATGATGTGTGTCTATCCTATGATGTTTGAGTAGTTCCTTTTTGTCTTATGAGTTGATTGATGATCTTGATTGGTTTGAGTTCCGTGGTTTATTTTGGTTCTATCCTAAGGTGCTTTCCATGAGGCGCACACGTGACAGATTCACGCTGGAGGGTGTTGCAACATGTTCATGATTCACTTATAGTGGGTGGCTAGAGTGACAGAAGCTTACACCTGAGTAAGGGGTTGTTTACGTATGGGAGTAAAGGGGACTTGATCTTTAATGCTACGGTTGGATTTTACCTTAATGATCTTTAGTAGTTGCGGATGCTTGATAGAGTTCCAATCATAGTTCATATGATCCAAGTACAGAAAGTATGTTAGATCATTCCTCTCCCTCATATAAAACTACAATAATGATTACTGATCTAGTTATCGATTGCCTAGGACAATCTTGCAAATCGTATCACCACTTTTACACACTCGCTATATTACTTTATTGTTCTTTTATTAAAATAGCACCTAACTTTTATTTCCACGTTCTTTATTATCTCGCAAAACTATCTTTACACCTACAAAGTACTTCTAGTTTTATTTCCGCAAAGTAGTTTCATACTTGTTCTAGGTAAAGTAAGCGTTAGTGTGCATAGAATGGTATTGGCAGTCGATAGAACTTGAGAGAGTATTAATTCTATCTTTATCTCCTTGTTGGGTTTGATACCCTTACTTATCGAAAAAGGCTATAAATGATCCCATACACTTGTGGGTTATCAAGACCTTTTTCTGGCGCCATTGCCGGGGAGCAATATCGTAGTGGTTGATATTCTCATGTGTGCTTATTTGCTTTATCACTAAGTAATTTTTATTTTCTTATTATTAGTTGTTTTATTTTCTGTTATTAGTTGTTTTATATCTTTAGTTGTGGATATGTAACATGAAACACCACAAAAATTAGTGGTACTTGCTACTCATGGAGATGGGGAACCTCCTAAAACCCTAGATGCTAGTTATGTGGAAAACATTCATTACTACTTCGATAATCCTGATAAATCCCCATTGAACTTGATAATGGGATAAACGTTGGATCAATGTCATTACTTTAGGGATTATCGCTTGACACAAAAAGGAAACACTTATGGGATCAAATTAAAATGCTGCATTGGTATGCTTGAGATGTGATGATACTTGTTGCTCTAAGATGGAGGCTTCACACCTCCCCTTTCAATGTGAATTTAATGATAATAAAAACTTGCCTTCTTATGCTAATGGTATATATGATTACTATGATGTGGAATAAACTGAAGTATTTGATGCTCTTAAGGGTGCATATGAAATTGCTTCTTTGATTTAAAAGTATGATGATATTCCTTACAAATCTGAAATTTTTGCCATACTTAAATATTGCTATGATAATTATGAGCACAGTGCTGATATTATTGAATTTATTGAGAGAACGTTTGTTGCCTTGGAAGAGACTAATATTTTGCAGGAATCTATGGAAGAAGAAATTGCTGAAACTATGAGCTCATTAGATGAGAAAGATGAGGAGGAGAGCAAAGAACAAAAGGAGGAAGAGCGGATTGATTACTCGTGCCCACCTTCTAATGAGAGTAACACTTCAACTCATACATTGTTTAATTTCCCTTCGTGCAGACCAAAGGATGAATGCTATGATGATTACTATGATCCCTTGGATTCATTTGAAATATCCCTTTTTCATGAACTTGATGCTTACTATGCTTGTGGCCGTGATGCTAATATGAATTATGCTTATGGATATGAACTTTCTATAGTTCCTTATGTTAAGAATAAAATTGTTGTTATTGCACCCACACATGATAGTTCTATTATCTTTTTGAAATCATCGAACTACACTATATCGGAGAAGTTTGCACTTATTAAGGATTATATTGATGGGTTGCATTTTACAACTACACATGATGATTTTGATGGATATAATATGCATGTGATTGCTGCTCCTACTTGCCATTATTATTAGAGAGGAACTAAATCTTCACCCCTCTATGTTTCCAATACGATGTGCATGTGATGTGCATGAATTGTTCTTGTATGACATGCCATTGCATATAAAGAGAGTTAGATTTCATTGTCTCATGATATATATCCCTTTTTTATCACTACTAAATTACAAATCATTGTTAACTAAAATTGGCTTTGATATACCTTGGGATCCGGGTGGATCAATTACTTGAGGACTATATGCCTAGCTTAATGCATATTTACAAAGCGCTGCCAGGGAGACAACCTAGAAGTTTAAGAGAGTATATTTATGTTGTATTTTTTTAAAATAATTAAAAACCCGAAAATAAAATGGGTAACTCCAAACCTTTTCAAAAAGAGAAGTGAAAGTGAGAAAGACGAGCATCATCGAAGTTGGAGCTAGCCTTGAACTTTGTTCATGCCCATGGAAACTTTGTGAATCTTGATTACAGAAAAATTTAAACAAAAATAATTATCCCCTTGTATAAATCCATTATATTATAAAAATAGTGCTCTAAGAATTAAATTTAGGATGTTTAAATTGCTTGTTTGATATGTTGTGCAAAAATAGAAACTTTGGCTGCAGTGTTTGATTTTTCATATTTTACTAGAACGTCAAAAGTTTCTGAATTTTTACACAGTACTGTTATCCAAATTCTGTACCGTGTCCTATGTTTCACAATTTTTTGAGTTATAGAAGTATGATATACATCTGCATCTTTACATACTGTCCTGCTTTTCATAGATTGTTGTTATAGTTGCTTTGCGTGCTTATGTTGGAATTCTTGTCGAGCCTCATTTACTTGGGAGCCATATAATTGTGATAGCATACAGTGGGTAATGTTAGATTATAATTATTCAATAATCTTATGACGTGACATGATGAGATTTTATGATTATGTACTAATGTTTCTAATTAAAGTTTTGCGTGGATGAAGTGTTGAAAGGTCGGGAGGTATTGATATGCGAAGAATAAGGAGAGGCAAGAGCTCAAGCTTGGGGATTCCCAAGGCACCCCAAGTAAATATTCAAGGAGACTCAAGTGTCTAAGCTTGGGGATGCCCTGGAAGGCATCCCATCTTTCTTCTTCAACAACTATCAGTATGTTTTAGTTTTAGTTTTGTTCACATGATATGCATAAATTCTTGGAGCGCTGTGTGCCTTTATTTTCCTTTTATCAATGCACCATGCTAGCACGGGTGTCGGTGTCGAAACCGGCGGATCTCCGGTAGGGGGTCCCAAACTGTGAGACTAGGATCGACGATAACAGGAGACAAAGGGGACACGAGTTTACCCAGGTCCGGTCCCTCCTATAGAGGTAATACTCTACGTCCTTCTTGATTGCATTGATGGTGTAAGGGGTTACCGAGTTGATCTACCTCGAGATCGTATGTCTAACCCTAGATGAGTTGTTCTGTCTCTATACCCTAAAACCCTCCGGCTTATATATACGCCAAGGATTCCTAGGGTTTACACATGGTCGGTTAAATGCCGAAGAGATAAACTTGCCTAACTATTATATCAGCTGTGAAGCACAAGCCATGTTTCCCGAAGCTTCCATCTTGGAGATTAGGCCTTCAAATCCTTCGGTATTCGGTAAGTTGCCCCATAGTCCAAACCATAACAATAGGTCGGCTATCTGGGGACCCCTTAATCTAGGACTCCCTCAGTAGCCCCCGAACTTGCCTCCAACGCCAAAGGTCTTCAGCTCCGGCTGCTTCGCAAACAGAGTCTTCGGCTTGCGAGGTGAGTTCCTTCCTACCAAACCATAGTTCGACCTCTGATGACAAGTAGTTTCCCGCATAGTGGCATGTCCGAATACTATAAATCAATTGTCTTTGAAGCCCAAACGTCAGGGGATAAACAACGGCCCTCTGACGACCTTTCTAACGAAAGGTTATGGCCCACCATGGCCGCTAGACCAGTTGCATAGACTCGATTTGCGGTTCGAGGCCGTTTTAATCATCACGATCTATCAATACACCGATCGTGTATCGTTTTATATGGGATATACTTAACCATGCGCATGGAACGGATTGCACGTCTCGGGAAGTGGTGGGATTCACGACACGGCTAGGGGAATCCACATCGATAGGGCTCATAAAAAGAGAAGTAAAACCCCAAAGGCTTTTTTACGCCCTCCATTCGATTTCTCCGCCTCCCATTCCCTTGTGCCTCCAGAGCACAAATCTAGGTCTCTCCGCCCCCACCTTCGAGCTCGGCAATGGCAGGTTCCAATGGTTAGTGAGAAACTTCCATAGTCACCAACAAGGACATACTCGACCTCAAGAAGGCCGGTTACCTCCCCGCCAACATCCCTCACCGCTCAGCGGAGGAGGGGTAAGTGATCCCGATCTCCAAGCCAAGCGAGAGGGTGGTGTTCATCCCCCACTTCATCAGGGGATGAGCTTCCCACTCCACCCGTTCATTAGGTTGTTAATGTTCTTCTACGACCTCGACTTCCACGATCTCCCGCCAAACTCCATCATGCACATCTGGGCCTTCATCCTCGTCTGCGATGCCTTCCTGCGCGTTGAGCCGCACTTCAGGATCTGGCTACAGGTCTTCAATGTCAAGCCCAAGTGCGTCGGAGACAAGCACACGGACTATGGCAGGGCAGTCATCGGCAAGCTCACCTACGTCAGATGGCCATCGGACACCTTCACCGACACCATCAAAGGATGGCAGAAGGAGTGGTTCTATGTCATTGAACCACGATAAGTGGGCCAACTCCCCGCTGTGGCATTCAGATCTGGTCCCCCCACCAGACTGGCTTCGTGGCCCAAAAAGGCCTAGTCTGGGGTTCAAGCAAAGAGGTGCCAGCGTCGGGACACTCCCCTGTGGGCCCGAGAACTCGAAACCGAGCCCATAGTGCAGAATCTCTTCCACACTACACGGGAGAAGTTTTGGAAGGCGCTCTTCAAATTGATGAAGAGCTGGCCATCCGAGGAGGAGGAAAAGGGTCCGCACTCCGCCAAGACCGACTCTGAGGTAGGATTTTCCTAGCTTGGTTAGCTCTATTACACAGAGAATCCCTTCATCCTCTTATCCAATCTGTTCCGGCAGAGATGGCAGAAGGAAAGCCATCAACATCAAAAGTCCGACCCCTCAGCCCGAAGACGAGAGGACCGGGCTATTACCCAGGATGCTCACGGGGAAGCCTTACGAGGTTCCCACGAAGAAAGAGAAGATGAAGAAACTAGGCCAGGCTGGCCTTCGCATCAAGGACCAGCCTGATGCTACATCCGAAGACACCCCCGCCTCCTCAAATCAGGAGGAGGCCGAAGAGGAGGAACAAGAGGAGGAGGAGAAGGTCGGAAGCGAGGAGGATGCAACTCCCCTCGCGCCAAGAAGTGTGTGGCGTCTTCAGACGCCCTAGGGCAGGTAGCTTCTCCTGCCCTGAAGAGGGCATGCCAGGCATGGGTGGATCTGTCCGATGATAGCTCAGACTCGAGCTCCATGTCCGAAGACCCCGAGGAGGTTCCACGAAGGATCCTAAGGGTCAAGCCCCCTCCATCTTGGTTAGGATCCGAAGACCCTCCTAACTATCACTAGTAGATTAAGAGTTTGCTAACACACAGGTTATTGGTGCTAGAGGCCCCCACACGTTATCCCCACCGAGGTGGTATCGGATGGGGATACCCCGCCAACCGAACTGGCGGAGAGCGGGGATGCCTCGCACCCCACCACTCCAGGCGCCATGAAGGATGCTGTGGAGGTGTCGTCCTAGCCTACTCCAATAGAGGCAGACACAGGGGGCGAGGGAGATTGCCCCGTGGACGAGGCTAATGCTTCGTCCACCGAAGACCGGGGGACAACGCCCTGCCCGGACATCGAGGAGGCCGGACGAGGGGGCAATCAGTCCCCTCCGAGGACATCTCCGGAGCGCACTATGCTTCTGGAGGCATCGGTCCAATCCCCGATGGGTGATTGGGAAATCCGATCATCCCTGGCACCGCTGACCAACAGGTGGTCGGCCATGGAGGAGGCTCATCGAGCGCCTCCATCCCCGAGGATCACCGCACCCTTATAAGTGTGTTACTTCAAAGCGTCCAGTTTGTTGACAATGGACTGAAGGAGGCCTTCAAAGGTCTCCTTGTAGGTTTTCAAGTAACTCACCCAATGTTTATGCAATGATTTTATTTATTCATATGCATACATGGCAGCCCTTGAGCCCTAGGTGGGGCGAACAAGCTCACCTAGGTGTCACATATGAATCCGACAATGCACTAGAAGCACTTTAAGTGTTCAACATGCTAGAGTAAATCGGCATATGACCGGATTGTCTATAATTCAGGAAGGGAGTTCCTATGTGATGTATAAATTGTATGTGTAATGTAGGCTTCCTCACTAGCGGCTGCCTAAAATGGTGTCGAGCTAGACGAGCTATATCGGAAGCTCAAGTGCTCCGAGGATGAGGTGGAAGCCCTCAACAAAAGGTACGACGAGGCACATGGTAAGTGCAAACTAAACCCAAATACTTTCCCCTGAGTACTGTCAATGTCGTGGGAACAAGCCTGATAGTAGAAGGTAGGGGTACGAAAGGGGAGGGCAGAGTCCTAGCTACGGCGAGGATGTACACACAGATATATGAGTTCAGGCCCCTCTCGTGGAGGTAACAACCCTTGTCTCAAGGCTCTGGAGCTTTGTCGTGTGGAGAATAGAGATTACAATGGTTGGAACCCTTGTGCCAGAGGGGAGGGGCGGCTTATATAGAGTTTTCTGCCCCTCATAATTGCTAGGCATCCAAGGGTCTGATCGTGGGTATAAAGGCTAATGTTACTGGTAACATACTCATAATTGCTATTAATGACGACTGGCCTAACACCTGCCTATTTGTTTCTCAGGGGCAACTTCTGGTCTTCTGTTGTCGACTGGAAGCGGGGTCGTTCGAGTGACAGGTGACTGTCGAGTGGAGGAAGGAGCTGCCGAGTGGACTGGTTGTCGAGTGACTTGAACTGCATGGATAATTCAGTCAGAATCTCTCCTGTGGTCCTTAAGATTTCCAACATAGTATCCTTGGGTAGGGTATGTAGCTCAGGCCTAGGACCCTACCCTAGGTACATATCCTCGTCATTAGCCCCCGAATGGATCAGGGTTTGAGTGGAGAAGGGGGGTATCGATGCCAGTTCAAAAGAGGGCACCAAATCTTCCGAATGATTTTCACGGCTTCAATGAAACTTGCGTTGGCTGAATTCTTCGTCATTCACCCGGATCGATTCTGTCCTGAAAGTGTCCGAGTGAACATTCTATGCCAAATTAATTCTGAGTGATCTGAAGGGATCTTTGGATGTGACGGGTCGCTCTGTCTGGCTCGGATTTTGTGGGATACGAAAATTTGGGAAGCGCGCGTGCCGTGAAGATGACACCACGATCGGGGCAAGTAGGGGCATGACGCCTGAATTTGCGCATCGCTCATTTCGCCATGTATAGGGCGCCATCCGCGGTTGAGATTTGTGGGGATCTCGTGGGCCCGCACGCAAGTGAGGCACTTGGCGGGGTATAAATCCCAAAGCGCCGCATCTTGCATAGTGTTTCTCCCCCAAATCTCCTCTCTTCCTCTGCCTCCCTCGTCTCCAGCGCCCACTCTGCTCTGCCCCGACGAACTCCACCGCCGCCATCACATAGGGAGACACGGAGAAGTTGGAGCACGCTAAGAAGGGAGCTGTGAAGGGCAAGGACAAGAATCCCTCGATTGCCAGGTTCACCACACCACCAGGGTGGATCCAGGGGGACCTTCTCCCATCGACATTCACCTCCACTGACATCGAGAACCTCGTCGTCGACGGGCTTGTGACGGACGGTGCTTGGAGGCTGTCGGAGGGGGAGCGCGAGCTGGAGCCACGTGAGAGGAAGAGCGGGTTCTTCTCCTCTCCCACATCTAAAGAGGTTTTTCCATGCCTCCCCATCCGTTTTTAGAGGATTTTTGAACTTCTTCGGAGCTCAGCTCCATCACTTTCCCTCGAACGTGATTACATACTTGTCTGTCTTCATCACTCTATGCGAGTGTTTCTTGGGCTGTTCTCCCCATTAGGGACTGTTGAAGCACATCTTCACCGTTAGATCCCAGATGGTAAAAAAAGCCCACCCTGAGGATAGAAAAACTCATGTAGTCCATTTGTGTGGGGGTCTAGGAATTCAAAAGAGAGCTCGTAGTTCTTTTCCTTCTATGACTTTTCCCAAGTTAGTTAGAGCTTGGCAGTCGACCTGGTTTTACTGCAAGGATGCAGCTTCTCCCAATATGTCGACTGGCCTTTCTCCCTTCACATTAGATTGTCCAGCCGTTCCCAAACCTTTGTGAGTGTTGGAGGAAAAAAATTCCAGGTCGGAATCTTGGTGGATGCTGTAGGAGCCCTTATCCGTGGAGGAGTCACTGGAATGGATGTCTTGGAGACATTCCTCAGTCGATGGATCCAGCCCCTCCAAGCAAGAGATCACACCATGTGGCACTATGCCGGTCCTTAGGACTCGACCAGGACACACCCGGAGGAGGTCCCACAAAAAACTGCCGAGCAGTGGCTTCACAGTATCATCGGAGCTTGCGACAACCCTCTGAGCACAAAGAGAATTTGGGTTACAATGAGGAGGAGGTCAAATCTCCGCCACGTGTCGAACATCGATCCAAGTCACGTCAGGACCCTAACACTACTGCGGTCTTAACGTAAGTATTTTCTTTCATTTTTCACCATCGTTTGCAACTTCTAATTTTTGTTGACCGAGTGGGTTTTGATCTCCCAGTGCTGCTACCTCAATGACGTCGCCTCCAAGGGATGCAGAGGAGCAAATGGATGTGGATACTGTTGATGCGGCTACATCTCACAGAGGTATGTAAATATTTACGCAGCCCTGATTCTTGAAGCTCTTCGATTGCGAAAGTCAATATCGCTGATTGGTATTTGTAGAAATCATTCAACTGGAGGATGACGAAGAACAACCTTGGGGTACCGGGGGCGAAGGTGAGACCTTGGGTGTCCCGCAAGTACGCACCCGAAGAACTCAGTCGGGTCAGGCGCTCCAGTGGTCGACTGCTGGATCTTCTCAAGGAATAAGTGACTCGACACGGGCGAGAACCAATCCTGTAGTACCGCTGTCGAGTGCTCCACCAGCCGTTTCGACGATCGTGACATTGACTCCCACCAAACCAGCACATGCTACCTCGACTGGCCCAGCTGCCATAACGATCCCGCCGGTGACTGCTTTCCCTCTGCATTGCATTCCGGAAGATCAGACTGGAGCCGCAAAGGAGGCCATGATCCAGGAACGAATGATGCTACACACCAAAGAGGCGTACGAGGCCAGCAAGTTGGCTTACGATGCCAGTACGGTGCTTCGCACCAATGTATGAGTAAGTTCGATTGTATGTACATTTCCGATTGAATTCCTGTCTTCTTTGATTGTACACCCACCGGGTGTTTTCCACTTGAATGATGTTTGAAAATTCTCCGCTCGAATATATCAGGTCTTAATGGAGTAGATTTCAGTCCAGTGGGAGCACGCTGAGTGCACCCACTCGGTGTAGTCCTCGAGACCGCTGTCGAGTGCTTGCACTGGAAGGGGTCTTAGAGTTTGTTGTATACGGAATACATTTGCTACTCGACATGTCAAGAAAAGTTTGTCCTGAACACACCATGCCGCAACTTCTTTGTAGGTTTCATGGATATCATTTCATCAACCATGATATGACGCTACTTCAAAGGTGCGGGGTGGGGTGGCCGATCACTTGATAGATCGAGTATTAACAGGTCCAGTGGGGGCACTCTGAGTGCACCCATTGGGTGTAGTCCCCGATACCGCCGTCGAGTGCTCGCACTGGCGGGGGTCTTAGAAGAGACAATATTCGTATGCTTGCACACGTTTTTTATATCCTCTGCTACTCGACGGATTGAGAGTTAGCAGATCCAGTGTGTGCATGCTGAGTGCACCCACTAGGTGTAGTCCCCGAGACCGCCGTCGAGTGCTTGCACTGACGGGGGTCTGATAGAGACCGTCGAATGCTCAGACAGGGCAGACCTTGTCAAATGTTTTATGAACTAGTGGGGGCACGCTGAGTGCACCCACTGGGTGTAGTCCCCGAGGCTACTGTTGGTCATAGACGATGAATAGTAGTCTTAAAAATGTGAACTCAGGACTTTTGTCATACGCGGAGTACGCTTACCACTCGACATGTCGAGTGTACTCTTTTTTTAGCCGTCCCACACCGAGGCTACCTTGTAGGTTTCATGGATATCATTCATCAACCATGATATGACGCTACAAAGGAGCAGAGTGGGGTTGACGGGTCACTCGACGGATCGAGCGTTAGCAGTTCTAGTGGGGGCACTCTGAGGGCACTCACTACGTGTAGTCCCCGAGACAACCGTTGAGTGCTTGCACTGGCGAGGGCCTGATAGAGACCACCTTGAACTCAGGGTTGTTACTATATGTGGAGTACACGTGCCACTCGACCTGTCGGGTGGACTTTTGCTTGAATTCTTCTTCTCCTGAACACATGTTTCATGGACATCATTTCATCAACCATGATGTGACGCTACTTCAGGGTAGTAGGGTGGGGCGGGATTCGCCACCCAGCCGACTGTTTTTGACCTTCTGCACTCGGGAGCGTAGGTGTTTCTTGTCGATTGCATTTCTTTCTTTGTTTATTTCAGAGAGCTTGCGAACTTGGCGTGCAGTACAAGGACCTTGAGGATGAAAGGAACCAGCTATGAGTGGACTTGGAGGTCTCCAACAGTAGTTTGGAGCGAGTGCGGACTGAACTGAAAACTCTGGGAGGTAACTTCTGTTAGCCCGATGCGTTCTTATCCTCACTGTCCATGCTTTGAACCGAGAGTTTTCACTCGAACAAACGTACGCGATGATAATCGTCCACTCCAAGCGTGACTCAAAAATGCTATTTCTTTAGATACCATGAAGAAGGTGCTGCAAGACAATGACAAAGCACTTGCTGATGCCCAACGGGTGGCGAGGGAGAAGACTGAAGGTGCTGAGCAGAAATTGGCCGTCGCCAAGAAGATGGTGGTGGAAAACTCCAAGCTGAAGCAGGAGCGGGTGGAACTGTAGGACCGAAAGTATGTCTATAGGGGGGTGATTGGACTACTTGACCAAATAAAAGTTTTGCCTATACCAATTTTTAGGGTTGACAATTTTTAGCATTTCATGGCAAGTCAAGTACACCCTACTAATGCAAGTCTAAGAGTATATAGCAGCGGAAAGTAACAACAAACATGTATAGAAGTGATAGGGTAGGAAGATCAAACGCAGTTGTAGACACGATGATTTTTCCCGTGGTTCCGATAGGTGGCGCTATCGTACATCCACGTTTATGGAGTCTTCAACCCACGGAGGGTAACGGTCGCGAGAGTCCACAGAGGGCTCCACCCAAAAGGGTCCACAAAGTAGCAACCTTGAATATTCCATAATGGTTTCCGTCCATGAAGGACAAGCCTCACTATGGGTAGATCTTCACGAAGTAGGCGATCTCCTTGCCTTACAAACTTCTTGGTTCACTCCACAACACGAAGTAGGAGGCTCCCAAGTGACACCTAACCAATCTAGGAGGCACCACCCTGCAAAAGGTAATAGGCTCAATAATGATGATGAACTCCTTGCTCCTGTGCTTCAAGATGATAGACTCCGCAACACCCAATCACTCTCTCACAGATTTGGCATGGTGGAAGAGATGGGATTGGTGGAAAGCTATTTGGGGAGGCTAGAGATCAATATCCATATGATTGGAGTGGAATATCTTGACCTCAACACAAGGGTAGGTGGTTCTCTCTTAGAAAACTAGATGGGGCAACTGTGGAATAGTTTTGAGTGCTTCACTTTCGAGTAGGTGGTGGTGAAGGGGTACATATAGGCATCCCCAAAATCCAACCGTTACACACAAAATGACCAACTCGGTGACAGCGATGTGTTAATCTCGGTGGTACCAAAGTGACCAAAAGGTGGCAACTTTTGAATCTCGGTGAGACCAAGATAGGAAACTCGGTTGCACCGATAAGGTGACCAACGGTCAGATTTCCAATCTCGGTGACGCCGATCCAACATTCTCGATGGTACCGATAATATGAATTTGCGTAACAGAAAGTTGGCGGCCTAAACTTAGTGGCACCGGTATGGAATCGGTTGCACCAAAGTGGCTAGGGTTTGGCTGAGTCTGTCTAGGTTCTGGAATCGGTGGCACTGGTATGGGAAAGTTGGTTGCACCGATTTTGAGTCTTAGGTATAGAACAAACTTTGGTTGGAGAGTTTTGTGGATGTTTTTGGCGACTATCACTTGGGCACATTTGAGCATATTGTTCACCAACAAAACCTTACCCCCTTTTAATAGTATTGGCTTTCCTATGGACTCAAAGTGATTTCTCACAAATATAAAATGTAGAGTCCTCTTGCTTGAAGCTTGGCCGACCTATTTCCTTGCATCTTGGAGTATGTCCACAATCTCCTATTGCCAATCCTATCATTGAACATTTCCTGAAATATATTTTGTGGAAACATTAGTTCAATGACTTATATGTTGTTATTAATCACCAAAACCACCAAGGGAGCAAATGTGCTTTCAATCTCCCCCTATTTGGTAATTGATGACAACATATAGATCAAAGCTTCAACATATGATAAAATTAATGAATATAATCGTCGCTTTGAGAGGTATGTGATAAGCAAGAGCTCCCCCTAAATTTGTACATTATTTTGAATTTGCGTTTGAATGGAAATGCACAATCGATTAAGTATATGGGGCACTTCTTCCATGTCACATACAACTTGGTGGTGTGCGAGAATAATTAGAATGAATAACAAAGCACACCATTATCACGCAAAGGTGAATGATCATCTCATAATCATTAAGATGATAGGAAATAGTAGCATAACACACATGATCATACGCTCAACACAAGCAAGCAAAAGACCAAATGTTTAGAAAAGCAACAAACACCAAAACGCTCTCTTGCTCGAAGGCTAAAGATCTATATACACTTCTCCCCCTTTGGCAACAAGTTACCAAAAAGTTCAAAGGCATACATCTAATTGTTCTTGGGCTGATCTCCTCCGGTTGTTGATGAAGGAGTCAAGAGAACAGCTTCAACGAAGATCTCTATAGATGTCGTGGATGGAGTTGGAGTGGCAGCTGAAGGAACTGGAGCAGATGGAGCAGGAGCTAAGGTGATAGCAACAAGAGCTGATGAAGAGGGCCTCAAGTCTGGAGCTGGCATAGTGGCTGATCTGGCCTGGGTATGAAACTGTGTGCCAGTCGTGAGAGCTGATTCATCCTCCTCCTCCTCATCATCATCATCTGAAGAAGTAGTCTGAGGCAGAGGCACTGAGTCAACTTCCTTCTTGAGCTCATTAACTGCCTTAGTCAACCCATCCACCTTATCATTAAGGGTCTTGATCCTGTTTTCAAAGATCCTCACAAGACTATTCTGGTTGTCCAGAATCCCCTTAATGTCCTTATACATACCCTAAACTGATGGTATCAATAGATCCATTGCTCATTTCTGGATCTAGGGACTTGAGCACTAGTGGCTCGAGCTGCCTCTGCTTCTGCCTGAGCTGCAGCTGAAGTGGGATGATCTGGGTTCATCACCACAACATTGTCCTCGAGATCTGGCTGTAGGGGTAAATGTGGACGATCTAGAGCAAATATGTGCTTCTCCAACTTTGAATTGATAAGCATTTGGATGTAGGGTGCATAACAGGAAGAGCGCTTCTGGTCAGCAGCAACCCTCTTGATTGTCTCAACAATCAAATCCATGACTCTGATCCTGGTGTGTCTATCAAGGTGGATCAACATATTGATGGAGTGGCCTCAGATCATCTTGTCATCTCCTGACTTGGGCATCAAAGTATGCCTCAGAATGGTGTTCATTGTGCGGAGGCCAGCCTGAAGAAAGTAGATAGATCCTAGCCTGTGAGACTTCACATTGGCAGCATGGATCTCCTTGTACATATTTGTCATAGCATTGTGGCTCTCCTTGGATTCTGAGTATACATCCAAGTCACCATCCTGTGCTTCAGGAACTCCTAAGATAGCAGCCCATTCTTCAACAGTCGATTCATACCTTGCACCTTCAGTCATCCATACAATTCTACCATCTCCATAGAAATGTGCAATGTAGTAGAATTGCATGATCATCTCATCGTTCCAAGCAGTGAATTATGTGCCAACAAACTCATCCAAACCTATGTAGTGGAAATTGTCTTGGACACTTGGAAAGTAGTCCTTGTTTTCCTCGATGAATTTCCAGTCAACGTACCGCATATCACTCACAGCTAGACTCTTGTCGAAAAGCACAGTCTCATAGAAATCCTGTTGCTCTTTGGTATAAAATCTGTAGTCCACGACTGTCTTCTTCCTCTGGGCATATGGATCTATAGATCTCCAAGCTCTCAATCCTGAATCCTTCCTCTTCTTAATATCCTTAGCTAGTGGGTAGCTGGCATTGTGTACCGGAAGGTGTGGTCTGACCTTCATCAAAGTTGTCAAGTCATCATCATCTTCAACTCTGGAAGCAGTCCCTTTGTTCTTCTTAGAAGTTGGAATCTGCCTGGATGTCCTCTTAGGCTTCTCAGCAACAACCTTCTTGGATGTGCTAGTCTTTGGCATAGCATCAGCCAGAAGCTTCTTTTTCTTTTTCTTGGGAGGGGCCTTCTCAACATGCTCTTCCTGCTCTTCAGCATCAGCACCAACAACTTCTTCTGGATCCTCATACATGGAGGTTCTTCTGCCAATAACATGAATAACCCTCTTTCTTGCTTTCTTCTCTCCTACCTTCTTAGGCATAGCTTTCTTGGGGACCTCAACTGAAATAGTTGCTCTGGCAGTCTCATGAGCCTCGAAGGTTGAAGCAGGTGCATAGACCTTGCTGATAACTCTTTGAGAGGAAGTAGCTTCAATAGCAGATTTCTTAGCAGCTTTCTCTTGCTTCTTAGCAAGAATCTCTTATGGAACGAAGTATGAATCTTCTTCATCAGAATTAAGCTTCTTTCTGGTCCTTGTAGCAGCTTTGGGCAACCCATGGGAGCTCGGGGTGCCTGGATCTGAAAATGAACTGGACTCTGGGCTTGTGCCTGAACTCATGTCAGCACCCTGCTCTGGCAAGTTCTGACTGTCCTCTGCATCTGACATATTGACCCTGTGAATGGAAAATTGATGAGAAGAAGTAGATGAGTCATCACAAAATTATCAGCTAGTTTTTGAAATTTTGAACAAAAGATTTTCAAAGTTTTGCATTCTGTCAGAAACAAATCGGTAAGGCTGAAGCAAAATTTTCGGTGACACCGAGGCTGACTGTCCCTTATAACAGAAACTTGGCACCCTTTTCGGTGAGACCGGAAAGGAGTGCTCGGTTTCACTGAGACAGTTCTCAGCAACATAGAAACAAAAATCGGTGGTACCGATTTTGTTGATTCGGTTCTACCGAGTTGCGTCGGGCGGAAGGCAAAACCCTAGAAAATCGATGGTTCGCTAGCCTATGGGATTTTGTGTGGATAGGAATAGATGCAATGAGTGGCTTATACATAATCAAATCCAATGCGCAAGAATCAGAAGGGAGCGCAAAGGAGGTTGAATCCATACTAACTTGGTGCGGATCCACTATAGCAACAACGATGGAGCAGATTTCATCGACGGCGGCGATTCCCAGCGGTGGAGGAGCGCAGGAAGACAAGGGCGATGACCAGGGGTCTCGAAGCGGCAACTTAGGGTTCTGAGGTGCGACAGTTCTGAGGATTAATTTCAAAACGTCGGGGACCACAGTATATATACCCTCCACTGTCGCTGATACCGATTTTATGTTTTGGTGTCACCGAGTTCCACAACTGTCAGCTGACTGGGAAACTTGGTGTAACCGAGAATATGAAATTGGCTATACCGAGATTAAAAAACAGACAAACCCTAGGCATTCGGTGAGTCCGAGATTGTGGGGTTGGTTCCACCGAGATGCACTTGGGAGGTTTTAATTGTCAGGCCTTGTCGATATAGAACTCCGAGTGCTCCACACACAGAGGGATCGAAAAGCACTTGTTCAAATTTTGTGATGCAACATGAATGGAATATGAGGTGAGAAAGCATAGATAGCTAAAGAGTGGTCCTAGGCTTTCTTGTCCATCCAATTGGCAAAAGAGAAGATCAATAACCAAATAGCAACAATTGGATGTCCTCGAATGAGAAAATAAATGTAGACCAACATGCTCACACAATAAGATGTCAAAAGAAATCATGACAAACATGCACAAATACACTAGCATCTAACAAGCACTTGGGCGATCTATATATGAGTATTTGACTTTGGTGCCAAGTAAGAGTACTTGATCATAGGTCATACTCATCGTGTAAGCACAAGTGGGGTTACCACTTTTACATAAAGCATTTAATGTTGTCACATGCTAAGAGATGCTTTGACTCAAGTCTTAGAGTAAAGCTCGCCATTAATGTGACATCCCCCCATAAGAGGGATAAACTAACGTTGGGTTTTGTCGATGAAGACTTCATGTTGGTGAGGTAGTTGTGGATGCTCAATGTTGATGAAGATCACCAAGAGTTGGGAGTATCCTTGTTGTTTCCTTACTCCTCTCACCTACATGGGTTAGTCCCAACACACAAGAGACAAATACAAGGACATCTATGGACATGGAGTGCAAAGCATATGTTATGATGTCCATTTGTTAGTTTATTACCTTGTCCCTTGCTTACCTTTGAGGGAATGTGTGACTCCTTGAACTATTGCATTGAGTTGATGTTGAGTGCAAAAAGTCCTTGCCAATAATGAATGCGAGTGAATTTCATTGGCGGAGTCACCCCTCAAGAACTTACTAGTTCTTTTTCTTCTTGGGTTCCCACATAAGGTTGATGGGGATCCTTGGTGTTGAAGTATCCTTTGTAGTAGTTGATCTTGAAGTAGCCTTGGTAACCCACTCCACCAAAGCTAGGGGTTCATCTTCATATGAGTCAATGTCCTCTTGAAGCTTGTTCTTGCCCTTGAGCTTGTGGTCTTGTGGTGGAAGTTCATCTTGAGTGTTTGTCCCCTTGGGAAGAGTATTTTCATACTTCTCCTTTTGAGGAACAAACTTGGGCTTGGGATATTGACCTTCTTCCCACTCAACTCCATTAGCGTTGAAGTAGCCAACACCATGATTCTTACGACCTCCGTGCTTGCGTACAATTTCCTCAAATTGCTTACATTCGACAAGACTCTTGTATATACCTTTTTCTATAATTCCTGTCAATAAAGCATTTTCTTGCTCAAGTGTAACTTGTCTAAGAGCATAATCATTAGTGGAATCAATAGAACTACTAGAAGCAACATCATTGGGTTTAGCATTTTTATTGTTGCTACTAGATGAAGAACCTTTCTTGCCTTTGTTACTAGATTGCTTAGTTTTAACTTGAGGCATGAAAGTAGACAAGAGTAGTCGTTTGGCTAGATAAGATGAAGTCTTCTTTCGAAGATCGTCATTGATAGCTTTGAGAAACTCATGCTCTTGATCCAAGCTGAGCTTCTCGAAGTGTAGCTTCTCATGAGTTCTCACAAGCTCTCTATGATCTTCGAGAGTAGATTCATGAGCCAACTTAAGAGTGTTTAATTCTTCTGTTAGTTGTTCTATTTTCATCTTATCATCATCAAATGACTCATCTTGTCTAGCATGAGTATTATCAAGTTCATTTCGATCAACATCACTAGTTTTATCAGAAAGCAAGTTATCATCACAAAGCAAATCATATTCACAAAGTGAATCATCTTCATCACTATCAAAATCAAGATACTCGGGGTGTGATACCTTGGGGCCTTTATCCATGAAGCAACTTCCACTCCCTTCGTTTGGTGAATCAAATAGATCGTAGGAGTTGGTAGTCACTAGATAAATTCCGGCAACACCATCATCTTGACTATAGTCGGAGTCGGAGTGATAGCTTCTCTTAGAGTTGTTGTCGGAGTCGGAGCCGGAAACCCATTCATGAACATGAGCTTGATGTTTTGTTTTTGTGTAGCTCTTCGTGTACCTGTCCTTCTTCTCCGAATCTCTACTTCTCCTTGAGTGTCTTCATTCATAACGATCATCTCTACTCCTTCTCTCTCTTTGTGGTGATTCATTCCTTGAGCTTCGTCTTCGAGGTGACTCTTCTCTTCTTTTGTAGGGAGTTGTGCACTCATTTGAGTAGTGTCCGGGCTTCCCACAATTGTAGCAATTACGGTCACGACTTGACAAATGCTTCTCATCATATCTTGAGTTGGAACTTCTTTCTTTGCCTCTTCAAAGGTGACAAGGTTGTTGCTTGAAGTTGCGGGAGCATCACTTGTGGCTTTGTAAGCACCGCTAGACTTGTGATGAAGTTTTTCCTTATCTTTGAGTGTCATCTCATGAGCAACAATCCTTCCAATGACTTCCGTAGGCTTGAGATCTTTGTAGTTTGGCATCATTTGGATCAATGTGCACATAGTGTCGTATTTCTCATCCAAAGCTCTAAATATCTTCTTGATGATGAATTTGTCGGTCATTTGTTCGCTTCCTAAGCCGGCAATCTCATTGGTGATGAGAGCTAACCTAGAGTACATCTCTGCGACTCCTTAACCATCCTTCGTCTTGAACTTGTCAAGCTGACCTTAAAGAATATCTAACTTGGATTCTCTCACGGACTCGGTTCCGTCGTGCATATCAACCAAAGTATCCCAAATCTCTTTTGCATTCTCAACACGGCTGATTTTGTTGAATTCTTTGGGGCATATGCAGTTGAAGAGAATGTCGCATGCTTGAGCATTGAGTTGCAACATATTCAACTCATCCGCGGTCGCTTCACGATCTGGTTCCCGTCCATCCGCAAAGAAATCACCTTGCAAGCCAACATGAACAACAACCCAAATGGTGGGGTTATGACCAGGAATATGCATTTTCATTTTGTGCTTCCAACTAGAAAAAATAGTGCCATCAAAGTACGGGCCTCTACGGTGATAAATTCCCTCACTAGACGCCATACTCTCCTAGGTTGTGAGACCTAAGCAATGGAGACCAACGCTTTGATACCACTTGTAGGACCGAAAGTATGTCTAGAGGGGGGTGATTAGACTACTTGACCAAATAAAAGTTTTGCCTATACCAATTTTTAGGCTTGACAGTTTTTAGTATTTCATGGCAAGTCAAGTACACCCTACACATGCAAGTCTAAGAGTATATAGCAGCGGAAAGTAACAACAAGCATGTATAGAAGGGATAGGGTAGGAAGATCAAACGCAGTTGTAGACACGATGATTTTTCCCGTGGTTCCGATAGGTGGCGTTATCGTACATCCATGTTTATGGAGTCTTCAACCCACGGAGGGTAACAGTTGTGAGAGTCCACGGAGGGCTCCACCCAAAGGGGTCACGAAGTAGCAACCTTGACTATTCCATAACGGCTTCTGTCCACGAAAGACTAGCCTCACTATGGATAGATCTTCATGAAGTTGCCGATCTCCTTGCCCTTACAAACTTCTTGGTTCACTCCACAACAGGAAGTAGGAGGCTCCCAAGTGACACCTAACCAATCTAGGAGGCACCACCCTCCAAAAGGTAATAGGCTCGGTAATGACGATGAACTCCTTGCTCTTGTGCTTCAAGATGATAGACTCCGCAGCACCCAATCACTCTCTCACAGATTTGGCATGGTGGAAGAGATGGGATTGGTGGAAAGCTACTTGGGGAGGCTAGAGATCAAGATCCATGTAATTGGAGTGGAATATCTTGACCTCAACACAAGGGTAGGTGGTTCTCTCTTAGAAAACTAGATGGGGCAAGTGTGCAATAGTTCTGAGTGCTTCACTTTCGAGTAGGTGTTGGTGAAGGGTTACATATAGGCATCCCCAAAAATCCAACTGTTACACACAAAATGACCAACTCGGTGACATCGATGTGTTAATCTCGGTGGTACCGAAGTGACCAAAAGGTGGCAACTTTTGAATCTCGGTGAGACCGATATAGGAAACTCGGTTGCACCGATATGGTGACCAACGGTCAGATTTCCAATCTCGATGACGCCGATCGAACATTCTCGGTGGTACCAATAATGTGAATTTGCATAACAGAAAGTTGGCAACCTAAACTCGGTGGCACCAGTATGGAATCGGTTGCACCGAAGTGGCTAGGGTTTGGCTGAGTCTGTCTAGGTTCTGGAATCGATGGCACTGGTATGGGAAAGTTGGTTGCACCGATTTTGAGTGTTAGGTATAGAACAGACTTTGGTTGGAGAGTTTGTGGATGTTTTTGGCGACTATCACTTGGGCACGTTTGAGCATATTGTTCACCAACAAAACCTTACCCCCTTTTAATAGTATTGGCTTTCCTATGGACTCAAAGTGATTTCTCACAAATATAAAATGTAGAGTCCTCTTGCTTGAAGCTTGGCCAACCTATTTCCTTGCATCTTGGAGTATGTCCACAATCTCCTTTTTCCAATCCTATCATTGAACATTTCCTGAAATATACTTGGTGGAAACATTAGTTCAATGTCACATACAACTTGGTGGTATCGACGCAACCACAAGGATCATAGATGGAATCAACTTGGACACGTTTGTCGAGCCAGCCAGCCCGTCGGGTGCTTGATAAACTTGATTTGTGAGAAAAGTTTATTTGCCTCGGTATGCCGAGTGGAAATGTATCGACCTAAAAAACTTCATTCGGGCCTTAAGCCCGAGCATGTTCGCTTGCGTGCAAAAGACTTATCTGCGACGAAGCTTTTGAATTTATCCATATTTGCTTTTCAATCATTTGTTCAACCGAACTTGTTTTTTTGACTTAGGTGAAAACTGGTTCGCAGCTAAGCATCTGAGCGTGAGGGTTGTTCGATACTCGGAATATTTTTGAACATAGGCGAAGACTGATTCGTAGCTAGGTCGTCGAGTGGATGGAATACAATCCACTCGGCAGGGTTTTTAACTTAGGCGAAAGCATGTTCGCAGCTTAGTACCCGGGTGTGAGGATTGCTCAACACTCGGAGTAGTTTTGAACTTAGGCAAAGAGTGATTCGCAGCTAAGTCGCTGAGTGAATGGAGTGCTATCCACTCGGCAGGGTTTTTAACTTAGGCGAAAGCATGTTCGCAACTAAGCCCCGGGGTGTGAGGATTACTCAACACTGGGAGTAGTTTTGAACTTAGGCGAAGACTGATTCGCAGCTAAGTCACCGAGTGAATGGACTGCTATCCACTCAGCAGGGCTTTTAACTTAGGCGAAAGCATGTTCGCAGCTCAGCCCCCTGGTGTGAGGATTGCTCAACACTCGGAGTAGTTTTGAACTTAGGCGAAGACTAATTCACAACTAAGTCACCGAGTGAATGGACTGCTATCCACTTGACAGGGTTTTTAACTTAGGCGAAAGCATGTTCGTAGCTAAGCCCCGGGGTGTGAGGATTGCTCAACACTCGGAGTGACCCCAAGTGAGAAATTACTTGATCGGAGTCGACAGAAAGACTGCATAAGTCACGCTTGCATACATGACATGCTCTGAAATATTTTTATTACATCAAAACCACTCGGGTCCTAAGTATAGAAACACCGGAGCAGATCTACGTTCCAGGCTCGCGGTTCGTCCATCTGCTTCTTGAGGTTGTACAAGTGATAAGCTCCATTGTTAAACACCTTGGTAACGACGAAGGGACCCTCCCATGCTGGAGCAAGCTTGTGGGGTCGCTGTTGATCCACTCGGAGCACCAAATCTCCCTCATGAAACGACTGGCTCTTAACATTTTTCGCATGGAAACGTCATAGATCTTGCTGATAAGCTACGGTCCGGATCAGTTCCATCTCCTGCTCTTCTTCCAGGAGGTCAACGCCATCCTGTCTTGATTGTTTAGCTTCGGATTCAGAATAAAGTGCCACTCGGGGAGAGTTGTGAAACAAATCACTCGGCAGGACAGCCTCAGCTCCATAGACCAGGAAAAAAGGAGTCCGTCCAGTCAAGCGATTAGGCGTTGTTCTCAGGCCCCATAAAATAGATGTTAGCTCTGTCACCCAGGCTCCGGCGGCATGATCTAAGTCATGCATGAGACGAGGCTTCAAATCTTGCAGGATGAGGCTGTTAGCTCTCTCAACTTGTCCATTGGTTTGAGGATGTGCAACAGAAGCATAATCGACCCGAGTGCCCTGGGAGGTGTAGAAGTATCTGAATTCTTCCGAGTCAAAGTTGGTGCCATTATCAGTGATGATGTTGTGGGGAACGCCGTATTGGAAAATTATTTCTCTCATGAATGTAACCGTTGTACAAGAGTTCAATTTCTTTATCGGTTTGGCCTCAATCCACTTTGTAAATTTGTTGACTGCAACGAGCAAATGAGTGATTCTGCTCTTTCTAGTCAAAAAGGGACCAACCATGTCTAGGCCCCACACAGCAAACGACAAGGCAAGGGGGATTGTCTTCAGGGCAGACGCCGGCTTGTGGGATAAGTTTGCATAGAACTAGCACCCTTCACAAGGATCGACAATGTCTTTGGCCATCTCATTGGCCCGTGTCCAGAAGAAACCAGCTTGGTATGCTTTAGCGACGATTGTCCATGAGGATGCATGATGGCCGCAAGTTCCCGAGTGGATTTCATCCAGAATCACTCGACCTTCTTCAGGAGAAATGCAACGCTGCGTTACGCCAGGCGTGCTTTCTCTGAATAGTTGATCCCCTATCACGGTAAAAGCTTTCTACCTGCGCACAATCTGCCGTGCTTCTGTATCATCTTCAGGAAGTTCTTGTGTAAGGATATATGCAATATAGGGCACCGTACAATCGGGAATGACGACCAGAATCTCCATGACTAAATCAATAGCTGCAAGGACAACGACTTCAGTCGGATCGGTGGGACTCATCGCTTGCGGGGGCTCTTCGATGAAAGGATCTTCCTGTACCGAAGGAGTATGGAGATGTTCTAAAAACACATTGCTGGGGATAGGTCATCCAGTGGATCCAATATTTTCTAGCTCATCAGCTCCTTGATTCTTCACTCGGGGAACATGATGAAGTTCCAGACCTTCAAATTTCTTCTCCATCTTTCTAACAACACTGCAGTATCCGGTCATAGCGGGGTTTCGAACGTCCCACTCCTTCATCAATTGATTGACCACCAAATATGAGTCGCCATAAACCATCAGGCGCTTGATGCCGAGTGAGATAGCCATGTGCAACTCATATAAATGTGCTTCATATTCCGCTTCATTGTTGGAGGAATCGAAGTGGATTTGCAGGACATAACTGAGTTTGTCGCCTTTCGGAGATACTAAGACAACGCCAGCACCAGACCCGTTCAACCTTTTAGAACCATCAAAGAACATGGTCCAATATGCCGAGTGAACCTGGATTGGCTATTGCTTTTCAATCCACTCGGCCATAAAATCCGCAAGTTCTTGAGATTTGATTGCTTTCTTGGCTTCAAACTTGATGTCAAAGTACAGGAGCTCGATTTCCCACTTAGCCACTCGATCAGTTGCGTCTCGATTGTTGAGAATCTCGGACAATGGAGCATCACTGACGACTGGAATCGAGTGGTCTTGAAAATAATGTGCCACCTTGTTTGCTGACAGATAAATGCCATAAACCAACTTCTGGTAGTGAGGATATTTTTTTCGAAGGAGTCAATACTTCAGACACATAATAGACCGGGCGTTGGACTTTGTAAGCCTTGCCCTCCTTTTCCCGCTCGACGGTTAACACTGTACTAATGACCTGATTAGTGGCCATGATGTATAGGAGCAATGGCTCTTTGCTGTGAGGAGTAGCAAGCACTGGATGGGTGGATAGCAGGGTTTTGAGCTCGACAAACACTGCTTCGGCCTCTGGAGTCAACTCGAACTTATCTGACTTCTTCATCAGTCGGTACAAAGGCAATGCCTTCTCTCCGAGATGAGAAATGAATCGACTCAGTGCTACCAAGCAACCTATGAGCTTTTGAACATCGTGCACTCGCACGGGAGTCTTCATTCGAGTAATGGCGCTAATTTTCTCAGGGTTGACATTGATCTCTCGTTTGAAAATGAGAAAACTAAGTAACTTGCCGTCAAGGACACTGAAAGTACACTTAGCCAGATTCACCTTTATGTCGTACCTTCTCAGATTAGCGAAAGTTTCAGCCAAGTCAGCCAGCAGGTCGGAACCTTTGCAGGACTTGACAACGATATCATCCATATACGCCTCGACATTCCGAGGGATCTAGTCGATTAAACACTTCTGAATCATGCATATGAAAGTAGAGGCGGCATTTTTCAAACCAAATGGCATGGTGATGTAGCAAAAACACCCGAATGGGGTGATGAAGGTTGTTTTTATTTCATCTGGGGCAAACAGACGGATCTGATGGTACCCACAGTAAGCATCTAGAAACAATAAATGCTTGCACCCCGCGGTCGAGTCAACAATCTGATCTATGTGGGAGAGAGGGAAATGATCTTTCGGGCAGGCCCGATTGATATGCTTGAAGTCAATACACATGCATAGTGATTTGTCCTTCTTGGGAACCATGACAACATTTGGGAGCCACTCGGAGTGGTAAATCTCCCGAATGAAATTGGCTTGCAAGAGACGAGCCACCTCTTCACCAATTTCTTTATGCTTCTCTGCTGCCGATCAACGCCAATGCTCCTTTACGGGCTTGGCCTTGGGGTTAACTCTTAGTCGGAGCTCAGCCAGCTCCCTGGGAACCCTCGGCATGTCAGCAGGCTTCCATGTGAAGATATCCCAGTTCTCACGGAGGAACTAGATGAGATCGGCTTCCTATTTGTTGTCGAGTGTTGATGATATGTTGGTCGGAGCGGCAGTTGAATCTGTCGGGTGAATGTGCACTTTCTTCACTTCCCCTGCTGACTGAAATGCCAACTCAGAAGCAGGCTTCTTAGCGTGCAGGAAATCAGCAGGGTCAGCACTCTTCTTGTATTCTTCCAGCTCAACCATGGCCATGTGGTAATCGGCGATCTTGAAGCCTTGCTGGAGGCACTTTTCGGCCCGCTGTCGATTGCCAGTGACCGTGATCACACCCTTAGGGCCTAGCATCTTCATCTTGAGATACACGTAACATGGGCGGGCCATGAAATGAGCATACGCGGGCCGACCCAGAATGGCGTGATAAGAGCTGTGGAAATCCACGACTTCAAACGTCAACATTTCCTTTCGAATTTTTTTATCAGTTCCAAATGTCACATCCAACGCAATTTGGACGAGTGACTTGGCCTTCTTCCCTGGGATGACTCCGTGGAATTGCATGTTGCTCCCACAGAGTCGGGAGATCGGAATGCCCATCACTTTAAGGGTATCTGCATAAAGAATGTTCAGGCCACTACCACCATCCACGAGGACCTTGTGGAGTCGAGTGCCTCCCACAACCGGATCAACCACCAAAGCTTGTCGACCAGGGGTGGCTACATTAGCGGGATGATCCGACTGATCAAATGTGATGGCAGTCTGAGACCACTTGAGGTAGGTGGGGGTGGTAGGAACGGCCATGTTGACCTCCCTGTTGATGACCTTCAATCAACTCTTGCTTTCGACATCAGCAAAAATCATCAATGTATCGTTGACATCAGGGAACGTTTCTTTATCTTCATCATCCTTCTCGGGAGTTTTCTCACTCAACGGAGTCTCTTTGAACTGCTGAATGAGCAGTCGACACTCCCGAGTGGTATGCTTGGGCAATATAAAGTTGCCCTCGTCATCTTTCCACGTGTGAATTGCACACGGTAGATCCAAGACATCAGTCCTTGACTGATTCTTTCCTTTCTTGGGGGCAAATTGTCCTTTGCCCTTTCCCTTATTCTAACCTTGGGCCGCCAGAGCGGTCGCCTCTGCCTGAACATGGCCTTCAGCCTTTCGCTTCTGCTTCTGACTAGGATGGCCGCCGGCCTCATTGTCGACTGCCTTTCCTTTGCCACTGCGGAGGCGGTCTTCCTATTCGCCATTGGTGTACCGAGTGGTGATTTCTATCATCTTACTCAGCAAGATGTCGCCTATTCGACGAAACTTCAAGTAGAGCTCTCTGTACTTCACCCTGGCCTTGAAAGCAGAAATAGCCTGATGCTCAGAGACATTTTCCACTGTATGATGCAGAATGGACCAGCGCTAAATGTAATCTCTCGAGGTTTCATTGGGCTTCTAAACACAATGATGCAAGTCGACCAGCCCGGCAGGACGCTTACAAGTGCCTTCGAAGGTTCTGACGAACACTCGGGCAAGATCCTCCCAGCAGTATATGCTAGATGGAGCCAAGCGATTCAGCCATGCACGAGCCGAACCATCAAACTTCAAGGGTAAATGTTTCATCGCAACACTATCATTGCCACCACCAACTGCCACTCGGTAGTCGTCCAACCAAGTCTCTGGCTTCGACTTGCCAGAAAACTTCCCGATCCCAGCCGCCAACCTGAAGTTGGGGGAATCTCTACGGAACGAATGGCCCTGCTAGAGCACTCGAGGCCAGATATTACAGCTGTGCCGCCACTCAGAAAATCTCTATCGAAACCATCTCTATGGGCTCTGCCTTTGTCGATCCGCCTGTGAGTGAGGAGATCACGAGCATCAAACCCAGCATTCCGCTTGTCACCGAACGAGTGCCTTTCGTCCTGGTGCCGGGGCATGTGCGGACCACCCTGCGGAGGAGGGGGCACTCGACGGTGGTCATCACGGTGAAACTGATCTCTAAGCTGATCTTCACGAAAACCTCCGCCCCTTTGGCGCAAGGGTGACCCAGGGCTATGTGCCGATTGAACTATTTCCGCCCTGGGTGAGTTACTATGAATCCCGTTGCACGACTACAAAACAATAGAATTCTGACGCTGCACTGCATCCAGCAAAGCTCTAATCTGCATCAACCCTCTACGAGCCTCTGACAATGATGACTGAATACAATCTGCTATCCTAGCAGCAGCTGCAACGTTTAACACAGGAGTACGGTATACCTGAACATTGTTGTGAGATCCAGTCGGAAACAGCTATCGCTGACGTCAATTGGAAACTGGTGGACGCTCACGAGCGCACTCGTCGAGTTCTCTCTGAAGATCTTCAAGCTGTATGCGTCTGGCCTCCAAGGCCTGGGCCTCAGCGGTCGTACCGACGATGGGAGTATGAAGGACTTCCCCATCGCGATGCGGCTTTTCACTCGAAGCTCTGCCAACTTCCCGCCTGCCATGGCCGAAGCCTAGCGGCGGGCTTTGATGAGAACCAGCCATCAGGACCTCCACAGTGGGATCGCAGCTTTCGCACTCGGAAGGAACATCAGACTGATCGGAGTCTGACTCGAACATGCCATGAAGGGACTCGGCGAGCTCGATCGCCGCAATCTGTGGAGAAGAAATTTGGCGAGCTGCTGCATGCTTGACCCACCACTGGAGTCGTGAGCAACCATATCACTTGCGACGACGAACAGCGGGCAAAGCCGACGAATATGGAGTCAACGGCTGCCGTAGCAACACGCCACAGGAACTCTTGCGGAAGTGTGCAACACCGCAGACTGGTAGCGCCTCGACGTCGAGAGGCGCTTCTTGAAGCCATGCCGAATCGTCGACGATGAAGGCAAGCGCACCAAAATGGATCTCGTGGCCCAGAGCGAAAACACCGCCGGAAGACATGACGAAGGGTGAAAAATGCAACCTCGCCGGAAGTCGCTTAGACGGCTGCTCCACGATGGGCTCCAACAATTGTGGGAACAAGCCTGAAAGTAGAAGGTAGGGGTACGAAAGGGGAGGGAAGAGTCCTAGCTATGGTGAGGATGTACACATGGATGTATGAGTTCAGGCCCCTCTCATGGAGGTAACAGCCCTACGTCTCAGTGCACTGGAGCTTTGTCATGTGGAGAATAGAGATTACAATGGTTGCGAACCCTTGTGCGAGAGGGGAGGGGCAACTTATATAAAGTTTGCTGCCTCTCATAATTGCCAAGCATCCAAGGGTCCGATCATGGGTATAAAGGCTAATGTTACTGGTAACATACTCATAATTGCTATTAATGTCAACTAGCCTAAAGCCTGCCTGTTGGTTTCTCAGGGGCGACTTCTGGTCTTCTGTTGTCGACTAGAAGCGGGTTCGTCCGAGTGACAAGTGACTGTCGAGTGGAGGAAGGAGCTGCCGAATGGACTTGTTGTCGAGTGACTTGAACTCCATGGATAATTCAGTCGGAATCTCTCGTGTGGTCCTTAAGCTTTCCAACACGGTGTCCTTGGGTAGGTTATGTAGGTCAGGCCTAGGACCCTACCCTAGGTACATATCCTCGTCAGTCAATGCAGATTCCTTTTGTATAAAGGTTTATAGTTTTGCAGCTTCGTTGAAAGAGATAGAAAAGCTCAAGGCCAAGCTTCAGCGTGCCAAGGATGAAGCGGCTATTGAGAAGGCGGCGGCCAAAGAAGCGGCCACCGCACTCTCGTCCCTACGAGACACCAGCGATAAGCATTAGGCTCGTGTGGCGGAGATACAGGATGAGCTCAAGGACGCTAGAAAAAAGTGCAAGCCCTTGGAGCTAAAGAATAAGGCGAGCTTGGCCAAACTGTCCACCCTGAAATCCGATCTCCAAAAGGAGCGGATGGACAGACGGTTCTTCATGCAGCAAGTGCGCCAAGCTAAGGAAATAGCTGATGGTACGCCATACTCCCTAAAGTGCGTATTCGGGGATAGCAGATTCGAGTAGCGGACCTGGGTGTGGCGATCCTCAGGTGCATTCGCTGATCTCTTGAAGAGCCTGGCGGACGCCAATCAGCTGTTTGCCTCGCGGGGAGAGGAAGATGAAGCTTGGATGTTCTGGGCATAGTTCGGAGCCCCCGAGCATCCTCCTCTTCTTGTGGAGCAGCTGATGGAACTGCCCTAGGTGGCGGAGCCGACCGTGAAGGACCTCTGCATCCGCTTATTGCCCGGCAAGCCGCTCCCAGGCAGTTACTTCGGCCTGGTGTAGAGACTGATTGCTGCCACGCCCCGCCTCGACACCATCAAGCACTCCTCCTGCATCGAAGGAGTCTAGATGGCCCTTGCCAAGGCCAAAGTGCACTGGCCGGGGCTCAGTCCGATGAAGGTCGACACCCACCCGCCACCACCCGGGAAGGAGCACCGACGCCCTGAGCTATACTTTGATGGAGTAATGGAGAGTGCTCAGGTGATAGCATCGTAGTGTTCGAGTGAAAAATTATTCAAATGAGATTGTAACGTGTGTAAAGACTCGTGATAATTTTTTATGATATTATTATCCACTCTTATATGGTTTTGCATTCCTTTATAACTCATGTATAGTCATTTAATATTGAAAGATGCGAGTCATCGGCTTCAACCCCCACGTAGATACGACATGGAGTGTCTATGCCAATGCATTGTGTCCCTTAGCCATATCATTGGAACCCGAAGGCGGTGCAATGCGACAGACTAGGCACTCAGACTATAGTGCTTTATTTCTTTCACTTAATCGAAGGGGCGCAAAAAGGACTACGGGAAGCGTACGGTTAGCCACCAGAGTGTTTGCAACATTTGGACGAACTGAGGCCGAAGCCAACATCATAATGTTTGCACGACGGGCAAGTTCCTCGTATAACACGGAATAACCTCTTACGAGGATTGAAGTATACAACTTCTAGCTCGGGGTTCACAGATTGGATCGTGCATACTATGACAGTCCGTTTTCGGCTTTCTCCCCTGAGGTGGTTGACCGGACTATCCGGAAGCACACTCGCAGGGGTGCTCCCTTTGCCCTTTTAGCCAAACAAGCGGAACATAAAGGGGCAAGCACAGGAGACGGGCAACCTAACTTAATGACAAAAGACATAGTTTGGAATCGATGCATATAAAGCAAACGCCAAGACGCCGAACACACAATGGTTAAGGCAATTTGTGTTTGAAATCAAGCCCCCGGTCTACCTCGCGTCACACCGAACATGTTCACGAGAAAAGGGAGAAAGAAGAAAAAGTATGTGCCAAAAACAGGATAGATGAGGCATACTTGCGCCACAAAATTTTGCATTTTCTCAACATCTCTTATAACTCGGATTGCCGAAGCAACTATTTACATGTATGCGAAAGAAAATAAGAAATAAAATCATACATGAGTTGTTGTACCAGGGGTCTTCAATTAGTGACCTAACGTCCAAGATATGCCCCCTTGCTAGTTGACTCCTGCTCTTGGATGCACCTTGATGCGTGTTAGTGCGGGTGGATTTTGCTAAAACAATCTTGAGAGGCCACATCATTATGGGTGAGCTTTACGCTGTAGGCAGGCTCTTTTAGGAGTGCCTACATCTTGTCCGAAGACGTATTGGTGGTAGTAGGTCGGGACAGTCGAACAACCACCTTTATTTCCCCAATGCTTTCCCATGGAATTTTAAGTGTGAAGTTGTGCCTCCTCGACACATACTTTGCTGGTCTAAAAATTGTGCGGTGGAGGGCGAGTCCCTATAGAGGGGAATATGAAGGATCCGAGTTTTCAGTCTGAAGCCGAACTCGCTTCCCAGCTTTATGTGCCTTTATGGAGGATATCGGAACTTGCTGATCTTCTTCATAGCTGACTTAGGCCGCTAGGGCTAGTGCATGTTCCTCAGTTCTAAGGGAGCTCTCGGTGTTTCCGTTGAAATTAATGACCCCCTTAGGGACCGACATCTTGATCTTGAGGTATGCGTAGTTTGGGACCGTGTTGAAAACGAGCGAACACTGTCCGTCCAAGCAGCGCGCGATAGCCGCTGTGGAAGGGCATGACGTCATAGATCAGGTCTTCGCTGCAAAAGTTGTTGGGTGAGCCGAACATGACCTCTAGAGTTATCGAGCCCGTGCATCGGGCCTCAGCGCCCGGGATCACTCCTTTGAAGGTAGTGCTGCTACGTTTGATCCTTGATGGATCAATGCCCATCATTTTCACCGTATCTGAGTAAATCAGGTTAAGGCTACTTCCTCCATCCATTAGGACCTTTGTGAGATGACACCCATCTATAATGGGATCTAGTACAAGGGTCGCCGAACCCCCATGAAGGATACTAGTCAGATGATCACGCCGATCAAAGGTGACCGGGCATGCCGACCATGGGTTGTACTTAGGGGCTATGGGCTCCACCGCGTAGACTTCCCAAAGGGCGCACTTCCTCTCCTTCTTTGGTATGTGGGTGGCGTATATCATGTTCACTATTTTTACTTCGGGAGGGAACTTCTTCTGCCCTCCACCAATTGGACCATGAGGTTCATCTTCGTCCTCCCAGCGTGAGATTTTGCCTTGGTCTTCGGGTTGTATCCTGCCGACCCGTTTAAACACCCAACAATTGCGGTGTGTGTGGTTGGCGGGCTTTTCAAAATACCATGGATTTGGCAAGGCCTTTCCGTGATCTTCTCGAGCTTAGTGGGTCCATCACGATTGCCTTTAGGGGGCTTCTTTCGCTGCCCAGGTTGGACGTTGCGGAATCCAGCATTAATAGTTGTGTCATCGACACCATTATTATTGTGCTGACGCTTATTCTTATTGCACTTTGGCTTTGAGTTTCCATCCTGGGCTTCAGGTGTCACGGGATCTTCAGAATTGTGGCTGCGTCTAGCCAGCTAGTTATCCTCGTCCGCGGAAAAGCGGGTCATGAGGGAGGTAAGGGCGGACATAGTTCGAGGCTTGTCCTAGCCTAGCTGGCGGGCCAGCCATTCGTCTCGAATATTGTGCCGGAAGGAGGCTGTCGCCTCAGCATACGGACAATCGATGATTTGGTTCTTCTTAGTCAAGAGCCGATTCCAGAACTGTCGGGCGGACTCGCCGGGCTTCTATACGGCGTTGGTGAGATCGGAAGTGTCCGGCAGGCGGACATAGGTCCCCTAGAAGTTAGAGCGCAACGCGTCTTCCAAGTCTTCCCAACAACCAATGCAGTTTTCCGGGAGGATGTTTAACCAATGCTGAGCTGGCCCCTTAAGTTTAAGAGGTAGGTATTTGATGGCATGGAAATCATCTCCTCGTGCCATGTGGATATGGAGGAGGAAGTCCTCGATCCATACCGTTGGCTCAGTGGTCCCGTCATACTGTTCTATATTCACGGGTTTGAACCCTTCGGGGAACTGATGCCGTATTACCTCATCCAAGAAGCACAGAGGGTGAGTGGCACCTCTGACCCGTACTATGTCACGCCTGTATTCGGCGTTTGTATGGGGCCGATTGCGTTCCCAGACTCTGTTGTTTTGGTCGAACCATGGTTTGTACTCGCCACGTCTATCGGGCACGCACTCTCTAGATCCAATGATAGATCTAGTGCAGCCTGCTCTATGATCCAGGTCATCTCGCAGATCGAACGTGTCATTGGGCTCTAGTGGCTCCTTGCCCCATCTTCGGGGCACTGCCGGTATGTAACCGACGTCATCGGCCGTCCTATCTCGACCACGAGGGAGGCGGTCCGGCTTGTCATACCGAGTACGATTTGGAGATGGAGTATCAGTAAGTTCGTCGTCGAATTGCGACATCAACCTTCTCCAAGGGTAGCTTTTGGGCTGGTTTTATAGACCAATGTCGTACACTTCTTCGGCTGAGAGGACTTTCGTCCATCGATCATTGAGGTCGGCCTGTTCGGCTTTGAGTTGCCGTTCTTTAGCCTTTAGGCTGCGAGCCGTTGCTATGAGCTGTTGCCTGATTTCTTCTTGATCCTCAAGGTTATCAGGGATGTACAAGTCATCGGCTTCCGCAATATCTTCCTCATCGACGGGGGAAGGTAATCGTCGCCTTCGGGGTCATTGATGGTATCGGGGTCGTTTTGGTCCTTAGGCTCGTCCGGTCCCTCAAACGGGTGCTCGAGGATATCGGGATTGTCATGATCGGGGGGCCATTACCGTCCCTGTTGCTGATAATAGCTCTTCTTTCGTTTTTTGCTTTTGGACCGCTCATTCAATTTCTGGCGCCTTGATGGTGCATCACTCGATTTGTCACCATTCTTGTGAGGCGTATTGTCGCCGTTGGTGACAGGAGTGTCCACCATGTAGACGTCGTATGTAGAAGTGGCGGCCCAACTCCCATTGTTAACGGGGGTGGGAGCACGGTCCTCTACATCCATGTATTCTGCCTCCTCGGAGGCATAGTCTAGCACGTCGATTAAGTCTTCGATGGTGGCTATCAAGTGGGTGGTGGGTGGGTCGAAAAATCCGTCCCTGCCTGAACCGTAACCGGCCGGGCGTAGATTGGGGCTGGATCGTCGGTGATCCTCATTGACATGAATTGCTCCAAGGCCTTCTTGACCGCTGAGGGCCCGATCGGATCTAGCTGTTCGGAACTCGTGGAGTTAAGCCCCATGAAGCCCACCCATGGGGACTGTTCGGAAGGAACACAAGTCCGGTCACACGGCATGATGGCCAGACGGGGATGAGAGATCAGACAACCGCCATGGGTGACCCCATTGGCATGTCCGTAGAAGGGGCTTGAGGTTAAGGCCTTAGTGTCCTCGGGGGCTACAGGCGAAGCCATGAGCCCGATTAGTGATAGGTCGCCCCAAGAGTCGATGGAGAACTCTAAGTTTCTGAATCTGACCTCTTGATCAAGGGCGAAGCTCTCAACTCGGCCTAGATGGCCAGCGGAATTCGCATGCAGCACGACGCTACCGAAGGCAAAGATCTGCCTGGGGACAAAAACGTCCATGTTGTGAACCTCTTCGTTGATGAAGGGATGAGGCATTGATTCTATCTCGCTCAGAGAGGAACTCTCAATGGAAGCACTAATGTCGGTGTCAAAACGGCGGATCTCGGGTAGGGGGTCCCGAACTGTGAGACTAGGATCGACGGTAACAGGAGACAAAGGGGACACGAGTTTACCCATGTTCATGTTGGAGATATGCCCTAGAGGAAATCATGTATGATGATATTTCCTATGTGTTTATGAATAAAGATAGTCCTTGGACATTATCATCAATGTGTATTAACAAGTACGTGACTTATTTGAGAGACTATGCATTGTATGATAACTGTCCTAAATGGCCCCTAGTCCCAAGGGTTGTGTGGACGCACAACTAATCAGACTAGCATATGACACGGTGGATGGTTCGGTCTCACTAACCATGTAGCATTGGATGCTAGCTGGATAATATGTACTCAGAAAGGTCTGGTCGGATTCGACATAGTCGGATGCGAGTTGAGATAAGGTCTGAATTGGACAGACTCAATTATGAGACGCAGCAATAGGACATCTGTAAGTCTCTAGTACAACATACGTTCTATGTCCTAAGACCAGAGCTGGCGCATGTACTCGGGATGGTGACAGACTTGCTTTGGGCCGACCAAACGCTACTCCATGATTGGGTAGTTACAAAGGTAGGTTTCGGGCTTGTCCAGACCCATGCTACGAGAGATGGCCGAGCAAGATGTGATTTGCCCCTCTTGTCAGGAGAGATATACTCTGGGCCCCTCGGGTGATGTGACCTAGATAAGCATGGCCATGTGATGACGATTATGAGATAATCCGAAGTGTTGGTTGGATTCACTGGAACGAGAAAGAGGTCGTGCTGCAACAAGGATGACCATGTCTCCTTGTGCACGACAACATATATCGTGTGGCAAAGGGAACAAAAGTGTGAAGTACAGGTTCGCCTAACCAGCTTCATCGGACACTTGGAGTCGACACGTTTTGCTTGAGGCTGCTATCGACTGGTCAAGTTGGATGTGATCTAACTCGCGACCAAGTGAACGAGAACCTAAGGGGTTGCGCGCTTATGGGAAGGAACACGTGTGCTTTAGGATCCATGTGAGGCCAAAGAGTTGAGCCCGCGCCGGATGCCTATATATAGTGGAGGTGCGGCACACCCATCCGGTTGATCGCTTCGGCACCGTCATTAGGGTTTGCATGTGTTACGAATAGCCACCTCCACTCGCCATCGACTGTGTGATTAGACCTAGAAGTTCGCCGCATGGTGTGTTCCTCCTACACGCACGGATACCGTTAGAGACTGTGCACTTGTGCCGCTCCAGCGAACTTGTATGCAGGATCCGGCGGACCGGCTGTTCGAGGGAGATCAGACCGGCTGCCCGAGGGAGAGCGGACGAGGAGATGGACCATGTGGACGCGTTGCCCCACCACTACTTCTGCTGCACGGCACTATGCGTCTAGTGGTAACGATCTATGATCCACCTCCATTGCATGTTCTTGGATGTTCTGCATGTAGGAAAATTTTAATTCGCATGCAATGCACCTACATAAATCTGAATTGGGACCGATGTGTGTGTAGCACCTTGTATTTCATACACAATCAAAAAAACTAGTAGAATGCGATTCTATGCATAAGTTTATTTTGCAGGTTTGATGTGAATAGTATGGCTCATATGTATGTGATGCATGTGCGTAATTTAACATGACCTGCGTGTCATGATTGTCAGCCGGCAGGAGCCAAAGTGCTATCATTATATTGTATAATGACCTACGTGTCGACTTGTGATTCTTTGTAAACTGATTACTAGTTGTAGTAGTTGGAGGACAAAGATCAAGTTCGAGGCTTTGGCTTCCCGGCGAGACGGACAAGATGGAGTTCCGCCCTGGTCATCGGTGTTGGAGCCGACCTGGAAGGATGTCCAGGAGCCATACTATTTCAAATATTTATGTTATATGTGATTGATATTGCTTCTTGTTTCTATGCATGTTACTATGGTAGAAAGATCCCTCATTAATATCAAGCATGTTTCCATTCCGGATGTTGCACCTTCACACGTCAAGTACGTCTAGTGGTGGGCTCATAAAATTGAGGTGCTATTGGGTGTCCTTGAACTGGAGGGTTCGTGTTGGACACGGACATGCACTGCATCACGTTAACTTGACAAGGCTATCAAAACGGTTTTGGGCCTTGTGGCAAAGAAGGTTGGGAGCTGGGGTATAAGATACCTACCTGACCGACATGAGTCGTATAGAGATACGATTAGCAAGGAGTTGCTTACCGAATAGGCAAGTTGGCTAGCAGTGCTGCTAAAGCTCACTAGTCAGTCGCGCTAGACGGGTCCTGAATCACTGAGAGTTTGTGGAGGGATGCTGACTTCAATGGGAGTAGTTCTGTTTAAGGCTTGAATTACTCTACATAAACACATTACTTTGTGATTGCATATTTTCTGTTGTAGATCAACGGCACCACCTGCTCAAAACATTGCATTGAAATCAATTCTGGAAAAGAATAAACTGAATGGAACAAACTTTACCACCTGGTATAGAAATCTGAGAATTGTTCTCAAGCACGATAAAAAGGAACATGTTCTAGAGGATCCACTTCCATAGGCACCTGCTGATAATGCTAATGCCACAACCAGGCATGCTGACCAGAAACTCGTTGATGAATCGAACAAGATCAGTTGCACGATGCTGGCTTTTATGGAGCATGATTTGCAACAGCATTTCGAACACATTGCGGGTTTCGATATGATCGAGGGTCTCAAGAGCATGCTTCTGGTACAGGCTAGGACCGAAAGGTTCAACATCTGGCGATCCTTGATGGATTGTAAGATGAAGGAAGGTGATCCACTGAGCTCACATGTGATCAAAATGATCAGATACGTGCAAGCTTTGGATCGGTTGGGTTTCCCACTCTTGGATGAGCTGGCGACTGATGCAGTTCTGGGTTCTCTTCCAACTAGCTATGGGACGTTCATCTCGAACTATCATATGCATGGCATGGATAAGAAGCTCACTGAATTGCATGTGATGCTCAAGGTGGCAGAGCAGGATATTAAGAAAGGCATGCATCAAGTGTTGATGGTGCAGAACTCGGAAAAGTTCAAGAAGAGTTGGTCCAAGAAAAAGGGTAAGGCAATGGGCACGGAAAAGGCTGTCTTCGATGCTGAGACAAAGTCCGGACCGAACTCAAAGACCATTTTCTTTCACTACAAGGAAGCTGGTCACTAGAAGAGGAACTGTAGCAAGTGGCTTGCTAAGCATGGCAAGAAGGCCGGAGATGCGTCTTCAGGCAAAGGTACACTTGTTACATATGTTATAGACATTTACCCTGCTGACATACCTAGTAGCTCTTCGGTATTTGATACCGGATCGGTTGTTCATATTTGCAACTCGATGCAGGGGCTGGTAAGAACTAGGCGTGTGGCACAAGGGGAGATTGACATCAGGGTCGGCAACAAAGCAAGAGTTGTTGCGTTGGAGGTCAGCACGATGCAGATCAAGCTTCCTTCCGGATTTATTTTGGAATTGAATAATTTTTATTACATTCCCGCACTTAGTCGGAACATTATTTCTCCCTCATGCTTGATGAGTCAAGGTTATGAATTCAATATAAAGAACAATGGTTGTTAATTTTATTTGAATGGAATGTTCCATGGCTATGCACCCATTGTAGATGGGTTATTTATTTTGAATCTAGAAGCGAAGCTAGTCTATAATGTGAATGTCAAGAGGCATAAGCCTAATGAGATGAATCCAACATACTTCTGGCATTGCTAGCTTGGACACATTAGTCTGAAACGCATGAAGAAGCTCCATGATGATGGACTCCTAACTTCATCCGACTTCGGGTCGTTCGAGACATGTGAATCATGCTTGCTAGGCAAGATTACTAAGTCTTCTTTCACAAAGAGTTGCGAGAGGGCGTTCGAGCTGTTGGAGCTTATACACAGTGATGTGTGTGGTCCAATGAGCACAACGGCCAGAGGTGGCTAGCAGTACTTTGTTACTTTTACCGATGACTTGAGTAGATATGGGCATATCTATTTGATGAGGAACAAGTCGGAAAATTTTGAAAAGTTCAAAGAGATTCAGAACGAGGTTGAAAATCAGCTCGATAGGATGATAAAACTTCTATGATCAGATCATGGAGGTGAGTACATGAGCCAGGAGTTTGATAACCATCTGAAAAGCCGAGGTATAATACCTCAGCTCACACCTACGGGTATGCCACAAAGAAACGGTGTGTCAGAACGGAGAAATCGAACCTTGTTGGACATGGTCCGATCAATGATGAGCAAATCGTATTTACCCTTATCATTCTCGGGATATGCTCTAGAAACTGCAGCTTTCACAGTTAATAGGAACCATCAAAATCCGTTAACAAGACACCACTCGAGATGTGGACTGGGAAGACTCCTAGTTTGTCTTTTCTAAAGATTTGGGGTTGTGAAGCATTTGTCAAGTGACTCATGTCGGACAAGCTTACACCCAAGTCAGATAAATGCATATTCGTGGGATATCCGAGGGACACCTTGGGATACAACTTCTACAACTGAGAAGAGAACAAAGTGTTTGTTGCTCGGAACAGGTTTTTCCTAGAGAAAGAGTTTCTCAATCGGGAGGCTAGTGGGAGAACGGTGCGACTCGAAGAAATTCGAGAACCACTTGGGGACGACTGGGCTAGTGATGAGATCATACTGGACTTGATCAGGGAACCCATAGTGGAGTCGGCACCAGAGCCACGGAGGTAGGAAAGATTGCGCAGAGTGCGTGATGTATTGTTGCTAGAAAGAGATGAGCCGGCCACGTATGCGGAAGTAATGGTGAGCCCAGATTCTGAGTGGCTCGAGGCCATGAGATCCGAGTTAAAGTCCATGGATGACAATCAAGTCTGGGACTTGGTTAATCCGCCACCTGGCATGGTAGCCATTGGTTGTAAATGGGTCTTTAAAAGAAAACCGATGTGGATGTAAATGTTTAGATCCACAAAGCTCGACTTGTTGCTAAAGGTTATGGACAAGTTCAAGGAATTGACTACCACGAGACCTACTCGCCGGTAGCGATGCTAAAGTTGGTGAGGATCATACTAGCTATAGCTGCATATTTCGATTATGAGATATGGCAGATGGATGTCAAAACGGCTTTCCTTCATGGAAATATAAAAGAGGATGTATACATGATACATCCCAAAGGGTTTGTCGATCCAACTAACGCTGGTAAAATATGCAAGCTCAAGAGATCCATTTATGGATTGAGGCAAGTAGCTCAGAGTTGGAACATTCGTTTTGATGAAGTCATCGTTGACCTTGGTTTCATCAAGAACGAAGAGGGCTATTGTTTATACAAGAAGTCTAGTGGGAGATCGATAGTATTTTTGATCTTGTATGTGGATGACATACCGCTTATCAGAAATGATGTTTCGATGCTGAACTCAGTCAAGGAATCATTGAATGGCATGTTTTTGATGAAAGACTTTGGAGAGGCAGTGTACATTTTAGGCATCAAGATCTATAGAGATAGATCGAGGAGGCTTCTCGGCTTAAGCCAGAGCACATACATAGACAAAGTGTTTAAGAGGTTCAACATGAGTGAGGCCAAGAAAGGGTTCTTGCCTGTCTCACATGGTATAAGGCTAAGCAAGACTCAGAGTCCTACGAATTCTGATGAGTGAAACCGGGTGAGTAGGATTCCATATGCCCCGGCAATTGGATCCATCATGTATGCCATGCTATGTACACGACCTGATGTTGCCTATGCAATAAGCTTAACAAGTAGATACCAGGCCGACCCAGGCGAGAGTCACTGGGCAGCGGTGAAAACTATCTTGAAGTACATGAAAAGGACTAAAGAGATGTTCCTAGTTTATTGAGGTGAGGAGGAGATCTATGTAAAGGGTTACGCTGATGCTAGTTTCCAAACCGACAGGGATGATTGTCGATCGCAAACTGGATTCGTGTATGTCATGAATGGAGGAGCAGTGAGCTGGATGAGTTCCAAGCAAGATACAGGGCCGACTCCACAACAGAGGCCAAATACATTGCAGTTTGTGAAGCCGCAAAGAAAGGTGTTTGGATTCCAAAGTTCCTGGAAGATGTTGGTGTGTTCCCGGGCGGATCAAACTCGGTGGACCTTTATTGCGATAATTCAGGTGCCATCGCACATGCCAAGGAGCCGAGACAACACCACTAGACGAGGCACATAGATCGAAAATATCACTTGGTATGAAAGCTCGTAGACAAAGGTGATACCAATTTATGCAAGATTAATACGGATGGAAATGTTGCAGATCCGTTGACTAAGCTGCTTCCACAACCCAAGCATGAGGGGCACATTAGAGCTATGGGCATTCGATGTCTACTTGATTGACTCTAGTGCAAGTGGGAGACTGTTGGAGATATGCCCTAGAGGCAATAATGTATGATGTCATTTCCTATGTGTTTATGAATAAATTTAGTCCTTGGACATTATCATTGATGTGTGTTAAGAAGTACGTGACTTGTTTGTGAGACTATGGATTGTATGATAACTGTCCTAAATGGTCCCTAGTCCAAAGGGTTGTGTGGACACACAACTAATCAGACTAGCATATGACACGATGGATTGTTCGGTCTCACTGACCATGTAGCATTTTATGCTAGCTGGATAATATGGACTCAAAAAGGTCTGGTCGGATTCGACATAGCCGGATCTGAGTCAAGATAAGGTCTGAGTTGGATAGACCCAACTATGAGACGCAACGATAGGTCATCTCCGAGTCTCTAGTACAAGATACGTTTTATGTCCTAAGACCTAAGTTGGTGCATGTACTCGAGATGGTGACAGACTTGCTTTGGGCCGAACAAACGCTACTCCATGACTGGGTAGTTACAAAGGTAGGTTTCGGGCTTGTCCAGACCCATGCTGCGAGACATGGTCGAGCAAGATGGGATTTGCCCCTCCGATCAGGAGAGATATACTCTGGGCCCCTCGGATGATCCGACCTGGATAAGCATGGCCATGTGATGACAATTATGAGATAATCCTAAGTGTTGCTCGGATTCATCGAAACGAGAAAGAGGTCGTGCTTCAACAAGGATGACCATGTCGCCTTGTGCACGACAACATATATCGTGTGGCAAAGGGAACAAAAGTGTGAAGTATAGGTTTGCCTAACCAGCTTCATCAAACACTTGGAGTCAGCACATTTTGCTAGAGTCCGCTACCGACTGGTCAAGTCGGATGTGATCTAACTCGCGACCAACTAAATGAGAACCTAAGGGGTCACGCGCTTAAGGGAAGGAACACGTGGGTTTAGGATCCGTCCGAGGCCCAAGAGTTGAGCCCGCACTAGATGCCTATATATAGTGGAGGTGCGGCACACCCATCCGGTTGATTGCTTCGGCAACATCATTAGGGTTTGCTTGTGTTATGAGTAGCCATCTCCACTCGCTGCCATTTGTGTGATTGAACCTAGCAGTTCGCCGCACGGTGTGTTCCTCCTGCACGTGCGGATACTGTTAGAGGCGGTGCACTTGTGCCGCTCTGGCGAACCTGTACGCGGGATCCGATGAACTGGCTGTTCGAGGGAGATTGGACCGGCTGCTTGAGGGAGAATGGGCGAGGTGGAGAGGTACCACACAGACGCACTGCCACACCTCTACTTTCGCTACACGACACTATGCGTCTAGTGGTAACGATCTCTGATCCACCTCCATAGCATGTTCTTGGATGTTTTGCGCGTACGAATTTTTTTAATTCGCATGTGATGCACCTACGGTAGTACCCAACAGTTTTGGCCCTCCTATGGAGGTAATACCCTACGTCCTTCTTGATTGTATTGATGGTGTAAGGGGTTATAGAGTTGATCTACCTCGAGATCGTATGTCTAACCCTAGATGAGTTGTTCTGTCTCTATACCCTAAAACCCTCCAGCTTATATAGACGTTGAGGATGCCTAGGGTTTACACATGGTCGGTTACATGCCAAAGAGATAAACTTGCCTAAATGTTACATCAGACATGGAGCACAAGCCATGTTTCCCGAACCATCCATCTTGGAGATTGGGCCTTAAAATCCTTCGGTGTTTAGTAAGTAGCCCCCATAGTCCGACCCATAACAATAGGTCGGCTATCCAAGGACCCCCTAATCCAGGACTCCCTCAACGAGGAAGTCCATGGTTGATTTATAGAATGCTCTTTGCACTACACTTATATATTTTGAGTATGGCTTTATAGAATGCTTCATGTGCTTCACTTATATCATTTAAAGTTTGATGCATGTTTCTCTACATATAGAAAACTGTTATTTGTAGAATGCTCTTTTGCTTCACTTATATTTATTAGAGCATGCCCAGGTTTTTTGTAGAAATAAATTAAACTCTTGTTCTTCACTTATATTTTTTTGAGAGTTAATAAACAGTGACGGTAATTTGCATGGGTTGTAAGGCCAGTCCAAAAATAATAGGTATTCAAGGAGTGATAATCAAAACCTTCATGTAGCACATTAAAGAAAAATTGTGGGTTAATGATATTGATGTGGTAATGTGAAAGGGTGTGAGTGCATCATTCTTTATTCGTAAAAATGTCAATATTAAGATAGGTTAACTTCTTGTTTGTCTAAAAGTTAAAAAGGCATGGTGATGATGTGTGAGACTTTCTATTCCTCGTAAAAATCCTAGTGTTGTTTCGGGTCGGAGGCGTGCGATGATTAACTCCTCCCAACCTCCTCCCTCGGGGCACGCGAGTAGTACCTTGATTCGTGATAATACTAATAAAACTTTGCAATAAGTATATGAGTTCTTTATTATTAATGTGAATCCATGGACATACGCAATCTCACCTATTCATATTTTGCCAGCCTCTTCGGTATCGTGCCTTGCCTATTCTCACCTAGAGGATTGGTGCAAATCTTGTTGGTGCATCCAAACCCCGTGACATGAAACACTCTATTACATATAAGCCTCATGATATCTTACTAAAAACAAACACCATACCTACCTATCATGGAATTACCATAGCCATTCCGAGATATATTGCCATGCAACTTCCACCGTCACTTCATATGACTTGTATTTCCATTGTCATATTGCTTTGCATGATCATAAGATAGCTAGCATGATATTTACATGTATTGTCCATTTTTTGATATCTTTTGCTATGCTAGATCATTGCACATCCTGATACACTGCCAGAGGCATTCATATAGAGTCATATCTTCCTATCAATTTTTCATATCGAGTGGTAAGTAAATAGAAGTGTGATGATCATCATTATTAGAGCATTGTACAAGTGAGTAAAGGATGATGGAGGCTATGATACCCCCACAAGTCGGGATGAGACTCGGGATGAAAAATAAAATAGAAATGGGGGAGGCAAAATACAAAAAAGAGAACAACCCACCATGAAAAAAATGAGAGAAAAAGAGAGAAGGGACTATGCTACTATCGTTTACCACACTTGTGCCTCAAAGTGGCACCATGTTCTTCATATAGAGAGTCTCTTGTTTTGTAACTTTCATATGCTAGTGGGAATTTTTCATTATAGAACTTGGCTTGTATATTCCTATGACGGGCGTCCTCAAATGCCCGAGGTCTTCATGAGCAAGAAAGTTGGATGCACGCCCACTTAGTTTCAGTCGAGCTTTCATACACTTATAAATCTAGTGCTTCTGTTGCATGGCAATCCCAACTCCTCAAATGGCATCTATTCATGGGCATCTCCATAGACCGTTGATATGCCCAGTTGATATGAGACTCTCTTTTCCACCTTTACCCCTTTAAAACCTACCACCACATTCTATACCACCTATATGCTATGTCCGTGGTTCACGCTCATTTATTGCATGAAGAATAAAAAGTTGATTCATACTGAAAAAGTATGATCCCATTGCCTGACTTGGGCATCGTGGTGCTTGAAATTTGTATTAATGAGGTGAAGATGGAACCATGCCTTTCTAATATAATAAGATGAATGTGGGTAATCATTCTTTGAGGATCGTATACTTTGAAAGATTGATGATTTTGTTACTTGCGCTTATAAGTATTACTATGTTAATGTTTGTTAATTCATCATTGTCAATGAACATACATATAATAGATTACATATTGGGTAGCATGTCACATAAAAAATTCTGTTTTTATCATTTACCTACTCAAGGACGAAGATGAATTAAGCTTGGAGATGCTTGATACGTCTCCAATGTATCTATAATGTTTGATTGTTGCATGCTATTATATTATCATTCCAGAATACTTTTTGAGTAATTATTCACAAATTTTATTATTTTTGAGCACTAACCTATTGACCCAATGCCCAGTTCTAGTTCCTGTTTTTGTGTGTTTTTTGTTTCACAAAAATTCCATATCAAACAAAGTGCAAATGCGATAAAAATTTACTGAGATTTTTTGTAATATATGTGAATTTTGGAGTCGAAATCAACACAAGACGATGCCCGAGGGCCCCATAAGCCAACAGGGTGTGCCACTAGGGGGTGGCGTGCCCTGATGGCTTGTGGCCAGCCCTTAGGTCGGCTGAGGCTCTCCTTCTGGGGATAGAAATAATTTTTTGTGATAAAAATCCCCTCAAAATTTCAGCTCGGTTGGAGCTTCGTATCTCAGGACATTTCATAAATGGTGAAGGGGTCCGAAAACAGTCACGAAAACAGGAGAGTACTAGAGAGAGTGATCTAATCTCGGAGGGGCTGCTGCCCCCGGGGAGCCCTGGCGGCCATGAACCATAGGGTAAACCCTCCTCCCACTTAGGGAGGAGGCCAAGGGAGTATAATAAGGATGGGGCTCTCCCCCGTCTCTGAGGGTGGCTCCGGAGTGCCGCCGGGGCAACCATCGTGACAGCGATCTACACAACAAATTGACCACCGTCATCACCACCACCATTACCTTCCCTGATATATATACATCGGTCCACTCTCCCGCATCCTGCTGTACCCCCTACTTGAACATCGTTATTAATGCTATATATTACTATCCAATGATGTGTGGCTATCCTATGGTGTTTGAGTAGTTACTTTTTTTCCTATGGGTTTATTGATGATCTTGAGTGGTTTGAGTTGCGTAGTTTATTTTGGTGCCATCCTAAGGTTCTTTCCATGAGGCGCACACGTGAAAGATTCATGCTAGAGGGTGTTGCAATATGTTCATGAGTCGCTTATAGTGGGTGGCTAGAGTGACAAAATCTTACACCCGAATAAGGGGGTTGTTTATGTATGGGAGTAAAGGGGGCTTGTTGTTTTATGCTATCGTTGGGTCTTACCTTAATGATCTTTAGTAGTTGCGGGTGATTGCTAGAATTCCAATCATAAGTGCATATGATCCAAGTACCAAAAGTATGTTAGCTCACGCCTCACCCTCATATAAAACTGCAATAATGATTACTGATCTAGTTATCAATTTCCTAGGAAAATCTCGCAAATCCTATCACCACTTTTCCACACTTTTTATAGTTAATTTATTGTTGTTTTATTAAAACAGCACCTCATTTTTATTTCCACGTGCTTTATTATCTTGCAAAACTATCTTTACACCTACAAAGTACATCTAGTTTTATTCCCGCAAAGTAGTTTCATACTTGTTCTAGGTAAAGTAAGCGTTAGCGTGTATAGAGTTGTATTGGTGGTCGATAGAACTTGACAAAGTATTAATTCTACCGTAAGGTCCTCATTGGGTTCAACACTCTTACTTATCGGAAAAGGCTACAAAAGATCTCATACACTTATGGGTTATTGCTACTTCTTGAGCATGCGTTGGTTTCCGTGAGAGGAACGGGTGATGCAACAAAGTAGATAAGTATTTCCCTCTGTTGTAGAGAACCAAGGTATCAGTCCAGTAGGAGATACAAGAAATTCCCCAATAGGTGTACCTATACAAAGAATCAAACTCTTGCACCCAACGCTATAAAGGGGTTGTCAATCCCTTTAAGGTTACTTGCAAGGATGAGATCTGATACAGATAGATTGCTTGAACGGAAAGTAAAAGAAAAGGTAAAAGTAATGCAAAAAAGTATTTTTGGTATTTCTGGTTTTAGATCTGAAAGTATAAGATCGAAAATAGACCCAGGAGCCATAGGTTTCACTAGAGGCTTCTCTCATGGTAGCAAGTATTACGGTGGGTGAACAAATTACTGTCGAGCAATTGATAGAAAAGAGAATAATTATGAAGATATCCAAGGCAATGATTATGCATATAGGCATCACATTCATGTCAAGTAGACCGAAACGAATCTACATCTACTACTATTACTCCACACATCGACCGACTCCTGCTACATCTAGAGTATTAAGCTCATGAAGAACAGAGTAACACATTAGGTAAGATGACATGATGTAGAGGGATAAACTCAAGCAATATGATGAAAACCCCATCTTGTTATCCTCGATGGCAACAATACAATACATGCCTCTCTACCCCTACTTTGTCACTGGGTGAGGACACCGCAAGATTGAACCGAAAACTAAGCACTTCCCCCATTGCAAGAATTACCAATCTAGTTGGCCAAGCCAAACCAGTAACTCAAAGAGACTCGCAAAGATATGAAATCATGCATATAAGAAATCATAAAATACTCAAATAATATTCATGGATAATTTGAACATAAACCCATAATTCATTGGATCTCGACAAACACACCGCAACAGAGTATTACATCGGATAGATCTACATGAAGATCATGAAGAACATGGTATTGAAGACCAAAGAGAGAGAAGAAGCCATCTAGCTACTAGATATGGACCCAAAGGTTTGTGGTGAACTACTCACGCATCATCGAAGTGGAAATGGAGTTGATGTAGATGCCCTCCGTGATCGAATCCTCCCGACAGATTACCGGAAAAGGCTCCAAGATTGGATCTCTCGGGAATGGAGGCTTCTGGCGGTGGAAAAGTGTTTTCATGGCTTGTTTTGATAATAATGGAATATTTGGGAATTTATTGGCCAAAGACTAGGGTTGGGAGAGCTGTTGTGGGCCCACAAGCCTGTGATGCGCGCCCTACCCCCTGGGCATGCCCTAGGGCTTGTGGACCCACGGTGGCTCTTCTGCCTTGGTTCTCAAGTCTCCTAGTTTCCTTCCGTTCCAGAAAAAATCATTTTGTAGGTTTTATTCCGTTTGGACTCCGTTTAATATTCCTTATCTGCAATTCTCAAAAACAAGGAAAAACAGAAACTGGCACTAGGCTATAGATTAATAGGTTAGTCCCAAAAATAATATAAAATAGCACATTAATGCATATAAAACATCCAAAACAGATAATATAATAGCATGGAACAATCAAAAATTATAGATACGTTGGAGACGTATCAGCATCCCCAAGCATAATTCCTGCTCGTCCTCAAGTAGGTAAATGATAAAAACAGAATTTTTGATGTGGAATGCTACCTAAAATATTTATCCATGTAATATTCTTTATTGTGGCATGAATATTAAGATTCGTAAGATTCGAAACAATAGTCTAATATTGACATAAAAGCAATAATACTTTGAGCACACCAACAAGGCAGTCATGTCCTTTCGAAATAACATGGCCTTAGAAAGTTATCCCAACAAAATCATATGGTCTGGCTATGCTCCATCTTCCCCTCACAAAGTATCTAAATCATGCACAACCCCGATAAACAAGTCAAGCAATTGTTTCACACTTTTGGTGTTCTCAAACATTTTCAACTCTCACGCAATACATGAGCGTGAGCCATGTATATAGCATTATAGGTGGAATATAATACGGAGGAGGTGCAAGGAGAAAAAGGAGAAGATAGTCTCACATCAACTAGGCATATCAACGGGCTATGGAGATGCCCATCCATAGATATCAATGTGAGTGAGTAGGGATTGCCATGCAACAAATGCAGTTAGATCTATAAGTGTATGAAAGCTCAAAAAGAAAACTAAGTGGTCGTGCAAAAATATCCACTAGTTATATGAAAGTGACAAAATAGGAGACTCTCTATCATGAAGATCATGGTGTTATTTTGAAGCATTGGTGTGGAAAAAGTTAGTAGTAATTGTCCCTTCTCTCTTTCTCTTATTTTTTTATTATATATATATATATATATGTTTTGGTGGGATTGTTTGCCATCTTTTATTTTTTTTGTTTGGGCTTCACTGGCCACTTTAAGTTTTTGTAAAGTCTGGATACTCATCCCAACTTGTGAGGGAGTCATGGCTTCCATCATACTTTTCTCTCATGGGAAAATGCTCTATCAATGAAAAATCATCAGACTTTTATTTATTTATAACTCAAAAAAAAAGAAATTACAACTCGATACCTATGACAAAGTATGACTCTATATGCAATATGAAGTGATGGTGCAAGTCATGAAAAACTCCATGGTGGAAGTTGCATGGCAATATATCTCAGAATGGCGATGGAAATGCCATAATAGCTAGGTATGTTTGATGTTTTGAGGAATATATGGTGGCTATTTTGAGGAAGGAGGGTTTGATGTACCGACGAAAGTTGCGCGGTACAAGAGAGGCTAGCAAAGATGGAAGGGTGAGAGTGCCTATAATCCATGGACTCAAGATTAGTCATAAAGAACTCACGTACTTATTGAAAAAAGTCTATTAGTTATCAAACAAAGCATTTGATGCATGCTACTAGGGGAGAGGTTGGTAGGAGTTAACCATCGCGCGGTCCCGACCCTCACACAAAGGTTGACAATCATTAAATAAATCTTGCTCCGACTTCGTTACATAACGGTTCACCATACGTGCGTGCTACGGGAATCAAAACTTTAAAACAAGTATCTATTACAATTCACAACTACTCACTAGCATGACTCTCATATTACCATCTCTATTATCTCAAAACTATATGCAAGGACTCAAACTTCTCATAGTATTCAATGCACCTAATATCAAAGTTTTTATTATATCCCTCTTAGATGCCCATTATATTAGGAATAGATTAATAACCTAAACAAATAACCATGCTATTTAAGAAACTCTCAAAAAAATATAAGTGAGGAATGAGATTTCAATAATTTCTATAAAATATAAAACCACCATGCTCTAAAAAGATATAAGTGAAGCACTAGAGCAACATTGCCTACCTCAAAAGATATAAGTGAAGCACATAGAGTATTATAATAAATTCCCCAAGCTTAGGATTTTTTGTATCCTTGAATATGGCTTGGGGTGCCTTGTGAATCCCCAATCTTAGGCTCTTTCCACTCTTTATTCCATAGTCCATCAAATCTTCACCCAAAACTTGAAAACTTCACAACACAAAACTCAACAGAAAACTCATGAGATCCGTTAGTATAAAAAAGAATCACCACTTTAGGTACTGTTGTGAACTCATTATTTATTAATATTTGTGTAATATCTACTGTATTCTAACTTATCCATGGCTCATACCCCCGATACGACCCATAGATACATCAAAATAAGCAAACAACACAAAGAAAACAGAATCTGTCAAAAACATAACAGTATGTAGCAATCTGTAAACTTCGAATACTTATGGAACTATAAAAACTCTTAAAAATTAGGAAAACCAGGGAAATTTGTATATCATTCTTTTAAAAAAATTCCATATCAATTATAGTCTCTGACAAAAGTAGAAAATTCCTGGACTGAGCGCAAAAGTTTCTGTTTTTCAGCAAGATCAAATCAACAACCACCATAGATCACCCCAAAGATTTTACTTGGCTCAAACACTAATTAAAACACGAAAACACAATTACTACAGAAGTAATAATGTGCAAAACACACAAAAAGAGAAGCAAAAATCAGAAAGCAAAGTAAAATTGGGTTGCCTCCCAACAAGTGCTATTGTTTAACGCCCCTAGCTAGGCAAACCACAATAGATCTAGGTATTGTCATCTTTGGTATGCAATCCATAAGTAGCTCTAATGATAGATTCATAAGGTAATTTTATTTTATTTCTAGGAAAGTGTTCCATGTCTTTCCTTAATGGGAATTGGAATCTAATATTCCCTTCCTTCATGTCAATAATTGCACCAACCGTTCTACGGAAAGGTCTACCAATGAAATCTACAGGCACATAATTCCAATTTTCAACAATAGTAAGATCATGAATCACATGGCAACTATATTTAAGTCTAACCCACTTCACATGTATAGGGATTTTGTGGGCAAACAAATTATGGGAGCAAAAATCAACTACCATAGGAAGACAAAACAAGTATAACTTCCAAACTTTGAACACATAGAGAGGAAACTTGATATTATTGCAATATGTAAAAGCATATGTTCCTCTCTCATAGTAATTTTCAGAAACATCTTGAAGGAATCTCATAATGTAACAATCACACAAAGCATTCTTTTCATGATCAATTATAGCATATGTGTCATCACCAAAACTTGGGGAACAAAAAATATCATCTTTAGCAAGCATAGCATCCCCAAGCTTGTGGTTTTGCATATCATTAGCATCATGTATATTTAGAGAAGTCATGCTAACAACATGTCAATCATGTTTTTATTTCAAGGAGATATCATGAATCACTTTATAATTTTCTTCTTTCAACACTTCATCGAAATTTTCATGATGTTCAAGCAAAACTTCATAGAGATAATCAAGTGGACTCAACTCACTAGCAATTGGTTCATCATAATTTGGTCTTTTGAAAAGATTAGCAAGTGGATGAGGATCCATATAGATAGATTTTTATAAAGCGAAGATGCAAGCAAATAGAAGGCACATGGCAACACAAGCAAACGAAAGGCAAATGAAAGAAGGGTGAATAAAAAGGCAAATATTTTTGATATTTTCAGAAAATCGTTTTAGAAGTGGGCGAGAGCAAAACGAGAGGCAAATGGCAAATAATGTAAATGCAAGAGATGAGTTTGTGATGGGTACTGGGTAGGCTTTATGTAGATCTCCCCGGCAACGGCGCTAGAAATCTTTCTTGCTACTTCTCGAGCGTGCGTTGGTTTCCATGAAGAGGAACGGGTGATGCAGCAAAGTAGATAAGTATTTCCCTCAGTTGTTGAGAACCAAGGTATCAATCAAGTAGGAGATACAAGCAAGTGCCCAATAGGTGTACCTACACAAAGAATCAAACTCTTGCACCCAACACTATAAAGGGGTTGTCAATCCCTTTAAGGTTACTTTCAAGAATTAGATCTGATAGATATAGATTGCTTGAACGGAAAGTAAAACAAAAGGTAAAAGTAATGCAAAAAAGTACTTTTGGTATTTCGGTTTTAGATTTGAAAGTATAAGGTGGAAAATAGACACGGGGGCCATAGGTTTCACTAGAGGCTTCTCTCATGATAGCAAGTATTACGGTGGGTGAACACATTACTGTTGAGCAATTGATAGAAAAGCGAATAATTATGAAGATATCCAAGGCAATGATTATGCATATAGGTATCACGTCCGTGTCAAGTAGACCAAAATGATTCTGCATCTACGACTATTAGTCCACACATCGACCGACTCGTACCTGCATCTGGAGTATTAAGCTCATGAAGAACAGAGTAACGCATTAGGTACGATGAAATGATGTAGAGGGATAAACTCAAGCAATATGATGAAAACCCCATCTTGTTATCCTTGATGACAACAATACAATACATGCCTCGCTAACCCTACATTGTCACTGGGTGAGGACACCACAAGATTGAACCCAAAACCAAGCACTTCTCCCATTGCAAGAATTACCAATCTAGTTGGCCAAACCAAATCAATAACTCGAAGAGACTTGCGAAGATATGAAATCATGAATATAAGAAATCAGAAAAGACTCAAATAATATTAATGGATAATTTTTCATTGATAGAGCATTTTCATTGTGTATGATCAGTGGAAATATTTTTATAATTCTTATTCTAGGATTTATTCATTTTTAAATGGTTTCTCATAAATTTTGGAGGCTCATTTGCACTACAACCATTTGATAACTTCACTTCAAAATTGTACCAAAAAATTGTAGTACACCTGTGAGGTTCCTACATCACTTTTATGAAAATATACAACTTTGTGTTTTGAAAATTTTGAGCAAACCATCCTCATCTTCATTCTGGTCTAGTTTGGTAGTTTGTACTTCAACACCATTCTATCTTGCCCTATTGCCCCTGAGATTTTTCCTGCTTATAACCCTACCAAACTGTTAAGTCTAGGAGTTCAGAGCCATTAGAAGATTTTAAACCCATGCAATAATAGCCTATATTTTATGTCGATAACTGTAGTTTTGCAAAACTTGCACTAGCAAGTTTCTGCTTTGGCCAATCTAACCTTGCCACATCACCTAAACCTAAAGATACCCCGACCTGGAGATTTTGGCCACTAGAAGAGTTGCCTAGATGCCCTTGGCATTCTGTCGAGCACCTGGTGTGCTTGAACAGAATTGGCATGAGATTAGTGTTGCACTATGGACTTGTCCCCGTGGCCAAACCAGCATGTCCGTTAAGCCCCTAACACTCCCATTAATGAACCTGTTAAGTTCCAGCCTCTCCCAAGCCCCCTAGCATGCCCCCCAATTCCGCTGAACACTTGCCGTGCATGCCCAGAGCGCGCGTACTGCAGCCGCATGCCCGAGTTGCCGCGTCCACCTACCCACGTCCCAGGCCTTTCCCAGCCCGTAGGGACGCCCTGACCTCTCCAGCATCACAAAGACAATCATGCCTCCCCCTGGAACCCCCGCAGCGCCACCGCCAGGCCTTTCTTGGCAGCACGCCGGTGTTAGCAGCCGTCTCGGACCGCCGCAACACCGTCCAAGAAGCCTCCGCTCGCCACCTCGCCCAGGGAACAAGACGATCTCATCCATAAGATCGTCTGCTAGCGCCCATCGCCGCCACGTCGCCCTGCCATGGCAGAAGCAGTCAGCCCGCGATCTTATCCTCGGCCACCGCTATTCTTATCCTCGGAGCCGTGGAGCCGACCTCGATTCACCTATAAATAGGAAGCCCCGGGTTCCGTAGTGACGCAGCCACAAGGAAAGAGCACCGTGGTCACCCCAAGCCTGTCAATCGAACCGTCCCTGGTCCCTGTGATCACCTACGGTGGAGCTCGTCTCCGCCTCGGTTCGGTCGAATCCAAGAAAGCCAAAGCCTCCCCTCTCCCGTAACCTTCACCATTAGCTCTCCTTCGACCCTAGAGATCCATTCCCGCCTCAAGTTTCGCCCGGGAGCCAGGAAATACCAAGCCCCTCCATGGCCGAAGCCTCCTCCGACATTGGAGAAGCTCTTCTCAACCTGGAGCTCCCCAAACGCTCCTCTCCCCTTCATCTAATGCGGGCCGCTCTGCTAAGCTCATGGGTAGGCTGGACGTCGAGAACGACGCCCTCTAGCACCGGCAATCGCCGTTAGCGACTCGTCCCTACTTCTGTCCAGGCGAGCGGGAGGAAAGGGACAAACCCGACAGGTGGGTCCCACCCGTTGGCGAGCCAGCTTTTCCCACGTAGCCTCCCTGGCATGCTTTCCCCACACGGAAGCACACTACTGGGTTTGCACCTTCACTGTAGGTAAGCGTACTTTGGCCGATTCGTTTCCGTTTAAATGTTTTATTCAAAACAGAACTTTGACTATTCTTTGACTGGTTATAAGTTGTAAAATATAACTCCAATGGACCTGATTTTTTTAATTGTCTCCGAAATTCCATCTAGTTTATTTTCATATTTGTTTGAAAATTCTCCAAACAACTTTTATGTGCTGTTTTGGAATCGTGTGTTGAATCGAATTATCTTCAAAATAGGAAATGTTGGAGGGAGAATAATTTCAAGACCCTTGGGGTGCACACCACCCTTCTTCCTACAAAGGCAAGCATTATGAACCCTGGTATAATATTTATTGTGTGGTGCTTGATTTGACTACAACATCGAGTTGACTTGAAGTATGCATTATTTCATGTGATGGTGTGATCATGTTTACAAACGCATGATGAAAATTCCTTGCTATTGGAATTGATATGCTTGTGGAAGTGTTCACCCTCGTATGCCGTTCATGCCTACCAGAAGGAATCAGGAGAAGTCTCTATCTTAGATAGACAAGAGCTTGGTACTGACATCTCGTTGGAGCGAGAATGGTCAATAAGGCATGAAGGGGTATGATGAGTGGTGATTTTGTCTAATGTCGTGAAATATGTTTGTTGTATTGATCATGCAGAGAATACACAACCTCGTGAGCCGATCATAGATCGAGTCTTGTGCCAGTAACCCCCATACTTGTTTCGCACTACCAGTTGTCCCTACAACAGGTAGGGTACGGTCCGGTAAGTTGTCAACTCCTTTCTCAGCACACACCGTACAGAGAGGCCATAATGAAAGATACGAGTGGCCCCTGGTAGGCATGTCACCTGGTCCGGGGGCATGGGTGTTTCTGGTTGGAGCCGAGGGGGTAGCTCCCCTAGTTTGCGCGCGTTATAAATTTTGTGAGCCCATGCTAATAAAGGTCGATATAGATTCCCCACTTAGACTTTTGCTTAACGAGTGCCGTGGGTGATTCCAGGCACAGGTAAGTTAAGCTGGTGTGTGCAGGTCAGGTGTGTTTTCAATGAAAACACCGTAAGCGGAATTGGTCCCGGTGGACTAAAGGAATCCGTTAGTTGTGGGTGAAGAGTACACCCTCTGCAGAGTTAATCTCTATTCGAATAGCCGTGTCTACGGTTAAGGACTACAGTCTGGGATGGGTCAAGTGTCGGTCTTCGGAAGAAAACTTCTAAACCGGAATATTGATCATGACGAGTGACAAATGATGATGATGATTATTATTGTTGTGGACTAACCATTTATATTACTTGAATTATTGAGTATCCCTGGGAAGGTTCTACCTCCTGGATATTCATTGTGATTATTCTTATATAAGCCCTTTATGCGGCGTCGCACAGATGCCTGACCGTGGCATGCATACTGATTGCTTTATCATATAAGCCCTTTTTGTGGTGTCGCTCCGACGCCTAACTGTGGCACGATGGCTATTTACTTTCTTTATAAGCCCTTTCTATGGCGTCACTCAGACGCCCAACTATGGCACGTTTGTTATTTATTTCCTTTATAAGCCCTTTATGTGGCGTCTCTCAAACCCCCGACTGTGGCATTCTGATTATTTATTTTTCCTTATAAGCCCTTTATGTGGCGTCGCTCAGACGCCCGACTAAGGCATGCTTTATATTATTATCCTTTCGAGGCGTTGCATCAGACACCCGATCGGTCTATTTTATTTCTATTCTCTGATTGCTTATTCATGTTTAATATGAATGACCTTCTTGCGTGCATCATGAAATTTTATTTAGTGACTGGTTAAGTGAACGTGGATTAAATTCAGTGCATGAATACCACTACTATGTTATACCTGTTTTCATAATGTTTGCGAGTACATTCAAAGTACTCACTGGCTTGTCCCTGGCTATTGTCTTGGCCAGATTATGCATGTGGAGAGGAGCATTATGACGACAATCCCGGAACCTAGGCATCGAAGATCGTAGCCACACGAAGATAGGAGTTAACGAGGTCAGCTGTTCCTGTGGGAAATGGAGTCCCATAGACGCTGGTGACCCCGAACCGCTTCCGCCACCAACCACTAGAAATCTTTTGTTGTACTCATAGACCATGATGGTCGTATACTTCAGATTTTATAATTTTGCTTGGAATTTCTATATCAAGATTGTGTCTCATCAGCTAACAGTAATCCTGGGGCTGATGAGCACAAGGGCCATTTACTGGGAAATTAATATCCTGGAAAACCGGTCCTGATATTCATTCATTCTAGTCCAGTTTGGTAGTTTGTACTGCAACCCCATTTTATCTTGCCCTATCGCCCATGAGATTTTTCCTGATTATAGTACACCCTACCAAACTCTTAAGTCCAGGAGTTCAGAGCCATTAGAAGATTTTAAACCCATGCAATAATAGCCTATATTTTCTTTCCAGAACTATAGTTTTGCAAAACTTGCACTAGCAAGTTTCTGCTTTGGCTAATCTAACCTTGCCATCATCACCTAAACCTAAATAGACCCCCACGTGGAGACTTTGGTCACCAGAAGAGTTGCCTAGATGCCCTTGGCATTCTGTCAAGCACCTGGTGTGCCTGAACAGAATTGGCATGAGATTAGTGTTGCACTATGGACTTGTCCCTGTGGCGAAACCAGCATGTCCATTAAGCCCCTAGCACTCCCATTAATGAACCTATTTAGTTCCAGCCTCTCCCAAGCCCCCTAGCATGCCCTCGCATTCCGTCGAACTCTTGCCGTGCACGCCCAGGCCGCGCGTACTGCAGTCGCATGCCCAAGTCGCTGCGTCCACCTACCCCCGTCCCTGGCCTTTCCCTGCCCGTTGGGACGCCCTAACATCTCCAGCATCACAGAGACAATCATGCCGCCCTCTGGAACCTGCCATCGATCTTATCCTCGGCCACCGCTGTTCTTATCCTCGGACATGCGGAACCAACCATGATTCACCTATAAAATGGAAGCCTCGGGTTCCGTAGTGATGCAGCCACTAGCGAAGAGCACTGTGGTCGCCCCAAGCCTCTCAATCGAACCGTCCCTGGAACGTGTGATCACCTGTGGTGGAGCTCGTCTCTGCCTCGGTTCGGTTGAATCCAAGAAAACCAGAGCCTCCCGTCTCCGGTAACCTTCACCATTAGCTCACCTTCGACCCCGTAGTTCCATTCCCGCCTCAAATTTCGCTCGGGAGCCAGGATATACCAAGCCCCCTCCATGGCCGAAGCCTCCTATGCCATCGGAGACACTCTTCTCAACCTGGAGCTCCCCGGACGCTCCTCTCCGCTTCATCCAATGCAGGCCGCTCTGCTGAGCTTGTGGGTAGGCCGAACGTCAAGAACGGCGCCCTCTAGCGTTGGCCATTGCCGTCAGCGACTCGCCCTTGCTTTTGTCAAGGCGAGCAGGGGGAAAGGAACAAACCCGATAGGTGGATCTCACTTGTCGGTGAGGCAGCTTTTCCCTCGATCGCGTAGCTGCCCTGGTACGCTTTCCCCACATGGAAGCGCACTACTGGGTTTGCTACTTCACTGTAGGTAAGCATACTTCGGTCGATTCATTTCTACTTAAATGTTTTATTAAGAACAGAACTTTGACCATTCTTTGACTAGTTATAACTTTTAAAATATAACTCCAATGGTCCTGATTCTTTTGATGTTGTCTCCCAAATTCTATCTAGTTTATTTTCATATTTATTTGAAAATTTTGCAAACATCTTTTATGTGCTGTTTTGGAATTGTGTGTTGAATTGAATTATTTTCAAAATAGGAAATGTTGGAGGGAGAATTATTTTAGGACCCTTGGGGTGCACACCACCCTTCTTCCTCCAAAGGCAAGCATTCTGAACCCTAGTATAATATTTGGTGTGTGTTGCTTGATGTGACTACAACATCGAGTTCACTTGAAGTATGCATTATTTCATGTGATGGTGCGATCATGTTTACAAATGCATGATGAAAATCCCATGCTGTTGGAATTGATATGCTTGTGGAAGTATTCACCCTCGTATGTCGTTCATGCCTCTCGGAAGGAATCAGGAGAAGTCTCTGTCTCGGATAGATAAGAGCTTGGTACTGAAATCTCGTTGGAGCGAGGATGGTTAGTAAGGCATGAAGGAGTATGATGAGTGGTGATTCTGTCTAATGTCGTGAAATATGTTTGTTGTACTAATCATGCAGAGAATACACAACCTCCTGAGTCGACCGTAAATCGAGTCTTCTGCCAGTAACCCCCATACTTGTTTCGTACTACCACTTGTCCCTACAGTAGGTAGGGTACGGTCCAGTAAGTTGTCAACCCCTTTCTAAGCACACACCATACAGAGAGGCCATAGTGAAAGATACCAGTGGCCCCTGGTAGGCATGTCACCTGGTCCGAGGTTATGGGTGTTTCCAGTAGGAGCCGAGGGGATAACTCCCCTAGTTTGTGCGTGTTATAATTTTTTTGATCCCATGCTAATCGAGGTTGATATAGCCTCCCCACTTAGAGTTTTGCTTAATGAGTGCCGTGGGTGATTTCAGGCACCGGTAAGTTAAGCTGATGTGTGGAGGTCAGGTGTGTTTTCAATTCAAAAACCGTAAGCGGAATTAGTCCAGGTGGACTAAAGGAATCCGTTACTCGTGGGTAAAGAGTACACACTCTGCAGAGTTAATATCTATTCGAATAGCCGTGTCCGCGGTTAAGGACTAAAGTCTGGGATGGGTCAAGTGTCGGTCTTAGTGTCGGTCTTTGAAGGAAAACTTCTAAACCGGAATATTGATCATGATGAGTGACAAATGATGATTATGATTATTATTGTTGTAGAGTAACCATTTATATTACTTGAATTATTGAGTATCCCTGGGAAGCTTCTACCTCCTGGATATTCATTGTGATTATTCTTATGTAAGCCCTTTATGTGGCATCGCACAGACGCCCGACTGTGGCATGCATACTGATTGCTTTATCATATAAGCCCTTTTTGTGGTGTCGTTCAGACGCCCGACTGTGGCACGTTGGCTATTTACTTTCTTTATAAGCCCTTTCTATGGCGGCCCTCAGATGCCCGACTGTGGCATGTTTGATATTTATTTCCTTTATAAGCCCTTTATGTGGCGTTGCTCAGACGCCCGAGTGTGGTATGCTGATTATTTATTTTTCCTTATAAGCCCTTTATGTGGCATCACTCAGACGCCCGACTGAGGCATGCTTTATATTATTATCCTTTCAAGGCGTCGCATCAGACACCCGATCGGTCTATTTTATTTCTATTCTCTAATTGCTTATTCATGTTTAATATGAATGACCTGCTTGCTTGCATCATGATGTTTTATTTTGCGACTGGTTAAGTGACCATGGATTAAATTCAGTGCATGAATACCACTACTATATTATACTTGTTTTCATAATGTTTTCGAGTACATTCAAAGTACTCACTGGCTTGTCCCTGGCTATTGTCTTGGCAAGATTATGCATGTGGAGAGGAGCATTATGACAATAACCCCGGAACCTAGCCAACGAAGATCGCAACCACGCGTAGATAGGAGTTAACCAGGTGAGCTGTTCATGTGGGAAATGGAGTCCCATAGACACTGATGACCCCGAACCGCTTCCGCCACCAACCACTAGACACCTTTTGTTGTACTCGTAGACCATGATGGTCTTGTACTTCAGATTTTTTAATTTTTCTTGGAATTTCTGTATCAAGATTGTGTCTCATCAGCTAACAGTCATCCTGGGGCTGATGAGCACAAGGGCCATTTACTGGGAAATTAATATCCTGGAAAACCGGTCTTGACATCTAGCTACTAGCTCTGGACCCGAAGGTCTGTGGTGAACTACTCATGCATCATCGGAGGAGGCAATGGAGTTGATGTAGATGCCCTCCGTGACCGAATCCCCCTCTAGCAGATAACCGGAAAAGGCACAAGATTGGATCTCTTGAGAACGAAGGTTTCTGGCCGCGGAAAAGTGTTTTTGTGGCTTATTTTGATAATAATGGGATATTTGGGAATTTATAGGCCGAAGATTTTGGTTGGGAGAGTTCTTGTGGGTGCACAAGCCTGTGGGGCACGCCCTACCCCCTGGGCACACCCCTAGGCCTTGTGGCCCCATGATGGCTCTTCTGCCTTGGTTCTCAAGTCTCCTGGTTTCCTTCGGTTCCAGTAAAAATCATTCCTAAGGTTTTATTTCGTCTGGACTCTGTTTAATATTCCTTATCTGCAATTCTCAAAAACAAGGGAAAAACAGAAACTGGCACTAGGCTCTAGATTAATAGGTTAGTCCGAAAAATAATATAATAGAGCATATTAATGCATATAAAACATCCAAAACAGATAATATAATAGCATGGAAGAATCAAAAATTATAGATACGTTGGAGACATATCAGTTATCACCACCCGCCAATAGTGCGGAGGCTTTTGATATTCATGCTGCATTGCTAAATCTTGTCATGAAAGATCAACTTTCGAGAAGTCCTAACGAGGATCCCGCGTCACATCTTAATACCTTTGTTGAATTATATGATATGAAAAATAAAAAGGATATGGATAATGATATTGTGGAATTAAAATTATTTCCTCTTTCACTAAGAGATAAAGATAAAGCTTGGTTTTCATCTTTACCTCATAATAGTATTGGATGTTGGCATAAGTGTAAATATGCTTTCATTGACAAGTATTTTCCTCCTTCTAAGATCATCTCCCTCAGAAATCAAATAGTAAATTTTAAACATTAAGATCAAGAGCATATTGCACAAGCTTGGGATAAAATGAAATTGATGATATGAAATTGTGCTACTCATGGTTTAAACTTGTGGATGATTATCCAAATATTCTATGCTGGACTAAACTTTGTGTCAAGAAATCTTCTAGATTCTGCCGCAGGTGGTACCTTTACGGATATGACCATAGGAGAGGCCACAAAACTTCTGGACAACATTATAAAAAAATATTCCCAATGGCATACCGAAATAGCTCCAACTAGTAAGAAGGTAAATTTTGTCGAAGAAATCACTACTTTGAGTGAAAAAGTGGATGCTCTTATGAATATGGTTGCTAGTAAAAATACTCATGTTCAGACCAATGATATGACTTTGTCTACTTTTATTGAGAAAAATAATGATTCTATTGATGTGAACTTCATCTTGCGAAATAATTTCAATAACAATGCTTATAGAGGAAATTTCAATTCTAGATCGTATCCCGGTAATTCCTCTAACAACTATGGAAATTCTTATGGTAAGACTTGTAGAAATACTTCTACAAATTCTAATATGATACCTTCTGATCTTGAGAACACAACTAAGGAATTTATTAATTCTCATAAGGTTTTCAATACTTTGGTAGAAGAAAAGTTGCATGTGATTGATGCTTTGGGTAAAAACATGGATATAATTGCTCTTGATGTAGAAACTCTTAAATATAAAGCCTTTCCACCCAATAATGATTTTAATGAGGCTATTAGAATTATCCAAATATATATTCATGAAAGTAAGGAGAGGACCGCTAAGTTGAGAGCTAAGTGGGAATTCTTACAAAAAGTTCTTCCACCCGTTTTTTATCAGAATCATAATGAAGATCTCAAAATGATTGGTATTTGTCCTATTCAATATTTCTCTAATTATCTGTATATAAATGAGAAATGTACTATAGATGAGTCAACTCTAGTTGAGATGCGCCCCATTTGCTTGAAGAGTGATTATTTTGATGCTAAAACTGAAAAAGTGTGTTTGGGAGGTTGTTACTTTAACCAGTGATGTGCCCACTATCTTGGATTATAAGGACTTTAATTATTATAAATTATCATTATTAGAATGTATTTATTTTCTGCAATCTATTATTAGTTCACCCAATGCTTATGAACAAAACAAAGCTTTTACCAAACATATAGTAGAAGATATGATAAAAGCTTGTGATGAGAAACTTGAACTTGAAGTTTCTATTCCTAGAAAACAGCATGATGAGTGGGAACCTACTATCAAGATAAATAAATAAAATATTAATGCAATACTTTGTGTGAACTTTGTGCTAGTGTTTCAACTATACACAAAACTTTATGTGATGTGCTTGGTCTCACTAATATTGAAGAGTGTTCCCTAAACTTTCATATTGCGGATTCTACTATAAAGAAACCTTTGGGTATAACTAATGATTTGCTTATTATTGCAAACGAAAATTATGTTCCTATAGATTTGATTGTACTTGATATTGATTGAAATCCTTCTTGTCCCATAATACTTGGATGGCCATTCTTACAAACTATAGGTGCAATTATTGAGGTGAAAGAGGGAAACACAAGGTTCCAATTCCCATTAAAAAAGGACTGGAACACTTCCCTAGGAATATAATTAAACCACCTTATGAATCAATTACGAGAGACACTTATGGGTGGAGTGTCACAGATTAGAATACTTGAAACTATGCATTATGCCTAGCTAGGGGCGTAAAAGAATAACGCTTATTGGGAGGCAACCACATAGTTATCTTTATTTTTTGCTTTTTAGGTTATGTTATTTTGTTATAAAATGATTATTGCCAATGTTATTATTATGTTTTCAAGTTTTAATTAGTTTTTGTCACAATTAAAGCCTTTGGTATAACTTACAAGATGAGTAGAAACGATGCTAACACAAAACGGAAACTTTTGACTCCAGTACATGAATTCTCATTTTTTACTCGAGCATTATAATGATCTGAATTTTTTACACAATATTTATATATAAATTCTACACATTTTAATAGTGTTTCAGAATTTTTGGAGTTACAGAAGTATGGGATCTTTACACATTGCTAGAGACTGTTCAGTTTTAAACATATTTTGTTTTGCTTGCATAGTTTGCTTGTTTTGATTATGCTATGGATTGTATCAGGGGGTATAAGCCATGAAGAAGTTAGAATACAGTAAATATTATGATAAAATGAAATAAGAATCAATTTATAACAGTACCTAAAGTATTCAATATGTTGCTTATACTAATGAATCTCACGAAGTTTTGTTGAGTCTTGTGAGTGAGGTTTTCAAGTTTTGGGTTTTATCAAGATGGACCACAGAATAAGGAGTAGCAAGATCCTAAGCTTGTGGATTCCCAAGGCTTACCAAGGTAATATTCTAAGGAATACTCAAGCATCTAAGATTGGGGATGCCCCAAAAGGCATGCCCTGTTTTGTCTCAATCCATCGGTATGTCACTTGGAGCTACATTTTTATTCATCACATGATATGTGTTTTCCTTGGAGCGTCGTTTGATTTTGCTTGCTTTGAATTTAAGTTTGTGACAATCATCATTTGATGGACACTCCTATTTGAGAGAGACACACATTCATCATCATTTCTAAGAATACTCCATATTCTTTGAGCTTGGTAGTTGTTGTAGCACTTCACTTATATATTTTTGAGCACGGTGGAGTGTAGATTTTACAGAAATAAAATGCTCTCGTTCTTCACTTATATTTTTTGAGAGTTAATGAATAGTGACGTTAATTTGCATGGTTCATAATACTAGTCCAAAATAATAGGTATTCAATGAGTGATAATTAAAACCATCATGTAGGACATATAGAGAAATTTCGGGTTAATGACATTAATGTGGTTATATGAAAAAGGTGTGAGTTCAAAAATGTTGAATCATAGAAGTGTCTGTGTTAAAAGGTGTTAACTTGTTATTCATCTAAAAATTACAGAGTCATGGTGATGATGTGTGAGCATTTCTATTCCTCGTTGAAATCCTAGTGTTGTTTCGAGTCGGGGGCGCGCGACAGTTAACTCCTCCCAATCTCCTCCCTCGGGGCATTCGAGTATTACTTTGATTTATGATAAAATTAACAAAACTTTGCAATATGTATATGAGTTCTTTATTACTAATGTGACTCCATGGACATACGCATTTTCACCTTCTCATATTTGCTAGCCTCTTGGGTATCGTTCATTGCTCATTCTGACCTTGAAGATCGGTGCAACTTTCGCTAGTGCATCCAAAGCCCATGACATGATATGCTTTGTTGACCATAAGGCTTATTATATCTTCCTAACAAAAGCCACCATACCCACATATTATGGCATTTTCATAGCCATTCTGAGATATATTGCCATGCAAATTCCATCGCCACTTCACATGACTAGTTCATTCATCATCATATTGCTTTGTATGATCATATAGAGTTGACATAGTATTTGTGGCAATGCCACCTTTCATCATATGTTTTATACATGTCAGGCTAGATCTTGCACATCCTGGTACACCGCTAGAGGCATATATAGTGTCATATCGTCCTATAAGTTTTTCATATTGAGTTGTAAGTAAATAAAAGTCCGATGATCATCCTTGTTAGAGCATTGTCCTAGTGAGTAAAGGATGACGGAGACTATGATTCCCCCGCAAGTCGCGATGAGACACCGGAATACAAATAAAATAAAATATGGGGGAGGCCAAATGAGCCCACCATACAAAAATATAAATGGGGGAGAAAAAATAAAAAATAGAGAAAATCCCACCATGAAACAAATGAGAGATAAAGAGAGAAGGGACTTTGCTACTATCCTTTACCACACCTATGCCTCGAAGTGGCACCGTGTTCTTCATATAGAGAGTCTCCCTTTTTCATTTCCCTATGCTAGTGGGAATTACCTTTTTGTTATATACGTGGCTTGTATATTCCGATGACGGGCTTCCTCAAATGCCTGAGGTCTTAATGAGCAAGCAAGGCTGATGCACACCCACTTAGCTTCAATTGAGATTTCATACGCTTATAGCTCTAGGGCATCATTTGCATGGCAATCCCTACTCCTTGCATTAACATCTATCGATGAGAATCTCCATAGTTCGTTGGTACGCCTAGTTGATGTGAGACTATCTTCTCCACTTTTTACCCCTTTGATATCTACCATCATATTCTATTCCACCTACATGCTATGTCCAATGGTTCATGCTCATGCATTGCATGAAGAATAAAAAGTTGATGCATACCAAAAATGTACGATCCAATTGCCTGACTTGGACACCGTGGTGCCTAACATTTGTATTGATGTGGTGAAGACGGAGTCATGCTTTGCGAATATAATAAGATGAATGGGGTAAACATTCTTTCAGGATCGTATACTTTGAAAAATCAATGATTTTGTTTCTTATACTTATAAATATTGCTATGCTAATGTTTGTTAGTTCATCATTTCTCAATAAGCATACATACAAAAGATTACATAATAGGTAGCATGTCAAATCTAAAATTCTATTTTTATCATTTACCTACTCGATGATGAGCAAGAATTAAGCCAGGGGATGCTGATACGTCTTCAGTGTATCTATAATTTTTGACTATTGCATGCTGATATCTTATCATTCTAGGATACTTTTTGGGCATGTGTTCACCAATTTATAACATTTTTGAGAATTAACCTATTAACCTAGTACCCACTGCTAGTTGTTGTCTTCTACATGTTTTTTACTTTTTAGGTTTACAGTACCAAACAAAGTCCAATTGCCATAAAACTTTCTGATGATTTTTTTCTGGACTAAAAGAAGACCTAGAAGCTTTGGGAGGAGGTCGGGAGGCACACGAGGGCTCTCCCAACGTCCCTCTATGGCCTATAAATTATCCAATAACCCAAAAAGCCTAAAGGATGTCCCGAAAACAATTTTTATTCCGCCCCAAGTCTCTGTTCTGGTGGGAGCCCATCTAGAGCTCTATCTTGGCACCCTTTCGGAGGAAGGATCTATCACGGAGGGCCTATTCATCAATGTTGCTTCCCTCATGATGATGTGTGAGTAGTTCACCACATACCTACGGGTCCGTAGGTAGTACCTATATGGCAATCTCTCACTCTCTCTCTTTCTCTCTCTCCCTCTTTCTCTCTCTCTTGAACTATATACAATGTTCATCGCATATTTGCCTTGATCTATCCGATGTAATCCCTTTGTATGGTGCGTTTGTTGGGATCCAATGAATTGTGAGTTTATATTTAGATTATTCATGAAAAGTATTTGAGTCAAACCTGAATACCATGATTCTTATTTGCGTGATCATTATAGATTCGTAATGCTCTTCGATCTATTGAGATAGTTTGTCCAACTAGATTGATATTTCTTTGGTGGGAATGGTGTGTTGTGGTAGGTTTAACATGACAAGTTTCTATATCCAACTGACAAAGAAGGGGACAAGATACATATTTGTGTGGCTTCTACTAAGGGTAAAACGATGGGGTTAATTCATATTGATTAAGTGTACTTTGTCTACATCATGTCATCATTCTCCAAGCATTACTCTGTTTTATTTAATACTCTCGATGCATGCTGGATAGCGGTCGAGGAGTGGAGTAATATCAATAGGTGTAGACAGGAGTCTATCTATTTGCTTATGGATGTGATGCCTATATACACATGATCATTGCTGTGAAAATTGCATAACTATTCACTTTTCTACCAATTGCCTAACAATAATTTCTTTACCCACCATATGCTATTCTTGTGAGAGCTGCCACTAGAGAACACCACGGCCCCCGGGTCTATTCACTTATATATTTACAAACACTACTACTACCTTGCTGCCATTTACTTGCTTTTATTTTATTTTGCAATTTATAATTATCTACACAACTCACTTGCTTGCAAATAACAAGAACAAGGGGATTGACAACCCTCTTGCCAGTGTTGGGTGTAAGTTGTTTGCTCTTTTGTGTGCAACCGCTGAAAACGGTTGAGGATTGGTATTCCTATTAGTTCGATAAACCTTGGTTTCATAACTGAAGAAAATACTTACCCACATTGTGCTGCAATAACCTGTTCCTTTTCATGGAAAACCTAATGTAGATCACAAGTATCAATGCCCAAGACCACGGAGGAAGCTCGGGCATAGGCCCAGCTGTTGTTGAAATTCCCACCTGTTCCAGTGAAGATAGAAGACTGGAGGGCGACCATATAGAGCCCATTGAGCTTTGCCAACCGTAACAAGTCGGACGTGGCTGGTCCCTTGCACGCAGGCCATGCACCCCCACGAGGACCACCGTTGGATGAGATGCTAGCGGGGCACCCACTGTGTAGTCGCCCCTAAAACAACAACAACCTTCTTGCCGGAACGACAAGCGAGACGAAGTGTCTTACTCGTCGACAGAACCATGCAAAAAGTAAGACCAGCGCCATGTCTTGAAGGACAGGCGCAGGGAGGATGTCCACACTACTATTGAAAGGCAGCGGGAGACGCGTCACTGATAAAATGACAGAGTAGATCCAGCCATCGATGATCCTATGCCGAGGATACCCGACATATTACCTTACAAGATAGGTTGCCTGGCGCTCACCGACAAGCTATGATAAGTCCTCTAGCCCTCCAACAAAGCCTTCAAGCCTGAGCTGCCCGACAAATACAATGGCAAGATCAGCCCATCTCAGTTCCTCGATATCTATACCATCATCGTGTAGGCCGCTGGAATCGCTAAGACAAAGTGTTTGCCAACTACTTCCCGCTGGCTCTCAAGCCCAATGTGAGGAGTTGTCTAATTAACTTGCCGGAGGGGCTTGTTTCCTCTTGGGCGGATCTATGCAACCAGTTCATTGGCGCATACCATGGGGGCCACAAACTCCCAGGGCAACCCAACCATGTCCATGTGCTTCCACAGAGAGATGGTGACTCCCTCTGCAAGTACATCTAGAGGTTCAGCCAGGTGCACCACAAACATCTCCAACATCCATCCTACATTAGTGATTGCAGCGTTCCACACGAACGTACGCAATCGGTGGATGCTCGAAGAAATGAGCATCAACAATGCGCGAGATGTCGCTGAGCTTTACACCCTCGCTAACAAGTGTGCGTGTGCTGAACAGGGGAAAAGGCTCCCAGGAAAAGATGTTGGCATAGTAGTCGACTCTAACAACGACAAAGATGCATCCACCTCGAAAAAAGGGCCGGAAGCGCAACTGAAAGAGGAAGGAAAGGAAGTCATGGCCATTGAAGGGACCGACAACTCCAACACCAGCAAGAAGGCCATGTCCAAAGGATCGGCAAGGAGGTTGCCGCCTACTCCGGAGACGACGAGGTCGTGACAGGAGAAAAGGTCGGGAGGAAATACTGCAAGATCCACCTCACCAAGAGCCATGACATCACCGAATGCCTCCAAGTAGAATAGCTTGTCGAAAAGCAGAAGCAAGAGTACAAAAGGCACGACAAGGAGAAGGACAATATGGTACATGTGGTTCCTACAAGAGGAATCATGGTTGCCATGGTGGCTGCCGCGGCAAGGCCAAGCAGCAGAAGGATAAGCCTACTAGGGGCCGAGACAAGAACTCTGATGATGAAGGCGATGATAACAATGAAGATGAGGAGGGATTTGATGGCCAGGAATTCGAGAAGGCCGTGGATGCTATGTGTGTTAATTGACGCACATCTTTGCACTCCTCCCATCGTTAGCTCAAGCGGTGGGATGTTGAGGTCAACGTGACTGAGCACACGGCAGAGGCAAGAAAGCCACTCAAACGGTCCAACACTCCCATCACTGCTGTCGGGTGTGTGCTGTTGTTGGTATCACGGACAATCTGCAACTTGAAGGTCATGAAGTTGTTGGTCGACAGTGGGGCCGGTCTGAATTTGATATCACCCGATGTGATCAAACGCATGCAGATTCCCGACTCGGATCTTAAACCAATGTTTTTTCCAAGGAGTCAACCCGGGAAGATCTCAGACCAAGGGTAACATAACTTTGCCGGTTACATTTGGTAGCAGGCTCAACTCTAGGACATAGAGGATTGTCTTCGACGTCGCGAAGATGTCACTGCCATACGATGGAATTCCAGGCTGACCGGCGCTGGCAAAGTTGACGGCAGTATACCACGACGCCTACAACACACTCAATATGCCAGGGCCGATGAGCATCATCACCAATCCATGCTAACAACAAAGACGTGATCCTCTGCATCGACAAGCTCTTCGGGAAGGCAGTGGTAGCATTTGCTCACAAGGTACTCGCTCCTACCGACAAAGCTCTCGTTGGGAAGGATAGGAACAAGACTTTCGGCAAATCTCATAAGGACTCCGGGAAGCGCACCACAGAGTGCGGCATGCCCGTCGATGACATACCACATTCCTCTTCCACCAGGAGCAATAAAAACAAGGTGAACATCCCCAAGATGAAGCAAGTGGCTACACGAGAGGACGACAAGGGCGGTACTTTCACCATAAGTGCCACCCTTGATAGTAAATAGGAAAGCGTGATCGTAGCCTTCTCGTGGGTGAATGTTGATGTGTTTTCCTGGAAACCAAGTGACATCCTTGGTGTTCTTGGGGAGGTGATCGAGCACTACCTTGTTGTTTGTCGTCATGCATGCCTCGTGAAGTAGAAGGTCCAGAAACAAGCACTGGAATGACAAGAGTTTATTGCCAAAAAGATCAAGTAACTGGAAGCAGCATGCCTGATCAGAGGTGTGATCCAACCAACATGGTTGGCGAATCCAGTGGTGGTGCGTAGGGGGAATGGGAAGTGGAGACTTTGCATTGATTCACTGATATCAATAAGGCTTGCCCAAAGGACCCTTTCCCCTTGCTGCACATCGATCAATTCGTGGACTCAACTACCGGCTGTGATCTATTGCCTTTCCTTGACGCCTACTCTAGTTACCACCAGATCTTCATGGCAAAGGAAGATGAAGAGAAAACAACATTCATCACTCATTGTGACACATAATACTTTAAGCGCATGCCATTCAGGCTGAAGAGTGCTGGTTCAACATTTGCAAGGGTCATCCAGATTGGTTTTGGGCCGCAGCTACACAGAAATGTGGAGGCATACATGGACGACATTATAGTCAAGACCAAAAACAAGGTCACGCTGATTCTAGACCTAGAAGAAACCTTTGCAAACTTGCGAAAGATCAACTAAAAGCTCAACCCTTAGAAGTGCGTGTTTGGAATCCCATCCAGCAAGCTCTTCGGGTTCTTTGTGTCATAGTGTGGGATAGAAGACAACCCCGCCAAGATTGAGGCGAACAAGCAATTGGAGGTACCGAAGGGTGTCAAGGACATACACTGCTTGGCGGGCTGTACTGCCTCCCTCAGCAGGTTCATTTCAAAATCCGCAAAGCACGCCCTGCCCTTTTTCAAAATCCTAAAGAAGGCATGCCCAATGACATGGACTCTTGAAGCAGAGGCAATGCTACAAGATTTGAAGAAATACGTGTCCACGACGCTGACCCTAGTCACGCCTAAACCAGAGGAACCATTGTTGCTATATTTGGCAGCAAAGAACCAAGCGGTCAGTGTTGCGCTGGTGGTAGAGAGGGAAGCTGAGGAGGGCAAGACAACAACCCCTAAGACGGTAACCGACAAACCAGAGCGAGCCTCGAAAAGCCAAGGAGCCGACAACACAAGTGCAATGCAAGTGGTTGGGAAAGAGACTATGCAAAAGAAGAGATGGTGCAGTGACCAATGTACTTTGTCAGCTCTCTCCTACAGGAGGCTAGGTCAAGGTACTATCAGGGTGCAGAAACTGCTTTTCGGCATGCTCATAGCCTCCCAGAAGCTGCGCCACTACTTCCAAGCACAACACATCACTGTCGTCACTCGCTTTCCATTGCAACGCATCCAGAGGAATCCATACACAAACGGTAAGATTGTCGAGTGGGCATTGGAACTGGCTAGCTTTTGTGACAACCCAAGAGCATGTTTGCAAACCTTGTAACCATTTGCACGTGTGAACCTTGTATGCCATGACAACTTTGCTTTGAATTAATAAGATTTGCTACATGACATTCACTTGTGCATCATAGCATTATATCTTCCATTCCATTCTGTGGCATCATGGTAGTATCATGTGGAGTTATGTGCGGTGATGTTGTGCTTTCTATTAAAGTGACATTTCTTATGTGGGACACCTCCCTACAAATTCTTTGAGTTATAACCTATCTCTCTTATTTCAAAATTCAGGAAATGTTGGGATTCTTCTTTACCCAAGTCCTTCCTAGAAATGGTGCTAGGTTTTCTAATATTATGTATGGGTTTTTAAAATCAATCTTAGCCATGTTCAACATCCATGCCTTTTATCATTAGCAAAATAATTTGTTTATAAATTAAGGCCATTTTATTTTCTCTCTATTAAAAATGTCCAAACCAATCTATAAAATTGTGAATAATTTCAACACCTCAAAGACTAAGTTTATCTCATGAAAAATCCTTTCGGAAGTTCCCTTGGTCATTTTGTTTCTTTTGTTGTTTTGTTTGTTTGAAAGTGAGAAGGCCATAGAAGGAGAGGACAAATGCCAGCCCAGCTTGCCCTGAAGTCGAACCCCCACCTGGGCAACTTTTCCTCCTAGCCCAGCTAGTCCGACGGTTACATGCTCCTCCTAACATCGTCTTCCACCTATAGCTGAGACAGAGCACACGCCATGAAGTTCATCATGGACGCCAAGGCCGTCCCATCTCGTCGCCCCTATTTAACCTTGACGTCCGCCTCCAGGTCCCTAGGGTTTCCCGTTTCCACCTCCACCCATGAGCTTCTCCCCTCTACTCGTTTTCTAGCCCCCGAGAGAAAGCGATCGGAACAGAGTCCACGGCCCCGCCGTCATCAGCCATCGGCCGGAGCCAGTCGAGTTCGTCTACATCCGTGTAGACGCATACTTCGTCTACATAGGTGCAGGATCATCAAGACCGAGCTACTACTCCATTGGTCCTGCTCTTGCTTTGGATCTGCTCTGACCCGAGCACGCCGGAGATCAAGAGGTCCCCATCGCCGAACCCGCCCGCGTCCGGCCTCGTCTGATTGTCCAAAAGGGCATTGGGTGAGAGGTACCTCCATCCCTATCCTTTTCCATGTCTTTATCTCCCCATAGACATCATCATTGTCATGTCGTTCGCGTGCCCTCCGTGCTCCATCAGCAGGTGTTGCTCTTGCTTCAGATCGGCCTTGAAGGCTCTCCCGAGTCCCAGGCCGTTCTGCACGCACATTTCATGCCCATGACTCAACGTAGGCCTCACAATGCGCTTGATTGTGCACCAACCTTCATATTTCCCCTCACCACCCCAAGGCCCAAAGCCGAGCTCTAGCTCGAGCTCAAGCGCCTCCCTCGCTCGCCCTGCCGTCGATTTCTTTGCAGGAATGGTTCGGCCTCTCGATTCCGTAGCCCTGCCGCTCTAGGGACCGAAAGTTGGTCTAGAGGGAGGGGTGATTAGAGTACTTGACCAAATAAAAACCTAACCTTTTCCCAAGTTACTGGGTTGGCAAATGTTAGCAATTCTAGAATATCAAGTACACCCTACACATGCATGTATACGAGTATTGCAGAGGAAGGTAAAGACAAGTAAATGTAAGAGGATAAGAGTGGGAAGATCAAACACAATTTGGAGACACGAAGATATTTTCCATGGTTCCGGTATGTGGCGCTATCGTACATCCACGTTTATGTAGACATCAACCCATGGAGGGTAACGATCTTGAGAGTACGCGGAGGGCTCTACCCATGAAGGGTTCCATGAAGAGGCAACCTCGTCTATACCATGATGGCCTACGTCCACGGAGTTCTAGCCTAACTCGCGGTAGATCTTCACGAAGTAGGCGATCTCCTTTCCCGTACAAATTTCTTGGTTCAAATCTAGATCACGAAGTAGGAGCCTCCCAAGCGACACCTAACCAATCTAGGAGGAACCACCCTCCAAAAGGTAATAGGCTCGATAGTTACGATGAAATCCTTGCTCTTGTGCTTCAAGTAATAGTCTCCTCAACACTCAATCACTCTCTCACATATTTGGCTTGGGTTGAAGAGATTGATTGGGTGGAAAGCAACTTGGGGAGGCTAGAAATCTTGATCCATATGGTTGGAGTGGATGATCTTGACCTCAACACAAGGGTAGGTGGTTCTCTCTTAGAAATTTGGATATGGGAAGTGTGGGTCTATTTTGAGTGCATCTCTTACGATTGGGATGAGGTAGAGGGGTATATATAGGAATCTCAAAAAATCCAACTGTTACAACATTATTGCCCAACTCGGTGAAACCGAAGTGAAAAACTCGGTTGCATAGACTAGTGCAAAATGTGGAAACTTTGGCATTTCATTGAGACCGATATAGAATTCTCAGTGGTACTGATACGAGTGGCCGAGGGAAGTTACACAACTCGGTGAGACTGATTTATAATTCTTGGAAATTCCGATTCTTGTGAAATAAGGAATAGGAGGTTGGTCATTGAAACTCAGTTGCACCAAAGTGAAAGTTGGTAGTACCGAGAAATGGATTTTAGCTAGGCTTTCTATCTCGGGTTTTGACTCAGTGTAGCCGATAGGGAAATATTGGTGGCACCGATTTTCAGTGGTAGGTTCTAGGAGAAAATTTTTGTGGGAAAGCTTGTGGATGTTTTTGGTGACTAACACCTGATCATTTTGAGCATTTCATTCACCATTATTACCTGACCCCCTTTTGATAGTATTGGCTTTCCTATCGACTCCAAGTGATATCTCACAAAGTAAAATGTAGAGTCTTCATGCTTGTAGGTTAGCCAATCCTATGCTTGCATCTTGGTGTCTCCTCACAATCCTTTGCCAATCATAACATTGAACTTTTTCCTAAAATATAATTAGTGGAAACATTATTCCAATGAAATATACCAAAACTACCTAGGGATAAGTTGTGCCTTCAATCTGCCCCTTTTTTGTAATTGATGACAACATACAGATCAAAGCTTCAATAGAGATAAAATGACTAAATAGTGCTACCTCTTGAGCTTGCGTTGGTTTTCCCTTATAGAGGAAAGGGTGATGCAGCGAACTATATAAGTATTTCCCTCTACTGTTGAGAACCAAGGATCAATCCAGTAGGAGGAACAAGCAATTCACCAATGGATGCACCTACACAAACAATCAAACTCTTGCACCCAACGCTATAAAAGGGGTTGGCAATCCCTTCACGATTATTTGCAAGGATTAGATTCGATAGAGATAGATGTAAACTAGAACGGAAAGTAAAAGGTAAATAAATTGCAGCAAAGTATTTTTGATATTTTTGGTTTATAGATCTGAAAATATATTATGGAAAGTAGACCCAGGGGCCATAGGTTTCACTAGAGGCTTCTCTCTTGAAGGAAAATATCATGGTGGGTAAACAAATTACTGTCAAGCAATTGATAGAAAAGTGCATAATCATGTAGTTATCCAAGGCAATGATCATGCATATAGGCATCATGTCCGTACCAAGTAGACTGAAACGATTCTGCATCTACTACTATTACTCCACACATTGAACGACTCCTGCCTACATCTAGAGTATTAAGTTCATGAAGAACAAAATAACACATTAAGAAAGATCACATGATGTAGAGGGATAAACTCAAGCAATATTGTGAAAACCCCATCTTGTTACCCTTGATGGTTACAATACAATACATGCCTCGCTACCCCTACTATGTCACTGGGTGAGGACACCACAAGATTGAACCCAAAACCAAGCACTTCTCCCATTGCAAGAATTACCAATCTAGTTGGCCAAACCAAACCAATAACTCAAAGAGACTTACAAGGATATGAAATCATGCATCTAAGATTTCAGAGAAGATTCAAATAAGGTTCATGGATAATCTGAACATAAACTCACAATTCATCGGATCTTGACAAACACAACACAAAAGAGGATTAGATCGGATAGATCCCCATGAAGATGATGAAGAACATGGTATTGAAGATGAAAGAGAGAGAAGAAGCCATCTAGCTACTAACTATGGACCCATAGGTCTATGACGTACTAATCACACATCATCAAAGGGGCAATGGAGTTGATGTACATGCCCTCCGTGATCGAAACCCCCTCCGGCAGATTACTAGAAAGGGCTCCAAGATTGGATCACTCAGGAATGGAGGCTTCTGGCGGCGAAAGAGTATTTGCGTGGCTCGTTTTGGTGTTCGGGGAATATTTGGGTATTTATAGGACAAAGAATAGGGTTAGGAGACCTGCCAGGAGACGACAAGCCTACTAGAGGCGGCTAGGGGGGTGGCCGCGCCTACCAGGCTTGTAATCTCCTGGTAGATCCCCTGGCGTGCACTCCCAGCCTGGTTGATTTGTTTCCTTCCAGGAAAATTCATTCCGAAGGTTTTATTCCATTTGGACTCCATTTAATATTCCATATGTGCAAAACTCAAAAACAAGGAACCAATAGAAACTGGCACTAGGCTCTAGATTAATAGGTTAGTCCCAAAAATAATATAAAATAGCATATTAATGCATATAAAACATCCAAAACAGATAATATAATAGCATGACATCATTCAAAAATTATAGAGACATTGGAGACGTATCAGCATCCCCAAGCTTAATTCCTGCTCGTCCTCGAGTAGGTAAATGATAAAAACAATTTTTTTGATGTGGAGTGCTACCTAACATATTTATCCATGTAATATTCTCTATTGTGGCATGAATATTCAGATCCGTAAGACTCAAAACAAAATCGTAAAGTTGATATAAAAACACTAACATTTCAAGCATACTAGCAAAGCAAGTGTATCTCTTCAAAATATAATGGCAAAAGAAAGTTATCCCTACAATATCATATGGTGTGGCTATGCTCCATCTTCCCCACACAAAGTATTTATATCATGCACAACCCCGATGGAAATTCAAGCAATTGTTTTCACACCTTTATTTTCTCAAACTTTTTCAACTCGCACGCAATACATGAGCGTGAGCCAAGGATATAGCTCTATAGGTGGAATAGAATATGGTGGAGGTTGTCAAGGAAAGGGAGAAGATAGTCTCATATCAACTAGGCATATAAACGGGCTATGGAGATGCCCATTAATACATATCAATGTGAGTGAGTAGGGATTGCCATGCAACGGATGCACTAGAGCTATAAGTCTATGAAAGCTAAAGAGGAAACTAAGTGGGGGTGCATCGAACTTGCATGCTCATGAAGACCTAGGGCAATTTGAGGAAGCCCATCATTGGAATATACAAGCCAAGTTATATAAAGAAAAATTCCGACTAGTATATGAAAGTGACAAAATAGGAGACTCTCTATCATGAAAATCATGGTGCTACTTTGAAGCACAAGTGTGGAAAAAGATAGTAGCAATGTCCCTTCTCTCTTTTCTCTCATTTTTCTTTTCTATTTATTTTTTTGGTGGGCATTTAAGGCCTCTTTTATTTATTTTATTTTGGCTTCGCTGGCCTCTTTTTTCTTCATAAAGTCTGGAATCTGATCCCCACTTGTGAGGGAATCATAGCTTCCATCATCCTTGGCTCACATGGGACATGCTCTAATAATGATAATCATCACACTTTTATTTACTTACAACTCAAAAGAAAATTAAAACTTGATACCTATGACAAAATATGACTCTATATGCAATATAGAAGTAATGGTGCATGTCATAAAAGGAAACGGTGTAAGTTGCATGGCAATATATCTCGGAATGGCTATGGAAATGCCATAATAGGTAGGTATGGTGCTGTTTTGAGGAAATATATATGGTGGATGTTTTGAGGAAGGTATATGGTGGCTGTTTTGAGGAAGGTGTTTGTTGTACCGACGAAAGTTGTGCGGTACTAGAGAGACTAGCAAAGGTGGAAGGGTGAGAGTGCGTATATTCCATGGGCTCAACACTGGTCATAAAGAACTGACATTCTTATTGCGAAATTCTATTAGTCATTGAAACAAAGTATTAAAAGCATGATCCTAGGGGAGAGGTTGGTAGGAGTTAACCATCGCACACTCCCGGCCCTCACACAAAGGTTGACAATCTATAAACAAATAAAGCTCAGACTTCCTTACATAACGGTTCACCATAAGTACATGCTACGGGAATCAGAAACCTTTACACAAGTATTTTTACCAAATCACAACCTTTACTTCCTAACATGACTCTTAACGTGACCTTCTTTATATCTCAAAACTTTATGCAAGGAATCAAACTTCTCAAAAATACTCAGTGCACTTAATATGGAAGTTTTTATTATATCCCTATTGGATGCCTATCATATTAGTACTAAATTCATAATCTAGACCAATTACCATGCTATTTAGAGACACTCAAAATAATATAAGTGAGGTACAAGAGTTCAATTATTTCTATAAAATGCAAACACCACCATGCTCTAAAAAATATAAGTGAAGCACATAGAGCAAAATTGCCTAACTCGAAATATATAAGCCAAGCACATAGAGTATTCTAACAAATTCACGATGCAGTGTGTCTCTCAAAATATGTGTGTAGTAAGGATGATTATGTCAAACTAAGAATCAAAGACTCATATCATACAAGATGGTCCAAGCAAAACACATATCATGTGGTGAATAAAAATATAGCCTCAAGTAAATTTACTGATGGATTGAAGACGAAAGAAGGGATGCCTTATGGGGCATCCCCAAGCTTAGGCTCTTTGGCATCCTTGAATATGACTTGGGTTTCCTTGGGAATCCCCAAGCTTAGGCTCTTGCCACCCCTTATTCCGTAGTCCATCAAATCTTTACCCAAAACATAAAAACATCACAACACAAAACATAATAGAAAACTCGTGAGATCCGTTAGTATAAGAAAATAAATCACCACTCTAGGTACTATTGTGAACTCATTCTTTATTTATATTGGTGTTATACCAACTGTATTATAACTTCTCCATGGTTCATACCCCATGATACAACCCATAGATTCATCAAAATAGGCAAACAACTCAAAGAAAACAGAATCTGTCAAAAATAGAACAGTCGGTAGCAATCTGAAAACTTTGTATACTTCTGTAACTCAAATAATTCTAAAACATTATGAAAACCTGAAATAAATATTGTTTAAAACTTTCAGACTCATTGGACACTCTGAAAAATGTACAAAAATCCTGGACTGAGCGCAAAAGTTTCTATTTTTGAACAAGATAAAATCAACAACTACCATAGATCACCCCAAAGGTTTTACTTGGATCAAACACTAATTAAAACACCAAAACACAATTACTATAGAAGTAATAATGTAGGAAAAACTAAAAAATAGAAGCAAAAACATAACACAAAAATAATGTTGGGTTGCCTCCCAACAAGCGTTATTGTTTAACGCCCCTAGTTAGGCAAAACATAAAAAATCTAGGTATTGTCATCTTTGGTATGCAATCCAAAAGTACCTCTCATAATAGATTCATAATGCAATATTATTTTATTTTTAGGAAATTGTTCCATTCCTTTCCTTAATGGAAATTGAAATCTAATGTTTCCTTCTTTCATGTCAATAATTGCACCAATCGTTCTAAGGAAAGATTTACAAAGAATAATAGAACATATAGGATTGCAATATATATCAAGAACAATGAAATCTACGGGCACATAATTCCTATTTGAAACAATAAGAACATCATTAATTTTTTCCATAGGTTTCTTAATAGTGGAATCCGCAAGATGCTATTTTAGAGAGCAATTATCAAGATCATGGTAACCTAGCACATCACATAAAGTTTTCGAAATCGTGGAAACACTAGCACCCAAATCACACAAAGCATGGCATTCATAATCTTTGATTTTAATCTTATATTAGTTTCCCACTCATCATGAATCTTTCTAGGAATAGAAACTTCTAACTTAAGTTTTTCTTCAAAATATTTCATCATAGCATCAACGATATGTTTAGTAAAAGCCTTATTTTGACTATAAGCATGTGGAGAATTCATCATGGATTGTAACAAGGAAATACAATCAATCAAATATCAGCTATCATAATTAAAGTCCTTGAAATCCAAAAGAGAGGGTTCATTGCTATTTAAAGTTTTCACCTCTTCCATCGCCATTTTATCAATTTTAGCATAAAGATCTATAGACTCCGAATCATTGGGACACTCTTTAACTAAGGTTGACTTATCTCCAACCCCATGTTTATAGAGATTTATATTTGAAAACAAAGATTCAATAGGAGTTACATTAATCACTTCGAGATCTTAATCATTATTATCACGAGAATTCACTTTTTCAAGCCATTCACGCTTAGCACGAATTGGTTCTTTCCTTAATTTAATCAATAGTAATTATCATAGCTTTTAAGTATTCATTAATATCAAGCTTGGGTGGAGTAGATCTAACTTTCAAAGAATCAATCTCAAGAAAAATTCTATCAACGCTTCTAGCCAAATCATCAATCTTGGGCACTTTTTCTTCAATCATAGCATTAAAAAAAATTTGTGAACCAATAAATTCTTTAAAAATATTCTCAAGATCAGAAGGCATATTATTATAATTTCCATAAGAATTTTTGAAGGAATGACCATAATTATTAGAGGAATTACTAGGAAACGGCCTAGGGTTGAAATTACCTCTATAGCATTATTACCAAAATTGTTCCTACAAACAAAATTCATATCCAAAGATTCATTATTATTTCCAATCAAAGAAGACAAACACATATAATTAGGATCAATAGGAGCACTCTTACTAGCAAATAATTTCATCAATTCGTCGATCTTATCACTCCAGGTAATTATTTCTTCAATATCATGCACTTTTTTACTAGTAGGGAATCTTTCGGTATGCCATTGAGTGTAGTTTTTCATAATATTATCTAGGAGTTTAGAAGCTTATCCTAATGTGATTTACATAAAAGTACCACCCACGATGGAATCTAAGAGATTCCTAGATGCCAAATTCAATCCCACATAAAAAATTGTATAATCATCCATAAACTCAAACCATGTGCGGGACAATTCTTAATCATTAATTTCATCTTGTCCCAAGATTGCAAAACATGCTCATGATCAAGTTGCTTAAAATTCATTATATCGTTCCTAAGGGAGATGATCTTAGCGGGCGGAAAGTACTTGGAGATAAAAGCATCTTCACATTTATTCCATGAATCAATACTATTTTTAGGCAAAGATGAAAAACAAGTTTTAGCACGATCTTGTAGTTTGAATGGAAATAGCTTAAATTTAACAATATCATTATCCACATCTTTCTTATTTTGCATATCACACAAATCAATGAAAGTATTTAGATGGGATGCGACATCTTCACTAGGAAGGGCAGAAAATTGTTCTTCCATAACAAGATTAAGCAAGGCAGGATTGATTTCATAAGATTCCGCACAAGTGGCAGTAGCAATCGGAGTACTAATAAAATCATTATTATTAGTATTGGAAAAGTCACAAAACCTGGTATTCTCAGACATCGAGATAAAACAAGCAATCAAGCACACAAGCAAATGAAAGAAGGGCGAATGGAAAGACAAATCTTTTTTGGTATTTTCGGAAAATCGTTTTAGAAGTCGGGGAGAGGAAAAAGAAAGGCAAATGGCAAATAATGTGAATGCAGGAGATGAGTTTGTGATGGATATTTTGTAGGCTTGATGTGTATCCTCCCCGACAATGGCGCCAGAAATCCTTCTTGCTACCTCTTGAGCTTGCGTTGGTTTTCCCTTGAAGAGGAAAGGGTGATGCAGCAAAGTAGATAAATACTTCCCTCATTTGTTGAGAACCAAGGTACAAATCCAGTAGGAAGAAAAAGCAAGTCACCAATGGATGCATCTACACAAACAATCAAACTCTTGCACCCAACGCTGTAAAGGGGTTGTCAATCCCTTCAAGATTATTTGCAAGAATTAGATCCGATAGAGATAGATGTAAACGAGAACGGAAAGTAAAAGGTAAATAAATTGCAGCAAAGTATTTTTGGTATTTTCGATTTATAGATCTGAAAATATATTATGGAAAGTAGACCCGGGGGTCACAGGTTTCACTAGAGGCTTCTCTCTTGAAGGAAAATATCATGGTGGGTAAACAAATTACTGTCAAGCAATTGATACAAAAGCGAATACTCATGTAGTTATCCAAGGTAATGAGCATGCATATAGGCATCGTATGTATCAAGTAGACTAAAACGATTCTGCATCTACTACTATTACTCCACACATCGACCGACTTCTGCCTGCATCTAGAGTATTAAGTTCAAGAAGAACAGAGTAACACATTAAGAAAGATGACATGATGTAGAGGTATAAACTCAAGAAATATGATGAAAACCCCATCTTGTTACCCTTCATGGCAACAATAAAATACATGCCTCGCTACCCCTACTTTGTCACTAGGTGAGGACAACGCACGATTGAACCCAAAACCAAACACTTGTCCCATTGCAAGAATTATCAATCTAGTTGGCCAAACCAAACCAATAACTCGAAGAGACTTATAAGGATATGAAATCATGCATATAAGAATACAGAGAAGATTTAAATAAGATTCATGGATAATCTGAACATAAACTCACAATTCATCGAATCTTGACAAACACACCACAAAAGAGGAATACATCGGATAGATCCCCATGAAGATCATGAAGAACATGGTATTGAAGATCAAAGAGAGTGAATAAGCCATCTAGCTACTAGCTATGGCCCCGTAGGTATGTGGTGGACTACTCACACATCATCAAAGTGGCAATGGAGTTGATGTAGAAGCCCTCCGTAATCGAACCCCCCTCCAGCAGATTACCGGAAAAGGCTCCAAGATTGGATCTCTCGGGAATGGAGGCTTCTAGTAGCGGAAAAGTATTTGTGTGGCTCATTTTGGTGTTGGGGAATATTTGGGTATTTATAGGACGAATATTTGGGCAAGCCTGCTACGTATGACCAAGGGGTGGCCGCGCCTACCAGGCTTGTGATCTCCTGGTTGATCCCCTGGTGTGCACTCCAAGCCTGGTTGATTTGTTTCCTTCTAGAAAAATCATTCTGAAGGTTTTATTCCATTTGGACTCCGTTTAATATTCCATATGTGCAAAACTCAAAAACAAGGAACCAATAGAAACTGGCACTAGGCTCTAGATTAATAGGTTAGTCCCAAAAATAATATAAAATAGCATATTAATGCATATAAAACATCCAAAACAGATAATATAATAGCATGACATCATTCAAAAATTATAGAGACGTTGGAGACATATAAAATAGCATCGTCTCTTTGAGAGGTATGTGATAAGCAAGAGCTCACCATAAATTTGTGCATTATTTTAAATTTGCATTTGAATGAAAATGCACAATCGATTAGGATCATGGGTCACTATTCTATGTCACATACAACTTGCTGGTGCGCAAAGGTTAATAAGAGTGAATTACATAAGCACATCACACCAAACATTAAGTGAATGATCATCATATAGACATCTCAACGATAAGCAACAGTAGCATCACACTAGAGTATATGATCAAACACCGACAAAAGTTTGCAACACCAAATGATAAGCCTCTCCCCCTTTGGAAACAGTGACCAAATGCAGAGTGGGGTCAAAATGTAACACGCTCTCTCCCTCTCTCTCTCTCTCTGAAAGCCCTGTGATCTACAACCTCTCCCCCTTTGGCAACAGTTACAAAAAGTTCAAAGTTATAGAGTTACTCTCTGCTCTTGGCACGTTATCCTCCTGTGGTAGTCGATGGAGTCGAGAGAACAACATCCGTGAAGGCTTCAGCTGAAGTCCTCTAAGGTGGTGGAGTAGACACCTGATGGAGCCGAAGGAGATGATGGAGCAGACACTGAACAACATTCGTGAAGGCTTCAGTTGAAGTCCTCTAAGGTGGTGGAGTACACACCTGATGGGGTCGAAGGAGCTGATGGAGCAGACACTATAGGGGTTCTGGCTTGGGTTGTGTACTGAGTGCTGGTCCTGAGGGGTGGACTCCTATCATCATCATCATCATTTGAGTCCGAAGTGTGGGGGATAGGAACTGCATCCACTTCCTTCTTAAGCTCACCTACAGTTTTGGTCAACCCATCCACTTTGTTGTTCATCGTTGAGAACTTATCCTCCATGATCCTCACAAGACTCCCCTGATTATGCAGGATAGTCTTTGATGTCCTTCTGCATCCCCTGAACTGTGCTACGCAGAAGATACATTTGTTCACTCCTTGTCCTAGGCACCTCAGCACTAGCGGCTTTGGCTGCCTGACACGTCTCCAGCGTATCTATAATATTTTATTGTTCCATACTGACATATTATCATTCTAGGATACTTTTAGGGTATTTATTTACCAATTTATAATATTTTTGAGCACTAACCTATTGACATAGTGCCTAGTGTCAGCTCCTGTTTTCTGTGTGTTTTTGCCTTTTCAGAGTTAGCATACCAAAAGGATTTTAATTGCCACGAATTTTTTTGGGGATTTTTTCTGGACCAATACAAGACCTAGAAGCTTCGGAGGAGGGCTAGGAGGTGCACTAGGGGCCCACCACATATCCAGCCGCCACCTGGGGGGCAGATGTGTGCTGGCCCACTGGAGCCTCTCTCGACGTCGTTTTATGCCCTATAAATTCCCATCTACCCTAGAAACACTAGAAGCGCTCCCCAAACACTTTTTCCACCGCGACAAGTCTTTGTTCTGACGGGAGCCCATCTACACCTCCGTTCCGGCACCCTGCCGGAGGGGAGATCGATCATGGAGGGCGTCTTCATCAACCTTGCTGCCCTCACCATGATGTGGGAGTAGTTCACCACAGACCTATGGCTCCATAGGAAGTACCTAGATGGCAATCTCTCTCTCTATCAATCTTTAATACAATGTTCATCGCATATTTGCCTTTAATACAATGTTCATCGCCTCTTTACTTTGATATATCCAATGTAATCACTTTGTATGGTGTGTTTGTTGGCATTCGATGAATTGTGAGTTTATGTTCATATTATTCATGAAAAGTATTCGATTCAAACCTAATTAGTATGATTTTTTATTTGCATGATCATCATATCTTCGTAATGCTCTCTAATCTATTGAGATAGTTTGGCCAACTAAATTGATATTTCCTAAGTGGGAGTGGTGCGTTGTAGTAGGTTCAACTTGACAAGTTTCTATATCCCAGTGACAGAAGGGGACAAGTTGCGTCTTTGTGTTGTTTCTACTAAGGATAAAATGATGGGTTTATTCATATTAGTTGAGTTTACTTTGTCTACAACATGTAATTGTCTCCAAGCATTACTCTGTTTTTCATGAACTTAACACGTAGAGAGGCAAGCATAGAAGCGCTCTTGAAGTGGAGTAGTAGTAGTTGTTGTAGGCAGGAGTTAGCCTGTTTTCGTATGGACATAATGCCTATATATAGATGATCATTTCCGTGAACATCACATAATTATTTGATTTTCTATCAATTTCCCAACAATAATTTTTTTACCCACCGTATGCTTTGCTTATGAGAGATGCCACTAGAGATCTCTACGCCCCCCAGGTCTATTCACTTCTAAATTCACAAACGCTATCATTACCTTGCTGTTATTATTACCTTTTACTTTATTTTGCACTTTACTATTGTCTACAATTATCTACACAACTCACATTCTTGCAAATAACGAGATCAAGGGGATTGACAACTCTCTTGTCGACATTGGGTGCAAGTTGTTTGTTCTTTTGTGTACAACCCCTGAAGACAATTGAGGATTGGTAATCCTATTGGTTCCATAAACCTTGGTTCCATAACTAAGGGAAATACCTACCCACTTTGTGCTGCGATTAACCATTCCTATTCGTGGAAAACCCCACGCAGATCATGAGTATCAGGAAGGATTTCTGGCACCATTACCGGGGAATACCATCACCAACTATCAAGCAACTTCGCGCAAAAAATCTTTCACTTGTTCTTCTTTTTATTTGCCATTATATTTAGTTTGTCTCATAAAAATCAAAAATACAATTTATTTACATTTTCTAGTCACGAGTTTACTTTTAGTTTGCTTGTTTTCCTTTCTTAAAGGTTGCTACCATGTCTGACTTTATCATTGAAAAATATGATAAGGCTACACTACCCAAAGTCGAAACTCCCCCACAGTGGGACATAAAGGTCTTCATTGTGGGGAAGGGTAATATCATAGGGATAGGTGTTATCGAAGAATTCTTTAATTGTGTGGGTATATTAACTTGCAAGGATATGCCAATCCTTAAAAGAACTGAAAGTTATGCTGATGTTATTTCTACTCTTGTTCTACAACTTGAAAGAAGATTTATGCGTACTCATCCTACCTTGCAAAGGATTTTCTATGAGTTACCAATCATAAAAGATCATAGCCACTCTTATACTGATGCAAGAATTTGATTCTATAGTACGGGAAGCTCGAGAAATCTTTGAGCATTATAATATAAATTGTTAGCATCCTATGATAGATGAAATTTTGTATAATAAAGATTATATGGTGAGATATGTGTTCAAGTATAATCATACTTATGATGAAAAAACATTAAGGAAGTTCCTCCTATCCATATTATCCAACATGTTTTCAATAACATCTACAAACAATATTCTTGGATAGTAAGAGAGAATGTGGAAGTGTTTAAGGAGAGCACCATTGAAACTACTAAAATACTACTAGGTTATGTGCTCCCTATTGTCTTTGAAAAATCTTCTTCGCAAGGGAATGTCAAAGATGACAACGCTTGAAACTATGCATTATGCCTAGCTAGGGGCATAAAACAATAGCGCTTGTTGGGAGGCAACCCAATATGTATCTTTATTTTTATTTCTACTTTCTATTTTTGTGTGATGATTTGATTTTTGCCTCTGTAATGATTATATTTTTATTTTTTAATTATTGTTTTTCTAACTAAAGCCTTTGGGCTGACTCACAAGATGAGTAGAAACGATGCTGAATCTGAAACAGAAACTTTGACTCGAGTGCATGAATTTTCGTTATTTACTAGAGCGTGATAATGATCTCAAATTTTAACACAACATTTCTATAAAAGTTATCGATGTTGTCTTAATTTTTAAGAATGTTTAGAGTTACAAAAGCGCACCTCTCCAGGGTGTTGCGCTACTGTTGACGATGTGCCAGAGAGCTCCACCTGCAAGAGCAAGAAGTCCAAGGCTGCCCCACCAGAGACCAAGAAGGTGCCCGCCAAGCAGGATGGCACGGGGGGAACTTTCACCATAAGTTCCACCCTTGAAGACAAATAGGAAAGCGCGCTCGTTGCCTTCCTACGGGCGAATGTCGATGTGTTTGCATGGCAACCATCCGATATCCCCGGTGTTCCCAGGAAGGTGATTGGGCACCACCTCGCTGTCTGTACGCATGCACGTCCCGTCAAGCAGAAGGTCCGGAAGCAAGCTTTGGAGCGGCAACAATTTATTGCCAAGGAGATCAAGAAGTTAGAGGCAGCTGGCCTGATCAGAGGAATGCTCCACCCTACCTGGTTGGGTAATCCAGTCATAGTGCACAAGGCGAATGGGAAGTGGAGGCTATGCATTGATTTAAGAGACTTCAACAAGGCCTGCCCCAAGGATCCTTTTTCCTTGCTGCGCATCGACCAGATTGTGGACTCCATTGCTGGGTGTGACTTATTGTCCTTCCTTGACGCCTATTCCGGTTATCATCAGATCTTTATGGCCAAGGAAGACAACGAGAAGACCATGTTTATCACCCCATGTGGTACGTACTGCTTTTTGTGTATGCCTTTCGGGTTGAAAAGCGCTAGTTCTACCTTTGCAAGAGCAGTCCAGATTGGTTTAGAGCCCCAACTACATACAAATATGTAGGCTTATATGGATGACATAGTGGTCAAAACCAAGGACAAGGCTACGCTCATATTAGACCTAGAAGAGACATTTGCCAATCTACGCAAGATCAACATGAAGCTCAACCCTGAGAAATATGTGTTCGGTGTTCCATCCGGCAAGATTCTCATGGTTCTTTGTGTCTCAACAAGGAATCGAAGCGAATCCCGACAAGATCAAAGAAATTGAGCAAATTGAGGCACCAAGACGAGTCAAGGATGTGCGACGCCTTGCCGGCTGTGTTGCTGCTCTGAGTAGGTTCATCTCAAAATCTGCTGAGCGCACCCTCCCCTTTTTCAAAATCTTGAAGAAGGCAGGTCCAATGAAATGGACTCTGGAAGCGGAGGCGGCGCTACAGGATTTGAAGAAGTACCTTTCCTCTCCGTCGGTCCTAGTCGCGCCAAAACCACAAGAGCCGTTGTTGCTATACCTGGCGGCAACAAATCAAGTGGTGAGCACTGCACTAGTGGCTGAAAGAGAGGTTGAGGAAGAAGTAGCGGCAACATTAGGGATGCCAAGCGGCGAGCCAGGGCATTCCCCAGCAGGATCTGGTGTCGGCAAAGAAGGATTTGCACAGTTGGAAGAGATAGTCTAGAAGAAGTTAGTGGTGCAGCGACCAGTCTATTTTGTCATCTCCTTGTTGCAGGGGGCTAGATCAGGGTATTCTTCGGCCTCGAGGAAGTTGCGCCATTACTTCCAAGCACATGAGGTCACCATTGTCACCCGCTTCCCACTATAGCGTATATTGAGAAACCTAGAAGGTACCGACACGATTGTGGAGTGGGCTCTGGAACTATCAAGCTTTGGTCTTCAGTTTCAAAGTACTTCAACCATTCCGAGCAGGGCCTTGGCGGATTTGATTGCATAATGGACCCCAACGCCCGATGAAGAGATTCCAAAGTCAGCTCTCCCCGGCAAGGAAACCGATCAAGAATGGATCATGTATTTTCATGGAGCCTTCTCGCTACAAGACGTTGGAGTTGGAGTGCTGCTTGTCGCACCCACTTGAGAGCACCTCAGATATGTTGTGCAAATGCACTTTCCCCGGGAGAGGTCAATGAACAACACTGCTGAGTACGAAGGACTGCTTGCCAGTCTCAGGATCGTGCCGGACCTTGGGGTCAAGAAGCTTATTGTCACGGGTGATTCTCAACTTATCGTCAGGCAAGTGAACAAAGATTACCAGAGCCCGTTGATAGAAGCCTATGTAGATAAAGTGAGGAAGTTGGAAGAACGTTTTGACGGTCGACAAATGGAGCATGTTCCATGTGTAGAGAACAGCGTTACCGATGGCCTGTCAAAATGTGTTGCCCTTAAGTTACCTGTGGAACCAGGAACTTTTGTGCTCCGACTAACTCAACCCTCCGTGACACCATCAACTGGACAAGAGAAGAGAAGAAAGTTAAATTCCAGCAAGTATTTTCTGGTAGAGCTTCCCGAAGCCGCTAGTGAGAAGATTGCCAGAGGGAATGATAGGCTTGTCGGTGAGTACTATGCTCTAGCAGAGCCCCCGGCTCTTGCCGTAGAAGCATACGCTCCCGCTAGGCTTGCCGAGGCGCACCAGATTCCGACAGGCCCTCGGGCCCTTGCCGTCGAGGAAAATGCTCCCCCGACAAAGGATACACCTTTAGTCCTTGTTATGGATCCCCAGGCTCCAACATGGGCACAAGACATTGTCCAATTCCTTCAAACAGGACAGCTCCCTGAGGAACAAGAGGAAGCAGAGAAAGTAGCCTGCCGGTCTCATATGTACCAGCTCATAGACAACGTCCTGTATAGAAAGAGATCGAACGGCGTGAAACTCAAGTGCATTTCTCGGGAGGATGGACTGGAGCTGTTGGCAGAGATACACAGAGGCATATGTGGCTCCCACATAGGATCAAGAGCACTTGCCGGAAAGACATTCCAGCAAGGTTTCTTTTGGCCCACTGCCCTCTAGGATGCAACTGCATTAGTAACCAAGTGTGAAGCATGCCAGTTTCATTCGAAGAAGCTACATCAACCAGCTCAAGCCCTTCAAACAATCCCTCTGTCCTAGCCATTTTCGGTCTAGGGACTCGACATCTTGGGGCCCTTTCCCTGCGCTCCCAGGGGCTTTGAGTACTTGTAAGTGGCGATCGACAAGTTCACAAAGTGGCCAGAAGTGGAAGCAGTCAGGAAGGTGACATCACAGTCAGCCGTCAAGTTCTTTAAAGGACTAGTTTGCCGCTTTGGTGTTCCCAACAGGATCATCACTGACAATGGCACACAGTTCACGAGCCGCACCTTCATGCAGTATGTCAAAGACCTTGGTAACAAAATATGTTTTGCTTCCGTTGCCCACCCGAGGAGCAATGGCCAAGTGGAGAGGGCTAATGCTGAAGTGCTGCGAGGTCTCAAGACAAGAACTTTTGATAGGTTGCGCAAGTGCGGAACGAACTAGATTGATGAGTTGCCGGTGGTTCTTTGGTCAATCAGGACGACACCAAATCGAGCTACCGGCCGGACAACCTTCTCCCTTGTCTATGGGGCGGAGGCAGTTCTCCCCACAGAACTCACATATGGGTCTCCTCGAGTGCTCTCTTCTGATGAGCTCGAGCAAGAGCAGTTGGGGAAAGACGACGTGACGCTCCTTGAGGAACACCGTCTTCAGGATGCTACGAGAGGTGCGCACTACCAGCAAGCCTTGCACCGCTACCATAGCCGCAAGGTCAATGCCAGAAGTCTTTAGGAAGGTGACCTTGTTCTTCGGCAAGTTCAGTCCGCCAAGAATCCAAACAAGTTGACGCAGAAGTGGGAAGGCCCTTATCGGGTAGTACGAGTCACTAGGCCCAGCGTAGTCCGCCTAGAGACCGAGGATGGTGTTCCGGTGAGGAACTCCTGGAATATCGGGCATCTTCGAAAGTTCTACCCATGAGGCGCGGTTGCTAGGCCAGCCCCGACAACCACCTTTTGTACAAGTCTTGCCGCTGAAGCATGTAATCCTTGGTACAAAGTCAGGCTCAGACCCTGTGCATAGATAAATAAAGATAAGTGTTCTGCAATCCTATTCAATTCTCATGTTTACTTATGTGCACGTTTATCTGAAGTGTTGCATTGCAATTAATTCCAGCAATGACTAACGAACCGCCAAGGTTCCATATCCATATTTCCTCTTCTTTCTTTTTTTCAAAGGATAAAAGGATCCCTCGCGTGCAGCTTTGCCGGGGGGAAGGATGGTACGGATACCTATGAGCGACGTTCACATTCCAAAGAAAACTTGCCGGAAGGAGAAAGGCAACAAAAAGATAAGTTGCAAAAACCACATGTGAATCCTTGCCATAAAGTTGTTTTCCTTGAGCAATTTCAACTTCCGTATGGAAAACCTACACGCACAGGAACCTTGCCGTGATTGGATGCGCCCTCACTGCGTTTGGGACCGCTCAACGGCTTAAGTGGCTTCACCCGTGCTCCTTGTTTCGTTTTGAGTCCGCTCAATGATCCAAGTGATAGCGCTTGCTCCCTTATCCCGTTTTCGAGTAAGGCCAATAGCTTGAATGGTCGTGCCAAGGACGCCAAGGTGGCATCACCAGCAGGCTGCTAAGGACCCGTTCCTCAAAGCGCTTGCGGTAGGACTACACACGCCGGCAAGATTCTTTCGGAAAGGGTGTAGGGAAAATTCCATACACAGAATCGGTCTAACAAGGAAGATAATGCGCATTCATTCAAAATAGGGTGAAATTTACATAATATACTGCTTTTTTTCTAAGTACATCTTTATTTGACTTTCTCCCCTAGGGGAGATTACAAGAAGAAAAAGATGGAAAGGAGAGGCGGGATACAAGAAGAAAAAGATGGCGAGAGGCCCCCAGTAGAACCCCAGCCTGACCCCTTTGGACCAGCACTGCGCGGACGAGAAGGGCTGCCAGATGGGCAGGAAAGAGCTTGGTCCCTCCTGGACCAGCATTGCGCGGAGGAGAGGGCCAGATCGGGCAGAAAGGGGGATGGACCCCAGAAGCCGAAGTCTACTGGCCTACTGGAGCTGGAATACGAGGCAGCACCCAGGACTGAAGCACCCGACAAGGACATCTTTCCGGGAGGGGGGAGAGGCGTGTGGCTGGCGATGATGGTGCGGCCGGTGGTCTGTTGGAGCTCGGATCTTCGGGCTCCGACTTGATCGCCTGAGGACTGGACTCACTGTCTTCGCCGATGTCCTCCTAGTCACTCTCGCCGGAGGACAGGCTTTCGGTGCTGCTTGCGCTCTGTTCGAAGCAGCTGAAGTGGATGCCGGAGCTCCCATAAGTCTTGTTGGAGAGCGTATTGGCCTCCATCATTTTAAAACAAAGAACGTGTCCCAGCTGGATATTGCCGGCACGAGTGAAGGTGTTCCAACCGCGCTTGAGGAACATGACGCGGCGTGCTGGATTCTCAATGTCCACCCGCGTCACGCCATTGCAGCACCCTACCACCCGCAGCCACAGGAAGGGCGGTTGGTCGTTCTCCACCACCGTGGCGAAGAGGCTTGGGAGGTATAGGTGGCTCCGGAGGGGACCGCCCAACTCGAGGACGAAGTTCAGGGCTGTACCCTCGGCATGGGCCTCTTCGACGGAGATGCTTGGCATCAGAGAAGGGGGTGGAGCAGCGCTCCGCCTCCCCCGACCATGACCTCCGTGGTGGCCATGGCCCCTCGTGTCACTCCCAAGATGTGATCCTATCCTTCTGTTGGCACGACGGCCTCGACAGGGATAGAAAGCACATCTCATTGTGTTGCAAGTATGGATATCATTACAAGTACATGTACAGAAGACATGTGTATATGGAATTGTCTTACACTTGCCACAAGCTTCAACAAGATGACATCAATACAACATAATATTCAAACATCATACAGAAGAGTAGTGTCCGACTACGGACAAAATGAAATGACAAAATGACATCCATCCTTGCTATCCTAGGCTGCCTCCGGGAACCCATCCTAGATCGATGAACAAGAAGAAGAATAACTCCAAATCAAACAATCATCCCTCTCACGTCAAAGAATTGCATTACCTATACCTACAACTATTGTTGTAGTAAACTGTGAGCCACAGGGACTCAACAATCTCATTTCCAAGGGTATCAAGACTATTAAAGCTTAATGGGTGAGGTATGGTTAAGTGGTGAGGATGCAGCAAGCGACTAAGCATTTATTTGAGTGGCTAGCTTACAAATACAGAAAGTAAAGTATGGTGGTCTATGCATAACGGACGTGAACTAGTAATGATCACTAAGTGATCCTCAACACCTACTTACGTCAAACGTAACCCCACCGTGTTCTCTCTCGGATAAGGACTCACGAGAAGAGATAGTCACGGTTACACACAAAGTTGGTGTATTTTATTAGAGTTTACTTCAAGTTTGCTATGACCGGGTGTTAAATAAAGTTTCCAAGTTTGCCACATAACCGCGGGCACGACTTTCCGAAAGATTTATCCTTGCATGGGTGCTCCAACTCATCCTTCACAAATTAACCACACGCACCAGGAATAACCTCGGCCACGCATCTCGTGATCTTCCTAGGCAATTCCATAGGAAATTTGCCACCTCAAGATAGCCCAAAGAAAAATCAGAATTCCTCACTCAAGACGTTCGAGAAAGGTAAAAAAATCCAGCAAGGCCGCCCGGCCTGTCGACGATCCCGATAGGAGCCGCGTATCTCGTTTTGAGGACACGACGGATGAGCGATGGTTACCACGCCAGTCACTGAATTGCCCTGGGTAGCGTTAATAAGCTGCTCTGGGTTGGACCAACACTAATCACGAGCACTGGCCCGGGTTACTGATTAAATTATCCGCGGGTGCCGGTGGGTCCCCATGCAATTTAATTAGTTATTAGGAAAATATAGAACCAATGTTGGGCCTTGCCAGACAAGCTTTATCCTAAAACGAAAATCAAGGGGGTCCCCCATAACAACCCTGAGCATGTTAGGAGCGCTCAATTGTGGAACATAACACCGGTTCACAAGTAACTAGGAGCAACAAGAGTGGAACAAAACACCAAGTAAAAGGCCAAGCCTTCCACCCTTTACCAATTATATATGTGCATTAAATTAAATATCAACAATATTGTGATAACAAAAGAATGTCCATGTTTTCACATGGAAGCAATTGCTCCTTCAGATAGAAAAGCTACACGAAAGGCTGAGCATGCGGTAACATAGCCAACCAAAGGTTTGCTAGGAAGGTGGTTCGTTAGATGCTTTTCATGGCAATGTTGGGAGGCTTGACAAAAAAGTGGTAGGTAGCGTGACATAGCGATAGAAAAATGAGACATCTAGCATGGCAATGATAGTAGTGGTATCTAGGGAAATGTGTCATCTTGCCTGAGAACCCGCTTGGAAGAAGAACGATTCCATGAAGAAGACGGTCCGTGAAGTAGACGAACGAATCCTCACACTTCGAACGCTTTCGGAACTCTATCGAGAAGGAACAATCCGAAACAACAATCAGCACACGACACACCACAATATATGCATGACATGATGCGCAAACAAATATGATGCATGTCCAGTTTAGATATGCAAGGCATGGCAAATCATATGAAACAACTACTGCACATTAAAGTGAAGCTCAATATGCAACGAGTTGCATATTGATGAAACTCCACACTTGAATTACTTAGTTCATTCCCGTTTAGGTACACATCAATGTTAAATGTTGTTAGACATGGCAAGAGGTGAAGCATGAGTAACTATATCATCTAGGCATTTTAAATGGGCCCGGAAGCAACATATAGCATATCCAAAACGTCCCCATATGCAAATTATGAATTTGGTCCAGATCTGTCATAAAACTATTTTATCTTTATTAAACATGGAAATAAAGTGTGGCATGAGATTCTACATGTTTTTCTAGTCAGGTTACATATATAAAACATTTTCATCGGAGCTACGGTTGATTAGTTATGAAATAAATCATTTTTACATGGCATTTACGCAAATTACATGAAAACAGCAAGTTAAACTTTTTTATCACATGTGAGACTTGGAGATTGTGAATATACACGAAATTCTAGTCATTTTTCATATATTAAGTTTTTACCTACGATGCATGGTTGGAAAGTTATTAAATGCATGAACATGTTTTTTTTCTGAAATTCTGTAAATCATTGGATAATGGGATAAATCGCAGAACATGAAAAAAAACTACAACGGGCGAAATCTAAGATCTGGCCCAATAACATCTGGGCGCACAATATTAAAACACACCCTCAGGCGTCTGATAGGGAAGATGAGATGGGCTGGGCCGGGGGTCCTCACCATGGGCTCGGTGGGTCGGCTCGGGGGCGAGGTGGGCCACGGGTGAGGTGGCGGCTGGGCCTTGGGAGGCCCACGCGCGCTGGCAAGCTACGCGTTGGTGTGCTCGTCCCCGACCTCCTGCCCGACACAGGGAGGCAAGGCGGCGGCGGTGCCCGTCGTGGTCGCCGGCGAGGGAGCGCGGGGCAAGGGGAAATAGTGGATCCAGCTCGGTGGGGTCCGGACCTAGCCGGAGGATGACGGTAGGCAGCGGCTCGGGGACCTACAGCGGAGCTCCTGCGGGGAGAGAGAGAGGGCAAGGTGGGAGAGATCGCTGGGAGGAGGAGAAGAGAGGCACGGTGGCGGGGCTCATCTGCGGCGGCGGCTCTCTGGCGAGGGGTAGAAGGTGGCCCTAGCGACGGGGCTGGCGCAGGGGGTCGCGGAGCCAGGGCAGGTCGGGCGCCATGGGAGCTCCCGCTTGGAGCTTGGGGTCAGGCCCAGATGGGCTTCCTTGGGCCCGAATCTGGGCTTGGCGGGCCCTGCGGCTAGAGGTGGGAGATAGGTGGCTGGCGGCGGCGACTGATGATTGGGGGGCACGGAGTTCATGGTGGGGCTAGGGTTAGCCAAGGAAGGGGAGGCGGATTAAATAGGAAATGGGGCTAGGTTAGGGGGATTTTAGCCCATTTTCGGACCCTCTGATCGTGATCGGACGACTTCTGTCACGGGGTAGGATAGTGGGCTGGTGTTGGGCTGTGAAGAGGGGTTTGGGTTGAGGAGAGAGGGAGATGTGAGCCCGTGACAGGAGTTGAAACACCGAGAAAACGTCCAATAATTTGACTAGCTAGTGCTGCTATATATTTAACCGCCAGGGTACCAAACGACCTCTGATTGTGATGAAATTTGATAGGCGGTCTACCTATGCTATAACTAGACCGCACGCCATGTTTCGACCCAATCCGAGAAAGTTTTATGTACTCTTTAATAACAATATTTTCATCGATGCCGCGGGCACGTGCATGCGTGGTTGGTGTCGAAACGGTCGACGACACGAACGGAGAGAACCGACAACTATCAACGGATGCAAGTTTTCAAAAATAAGTGACGATGCCATGCAGATGATGCGAATGATGCGATGATGAATGCGACAATCAAACGAATCACACGACGACAATGGAACAAAAGGGGAATCTTCTGGAGCGTCGGTACCGGGCTGTTACAACTCTCCTCCACTACACGAGGATCTCGTCCCGAGATCTAAGAATGAGAAGGGGAAGAGAAAGAGCAAAAGGTAAACTTAGTTGCTTCTTTGACAAACGAGTGAAACCAATGATCATTGAAGGTTTCAACGAAAAGAAGAATGACATGAGGAACAAGCAACAATTCACAAGAAATTTCGACAGCGCTTCGGTAGGATAGAGAGGAAAAATTTGATATGATGGAAAGAATTGAAAGAGAGACACCAAACTTCGATTGGATTGGAATCAAAACCTCGTAAGATGGAAGGAGCATGAAAATATTTCACAGCACTCCGGTTAGTGGACAAGCAAGGGAAGAACATGATCTTAATCAAACTCGATGTGAGTTGAAAAGAGCAACACCACAATGTCTCCGGAACAAACGAATAAAAGCTAGATCTTTTAAGATAAGAGAACTGAGAAGAAAATGACAACTTCTACCACCAATGAATAGAAAGCACCCTTGGAAGGAAGGATAGAACGGAGCTGATGGAGAATCAACAACGAAAAGAATAGCTTGTTATAGGCTTATGGAAAACATCTTGAAATTATGAGGTGACAGCCTGCCACAACAGAAACAATTGATTGCTTAAGAGAAACAAGATATGCAAAACTTCTTTCACCAAGAGGTGGAGGAGACACTTGAATCATTTAGGACACCATGATAGCAACAATCCTTAGGAAATGCTTTAGGTGAAATCCAATTTCAAGATAACTCCGAGAATGAAAGATGGGTTTACTTATCGTATTCTTGACAATTTTCCTTCGAGATTCCTCATAATCAAGAATTTAATAATACCATCTTAAAAGACAATGGAGGAGGAATTGAACTTAGAAATACAAGATAAAGAACACTTGAGCACCTCCTACAAGAATCTTGAAGAACACTTCAAGAAGAATTAACTCCTTGACGAACCACCATGAAGAAGCATCGAGATGGACTCTGGATTGAAAGGATGAAGCTTGACATTAAAGGTAGCAAAATAACAAGATTGAGGCCGTGCAATGAATTGGAAGAAGCTTAGCAACATGATACTTGAGAAAACTAGGAACTCCAGAAAAGAAAGATGACCACTTGGGATAATAAATTTGATATCATGAACAACTCCGGAAGAAGGATTGAGATCACCTTGACCAACAAGAATAAGGATTATGTTATGCTTATCCTTCATCATGTTAGATTGATGACAAGCAACAGATTTCACACACCACTTATTCTTGTTGCAAAGAATTGAAGAGAAAGAGAGAGAGAGATCACAAACTTGAAGAAGTATTTCATGAGAACACCGGTAAGAATTAGAAACTAAACAGAATAATACAAATGAGACATATAACATGAGAACAAAGAGAGCATGATCCACCTAATTGAAAACTTGAACGAAGCACTGGAATAATTGAGATACGAACGAAGGAACAACACTTCAAAAGAATTGAGAACGAAAGCTGAAAGCTGAGAACAAAGAAATCTTCTAAAATGATGGCGTTCGAAGGATCAAGAAATGAGAACTACTCTGGAATGCACAGAATATATAAGGATGGAATTACTCATGATCAAAAACAATTTGAGATGATAGCAACAAGCTGAAACCATGAATCTCTAGGAGAATGGATTAAGATTTAAGAGAACTCTCCTTTGGTCTTGAATGCAGAGAATGATGACGAGAAACACCACCACGAATTATTGAGGTACTCCAGAATAACGAATAAAGAACGGTTGAGCCAATGATGAAATTAATTTTGAAGTGATCTTTGAGAAGGAATATGACTGATGTAAATCATTCCTACATCATATTGAGAAGAACTTGAGAACATCTCCGGAAAGATTAGAAAAGCCAGGTAAGATTCTTGGGAAAAAACTGTGGGTTATGGGCCCACTGAAAGGAAATCACCATTGAAACAATTGCTTAGAAGGGGATCGCACCGGTATGAATGAAAATTTAATGAGGTGAGAACCTCGAAATAATTTAAGAGGATATGAATGAAAATGAAAGTCTTCTGAGATATCTTCAGCACTCCGGATAGAAATAGAGAGAGACAAAATACAAGAGATGCTTGGACAGAATTTCCAACATGGGGAAGCACTTAGCTATTGAAAAGGATATGAAGAACACCGAGATCTTCGATTGAATCCATCGGAGAAGAATAACAACAAGAACTAGGAATATGAGGATAAATCTTGAAACTGAAATTCTTGAGAATCTCCATAAGAAATCACCGCATACAATATGAAGAAATGATAGCGGAAGCATTGATGAAGAGTAAGCACTTGGAAGAGAATTTAATTATGAAGAAAAAGGGTGGGAGGGTGGTGAAAACAAAGAAAACATGGGAAAGATGAAATGAACTCCGGAAAAGAAATACGAGGATTGATCTTGCAAATTTTAGAGAGGATTGAATTATCTTGAAGAGAAGCACACTGAATAAGAAGAATTGAGATGACAACTTGATTGAGCAAAAGAATTAGCATTCCCATAGAAATATGAGAACACTTCTTAGGAAAGATATGAGATCACCACTTGACATCGAAGCAACTTGAATTACCATATTCAAAACAAAACAAAGGATGAGGCTTACGAAACAAGCCAGAACACATTCATTAGAGAGATTGCCCTCGATATTTTCGTGGTAAGGTTCGCATGGGCTCGATTGTACATCGGATTGTCATATTGAAATGACGCTCGAATATGCTCCCTAGGCGTAGGGAACTACAAGGCTTGACGAAGCATATTTGATGACATATATCGAGACTGTCCTCTTTAAAAAAGACCGTGAACAAACGAATCCACTCGATGTCGAACCCCAACCTCACATCATGATCTGTTGGAAGATAACCTAGGTAACTACTTGAATTCCCACCTAAGAACTCTCAAAAACTTTGTGGTTATGCCATCTGGTGTTGGGGATACAAGGAGGAAATATATCTCACACAACTAAGAAGCCCTACACCTCAACTGTATCCATCCTTGAACACATAACCAGAGGCTTCGAAACTCCATTTATCTCGGACCCTCGAAAATACGACGATACTAAGAATGGCAGTACATCCGAACTCTCTCCACGAGTACTGGGGATGCCGAACTCCTCTCTCCAGTACTAGTATTGAAGCAATTTCAAACATCCTCCGTCCTGAGATAGTGAGGAAACTGAATGATAACGATGTGTCAAGAATCCCTTGGAGCTCTACTCCTCGATAACAGGAGGCACCAAGTACAGAACTCCATCACATTAGCATCATATAGATTCCAAAATATTCGCATGATCCTAAAAAAATTGAGTGAGAATAGGGTAGAATCAAAATTCCTAAGTCGTAATTCCCCACCAGATCATAAAAGAGAAGTAAAAGAATCCTACTCTCCGATATAACTAGGGTCAAAATAATTTTTCACTAGACTCAACTCGGCCAAGTTCGATCAATCAAGGGGGCTCCTAGGTCTGTACAGGCTATGATACCAACTTGTCACACCCAAGATACGATCTTATCCTTATTTCGGCACGAGGGCCTCGACAGGGATAGAAGCGCATCTCGTCGTGTTGCAAGAATAGATATCATTACAAGTACATGTACATAAGAGATGAGTATATGGAATTACCTTACACTCGCCACAAGCTACAACAAGATCACAACAATAAAACAACATATTCAAACATCATACAGAAGAGCAGGGTCCAACTACGGACGAAATCAAACGATAAAATGACATCCATCCTTGCTATCCCAGGCTGCTTGGAACCAATCCTAGATTGACGAATAAGAAGAAGAATAACTCCAAATCAAACAATCATCGCTCTCATGTCAAAGCATCGCATTACCTGTACCTGCAACTGTTGTTGTAGTAAACTGTGAGCCGCAGGGACTTATCAATCTCACTTTCAAGGGTATCAAGACTATTAAAGCTTAATGGGTGAGGTATGGTTAAGTGGTGAGGCTACAGCAAGCGACTAAGCATTTATTTGAGTGGCTAACTTACGAATAAAGAAAGTAAAGTATGGTGGTCTACGCATAACGGGCGTGAACTAGTAATGATCACTAAGGGATCCCGTGATCTTCCCAGGCAATTCAGCAAGAAATCCGCCACCTTGAGATAGCCCGAAGAAAAATCGGAATTCCTCACTCAAGACGTTCGAGAAAGGTAAAACAAATCCAACAAGGCCGCCCGGCATGTCGACAATCTCGATAGGAGCCGTGTATCTTGTTCTCAGGACACGACGGATGAGCGATGGTTACAACGCCAATCACCGACTTGCCCCGAGTAGTGTTAATAAGCTGCTCTGGGTTGGACCAACACTCATGAGGAGCACTAGCCCGGGTTGTTGATTAAATTATCCGCGGGTGCCGACGGGTCCCTATGCAATTTTATTAGTTATTAGGAAAATGTAGTACCAATGTTGGGCCTTCCTAGACAAGCTTTATCCTAAAACGAAAATCAAGGGCGTCCCCATAACTACCTAGAGCATGTTAGGAGCGCTCAATTATGGAACATAACACCGGTTCACAAGTAACTAGGGGCAGCAAGAGTGGAACAAAACACCAAGCAAAAAGCCAAGCCTTCCACCCTTTACCAAGTATATATGTGCGTTAAAGTAAATAGAAATACTATGGTGATAACAAAATAATGTCCATGTTGTCACATGGAAGCAATTGCACCTGCAGCAAGAAATGCTACAAGAAGGGCTGAGCAAGCAGTAACATAGCCAAACAAAGTTTGCTGGGAAGGTGGTGGGTTAGAGGCTTTTCATGACAATGTTGGGAAGCTGGACAAAGAAGTGGTAGGTAGCATGACATAGCGATAGAAAAACGAGACATCTAGCATGGCAATGATAGTAGTGGTATCCAGGGAAATGTTCCATCTTCCTTGAGATCCTGCTTGGAAAAGAACGAGTCCATGAAGAAGACGGTCCATGAAGTAGACGAACGAATCCTCATACTTCGAACGCTTTCGGAACTCTATCGAGAAGGAACAATTTGAAACAATAATCAACACATGGCACACCACAATATATGCATGACATGATGCACAAACCATTATGATGCGTGTCCGGTTTAGATATGCAAGGCATGGCAATTCACATCAAACAACTACTACACATTAAAGTGAAGCTCAATATTCAAAGAGTTGCATATTGATGAAACTCCATGCTTGAATTACTTAGTTCATTCCCATTTAGGTACACATCAATGTTAAATGTTGTTAGACATGGCAAGAGCTGAATCATGAACAACTATATCATCTAGGCATTTTAAATGGGCCTGGAAGCAACATATAGCATATCCGAAACGTCCCCATATGCATATTATAAATTTGGTACAGATCTGTACTAATACAATTTTATATTTATTAAACATGGAAATAAATTGTGGCATGAGATTCAACACGTTTTTCTAGTCAAGTTACATATATAAAACATTTTCTTCGGAACTACGGTTGATCAGTTATGAAATAAATCATTTTAACATGGCATTTACGCACATTACATGAAAACAGCAAGTTAAACATTTTTATCACATGTGAGAGTTGGAAATTGAGAACCTACATGAAATCCTAGTAATTTTTCATATATTAAGTTTTTACCTACGATTCACGGTTGGAAAGTTATTAAATGCATGAACAAGGTTTTTTTTCTGAAATTCTGCAAATCATTGGATGATGGAATAAATCACAGAACGTGAAAAATATGGGCGCACAACATTAAAACACGCCCTCGGGCATCTGACAGGGAAGATGAGCTGGGATGGGCCAGGGGTCCTCACCATGGGCTCGGTGGGCCGGCTCGGAGGTGAGGTGGCGGCTGGGCGTTGGGAGGCCCACATGCACCGGCGAGCGACGCGTTGAGGCGCTCGTCCCCGACCTCCTGCCTGACACAAGGAGGCAGGGCGGTGGCAACGGTGCCCGTTATGGCCGCCAACGAGCGAGTGTTGGGCGAGGGGAAACGGCGGATCTAGCTCGGCGGGGCCCGGACCTGGCCGGAGGATGACGGCAGGCGGCGGCTGTAGGACCGGCAGCGGAGCTCCTGTAGGGGAGAGAGAGGGCAAGGTGAGAGAGAGATCACAGGGAGGTGGAGAAGAGAGACACGGCGGTTCTCCGGCGAGGGGCCGAAGGTGGCCCTGGCAACGGGGCTGGCGCGGGGGGTCGCCGAGGCGAGGCAGGTCGGGCACCATGGGAGCTCCCGCTTTTAGCTCTGGGTCGGGCACCATTGGATTTAGCCCGTTTTTGGACCCTCCGATCGCAATCGGACGGCTTAGGTCGCGGGGTAGGTTAGATGGGCAGGTGTTGGGCTATTAAGAGGGGTTTGGGTTGAGGAGATAGGGAGATGTGAGCCCGTGACAAGAGTTGAAACACCGAGAAAACGTCCGATAATTTGACTGGCTAGGGCCGCTATATATTTAACCACTGGGGTACCAAACAACCTCTTATTGCAACGAAATTTGGCAAGCGTTCTACCTACGTCGTAAAAAGACCGCACGCCAAGTTCTGACCCAATCCGCGAAAGTTTTATGTGTGCTTTAAAAACAATATTTTTATCGATGTCGCGGGCACGTGCATGTGTGGTTGGTCTCGAAACGGTCAACGACACAAACGGAGAGAACCGGCAACTACCAACGGATGCATGTTTTCGGAAACGAGTGTCAATGCCATGCAGCTGATGCGATTATGTATGCGACAATCAAACGAATCACATGACGACAACGGAATAAAAGGGGAATTTTCTGGAGCGCCGGTCCTGTGCTGTTACACCTCGCGCCTCCTCCACCAAGTGAACTCGAGCCTCTCGCCGCCTCCGTGGCTGAAGTGGTGGCGAGTGCTCCTCCTCGCAGCTGAGGAAGGTGGTCGCCCTCGCCCCCTGATCATGGCGAAGGGCAGGCGCTACCTGAAGATTGAGAAGACAAGGGAGGAGGCTGACTACGAAGGGCGGAAGAAGGATGGATGAGCTTCGCCCCCGCTGTCCCCAATTTATAGGAGGAAGCGCAGGGGCTAGCTCTCCCCCACTCCAAAGGATGCTTCCCACCTCGTCCAATAGCGGCGCCCTCGATCATGGGGCGAACAGCAACCGCCCCATCGCCCCAATCCATGGTGCCACGTTACTGCCTTTTCTCGGGGACTTTAAGTCATGGGTGCCCGTTGCTAGCTCCCTGCTATGCATGCGCCGCGCGTGATGGAAAATACCTGACATGATAATTAAAAAACTCAATAGCCGCACTACGCCGCGCACGTATCCCACTACCTGCTTTCAATGGGCATCGTGGGGAAGCGCAGCGAGCGCAATGATCACAACTGCGAGGCCCTGCCACACGTGTCCGTGCACTATTTGGGCCTAGCCCAACAATGCCTCGCAATGTGTATGGCCCAGGCCCGGGGGCTCCTGTCTGTGCACCAGAGTTTTTGGGCCATCTAGTGCCCCTTTACTCGTGCACGGGCAGTAGTAGCCCCCCCGGTGGCAAGGTCCAACAAAGACTTGTCAAGCACCAGTATAGAAGACTCAAGACTACCGGCAAGACCTTGCTGGGAGGGCTTAGGAGCCTCCAGGCCCCCGGCAAGGCAAGGTCCCTGCAAGGCAAGGCCCTGGCAAGGACCGCCAGCGCACATGCTAGGTGTCGATTCACCTGGACGCATGTCATGGCGTCAACGTTGGAGGGAGGTAAGCAGCGCTGGTGGGACAAGCCCTCGTCCCGTCCAACTGACGGACTGATGCCCCTGACGGTGCATTTAATGCTCTTGTCCTACTCCGTCAGGGTTAGGTACGATAGCACCGTAGCACTGTGCATCCCGTGTGCACATTGTATGCCACTGTTGGGATCCCCTTATGTATAAAAGGAGGCCCAGGGCATTAAAGGGGAGGACTTTTGGACTTTGGAACCTTAGACTTTTGGCTTTTGGCTTTTCAGATAGTTGGGTAGTTAGATAACCAGACAGCCCGATAGTTAGACAACTGGAGGTTCCCAAGCTCACGTAGCGGCCATTCATGGCACTCATGTAGCTCGAACCCAAGAACACAATCAATATGACCAAGAAGGAGTAGGGTTTCACGCATCTTTGCGGCCCGAACCTAGGTAAAAACTCCACGCATGCAGCTCACCAGACCGGCTCTTTGTGCCAGCTCGCCCCCTGCCGAACCGAAAGGGGTCCCCACGATCCCATAGCTGTTCATTCCCACGACATTGAGAGATTGCACTAGTGAAAGTACGGACCCTAGGCCTTGTTTTCAAGCATTGCAATACCATTTGTTCTCACATTTGTTACTTTCTACCTTGCTATTTTTATTGTTATTAATACAAAAGTTAATATCTACTATCATTACTAAGCTTGTATCACAATCTCTTCGCTGAACTAGGGCACCTATACAATTTGCCATCATATCGGGTGTGTTGGGGACAAAAGAGATTTCTTGTATTTGATTGCAGGGTTGTTTGAGAGAGGCCATCTTCATCCTACACAACCAAAGAATTTATAAAACTTAGATCATCCACTTGAGGGAAAATTGCTACTGTCCTACAGAACTCTGTGTTTGGAGGCCCAACACGAGTCCACAAGAATAAAGTTGTGTAGTAGACATCAGTCACACCTTCACCAATCTTGGGAATACCAGTCGTGATGACATACAAGAGGTGGTTGTCAATGTCTTTAATATGCATGTGCATCTTGTTCTTCTAGTAGGGGTAGTCAGTGTCATTGAAAAAAGGGCATACGGCAGAGACCTTGATTTTCCCTCCAGTCGACATACCTACAACTCCAGGTGGTTAAACCAATACAAAGAACAAGGGAGTACCTTGCTTTGATACCAATTGAAAGTGCTACTTATCGACTAGATTGGGTGAATAGGATATTTTTATGAAAGTTTTGGAAACAATAAATGTATACAATGTAAGCAGAGGTGATACAGGATCAGGTAGGGATGTCAATAAAGTATTTAAGCAAAGCATGGAATCATACGAAGACATTCAGGCAGGTATTGCATAGTCATCATACACGCTAAGATATATAGAAGATAAACTTAGGGGGTGATACGTCTTCAACGTATCGACAATTTATGAAGTATTCATGTCATGACTGCCTATGTTTACAATACTTTTATATGGTTTTGATGCACTCTATATGATTTATCTAGAACTAACCTGGACTGACGTTGTTTTCAGTAAACTTACTGTGGTGTTATTTTTGTGCAGAAATGAAAGTTCTTGGAATCGACCTAAACTTTTTGATGATTTTTTCTAGAGGAAATAAGAAATATTGGAGCAAAGAATCACTCGAGGGGAGACACCTGTGGGCCACAAAACAACAGGGTGTGTCAAGGGGTGGGGTCACGCGTTATTGTCTTGTGCCTCCCTCGCGGCCCCTCCGACCCTGTTCTTTGTCCTATAAATTCACATATATTCCAAAAACCCTAGAGGGCATCCCGAAACACTTTTTACGCCGCCGCAAGTCTCTATTCTGTCATGATCTCATTTGGAGCTCCATTCCAGAACTGTGACGGAGGGGGGATGAATCACGAAGGGCCTCTTCATCAACCTTGTTGCCCTCATGATGATGTGTGAGTAGTTAACCTTAGACCTACTAGTTCAATATAATGGACATTGCATCTTCACTTTGATCCATCTGATGTAACACTTTTGGGCGGTGCGTTTGTGGGGATCTGATGATCGTGGGTTTATGTTCAGATTATTCATGAAAAGTATTTTAGTATTCTCTAAAATTATTATGATTCTTAATTGCATGATCATTATAGCTCTGTAATTCTCTCTGATTTATTGATTTGCTTTGGCCAAGTAGATTGATCTTTCTTAAGTGAGAGAGGTGCGTTGTAGTGGGTTCAACCTATTGAGTTTATATATCCTAGTGACAGATGGGCACAACTTGTGTATTTGTGTTATTGCCACTAAGGATAAAATGATGGGTTTTATTCATATTGATTGAGTTTACTTTCTCTAGATCATGTCATCGTTCTCTATGCATTGCTTTGTTTGTCATGAACTTAATACGTAGAGAGGAAAGCGTAGAAGTGCTCTTGAAGTGCAGTAATGGTAATAGGTGCAGGCAGGAGTTGGCCTATTTTTCGTTGGCGTGATGCCTATATACACATGATCATTTCTGTGAAGAACGCATAACTATCCGCTCTTCTATCAATTGCCCAAGAGTAATTTGTTTACCCACTTTATGCTTATTTTCATGAGAGGTGCCGCTAGGAAAAACTATGGCCCTAGGGTCTATTCACTTGTATATTTTGAAACTTATAAATATGTTTTTTTCTTATTTACCTTTTATTTTATTTTGCAATCTAAAATTATCAACTATTATCTACACACTTCAGTTGCTTGCAAATAAAGAGATCAAGGGGATTGACAACCCTCTTGCCCACGTCGGGTGCAAGTTGTTTGCTCTTTTGTTTGCAGCCGCTGAAGACGGTAGTGCATTGATATTCTTATTGGTTCGATAAAACTTGGTTTCATAATAGAGGGAAATACATATCCGTATTGTGCTGCAATTATCTGTTCCTCTTCATGGAAAACCCAACGCAGATCACAAGTATCAAGAAGGTTTTCTGGCGTCGTTGCTGGGGAATATCATCACCAAATATGGGGTAACATCACACAAATTATCATTCACTTCTTATTATTTTTATTTGCTGTTAGATTTAGTTTGTGTCATAAAAAACAAAAAACAAAATATTTATCTTTGCTAGTTACTATTTTGCTTGTTTGCAGTCATGGCTAGCTCTCTTCCGGATATGCCTCACCCTCCTTACTTTGCAGAGGGTTCCCCAGTTCTGGATTTTAAGTAAGTAGGGGATGAGTCACTTAAAGAAGATTTGGATAGATTGCTAGTAATACAAGAAAGAGCTAATCCTAAGAGTCATTTCAAATTGCTCATTAGAAGTTTTTATGTTGGTCTATCTTTGTCTCATAGACGTGTCTTGGATTCTATGTTCATAAAAGATTTCCTTGGGAACAATGCTTTTGACACCTATGATACGATAAAAAATATATTTGGGCAACCTAAAATAGAAACCATTGAACCTGCTATACAAATATGCCATCGTCAAACTAAGCTAATATATGAGGCTAGAACTAGTATGGAATCTAATTTTAGGGGGGTGTTCAACTCTATCTCTAAGATCCATAGAAATGTCATGCTTCAAGATATGAGGCTTGATACCATAGAACAGAAGCTTGATGTTCTTTGTGCAAGGGAAAATAAGATTGTGAAGGGGAACGGACCCATTATGAACAAAGATGACAATACTTGTAACTATGCATTATGCCTAGCTAGGGGCATAAAACAATAGTGCTTGTTGGGAGACAACCAAATAGTTATCTTTATTTTTTATTTTTACTTTCTGTCTTGGTTTGATAACACGATTATTTCCTCTGTAATGATTGCGTTTTTATGTTTCGATTACTGTTTTCTCCAAGTAAAACCTTTCGGATAACTCACAGGATGAGTAGAATTGATACGGTGTAAAAACAGAAACTTTAGTGTCTAGTGTAGAACTTCTCTGAGTTTATTGGAACGTATTTTTTATCTAAAGTTTTTACACAATATTGCTACAAAACTTCTTCATGTTTTACTAATGTTAACAATTTATGGAGTTACAACATGATAGGCTCTCTACAGATCATTACAGAATGTTCTGTTTTAGACTAGTTCTGTTTTTCATTGCATAGTTTGCTTGTTTTGATGATGCTATGGATTGTATCGGGGGGTATAAACCATGGAGAAGTTATAATACAGTACCTATTATGCAATAATGAAATACCAATCAATTTATAACATTACCTAAAGTATTTGATATGTTGCTTATACTAACGGATCTCACATAATTTTGTTGAGTTTTGTGTGATTGAAGTTTTCAAGGTCTTGGTGTTACACAACTAGCTCCAATTCATCAATGTAATGTAGGCATGTAATCCGTATATAGTCATACGTGCTTGCGATAAGAACTTGCATGACATCTTTTGTCCTACCCTCCCGTGGCAGCGGGGTCCTATTGTAAACTAAGGGATATTATGGCCTCCCTTTAGTAGAGAACCAGAAGAAGGCATTAACACATGGTGAATACATGGACTCATCAAACTACGACAATCACCGAAAAGAGTCCCAATTATTTTCACCTTGGGGTATGCGGATCAAGACACGTAATAAGTTCATACAACTTGCAAGATAGGATCCAAATCAATCTTATATTCATGAAAACATAACATGTTCATATCTGAGATCATGGTACTTGGGCCCTAGTGACAAGCATTGAGCATAGCAAAGTCATAGAAACATCAATCTCAGAACATAGTGGACAATAGGGATCAAGCCATATCAAACTTAACTTGGTTGCATGATAAATATCATCCAATCCCACCAACATCCAGCAGGCCTACCAAGGAATTACTCACTCCTAGTGGTCAGCATCATGGCGGTGTTGATGGAAAGGGGTTGCTGATGACGGTGGCGAAGTTGTTCGTGTAGATCGCTGTCATGATGGATGCCCCGATGGAACACCGTCGCCACCGGGAGAGAGGGGGAGAGAGACCGCCTCCTTCTTCTTCTTCCTTAACCTCCTCGCTATGCGGGAAGAGAGTTTCCCCTCTGGTCCATGGCCGCTATGGCTCCCGGAGGGCAGGAGCCCCTCCGAGATTGGATCTCTCTCTCTGTTTCTCTCCTGTTTCCACGACTGTTTTCGGACACCTTCACTGTTTTTGAAGTATCTCTAGATCCATAACTCTGATAGGGATGAAATTTTGAAGGAATTTTGATCGCAAAAATATCTTTCTTGCGCCAGAAGGAGAGCCTCGACCAACATAAGGGGGGCACCATCCATGAGGGCTCCCTCTAGTGGCTCGACCTAGTTCCTTGTGCCTCCCTCATGCACCGTCTTGCGTTGATTTCGACACCCAAAATTCATATATATTCCAAAAAAAACTTCTTAATTTTTTTAATCTTGTTTGGACTTCATTTGATATGGAATTTCTGCAAAACAAAAAATACACAAAAAAAAGGAACTGGTACTGGGCACTAGGTAAGTAAGTTAGTCCCAATAATATTATAAAATGTTGCCAAAAGTATATGAAAGTTGTAGAATATTGGTATGAAGCAATGCAAAATTATAGATACGACGGAGTCATATCAGCATCCCCAAGCTTAATTCTTGCTCGTCCTCGAGTAGGTCAATGATAAAAAGATAATTTTTGATGTGGAATGCTACCTAACATACTCTTGAACAATTGTCTAATCATGGCCTGAATATTAAGATACAAGTGATTCAAGGCAATAGTCTGACAAAAGGAGAGCCATACTCAGGTTTACTAGGATCAATCATGTCTTTTCAAAATAAAAATGCCAAAGAATGTTATCCCTACAAAATCATATACCATGTCATGCTCGGTCTTCCTAGCATAAAGTATAAATCATGAGCACCCGGTAGCAGACAAGGCAATTGGATCGTACTTTTTCAATGTGCATCAACTTTTTGTTCTTCACGCAATTCATGTGCGCGAACCATGGACATAGCATAAGGGTGGAAAAGAATATGGTGGCAGATATCAAAAGGGGTGGAAAGTGGAGAATAAAGTCTCGCATCAACTCGGCGTATGAACAGGCTATGGAGATGCCCATCAATAGATATCAATGGGAGGAGTAGGGATTGCCATGGAAAGGATGCACTAGAGCTATAAGTGTATGAAATCTTGACTGAAGCGAAGTGGGTGTGCATCCAACTTGCTTCCTTGGGCATTGGAGCACGCACATCATCCGAATATACAAGCCACGTTCTATAATGAAAAAATTCCACTAGCATATGGAAGTTATAAAACAAGAGACTCCATATAGGAAGAAAACGGTGCCACTTTTAGGCACAAGTGTGGTAAAGGATAGTAGCAAAGTCCCTTCTCTCTTTTTCTCATTTATTTGGTTATTTTTTCTATATTTTTTTCATGGTGTTTTTTATTTTTTCGCCTCCCATTTCTTTTTTATGGTGGGGTCATTCGGCCTCCCCCATTTTTTCCATTTTTTTCCGGAGTCTCATCCCGACTTGTGGGGGAATCGTAGTCTAATCCTTTTCTCACTGGTACAATGGTCGAATAATGATGATCAACACACTTCTATTTACTTACAACTCGATATGAAAATCTGATAGGATTATATGACTTTATATGAATGCCTCTGGCTGTGTACCTAGATGTGCAATGATATAGCGTAGCAAAATATATCAAAAAATGGATGAGCCATGTAAATATCATGCTAGCTGTCTTATGATCATGAAAAGCAATATGACAATCGAAATACAAGTCATATGAAGTCACTAGTGCAAGCACCTTCTATACAAATGGTTTTTGACCCCTTTCCATGACGTAGTCTCAAACCGCCGCCTTGCATGTGTGGGTGATAGATGGGGGGCTATCGCACACGACACGAAAAACCCGTTGGCGATGCCTGCTCCTGGTCACACACGATAGGCAAAATTATGTCGTGTGCGATTGGAAGGACTACCACAAATAGGTATTTAGCAGAAATCGTGTGAGATGTGCATACCATACCACACAGTGAATCCCAAACATACGTTTCCATTCATATTGTACATCACACACAATTTTATGTTTAACATCGTCTGTGTTAGGGTGGCCATCACACATGGTGCCTACAAGAAACTATTTGGCATAGGGTTGTCCATCACACACATGTTTTATGTGAAAACATTTGCAAATGGGTTTTCTCACAAACACAGTTTGCGCCCGGAAATCGTGTGTGATTGTTCATAGATCCAACACGCCAATTTTCCAGCAAGCGTGTGGGTTTGTTGAGATCATCGCTGAAGGTGTTGTATGACAAACCGTCTGCAATATGAAACCCCAATAAATAGGCTAATTGATCTATTATTTATAATCCAGCTAGTAAATAAATTGATACTTCATATCAAGCACACAATATATTTCATTTTGTAATATGGCAACCAGGATTTCATATTTGAAATACATCAGAGTACAACATCATATAGGCATATACTACTTACCTACCCAATTACACTACAGGACCGAGTTTCACATGCAACATCTAAAACCATTCGAAAATAGCATCATATACAGTAAATAGGCAGATGAATCTTGTCTAGAAAAATGTTGAAGCGGAAGGCAAATATTGAGCCTTCACTGATGTCAAAGGTTCTTGCAACTTTATGCCAGTGCATGTGGATGGTTGCCCGCCCATCCTTCATCGTCTTGAGGAAGACTTCAAGATTACACAGCGTGTGCCATATGAATAGCTTCCTCACCTCTTGAGCATACAGGTGGTTTGAGACGTACTCATCGATGAACTGCTTTGGAAATGACTAGAAACAAAGATATGCGTAAATTTCGTTTCTAAAAATCGAAATGTCACAAAGGGAAAAAAGACAAGGTAAAAGAGATAGTACCATCATATAGCTCAGTGATGTCTTCTTCATTGTGCAGACAAAAAGCTTGTTGTTTTTCTTCACAAGTTTCTTTATCTCAACAATCTTTCTGAGTTTCTTGATTTGACTGATATTCATTAACACATCATTTCCCCACATGCAAAATGGGTCGGACAGCGGGTCTAAACCTCTTATGGCGGGACCTACATATGCAAGACCAAATTATTTTTAGAAACCTATATATTAGAATGGTTCCTGCAATTGCACAATAATGTGCTACTAGCCAAAGGATAATGAAAGTGCAAACACCAATGGTAAACCTTAGTGTCTCCCATTGTTCTCCATGTAACGTGTTTAATAATAGATATTGATCGGTAAAATCTGTTAATGAAAGATAAACACATTGCATATTCAACATAAGAATTCAAGCGACATGGAAAAGGCAAGCGTGCTAAGAACTATAAAATATAGAAATTGTAGGTTTCACGTGCATAACAAAACAAAATTTTATCAACAATAATTGAAAATCAATTTGCAGATGATCACCAAAACAACTGAACCGAACAGTTAACTGACCATCACATTGCACAATACAACATAGTAGTAGAAGTTTAGATTGCATAGTAGCATTACATTGCATATTTCACTAGAGTTTCTTAAGGAAAGGCAGGAGAAGCACATGCATCAGGTAAAACAAACATGTGTAATAGGCATAGCTAGCTGAACACAGGTCATTAGTAATTAAGCTTAAAAAGATATTCCCCGTCGTTGGAGATATCGATAATGATGGGCTTGGACGAGGGCGAGGCCTCCACATCGTGGGTGCCCTCCTCGTAGTGGTCAGTTGCCTCAGCCTGTCCGGGTACCAACCTGCCAGCTATGGAGTTGAGGAAAGCATGGGCACGTTAAGAAAATAACTCGGAGTCGTCGTCGAAGGAAACAACGAAGCCCTGGAGAAAATACAATGAGTGGTTCTTCAAAGCATCCAACCTCGTGTTGGTGTCCGCGTGCGAGGCGTTGACGGTGGCTTCGACGTCTAGATGTTGCTCCACGATCTGGGGGTCAGCGCGCATGGCATCCATCATGGCCTCATCCGCGCATGCGGTCGCGATTTGCTTCTCCTCTACTAGGTGCTCCTTGAGATCCTAGCTATTCTTCATGCACCATATCTTTCGACAGCGATTATGTGGGGTGGGTCGGTGATTTTGGTGGAATGTGTCATGCCGGCGGTTAGTGAGAGAGTTTGGGACTAAGGGGTCCTCGGGTCGTCGGCTCGTTCCTCGTCGGCCGACCTGTTGGGCTTATCTGTTGAAGGCCGAACTACGAATGACCCTGTATACAAGAAGGAAGGATCTATAAAATGGCACGGCCTCCAAGTTCCGAAGATGGGATCTATGTATCTATCCCTTGTAAATGGTCGGTTGTGTGTAACCCTAGGGACCCCCAGTGTCTATATAAACCAGAGGTCCCCATTTGTAGAGGACAGGTGAACTCATCTAGGGTTTAGCTTAGAATATCTCGAGGTGGATCAACTCTGTAATCTCCATACACATCAATACAATCAAGAAGGATGTAGGGTTTTATCTCCTCACGAGGGCCCGAACCTGTGTAAATATTGTCCCCTTCATTCCCTGTTACCCATCGAGCTAAGGCTCACAACTCGAGGCCCCTACCCGAGATTAGTCGGTTTTGACACCGACATTGGTGCTTTCATTGAAAGTTCCGCTGTGAGATCAACAGAAAGGTCTATGGCTCACTTTGTCATCAACGATCAGCTCCATTGCAGGGACGATGCCTAGGTAGGTTTTCACCTTCAGCAACATCATGTTGCAAGTTGACCCGACTAGCCATATGGTCCAGGTCGGAAACTTTTCCATCGATCAGTGAACCGGGTCCAAGGACCCGGAATTCTCTATCGATCTGACCCCCGCTAGGCTCTTCATCTCACCTGACGAGTCTGGCAACTCTAAAGCCTTAACTTCGGGTCCCTTGCCCGGCTTCCCCTTTGCCAGGGAGCTGAACCTGTGTTCGGATCCAGCCATAGAGCCTGAACACCCTGATCCGGCTTTCACCGGAAACCCACCCCTTGAGGACACTCCGGACAATACTCCAGAAGACCTCCAAGAGATGGACCGGGACACACTCTCGGCGATAAACGAGATGGGGGACCGGATCTAGTATTGGTGATAAAGAACGACCAAAGCCCGACACATGTTCACTACGAGCTGAGGTCGGATCATGAAGAATTTTATCACCCACCCACCACCCACGTGGTGTCCACTCTCGAATACTTAAACGACATGCTAGATTATGCCTCTGATGGGACGGAGGACATATATGATGAGGTCGACACTCCGACCCCTCTCAATACGGGACGGTGGACTACCACCTCCACTTACGACATCTACGTGGTGAATACAGCCGCTAATAAAGACGATATCACCCCCAAGCAGAACGGCGACAGATCTGAAGATCCGTCGAAATGCTAGAATCAATGAAAGCGGTCCAAGGCAAAGAAAGGAAGGGGATTTATCATGGGCATCAGAGAAACTAATGCACCGGCAGACCCCGGGGACCTCGAAGCCCTAGGGCAATCAAATGAAAACATTGAGAAGCCTTGCGACCCCGAGAACCCTGATAACTCCAAGGACAATAACTATCTCCCTCCGTTCGATGAGGATGATTGCCTCGAAGATGATGCTTTCAACATCCCGGAGGATCTGCAAGACCAAGAATGCTTCACGCAATGGATTTCAGCCACCGCGAGAGCTTAAAGGTCAAACAGCGACAGCTTCAAGCTGAGCAGGCCACCCTCAATGGTAGGTGGGCGAAGGTCCTAGCAACTGAAGAAGGGTACGGCGCGGAGCCTACGGACCAAACCAGGAGCTATCAATGCAGACGTTTGCTTCCCCAATTCGAGGAATAAGCTCTCGAGCGCACACCTCCTAGGTACAGAAGGCATGATCAACCAGATCGCCCCCCTAGAGGAAGAGACAGAGCGGCGGAGGACCTCGAATACATACCAGAGTTGCCCCATAGGAGGGGGAAGGATCAAATGCGGTATAGAGATTGGCATGACCTATCTTAGGACGTGAATAATACAACAGGCCACACTAGATCGATCTACATATCTAGACAAAACTACCCCGCTAGACGGAACGGGGAACAACCTTGGTTCGAACACAACAACAGAGAATGGGAATGACACCGGGCACCAGATGCGGAATTTCACCACTATGTGGCTCGAGTCAGAGGCACTGTCCACCCACTTTGTTTCACAGACGAAGTCATGCAGCACCAGTTCCTCGAAGGGTTTAAACCCGTAAATATCGAAGAGTACGACGGGACTACAGACCCCTCCGTGTGGATAGAAGAATTTCTCCTACACATACATATGGCCAGGGGAGCCGATCTCCATGCCATTAAGTATTTACTGCTAAAGCTAAAGGGGCAACCTAGACACTGGTTAAATAGCCTCCCCAAAAACTCATGGGAACTTGGGAAGAGCTTGAGGATGCCTTCCGATCTAACTTCCAGGGCACTTAAGTCCGACCTCCAGTCTCCTCCGACCTAAGCAATGTCACCCAGAAGGAAGGAGAGTAGGCCCGACAGTTTGTGAAGAGGTTCTTAACCAAGAAAAACAAGATTGTTGACTGTTCGGATGCCGAGGAAATAGCCTCCTTCAGGCACAATATCCGGGACAAATGGTTGGCCCTGCAATGTTCGCCCTTACCACACTCACAACCCACTTTTGCCATAGATCATGTAGCCCCGAAGTTCAAGCCATGGTTAGTTTTCCCGATCACCTTCGATAGGAGGGACCATCCGACTAGTATCCATCACGGAGGTTTGGCGGCCCTCGTCTTAGATCCCATCATCAATGGATACCACCTCACGAGAGTTCACATGGCCGGAGGAAGTAGCCTTAAACTGATCTACTCAGATACGATGAAAATGATTTTAAAGATCCGTCTAGGATTAAACCCAGTAACACTACCTTCAAGGGAGTCATTCCGAGCATTGAAGCCCGTTGTTCAAGCACTGTAACACTCGAAATTGTGTTCGGGTCTCCCGATAACTTCCCCAGCGAAGACTTGATCTTGACATTGTACCGTTCCACAACGGTTACCACACGCTACTCGGTCACACAACGTTCGCTCGCTTCAACGCCGTCCCTCACTACGCCTACTTGAAGCTCAATATGCATGGACCAAAGTGGGTAATCACTTTCAACAGCAATATAGAGCGCTCCCTCCAAACACAAGAACATACCATGGCCCTAGAGGCCAAATTCCCATACGACAACAAAGGCCCAGGTCCCAACCTGCCTCCAAGATGCGATAGATGGGCAAGACAGCTCGAGCCCAATCGGACCTACCACCTCCACCTCCTGCCCAGGTCAAATAGGGACATGCTCCCCACGGCACGGCCTAGATACCCATCAGGTATGTCACTCGAAGACACAATTTTTCTCTCAAAATACTATGTGCGGCTATGGGGATCTACTTCCAGGGACTGGATACCGGCTTAACCGAACTACAATCCAACTTCTTCTCCGGCCAAAAGTGAGATCCCATTAAGGATCTACGAAACGTCAGGCCGACTCTATCTACGATGGCTTCTCACGGCCCCCCTCAAGGCCCATCCTCCAAGCATCAACCACCTTGAATAGGTTCCACAGCTCCCCGCTCGAGGTCAATCGCGCGCAGCCGGGCTCAAGGAGGACGTCAAGCCACCCATAAAGGGCCATTAATAAAAATGATATCCTATAAAAGATCACTTGTTTCTATTTTCCACAATGAATAATTACCTATAATAGCCATCTCGATAGCGTGAATCATATGATTGTTACATATGCATCATTTTTTCTACTTGTTTTCTTCATACATGTACCATATAGATCATCCGATTATAGGACAGGTGCGACTCGTTGATAGAGCGGGGGCTGGTGTATAACTAAAACACGCCAAGCATGACCCCGTCACTATGTCTTACCCATTCGGCATCTCAGATAGCGCTCTATATGCATTGGTTCCGAATTATGTCTTGGGTCAATAGTTGGATTGGCTCGCTCCTGTGCTTGCCCATTTACGTTCTGCCAGTTTGGCTAAAGGGTCAATACAAAGAACCACTGTGATTGTATCACCAGCTTACCTGGCGAATACCTCAGTGGAGAAAGCCGAAAACTGACTATTATAGTAAGCGAGAACTGGTCTGTGATCCGGGCTAAAGTGTCCAACTAAGAATCGATGGGGGTTCTCCTCTATAATACGAAGGGTTTATACCTTTCCAAACCATGTGGTACTAGTCTTAAGCTTTGGCGGAACATACTGCCACAAAACACTAGGGGCTGGTTACCTACCCCCGCATTCGAGCTCCTAAGGCTAATTGAAAGTACTAAAGCTAATAGTCCGATTGCCTAGTTTTCCCCTTTACTGCCTATGGGCACAGATGTATTTGTTAAAGACCCAGAGTGGAGGCCGAAACACCCCTCGTTGTACCTACGCGGGGGCTGAAGTCGACGACTCGCAACTTTCAGATTAAACCGGACACGCAGGATTCAAGACAATACATAACATGATCTATTCGGAAAAGCATAATAAAACACAATTGTCTTCAGAGTATAATGATAACACCCTCACTCATACATTACATTATTTGGGCATTGTTTCTCTATACATCGAGCACCCTCTAATGCGACACGGAAGTACATCTCGAGGCATCTGTCCTCCTTCCCAAGAGGCGGGGGCGTGATGGCCATCTCAATTGGCTTGATCCACGCGAGTTGCATCATGGTCCGCGCAAAGGCCATCCAAGTTCCCATGATGCAAACCCAACGCTTCACAGCCTCAATCCACAACACGGCACCGCGAAGCTTCCGTCGAAGGCCGAAGTAGCTTCTCGGTAGCAGCTCCGTAGGCTACAACTCGATGCAGAGGTCCTGCAAGGCCGGGTCCGCAATCCGGTGCAGCTGCATGAGTTGCTTCATCTGGTAGCTGAGGAGGGGATGTGCCTTAGGAGTTTCAAACTATGCCTAGAATAGTCTCTCCTCCACATCCCCATCCCAGACTACATAGTGCTTTGCCGCCTCCGCCGCACTCCTCGGGAGGTTTGTAAAGGCGTCTGGGGAACACCACAGTCGTGTAAGATAGGCGAACTTATTTCCATCAAAGACACATTGTACTAAGTATGGCCTACCATCCGCAATCAGCTTGACTTGGCGAATCTCTTCTTCATAGAACCACCTATTAACGAGCTTCGATTTTAGGTCGAAGGTAAGCGCAATTAGCTAGGTCGCCTGGTCTTTGACCTGGTGCTCCAGGGTCTCGCACTTAGCGCTAGCATCCTAGAGCTCCTGTTGCACCTCGGCTACCCGAGCCTCATGTCTGCCGCTCTCCACTCGCAGTGAGTTTAGCTCGACCGCTGCCTTCTGGTCGGCAGCCTCTCATTTGGCTCTCCTGAGCTCGGCCTTGAGGTCATCGACCTCTGCACTTGAAGCTAAAGGCATAAAGAGACGCAGGATCAGGACCCAAAATTAGGATAATCCACATTAATGAGAAAAGCGATCGAGTAGGCAGCTAGAGCTAAAAACTGACCTTGTAATTTGTTAAACCATTTGTTCAAATGGTCCAATTCCTCATTGGAGCTCTGAAGCTTCCAATTTAGTTTAGACAGTTCAAGGGCGTTGGATGCCCTGGTTGAGGATGAGGCCTACAAGAAACAAACTTATCCATAAGCAGGAGGTCGGACTATTCGAGGCCGAATTATATGCCTACATTTATAGGACCCGTGGCTTGGGGGCTACTATACACATAAGGAATTCATGACAATGTAAACAAAATTCATCATTATGACCAAGAGCATAGCTTACCTTGAGGACCGCCAGTAATCCATTGAAGCTTTCCTCCAGTCCGCTGTGAATGGACTGAATACTTTTAAGAACCGCACCCATAAGGGTGCAGTGATCTTCTGTAATGGAGGAGTCACACAATACCTCCTCCGTCATGGCCTGCCACCCGGCAACGGTTTGCTCGGTTGTGGGCGGCACCAACGGTAGCACTTCACCTCCCCCTCCTTAGGGAGGTAGGGTCGACGAAGTGTGAGGCATGGAAGCCTACAGAGTTGTCATGCCCAAGATGCGCGCCTATCCATTTAAGGCACGAGGGCCTCACAAGGGATAGATGAGCATCTTGCCGTTAGCAAGAATAGTATCATCACAACATACAATACTAAATGAGAAGAGTATACAAGTTGGCTTACACTCACCACATGCTAACTTACAATGTCACTCAAATCATAACATCAAGTTGAACACAGGGTCCGTCTACGGACGAAATCAAACGATAAAAGAAGTTGCAAATGATACTATGAAGCTATCCCAAAGATCATGACTAGGCCCTCTACTCATCCGGATATGTCACATACATCCTGCCTCTCTCCTCATCATACTCCCACTTGAGCTGGGTAAGATCATCCTGCACAAACTCATCTGAACCTGTACCTGGATTGTTGTAGTAAACTGTGAGCCACAGAGGACTCAGCTATCATGTGCCCGAGTACCGAGACTGTTTAATCTTAATGGTTGGTAAGGAGATGTTTAGTTTGCAGCAGCACTAAGCATGTTTGGTGGCTAGCTTACATAACGTGAAGTAAATATGACTGGCCTACGAAGAACGATCGAATCTAGTATGATCACCATGAGATCCTGAACACATACTTACGTCAATCATAACCCCACCGTGTTCTCTCTCGGATCATGTTCACGAGCAGAGACGGTCACGGTTACTCACACAGTTGGTGTATTTTACTTAGAGTTTAGTTCAAGTTAGCTATAACCGGGTGTTAAAACAAATATCCAAGTTGCCACATAACCGTGGGCACGGCTTTCCGAAAGATTTAACCCTGCAGGGGTGCTCCAACTAGTCCAGTACAAAATTAACCACACTTCGTGGGAATGCCTCGATCGCGGATCTCGCGATCATCATAGGTAATTACAAAGGAATTCCTACACGTCGGGTAAACCCGAAGAAAGTCAGTCTCCACACGCAAGACACTCGATAAAGGTAAAACAAATCCAGCAAGACCACCCGACGTGTCGACGAACCCGATAAGAGCCGCGTATCTCGTTCTCAGGACACGACGGATAAGCTAGTGTACGGTGGCCTGATAGAAATCTCCCAAGTTGCCCTAGGTTGGCCCCGCACAGTGCTCTAGTTTGGGCCAACACTCATGAGGAGCACTGGCCCGGGGGTTGATTAAATTATCCACGGGTTTGCAAGACCCTATGCAATTTTATTAAGTTGTTAAGCAAATGTAGTACCAATGTTGAGTCTTGCCAGACAAGTTTTAATCTCCATCGAATAAACAAGGGGGTCCCCATAACAATCCCAAGCATGTGAGGAGCATAAAGTATGGAAAACATAACACCGGTAACAAGGAACTAAGGGCGGTAATAGAGGAACAAATCACTTAGCAAAAGTCCAAGCCTTCCACCAATACCAAGATATATATGTGCATTAAATTAAATAACAGAATATTGTGATATCCAAATCCATGTTATCACATGGAACAACCTGCACCTGCAATTAAAATGCTATAAGAGGGGCTGAGCAGCGGTAACTTTACCAATCAAAGGTTGCTAGGATGTGGAGGTTAGAGGCTGTCATGGCAACATGGGGGCTGATTATCAAGTGGTAGGTAGCACAATTATAACGAAAAGAGCCAGAAACTAGCAAGCAAAAATTGTATCGGGATCCGGGTACGATCATCTTGCCTGTTGGTTCTTCAGTGAAACAAGCAGCGGGATCCTCGTAGTGGTACTCTCCCGGGTCCTCGTACTCAGTATCAACACTCGCGTCTACCCAAGAGAAACAGCAACAATAAACATCCAACGAAGGTGCAATGCACAATCAAGATGATGCATGACCACTTAGGAGGATTATAACATGGCAATCCAAAACTATTCATGCTTCATATGCAAAGTTGTTTATTAATGAATCTGGACAGAACCTCATGTAAAGTTATCTAGACATGCATGAACATGGAAAATATGGATGCATCATGCAAAATCTATGGAAATGCATATAAGGATCGCAAGAAACGGAGCTACGGTTCTCGAGATACGCTCACGACAAGGTACGGAGGAAAAACACAAGACCACCAATACATAGGCTAATTCTTGGCATTCCAAGGTATCCACTGGATAGGTGATGGAAAACCAATCACAATAGACTCAAGACTCAAACCATTCCATGGAGTATAGCTCCCACAAGTCACAAAACAAAACAACACCCAATCTGCCACAAAACAGCAACATAGCAATTTGAAAAGCCCACAACTTGAGCTACAGGAAGCCTACAGCCACAACCATGACATTGAAAGAATCTATTCAACACACACAACAATTCATCCAATTACACCACCAGCAAAGGATCCACACATCAATAAGCAAGAAGCAATCAAGTTGGCATGATGAAACAGTTTTCTGGGACTTTGTGAAAATTCCAGTTTTCTGGAATCTGTGATTATAAAGAAGCAAGTTGACAGCACTGGTTCAATATTCTAGGAAGCTCCTACTGGCATGAAATTAACAGGATGGTAGAAGGCATTATATAATAAAAATAACTAGCACTGAGCATGGTCAAATATACAAAACATTACAAGATACCATCCTCTCAACATGGCAAAACAATAACAGCAGACTCCAGACTAAGCCATTTTCAAGCAGGTTGGCAGAAACAGAAAGTAGCTTACTAAACAGCACGGTTCTCACTTAACTAGGGACTTAAAATAAATAACAAAAATACTGGGACATTCCCAACAACTTTAACTAACAAACTCATGTTGGCAAGAACTTAATTGCATGCATAGATTAATTCATATTAAAAAGACAAAAGGGCATCACAGCATAAAAATGCAGTTTTGTCAAGTTGCCCCAAAGTCAAATCTGACTTCACAGATGCATACATGGGTTGATTCTACCCCAAAATCATTACTCATACCAATATGCTTGCATGGAACAAGTAGGAGAAAACCTAGGTCGAAAATAGACCTATGAAGCCATGGGTGACTTATGTCACTTATGCATATGGATGGAAATGGCACAAAATGGCATGAAATCTATTGACACATGTTGGAAATGGTTAAATATCATCCTAGGAATCATGATTTCATGACATATATCAATAGAAAGGATAAGGCTAGCTAGAAGAGTAACTATGCTCATATTCACAAAAGAGGGAAACCTACACATGGAGCTACTCATACAAATACACATGACTCCAAAGTGAGTGGATGTGGAGCACACACACACACCACTAGCATACCACCCAAGCATGAGTGCATATAGGCACACATGCATTTCATACATGTATGCCCACACACACACACCTACACACTACACTCACTCACAAGAATACACACATGTCCGGGTGTGCAAAGAGCACACACACACATGTGTCATGCATGGTGCACCACACACCTACATGCACACACACACACACACAAGGCATTACCCACAAACATATGCATGTATGTATGCATAGCATACACACACACCCACACTCAATATCACACACACAAACATACATACATACATACACCTCTCATGTAGGTGTATGCATCACCATGACACACACACACACAAACATGCTCACACATTTAAACATAAGGAGCAAGAACTAAACACACACACACCCCTCACATGTATGCATAAATATGCATATGTACCATTTGGTACATACACACACATACATGGCAAGGAGGTCCACACACATGCATACATGTTGGAATGCGCACACATACATGTATAAATCAGGAGAAAGAAAAACAAAAGAAAATAAAATAAAACAACAAAAGGTAAAAAAAGGGGGAGGTTCAGGGGGTCGAACCCCTGACCTCGGGGTCGAGCACACGCACACCCACCACTGCGCTACGGCGCCTGAACTTAACAGGAAGGGGGGGATCTGTAGCTTTAACACACACACACACACACACGCACAAACTACTGACGAAACTGAACCTACACACGCATGGATGCAGAGCAACAGCGGCAGCGACAGCGGTGGTGGGACGGCGATCCCCGGTGATGCAGGGGGTCTCCGGCGACGAGGAGCGGCAGAATCGAAAGAGGGACCTACGGGGGCTCCATCCCGTACCTCGCCTCGCGACAAGGGGGACCGGAGGCGAGCCCAAGCACGGAGCTTTCAAGCGGCGGCGACGGCACTACAGCAACGAATCCTACGAAATACGGTGAGGAGAAGGGGCAGCGAGGACGGGCTGCTCACCGAGGGTCTTGTGCAGGCACGATGAGCTCGACGGAGGGGAAGAAGGGGAAGAAGACGCTCGGGGACGCGGCGGCGACGAAGGGGAAGAAGACCGGTTCCGCTGCGGCGGCGAGGAGGAAGAAGAGGGCCTCCTGGGAGCTCCCTAGTGCCAGGAACGCGATGTGGATGGCAGCGGAAAGCCCCACGCCATCATGAGCGGGGACGAGGCCGCCGGAGGCGACGACGATGACGAGCACTGCTCCTCTGAGCTTCTCTGAAGCCTACCTGCGCCTCAACAGAGAAGTGGAGGAAGGAGGAAGAAGAACAGGGGGAGAGGAGCTGCGGCGGCGAAGGGAGGAAGAAGAAACCCTAGTGGAGCGACACGGACGCCGAGGGGAGGCTATATAGCCCTAGGCTGATGGCGACGGTGACGACGCGCTCTGTGTGAAACTCACTGACGGAGGTGGGGGACGGGGCAGGTGGCCGTTGTGTCCAGCTGGGCTGGGCCGCAACCCACTCACCCTCTCTCACTCACACACAAACACAAAAATAAAAAAAGGGGGAGGGTTTTCCATTTAATAAAAACCAGCCCAACAAAAGAAACCCCCGAGCAAATTAAAAGGGTTTTTTTAGTGACCCGACCTGAAAGGTCAAGTCTCCGGTGTTTCCGTACCATCCCAAGATCTTGCTGGTACACACACGGTACATCAATGTGTATATCAAAGGGAAATCACACAAAAAATATATTAATCGAAATCTCATTTTGAGTCCTTTATTACAATAAAAATTACAATAAAGTGGCTAAAAGCCAACTCATGAGAATATCTAAATCTTGCGGAAGCGTCGAAGGTAGATGAGTCCATCTGACTCCAAGGGCATCTCACTGAGCATAGAACGTGTCCTCACTCCTGGTCGGAAAAATACCTTGCAACATGATACGTTGCAGCCATGTAGGTCAGCATATGGAATATGCCGGCAAAGTCACAAGAGAGGGGTGAAAAGATAATCATCTAGTCTATATGCATATATGGCAGGTGGGGCGGTAAATTTTTGCGTAAAGCCAATTTTTCCTACATCAAGAAAGGGGCTAAGCAAAATATTACTAAGTTGGTTGATTAATGAGATGGTTCCACCAACCAATTCTCATACCCAAATTGTTAATACCCACATCATCATATTAATTGTGTTGAGAATTCTGAATGTTTCAGTTCCTTTGGCTCAAGTCGTCCATGACCGTGGACACGGCTAATCGATTAGGTTTTAGTACTCTGCAGAGTTTTGCACACGTTCCCCACAAGATTTGGTCGCCTCCGTTTGATTTCTCGCACTTCAGGGTGTTTGAGAAACGGATGACCAAAACATGGTCTTCCAAAGGGTTTCCCTGCGACTCTGTCGGTGCCCATCCTTTCCTACCGTTCTTCTACATCTCGTAGCACCGCCTATCCAGGGTCACCACGATATCCAACCAAGCCAGAGCCCATAATGACTTGTGGCTGTGTAGGTAAGCCTTGGGTCTTGAAGCACCCATCCATCTCTTTGTGCCTGGGTGGACCTTTCCGCGTGAATACTGGCCATCTCCAGCATCACCTAGGCAAATCCACTGGTTTCTCCAGGGTGCCGTTCAACCATCATCCACCCAGAGGTATGTTGAAAACTCGGAGTCTTAATTCTTGATCATTATGTAGGTCTTGAAATTATTAACTCTCTCAACTCTCATGAATCACACAACCAACCCCGTCTACTAATAGCATAGCAAAAAGGTAAAACAACGTTTCCCGGGGCCAATGTGTCAAAGAGGTTGAGAAGGTACCTACCACATGATACTACAACAATGTACCCAAGTTTCCAACTAACCTATCTTGCATGCAATTGGGGTGATGGTAGAACTAATGCATATAAAACATGGGTAAAAATATGATCAAAGTGACTTGCCTGATTGATGATCTTCGTACACGAGTGACTCTAAGTAACAAGCTTCGCACTCCGGATAATCTAACAAAGCAAACAAATCACTCAAATAAGCATACAACAAAATATTGTAACTCACAACCATCAACCAAAACTAGTAAACAATCAAGACAAATCAATGCACAAAAATCACAAGCAAGAAAACACACAAAGTTTTGTTTACTAGGAGGTGATTGATAAAACACTACTAACATAATAAAACTATTTTGTAATAACAAAACAAATGTTGACAGCAAGGAAACAATAGAATATTTTTATTAATAAACAGAACAAAATCAATTTAAGTTTGTTGGGAAAAGTTTAGTAAAGTTTATAAAAGTTTTGATAAGCACTATATGAATCAACTATAGTTATACTAACAAAAAGAATGAAAAACTAAACTTATTATTTATTAGTAAAACATGTTCTTAACAGAAAATAATTTACAAATAAACTTGTTTTAGAAAACAAAATTAAATTATATAAAACTTTGTTGAAAACAAAACTATTACTAACTAGTTGTTTTAATCAAAATAAACCTATTTGAAAAGAAGTTGTGATTCCTATCTTAACAAGGAAATGAACTAAACAATTTTATATTTTTATAAACAATAAGTAAAACACTAAATGTATAAACAACAGAACCTACTAAACAAATGAAACCAAATCTAAATTTAAACTAATTAAAACTAAGTATATAAAACTATATTATACTACTAGGCAGATTCTGTTTTTGGTTAAAACATTAATCAAATATATCCTAAAAATCTTCAAACTAAACATGAATATAGTCCTAAATAATACCAAACAGTAGCAAAAAGATTCATATCAAAATCTATTTTCAAACTCTAGTTATTCAGATTTGAAGATTTTGAGCAAATTTGATGAAATTCAAATTTTATAGTTCAAATTTGAAATTTAAAAATACCGAGTGAAACTACATGAAAAATGTGAGCTATTGCAAAAAGAATCAACTCAAAACACTAAATAGATTAAAAGATATAAGCTAAACAAATTTTGAAATCATTCTGTTAATTAAAACAAAAACAGAAAAGAAAAAAATGATTTGCGACGGTCAGGGGGCTACGTGGCGCTGTCCGATTGGTGGCTAGGGTGTGCGCGCGAGTGCTTTCGGGCAGGCGACCGATCCATAAAGGAAAACGTTTCGGGGATAAGTGGCTTCTAATCTGGGTCGTTGGTTTTGGATCGGAGGGGTAGGAGTGCTCACGGGGTAAAGTCGCCGGCGCCGGGGGTTCTCCGGTGGATCCGAAGGAGGCGAAGTCGACGGCGAGGCGTTCCGGCGGTCAGGGAAGGCAGCGAAGTGGTCCGGGCGACGGCGACGGGTCTCCGGAGTCGAAAGGTGAGGTCGGTTGGGCGAGAGGTGGTCGGAATTGGTGGCTACGGTCGACGGGAGATCCGGTGGGGGTGGCTACTCCGGCGTGCAATTGCGGCAGCCTTCCGGCGAGAGAGAGAGGGGGCTCGGGGGAAATGGATGCGGGGAGTGGCCGGCTACTTATAGGGTGCTCGGGGGTGCGGGGAGTTAAGAGAGGAGAGAGGGAAAGAAACGGCCGGCGAGGATCTCCGACGCGCGCGGGGAGGAGGGAGATGACCGTTCGGTAGTAACGGTCGGCCGGGGTGGGTCCAGTGTCAGCGAGAGAGAGGGAAATGAATGCGCGTCGGTCGACTGGCTTCTAATCAATACGCGAATAACTGCCCGTGGGCCGGCCCGTTTAATATAGTAACCGTTACCGTTTTTGTTTAATGTTTTTCCAGAGATATTCAAAAACATTTAAAGCATTCAAATCATCTCTAAATATAGGGGTATTATATATCAGAATTTACAGAATAATAAATTCTATTTAGTGAACATTTTTATTCTGTCATTTGAACACTTTGAAAAAAATATTATTTTCAGAAATTGCCTAATTGTTTTTAAACCCTTTTTGCAAATATTTTCAAAATAAATCCTGGTTATTTTTGTTCAAATAAATCAAAAATTTTACCCTGGTGTGGAGTGTCATGTTACTCCTCTCTTATTTTGAACATTTAACCAAAGTTTCCAATGGGTGAAAGCAACATAGGGAAAAGTAGAAGGGACTTTCAGAAATTTGGAAAAGGCATTTCAACAAACACTTACAATCAAGCAATGATGATGATAGATGCATAGCTATATTTCATAACATTCCAAAATGAAATTTTGGGATGTTACAAACCTAGCCACCTTAAGATGAATCTCGCCCTCGAGATTCGGGTTGGCTAGAAAATAGGTGCGGATGGTCTCTACGAAGATCTTCTTCGCGTTCCCAGGTGGCTTCTTCCTCGGTGTGGTGACTCCACAGAACTTTGCAAAACTTGATGATCTTGCTGTGGGTAACTCTGTTGGATGTCTCGAGGATTCTGACAGGCTTCTCCTCGTAGGTCAGATCATTGTCAAGTTGTATGGCCTCTAGGGGCACTGTATCTCTCAAAGGGATATCAGCCATCTCAGCATGACATTTCTTCAGTTGGGACACATGGAACACATTATGAACTTCGGATAATCCTTTCGGCAATTCCAGCTTGTATGCAACTTTGCCTCTACGTTCAAGAATTTTGTAGGGGCCTATGAATCTGGGTGCTAATTTTCCTTTAACACCAAACCTCTTGATTCCTCGAAGCGGGGACACACGAAGATAAGCTCGGTCTCCCACTTCATACGTCACTTCTTTACGTTTGCTGTCAGCATAACTCTTCTGTCGAGATTGAGCTATTTTGAGTCTGTCACGAATCAACTTGACTTTCTCTTCCGAATCTGGGATAAGATCGGGACCAAAAAGTTGTCGGTCTCCAACACCATCCCATGTCAGTGGTGTTCTGCACCTCCTTCCGTATAAAGCTTCGAAAGGGGCCATCTTCAGACTGGTCTGATAACTGTTATTGTACGAGAATTCTGCGTAAGGTAAGTTGTCATCCCAACTAGATCCATAATCTAGCGCACAAGCTCTCAACATGTCTTCCAGAATCTGGTTGACTCTCTCAGTCTGTCCATCTGTCTGCGGATGAAAAGCTGTACTGAACTCTAGCCTTGTACCCAAAGTTTCATGTAACTGATGCCAAAACTTTGAGGTAAACTGTGTTCCTCTATCTGACACGATACTCCTCGGAACTCCTTGCAGACATACGATCCTGGTCATATATATCTTGGCTAGCTTAGCACTGGTATAAGTGGTTTTCACTGGAATGAAATGAGCTACCTTGGTCAAGCGATCTACCACTACCCAGATGGAATCATAACCTGAACGGGTCCTGGGTAATCCTGTGATGAAGTCCATACCAAGCTTTTCCCATTTCCACTCGGGTATCGGCAAAGGTTGGAGTAACCCTGCTGGTTTCTGATGTTCTGCCTTTACTCGCTGACAAACATCACATATTGCAACATGTTCCGCAATATCTTTCTTCATACCTGTCCACCAATAACTTTCCTTTAAATCGAGATACATCTTGGTATTGCCTGGGTGTATCGAGTAAGGTGAATCGTGGGCTTCCCGAAGTATCAACTTCCTGAGCTCTGGGTCATTGGGCACATAGATTCGGTTCTCAAACCACAAAGTTCCGTGTTCATCCTCACGAAAACCTTTAGCTTTACCATCTTCCATTCTCTGCTTTATCTCATCTATCTCCTTGTCTGATTTCTAGGCTTCATGAATTCTTTCGGTCAAGGTGGACTGGATCTCTAGTGTAGCAACATATCCTCTTGGAACTATCTCTATCTTGAGCTCTTTGAGATCATCGGCTAACTCTTGGGGTAATCCTCCCGCTGTGAGTGTGTTTACATAACTTTTCCGACTCAAGGCATCGGCTACAACATTGGCCTTACCTGGATGGTAATGTAATCTCATGTCATAGTCCTTGATTAACTCTAACCATCTCCTCTGTCTAAGGTTCAACTCCTTCTGAGTGAAAATATATTTCAGGCTCTTATGATCGGTGTAAACATCACAACTATTTCCGATAAGAAAATGTCTCCAGGTCTTGAGTGCGTGCACTACGGCTGCTAGTTCCAAATCATGGGTGGCATAATTCAACTCATGAGGTCGTAGTTGTCTAGATGCATAAGCTACAACCTTTCCATCTTGCATGAGTACTCCTCCAAGTCCTTGACGTGAAGCATCACAATAAACCAGGAAGTCCTTCCGAATATTGGGCAAAATCAACACTGGGGCTGTCACCAAACGTTTCTTCAACTCCTGGAAACTGGCTTCACATTCCTCAGTCCAAACATACTTGGATTCTTTCTTCAACAACTCTGTCATGGGATTGGCTATCTTTGAGAAATTCTCAATGAACCTCCGGTAATATCCGGCAAGTCCGAGGAAACTGCGGATCTCCTTAACTGAAGTGGGTGACTTCCACTCAGTGACGGCTTCAACCTTAGCCGGGTCTACGGCTATTCCTTCTCCGGAAATAACATGTCCAAGGAATCCGACTTCCGTCAGCCAAAATTCACATTTGCTGAACTTGGCATATAACTGATGTTCTCTCAGTTTCTCCAGAACTAAACGCAGATGTTCCTTATGCTCTTCCTCGTTCTTGGAGAATATCATAATGTCATCAATGAACACCACGACAAACTTGTCCAAATATTCCATAAACACTTTGTTCATCAAATTCATGAAGTAGGAAGGAGCATTAGTCAAACCAAAGGACATGACAGTATACTCATACAAGCCATACCTTGTGGTGAAAGCTGTTTTGGGTATATCCTGTTCACGAATCTTCAGTTGGTGATACCCTGATCGAAGATCGATCTTAGAGAATACTTTGGCGCCTACTAGCTGATCAAACAAATCATTAATCATCGGTAGGGGATACTTGTTCTTGATAGTCACCTCGTTCAAGGCACGATAGTCAACTACCATTCTCAAGGTTTTATCCTTCTTCTCCACCAAAAGAATTGGGGCTCCCCAAGGTGAAGAACTTGGACGTATATAACCTTTGTCCAATAACTCCTTAATCTGCTTCTTGATTTCCAACAGATCATTTGCGGGCATCCGATAGGGTCTCTTGGAAATTGGTGCTGTCCCTGGCTGCAGCTCTATTAGAAACTCAATCTCCCTATCTGGTGGCATTCCTGGTAATTCTTCCGGAAATACATCCAGAAAGTCTTTTACCACAGGTACTTCCTCCTGAACAACTCCTGTGAGGGAATTTAACCGTGCACTCATCTGGGTGCGTCGGGATACATACTTAATCCTCTTGTTCTCCGGGGTGGTGAGTGAAACAGACTTGCTGAGGCAATCAAGATTTCCTTCATACTTGGTCATCCAATCCATGCCTAGGAAAACATCCAATCCCTGGGATTCTAAGACGATGAGGTCGGTAGAAAAAACATGGTTTCCTATATTGAGTTTCAAAGCATGGCATCCTATCCCTACCATCATCATACCTCCTGGGGAACTGACCTGAATAGGCTGGCTAAGGGTTTTGGTGGGTAAACCATACTTATCCACAACTACCCTTGATATGAATGAATGAGTTGCACCAGAATCAAAAAGTACTGTAACTGGACGTGAATGCAATAAAAACTTACCAACCACAGTCTCGGGTTGATCATAGACTTCTTCCATGTCGAGGTGATTCACCTGGGCACGAGGAAAAGGGTTTGGCTTCTTGGTTGCGGAGTTGCCGTTTCCATTTCCCTGCTTGCTCTGGGGACACTCAGTAGCATAGTGCCCTGTCTTCTGGCACTTGAAACAGGTGATGTGACTCAGATCCTTATGAGTAGGAATGTGACGGTGCTGGTTGTTGTTCCCATTCCCATTATCAGTCTTGAAATTGCCATGGTTGAGACGGGCATTACCATTTCCTCCATGGTTGTGACCTCCATGGTTATGCATGGCATGAGTGTGCCTTCCAAACTTACCGGTACCTGATCCGGTGTTCCCTGAGTACGGGGAGTAGTGGGGCTTCTGATGAACTCTAGAGTTAAACTTCCCCTGAGTGTACTTCCGCTTGCGGTTCTCAATTTGCTGCTGTTTACCCTCTAGAATAAGGGCCTTGTCCACCAGCTCTTGGTAGTTGTTGAAAGTAGCCACTACCAGTTGCATGCTCAACTCATCGTTGAGTCCTTCTAGAAACTTCTCTTGCTTGGCTGCATCATCGGCCACGTCTCCTGGTGCATAACGTGCCAATGTGTTGAAGTCGTCCACGTATTGGGCCACGGAGCGATTACCCTGGCGCAAGTTGCGAAACTCGCGCTTCTTCAGACTCATGGCTCTAGCTGAAACATGTGCGGTGCGGAAAGCTTGCTGGAACTGCTCCCAAGTTACATCAGCAATAGGATATGTGGTGGTGTAGTTCTCCCACCATGAAGCTGCTGGTCCTTCCAGTTGATGTGTGGCAAATCGCACCTTCTCAGCATCAGTACATCCAGCGGTGACAAGTTCTCTCTCCATCTTACGGAGCCAGTCATCTGCCACAATGGGCTCAGTACTACTGGAGAAAGTTGGAGGGTTCAACCTCAGAAAACGGGTGAGATTGTCAGTCTGGGGTGGATGATGGTTGTTGTGGTTGTTCTGGTTGTTGGTATGATTCTGAATCAATAACTGCATCAGTGCATTCTGCTGCTGAAGAAGTTGTGTGAGTTCCGGCGGGAAAGTGAAATCGGTCTCACGTCGTGGAGGCATCTTGCTGTTTTCAGAGGGGTGAGAATTAGAATAGAACAAGGGTCTAAAAGAACAAATCACTACCCATATGCAATGCAACAAACATATCACACCAAACACTCATTCATTTATTCAATCAATGTCAAACATCGGGAATACAAAACTCAAACAACTAAGCATCGACCTACGCTTTAACGACGAAAATAAAAGATACATGGAGGGCATAACTAAAGTTTTCCTCAGAAGTACATGGTGACTGAGTCTCCTCCAATGGTGCTCTCCTCATAGTCATCATCGTCGCTGATGAAAGGAGCCAAGTCTCCCTCAGGATGAAGATTTTCACCCATGTCCATCTGTTCCTCCAGAGTGGCGATGCGAGTGTTCAGCTTGTCGATCCTCTCTAAGAAATCCTTCACCTCATACTCATGCTCGTACTCGGCTTCCCGTAAGTCAGCTTCAAGGTCAATCTCGCGGTTCATCAGATTCTTGATTGTCTTCGTATCAGCACGACCTCGAAGCTCCAGAGTCCTGATGTGAGTCTCCAGGGTCTGGATATAGGAAATAGTGGTGCTTGTAGTGGGAGGAGTTATGATGTTTCCATGGACATCCCTGCGAAAAACCACGCTGAGTCCTGGTGAAATGGTTCCACCTCTGTATTCCTCCTGAATACGTCCAAGGGCACGATGAATGGCCATGTCTCTTCCAAGTATCCAGCTGGGTGCCACGAACTTGAAGTCGATGGGTTTCTTCCGATTCCCAAAGGTCTTCCCTGGGATGTGCACCTCGATCCTATATCGTCCATCTTGTGGAAATGACATGATAGGAGTCCCGATGATGCTCGGCAAAGCAATCCTCACGTCTTTGACGATCCTCATCAGCTCCTTACCAAAAGGCATCGTTGCGTCAGGCTGGCAAAACCCGTGATCAACACTGGGATGAAGGTGGTCATCTATAATTTTTTTGAAATAATCGAAGAGGAGTCAGAAACGAGTAGATGAGAGTATAATAATTTTAAAGACAAAGAGCAACAATCCTAAGGCTTTCCAGTCCTAGAGGTTACGTCCTACGGTCAGCGTGTGCTCTGATACCATTTCTGTAGCGACCCGACCTGAAAGGTCAAGTCTCTGGTGTTTCCGTACCATCCAAAGATCATGCTGGTACACACACGGTACATCAATGTATATATCAAAGGGAAATCACACAGAAAATATATTAATCGAAATCTCATTTTGAGTCCTTTATTAAAATAAAAATTACAATAAAGTGGCTAAAAGCAAACTCATGAGAATATCTAAATCTTGCGGAAGCGTCGAAGCTAGATGAGTCCATCTGACTCCAAGGGCATCTCACTGAGCATAGAACGTGTCCTCACTCCTGGTCGGAAAAATACTCTGCAACATGATACGTTGCAGCCATGTAGGTCAGCATATGGAATATGCCGGCAAAGTCACAAGAGAGGGGTGAAAAGATAATCATCTAGTCTATATGCATATATGGCAGGTGGGGCGGTAAATTTTTGCGTAAAGCCAATTTTTCCTACATCAAGAAAGGGGCTAAGAAAAATATTACTAAGTTGGTTGATTAATGAGATGGTTCCACCAACCAATTCTCATTCCCAAATTGTTAATACCCACATCATCATATTAATTGTGTTGAGAATTCCGAATGTTTCAGTTCCTTTGGCTCAAGTCGTCCATGACCGTGGACACGGCTAATCGATTAGGTTTTAGTACTCTGCAGAGTTTTGCACACGTTCCCCACAAGATTTGGTCACCTCCGTTTGATTTCTCGCACTTCAGGGTGTTTGAGAAACGGATGACCAAAACATGGTCTTCCAAAGGGTTTCCCTGCGACTCTGTCGGTGCCCATCCTTTCCTACCGTTCTTCTACATCTCGTAGCACCGCCTGTCCGGGGTCACCACGATATCCAACCAAGCCAGAGCCCATAATGACTTGTGGCTGTGCAGGTAAGCCTTGGGTCTTGAAGCACCCATCCATCTCTTTGTGCCTGGGTGGACCTTTCCGCGTGAATACTGGCCATCTCCAGCATCACCTAGGCAAATCCACTGGTTTCTCCAGGGTGCCGTTCAACCATCATCCGCCCAGAGGTATGTTGAAAACTCGGAGTCTTAATTCTTGATCATTATGTAGGTCTTGAAATTATTAACTCTCTCAACTCTCATGAATCACACAACCAACCCCGTCTACTAATAGCATAGCAAAAAGGTAAAACAACGTTTCCCGGGGCCAATGTGTCAAAGAGGTTGAGAAGGTACCTACCACATGATACTACAACAATGTACCCAAGTTTCCAACTAACCTATCTTGCATGCAATTGGGGTGATGGTAGAACTAATGCATATAAAACATGGGTAAAAATATGATCAAAGTGACTTGCCTGATTGATGATCTTCGTACACGAGTGACTCTAAGTAACAAGCTTCGCACTCCGGATAATCTAACAAAGCAAACAAATCACTCAAATAAGCATACAACAAAATATTGTAACTCACAACCATCAACCAAAACTAGTAAACAATCAAGACAAAACAATGCACAAAAATCACAAGCAAGAAAACACACAAAGTTTTGTTTACTAGGAGGTGATTGATAAAACACTACTAACATAATAAAACTATTTTGTAATAAAAAAAAATTGTTGACATCAAGGAAACAATAGAATATTTTTATTAATAAACAGAACAAAATCAATTTAAGTTTGTTGGGAAAAGTTTAGTAAAGTTTATAAAAGTTTTGATAAGCACTATATGAATCAACTATAGTTATAGTAACAAAAAGAATGAAAAACTAAACTTATTATTTATTAGTAAAACATGTTCTTAACAGAAAATAGTTTAAAAATAAACTTGTTTTGGAAAACAAAATTAAATTATATAAAACTTTGTTGAAAACAAAACTATTACTAACTAGTTGTTTTAATCAAAATAAACCTATGTGAAAAGAAGTTGTGATTCCTATCTTAACAAGGAAATGAACTAAACAATTTTATATTTTTATAAACAATAAGTAAAACACTAAATTTATAAACAACAGAACCTACTAAACAAATGAAACCAAATCTAAATTTAAACTAATTAAAACTAAGTATATAAAACTATATTATACTACTAGGCAGATTCTGTTTTTGGTTAAAACATTCATCAAATATATCCTAAAAATCTTCAAACTAAACATGAAGATAGTCCTAAATAATACCAAACAGTAGCTAAAAGATTCATATCAAAATCTATTTTCAAACTCTAGTTATTCAGATTTGAAGATTTTGAGCAAATTTGATGAAATTCAAATTTTATAGTTCAAATTTGAAATTTAAAAATACCAAGTGAAACTACATGAAAAATGTGAGCTATTGCAAAAAGAATCAACTCAAAACACTAAATAGATTAAAAGATATAAGCTAAACAAATTTTGAAATCATTCTGTTAATTAAAACAAAAACAGAAAAAAAAATGATTTGCGACGGTCAGGGGGCTACGTGGCGCGGTCCGATTGGTGGCTAGGGTGTGCGCGTGAGTGCTTTCGGGCGGGCGACCGATCCGTAAAGGAAAACGTTTCGGGGATAAGTGGCTTCTAATCTGGGTCGTTGGTTTTGGATCGGAGGGGTAGGAGTGCTCACGGGGTAAAGTCGTCGGCGCCCGGGGTTCTCCGGTTGATCCGAAGGCGGCGAAGTCGACGGCGAGGCGTTCCGGTGGTCGGGGAAGGCAGCGAAGTGGTCCGGGCGACGACGACGGGTCTCCGGAGTCGAAAGGTGAGGTCGGTTGGGCGAGAGGTGGTCGGAATTGGTGGCAACGGTCGACGGGAGATTCGGTGGGGGTGGCTACTCCGGCGTGCAATTGCGGCAGCCTTCCGGTGAGAGAGAGAGGGGGCTCGGGGGAAATGTATGCGGGGAGTGGCCGGCTACTTATAGGGTGCTCGGGGGTGCGGGGAGTTAAGAGAGGAGTGAGATCCGGGAGGGAAAGAAACGGCCGGCGAGGATCTCCGGCGCGCGCGGGGGAGGAGGGAGACGACCGTTCGGTAGTAACGGTCGGTCGGGGTGGGGTCCAGTGTCAGCGAGAGAGAGGGAAATGAATGCGCGTCGGTCGACCGGCTTCTAATCAATACGCGAATAACTGCCCGTGGGCCGGCCCGTTTAATACAGTAACCGTTACCGTTTTTGTTTAATGTTTTTCAGAGATATTCAAAAACATTTAAAGCATTCAAATCATCTCCAAATATAGGGGTATTATATATCAAAATTTACAGAATAATAAATTCTATTTAATGAACATTTTTATTCTGTCATTTGAGCACTTTGAAAAAAAATATTATTTTCAGAAATTGCCTAATTGTTTTTAAACCCTTTTTGCAAATATTTTCAAAATAACTCCTGGTTATTTTTGTTCAAATAAATCAGAAATTTTACCCTGGTGTGGAGTGTCATGTTACTCCTCTCTTATTTTGAACATTTAACCAAAGTTTCCAATAGGTGAAAGCAACATAGGGAAAAGTAGAAGGGACTTTCAGAAATTTGGAAAAGTCATTTCAACAAACACTTACAATCAAGCAATGATGATGATAGATGCATAGCTATATTTCATAACATTCCAAAATGAAATTTTGGGATGTTACAGTTTTGAACAAAACAAAAATACTTTTGAGAAGGAAATAATGTGCACCTATTAATAAAAATATTAAGTTGATTTATTACACAAGTATTTTATTTAATATTTAAAATGACATCTCTTGTTAATTTAAAACACAAAACCACAAAAACCCAAACATTTAATACAACACACTCACATCTTATAAAACACTTGGGGCCATCGCATGAACATTTTTAAACAATTTTTAAAACAACTTAAAATCTGATGATAAAAACAATGGGAGAAAAGGGGTTTTGAAGGGGATGTTGCAAAGGGAAAAGAGAGGGGAGAAAAGGAGATGCACACACTTGGATCCAACCACTCACAACCTCTCACATCACAACCACCATTCACAACATAGCAAGCACAAGAACAACCAACATGGCACATGAATGAAATGGGAATGATGCATGAATGCAAACACATAGAATGGCAAGGAGCAAACACACATCGCATAGCTCATGACACAAGGTTCATACATGGGGGATTACATGCCAAAAGGTAGGGACATCACTTGGGATGTCACAAGAGTCGACTACGAAGGGAGCTTGGGTGACTTGCGGCACCCCTCCTTATTTGCCAGGAGGGGTTCGACCTCCTAGACCTAAGCAACCGAGGCATAGTCCTTGGTTAGCATGTCTTCGGTGGCCGAGGTATGTGCTTCTGCAATCACCATCTCACCCCCGATGTTCAGCGTAGGGGGGGCGATGGGATACAACCTCCACGGCCTCACCTGAGGCCGGGGGTGGTGTGGTGCGGGATTCCATTCCACTCTTCGCCAATTCACCCGATTGAGACTCCCATGAGACCTGATCGGTCAAGAGGTCTTGTGCCAGACTATATCATGGAAGCAATTATACAAGTTATCTCTACGAAACCAATGGGGATAACCTAGATGGTCTATAGATTCAATACCTGTGAGATGGGGGCTTGATCATGGGGTTCCTTCGGGGGACCCTCTCGAAAGCTCTAGAATCCTCATCGGAATTCTGGCTATGGTCCACCAGTGTCACCTTGAGCCTGCATGATCTCTTCAAAGCAAGGGAAGGAAGATCCTCCTCGGCGTCCTCGAGTGTGGCCCTCTTCTTTGTCTGGGGAGAGTTGATCTCTCCTCCGTCTTCCTCATCCTCCTCCTCGTGTGTGGAGGAGGCTTAGGGAGGTCCCCGCCGACCCGTGTGAGCTTGTGTACATGCTAGCGCCAACGCCTCCTTCTGTCCCCGCGCTCGTGTGCGCCCTTGCACATGCCACGCCGGTCCCAGTGCACGTGCCCGCATCGATGACGCCAAACCCCTTGAGCGCGCCTGCACCCACCGCGCTCATGCATGTGCTCGCGCCTACACTCGTCATAGGCCCCTCAGCGGATTGGGCCGCCACCGCCGACAGCTTTCTCGTAGTGCCGCTAGTCTCCCCCTAGCCCCGGGCCCTTTGATCGCGCGACGACCGGATCTTTGATTGTGAAGTCCATAACATTCTGGTCTCAGTTGAAGAACTGTACAGCCGCAGCCCAGAGCACGAGAATGCCGCTGCTGGAGACCACTGCTGCCACCGCAGCCGCAACTAGTTTTCTTTATATTGTATCTCGATTGTATGAATGTAAAGTGAAAGCTTGACTGAATGAAATCTATGGTTTGATGAACTAATTACTTATCTCTGCATTCACGTAGCAAACAAAAAACCCTCATAGTTTTATCTGAATAAACACACATCACAAACGGTTCGGGTTGAATACCCGTTTGAAGATCGACAACTATCTTTCCTTCGCCCGTAAGCCAAGTCAAAATATTGGCGCAAACGATTGGTCCAATGCGTCATCGCAAACGTTTCTCGAATATGATATGTGTGCCTACTACAGACAATCCGGGAAGATTAGCATCTATCATACTAGGTAAATTGCCATGTGTCAAATCGGAAACATTGGCATCTGTCAATCTAGTAACACTAGCATTTGTCAACATTGTAGCACTAACATTTGTCAAGTATTGCATAAATAAAATCACAATTAGGGTGTAAGTTTGCAACTGAAATTCACTTTAAACATGGATTTCATTCATACATTAAGCACTGGTCTTTGTACAATACAATTCAACTCGATAGCTAAACTAAACAAACTTTTCCCCAATTGTTGCCAAACACGTACTAATTAGCTAGTTGAACTATATACTAGCTAATTAAAGTATGTGGTACAGTTCAACCATATCCATAGTTAGATGAACTGAATAAAATAGCCCCTAAATACTAGTACTACAAAAGGGGATTTGTACTACTTCTAGCAGAATGGAGCATGCTGAGTAAGAGCAAGTAGAGGAGGAGCCTGCCGATGAGTTGGTGGCGATGTGTCAGTTGCTTGGGAGTGCTGCCCACTGGTTCTCAAGACGGTCGTCCTCGAATTGACGAGACTCTGCAGAGTCTTCGCATTCCGTGTTGCCATTGCGGCTCCTCCTCCGGCAATAGCGTCGAGGAGCTTCTTCCCGTGCGTGACCTGGCGCTCCACCTCCTTCTCTAAGAAGTAGATGTAGAGCGCAAGGGTTACGACGCAGAAGCCTGACGGCGGGCCTTTGGCGGACTCAACCTCCCAAATTTGGGCCTTGGTGGCATCGCCGGTTATGGCCCGGCAGCCTGCTGGCAGGGTCATGGCAAAGACGGATGACGGTGGGGTGGCAGCCCCGGTGGCGGCTGGCGTGGTGGTGGCCATGGCGGCCACCAGCAGCAGCTGTCTTCGGGCAGCGATGGTGGAGCATGTAGTTGGTGGCGTGCGCACACCCACCAGGGACGCCACGTGCACTACACGCTTTAGAAGATTGCCGAGCCGACACGGTGAAGCATCCCAGCTGGAGCTATCCTCTGGCGGAGTGGCTGTGTGACGACGAACTACTGGTGCCATTGGCGATTGGGGGAGAAGCAAACTAGACAAGCTACGGGGAGGGGGATGAAGGCAATCTGGTGTCGTGACCCCGATCCTAAGCCATAAGAACCCTGCCTGTAACACATCCCATCACTTTGCGGCCTCACGCATGGTTATCTCCATGGCTGCCAGCTTACCTAGGCCGGGACCGTTTGTGTCTTTTGGCTCACATATGTGAATGTGTCGCTAGCATTCGAATGGCAGAGAAACCGGGTTGACATGACTAGTCATAGAACCCAAGTGTCACATCTGTATAGGGACAAACATACGTAACCCAACAATGCAGGTGTCGATCTCTAGCGTGTGTAGACGAGTCATAGCAAGCTACAAGTACTCCATTATGCCGTGGGACATAAATGTCATCACTGCATGTAGACGAGTCGTAGCAGGCTATAGGGACTCCATTACACTGTGAGACATTTCCCCGAAGGGACAGACACAACAGCAAAGAAGGATACATGCTTGTGAATCAATGTGTCCGGAGTAGTAGCAAGCTACCAAGGCTCGGTAGAAGCACAAAGAGGCATTTCCCTGTAGGGAGTACTACTAAAGACACGCAAGTAGGTGTCAAATCCCACACATACCAATGCATTTCAAACATACATGCAATATGCACGATATACGTAGATACAACATGGCATCACAACATAACTCTATGACTCAAGTATTCATTAATGACACATAGGAGCCAACATAGTGTGATATTACAAACAGGGGTCACAAGACCCAACATTCAGAGCATTCTAACAAAAAAGCAGAAGTTACATGTCTCAGTATAGACATCTACTAAAAGCGGTTGGAAGAGCCTGAAAAGCTACAACGACCCTACCAAAGTAGCCAAACCAATGTCCGGGATTCCCAAGCTAATCCGGTCAACATCGAACTTCACGTCGTAAGTACCACTAATGAGACAGACGTCTCCTCTGCAAGAACATAAATTTAGCAAATGTGAGTACAAAGGTACTCAGCAAGACTTACATCAGAACTAAGTAGATATTCATCCATATCAATGAAGGGTTGTCGGGGATATACCCCGCGGTATGACCCGGGAGACATTTATAACCCGGTGATAGTTATGACCCAGCTTGGATGACTCTTCGGTTGTAAGCCCCTAGATAAGTCCTTGGATGAACTCTCTGGTTGTAAGTCCCTGGATGACTCTCCGGTTTTAAGTCCCTGGATGAGTCCTTGGATGACTCTCCAGTTGTAAGTCCTTGAAGATGACTCTCCGGTTGTAAGCCGCTCGGCATAAGCCGCCCGGGATTCAGAAGCCCATGAAGGGAAGCCCACGATGAGAAGTCATAGTAGATAAGTCTCAGTCCGACTTAGACTCTACATGTAAGCCGCCCGTTCAGCTTATATAGGGAGGGGCGGCTCACCCCGAGAGGGTCAAGTTTTTAGACGTCTCAATAGACAGGTCTTAGATAGATAAGAGATTAGAGACTCTCATGATTAGAGGTAGCAAAACAGCACCCTTGTAACCGAGACAAGGAGGACGTATGCTTTTACCTCCATCGAAGGGGCCGAACCTGGGTAAACTCCGCGTCTCTCAATTCGACCAACCCCTTCAAGCCGCCACATAGTTGCATTTCTGCCCCAAACCTAAGTCCGTTTGCTCGGACATATGTCGTGACAAATCCACGATAGTTTGTGCCCACCGTGGGGCAAGGCATGGTGGTGTTGTGTTCTTGAAGGGATCTTTCCTATGGATCGAGAAGTTTACTACCCGCTAGATCAGCAAGAGCTAGTGTAGAAGGATCCACATCAACTCCAGCTTCATCAATTGAGAGCAGGAAAATATTCTCATGATGCGGCTATGGATGATCTCTATAATTTTGGTCCAGTCTGCATTGGTCGTCAAGCTATGAAGTACAACAAACCCGATGGAATCAATCAGTTAGGCAGGCTAGATCCGATGTACAGGCGATTGCGCCCGCGTGTATCTACCAAAGGAAACCAGAGGTCATCGGTCGCTTTGGTATGATCCGATCAGTAAGGCCAAATCTAGATCAGAAAAAACAGGAAAAAGAGGACGACATGGACATATCATACAACCGAATCGGCCTTGGACTTGGTCAACAACGGACTTGTCCTCGCCGCTGATTCCCCGCATGAGCCGCCTCGCTCCCTCGCCACAACGCGCGCACCGCACGTCGCCGTGGCCGACTCGAGCACCTCACCGCTGATTCCCCGCATGAGCCGCCTTGCCCCATGGCCTCCGAGTCGCCCTACCTTCGGGTTAGCAGCCGCATGGCGAGCCCTCGCGGCTGCGAGTCCCCACGCCTGGTCCCGGCTCACGCCGCCGCTGCCGCACCAGCTGGGCTCGCTCTGCCTCTCGCCGTGCGTCTCCGTCGCTGCAGTGGTTTGCCTTGCGTTGGCCTCGCGGCGAGCCGCCCTTCCACCGCTGTCCCTACCATGGTTCCTGCCAGCCTTCACCACATGCCATTTCTCTTACGAGTCACCGTCTATGCCGCTCCCCCCTGTGAGCCGCCCGACCAAGCGTCCACCACGATCTCCGCCCCTGGCTGTGCCCGAGTGGCCCCGGCCGACCACCGTGCTACCCGCCGCACTACAGCCGTCGTCGCCTCTGAGACACCACCTCGCTTGGCCGACGCTCCTCGCGCTAAGCCGCCCGTTCCAAGCCATCGCGTGCAGCCTCTGGACTGCTCCTCAGACTGCCTCCGAGTCTCCAACCTCGCCCGGCCTTGAGCCACCGTCACTGCTCGAGTCGCTGCACTTTGCCAGGCTAGCACCTCGCTTGGCCGATGCTCCTCGCGCTAAGCCGCCCGTTTCAAGCCGCCACGCGCCACCTCCAAACTGCTCCTCAAACTGCCTCCGAGTCTCCGGCCTCGCCCAGCCTTGAGCCGCCGTCACTGCTTGAGTCGTCGCACTTCGCCAGGCCACCACCTCGCCCTGCCGCACCTTCGAGCCAGACATGCGCCCCTGCTCATCCCTATTGGCATCCCCACAAGATGCCTTGCCGTCGTGGCCGCGTTTTCTTATCCGCCTCACCGCGCGTCTGAGCCGCCATGGCTTTGATCACCTTGAGTCACCGCTCTGCCTCAAGATGCCGTGTTCCGTGAGTCGCCTCCCCCATGGCAGCGCCACCGCCCCGCTCTGCTGATGCAGTGGGCCAGTGCCTCCAAGCCGCCACTACGGCCTTCGCACTCGACAGCGGCTTCGCCTGCCTCTATCGCCGTCAAGTCGGCCTGCCACCGCAGCCACGGCCTCCGCCCTTCCCTCAAATCGCCTTCACTTCACACCGGCGGCTCTGCCTCGCCGAACACCTCCGCACTTGCCGGCCGCAGACCACGCCTCGCCACAAGCTCAGTCTTGCATCCTCACCCGTCGGCGTTCATCCGAGCCGCCCCCGCTCCTCTTCATGCACGGGTGCTCCCCCTGTGACCCGTCGTTGGGAGAGAAGAACGAGTGGTGGGAGCTGGTTGTTGCGAGGATAAAGGTGGATGCTGAAAAAAATAGAGGTAGGGCCTAGTGGGATGAAAGACAATTATTTGATCTGATTACGTCCACACATGGGTCATCGGTGGTTTCTACGAAGATCATCAGGTGATAAGTATTTTTCAGTACACATTATTTTCTGTGAAAACCAGTCACTTTGGCCTACAAAATAGGAGAATTATTCATGGGGCATTATACTGCGGAGTTGGAGCACACTCCAGCGCATCGCGTTCCTTGATGGACGTGTGTAAGTCACCCCCGCAGACGCTCTACATCAACTCATCGGTATCGCACATGCCCACCCGCCAGGATGAGCCGCACAGTGAGTGCGGCAAGCCACAATAGCCGCGGCATGGTTTTCACCAACAATGATGTGTCTGTCTCTCGTGACTGCATCGGCTTACAAACGTCGCGACAGACTTCTACGTCTACATCAACACACCAGAGCTATCCATACAAGCTGCACAGTGGGCACGCCCAAGTCGCCGCCTCCACGGTCCAGTCTACATCAACATATCGGTGTAGTGCTCGCCTGTACGAGCCGCCCAACGGACGCACGCAAGACGCCACCCACTGGTTGATCTACATCAACATATTGGTGCAGTGCTCGTCGATACAAGCCGCCCAACGGACAAGCGCACAAGTCGCCGCCATTATAGTTTGGTTCACTTCAACAAATAGCCGAGACAAACCATCAATCGGATTATTGAAACAAATCATACGGGATCATCTATAACCCGCCATGGCCAACTTCAACTTTCAGTGGAGATTCTCAAGCCGCCTTTTCAAGTCAACTTAAGACTCGGGGTCTACAGACATGGCGAGACTCATTTGGTCGTTTTCAACGAGAACCCTAGGTTTTTGCAAGAGAAACTCCACTCCTGGGGGCTATTACATTATTGGCAGAAGAATTAAAATGTTGCCCAAGAGGGCGAACCGCCGAGATATACCGTTCAAGCATGGGTGCACGGATTCATTGGAACATCATAAAGTCACTTGGAGGCTTCCGTCGTTTCTTCATACAAGAGGGTGACTTAATTACAAGATGGTGAAAAAGTTAATATCATCGACAAGGTCACTAGGGGGCTTCCAACCCTCTAGCTTATCACACCCTATCGATCGGCTCTTAAGCCAAATAGTTGACTCCGTCAACATGATCGTCCATGCAGCTTCCAACCCACTGTGTTTACCTTATCACAATCTATCGCTTGGCTCTTAAGCCAAATAGTTGACTCCGTCAACAACGGTCATTTGGGGGCTTCCAACCCACCGGGTTTCGCTTACAGACCCTCTTGATCGGCTCTTAAGCCAAACAGGGTTAAACCTGCCTGTAAGCTGATGCTGCTCCGCTAGGTGACCCGCCGAACTCTTACCAGTTAATCTCGCCTGGAGACCCTAAGCCAGCTCAAAGAAATTGAGGGACAATCTCGATAGAGACCCTGTACTGGTTGAAGGTTAAAACGGCGGCTCCTGTCATGTGAGGGCCGACTTATGGAAAAAAAGGATAAACTCTCTCATCTACTATATGTCTCCTTCGTACTCTTAGACAGTTAATCTTTTAAAGATCCCTGCACTGTTTAAGGTTAAACCGACGGATTTATGTCACGTGAGAGGCAGTTTATGAGCTACCAGGGTGCTCGCGCCCTGCCGTGTCTCTCTCTGGGGCGTTACACTTCCTCTCACTTAATCTCGCTTAGAGACCCTAAGCCGTTCTAAGAAATTGACGGCCAATCTCGATAGAGACCCTGTATGGATTAGGAGTTTTAATTAGCGAGTCCACCCAGAAGAACCGGCACACGAGTTGTTCAAAAAGTTTCAAAAAACAAATCTAGAAAGATATAACATCTCTGGGTTGTGCTTTTTTAAGCTGCCCTCACAACAACGCAGAACATAGTATGTCTTGTTTATTTTTGCAGGTCTTATATCTTAAGATGAGCCGCCATTAAGTATGATGAAAAACTTCTGCAAGAGCAAATGGATCTTTAATAGCCAAACCTGGCTGGATCTTCATGGTTTATCATAACCAGTACGAAATGATTGGGGTTTTCAAGCCAACTCGGAGAATTCATTATTTTTCAAGAGCCGCCCTATCAGATATAATGTCGTGTCATCTAATTGACCAGTTCTTGGGTTTCTTCAATTGTGCTCTGTAGTAATCTACAACACCCATGGATTTATCAAATATATATTTTCCGGGTTGCACCGCAACCACGCGCAGGAATTTCATGTCAAAAGAATTATTCCAGGATATTCATTCTGGGTTATATTACAACCACGCTCAAGGACTCTTTCAAATAAGATCAATATCAGTTCAAAGAGAAACTTCTGAGGTGCGTTATTCTGATGTGCATTATGATGAGTTATTATTCTCACATAGTCCCGAGTCACCGCATGCAGACAACTGACACTTGGGGGCTACACTATTCAAGTCCAGTTTATATCAAATATGCAAGTCCCATGTCGCTGCAAGCACGCACCACGACACTTGGGGGCTAATGCAAGCCGGTTTTTCAAATCATTACATTGTCAACAAGACCCTATTATCTCAAGGAGATGAGCCGGCCTTTCTATATTTTTCTAAGTCCCAGCCCAGTAATTCTTACTGACCCGACGCTTGGGGGCTACAACGCTCAGATCAAAAAATTTAAAGTCCCAAGTCGCCGTAGGCGTGCGACCCGGCACTTGGGGGCTATAGTATTCAGCTGTGTAACAGACTATGAGGTTCAAATTGAAGACCCGGCCCATCACATGATGATGAGCCGGACCTTGGGGCCTACACCTGCTGAAGTTTCATAAGGTATAAGACAGTTATAAGTCTCAGGTTGCTGTAGGCAGGACAACCCGACACTTGGGGGCTACATAGTCCAGTACATTATTGCAAAGCACCAAGTTATCATGGATAATCTCAGAGCTTGGGGGCTACAGGTAATATGGACATATCAAAAACTTTGAGGAACATTTTCAAGATGTTAATTATGGAGTTCAGTTGTTAGACCCAGCATCACCAACATTCATGACCCGGTGTTATCAAAAGATCATAACCCGCCAGAATTTATAAACCGCCCTGCTTCACAACAATGGAAATCCGGGTCTACATCATGAGGATTTCTTATTTTTAATAAAACCAAACTATTGGAAGCCGACTCAATGGCATATGGGTATTCTATTCCCAATATTTTTTCAGAAGGACACTGACAATCAAGACGATTCTCAAGACGACTCATTCATATGCAGAAAGACCCGGAATCCTAAGAAGCCACTTCATAAGCCGGCCAAAGGGCGAGCCAGCCATTTAACATATTTACTATTCTCATTTAAGGAGGTTACCATGAATAAATTCAAGCTAACCTGGGGGCTAATGTCGGGGATATACCCCGCGGTATGACCCGGGAGACGTTATAACTCGGTGATAGTTATGACCCGGCTTGGATGACTCTCCGGTCGTAAGTCCCTAGATGAGTCCCTGGATGAAGTTTCCGGTTGTAAGTCCCTGGATGACTCTCCGGTTTTAAGTCCCTGGATGAGTCCCTGGATGACTCTCTGGTTGTAAGTCCCTGAAGATGACTCTCCGGTTTTAAACCGCCCGGCGTAAGCCGCCCGGGACTCAGAAGCCCCTGAAGAGAAGTCCATGATGGGAAGTCATAGTAGATAAGTCTCAATCCGACTTAGACTCTATATGTAAGCCACCCCTTCAGCTTATATAAGGAGGAGTGGGTCACCCCGAGAGGGTCAAGTTTTTAGACGTCTCAATAGACAGGTCTTAGATAGACAAGAGATTAGAGACTCTCATGATTAGAGGTAGCAAAATAGCACCCTTGTAACCGAGAGATCTCCTTGATCATCAATACCAAGCAACCAGGATGTAGGCTTTTACCTCCATCTGAGGGGTCGAACCTGGGTAAACTCCATGTCTCTCAATTCCGATCAACCCGTTCAAGCCACCACATAGTTGCGTTTCTGCCTTGAACCTAAGTCTGTTCACCCGGACATCTGCCGTGACAAATCCATGACAAAGGGGGTTGTGGAGTTTATTGCAGCAAGCCAGCTTTGACTTTTGGCTAACCTATACTACGACTACAAGTAGTATCTTTGATCTGGGATAGCACACACGAGTTCACATATTCACCAAATCAACACACCACTATGGATCCACTCCCATCTCCCTACGAGAAGGCCATCCATGGCACTCACACTTATCTTGCATATTGTAGAGTTTCCATTTCACTTGTCTATGTACCACATAAGTTCTCCATGTAGTCCATATCCAAGGACATGGCTATTCGAACAGATTAACAAACCCTATAGGGGTATACTTCTTCACACACGCTCCTTCCACTTACCACCATGTGCACGTAAAAAGGCACCTCGGCAACCTTCAAGCGGAAGCCCGGCGAGGGAGTCGGCCACGACCATCAATCAGACAAGACCCTAGTCCAGGTTTATCCCCTATTTGAGACTGAACCCGCAAGGAAGTCCGGCCGAAGTTTCCATTACGATCCCAAACAATGTGTACAACGTTCCCAAGATCACCTCGACGGATGGTTCTACGCTTGGTACACCCGGCCACTCGTGCATCTACCGCGCCATAGCCTACCCCTCCGGTCAGCGCTATGCCTGGCAGCCAGGACATCCTACAAACACAAGAAACGAGTTGCAACTCCTAGAAAGAGATCAAGGCGATTAATAAGCCAAGAGGGTCCATTGGTTTTGGGCCCAATGCATGGTAGTATCTTGTCTCGGATAACATACACAAAACTCAGTTCCTAAAGATGATCCCAATGAGACAACACGCCATGTACTCCTACGTGGCCTCTCATCTCTACCTTTACAAAATCGTCTTCACACACTTAGCTCTCACATAGCAGGACATGAACACATCCATTCCGATTCATCACTTAGATGGATCAGACCCGACATGATTCTAAGCATAGTAGGCACATTAATCAAGCATGGATGAGTAAGCACAAAAAGGCTCAAGCAGTTGCTACTCATGCTATGTGGTTTCAACTATTTACTATGGCAAAGACATGCCATGCAAAGGAATGGGTTCAACTATCGAGAACATGTAACAATTGAATCATGATTGTCCTAATGCAATAAAAGAGAGCAGGAGTGAGAGGGTGGGTTCATATTAGTATGCACAAGGGGGGTTGCTTGCCTGACACTTCTGAAGATGGTAAAGCTCTTCATCAATGTCAACAATCATAACGTTGGAACCATCGTCTACCGAGAAGGAACAACTCCAAAAAAAGAAGAAAGGAACACACTCAAAGAAATGCAACAAACATGATACATGACATGGCATGTTAAGGTATTGAATTGACCTAGAGAAATAATTAACCAAGTTAATTTAAGTGGAATTCAAACAAGTTCGAATTCCAACTCCAAATGATATTTCATACATTGCCCTAATCAAAAAATGTCCTACTTGGTGATGTTATCTTTCTCAAACATGCAAGATCATGGAATAAATAGATTCATTGGATTTTTCTAATCATTTTTCATATATAAATTATTTCCTTTTCTCTGTTTTTATTAAAAAAAGGTAAAAACTACTTTAAAACGGAAACGTACCCAGGCCCAAATGGAAAGGAATCGGCCTAGGATCCCCTCGCCAGATCCGATCTCACTTCGGATCGGTCGCCGATCCCTTTCCCCCTCGCTCTACCTCACTGATAGTGGGACCCATGCCCGATCTTTCTCCCTCGTTGTTCATCCATTTCCTTCTTCCCCCCTCCTTTCCTTTGTCGGTGACCGCCTCGGATCCGACGTGATCTTGTCGATCCCTCTCCCCTTCTCGATTCTTCACCCCGACCCCCTATATAAACCCTAGCCCCTCCTCGACTCATTTTTGCCCGTAAACCCTACCCCTAGCCCCTGACCTCACCGTCATTGCTCGCTGGAGCTCCGCTCTGCCAGCATGCCATTAACGAGCCCCACCTCGCCCTAGCCACCCCCTCGACCACCTGAGCACACCATTTGCTTCACCTAGCTATCCCGCACCTCCCCGTTCCCGTGCCCAAGCCCCACACCCACCGGAGCGCTCTCCCTGTCGACCACTCGACGCCACCGCCACCTCGGAGCTCGCCGTCGATGCCTCCAACCACCTGCGCCGATGCCAGGACCACCATCATGATTGCCATCCTCGCCTGCGTCGACTAGATCCATCGCCAACGCCGGAGAACCCTCGAAGTGACACCCCCTTTCACGTCGTCGCCGTCACCGTCGCCGGAGTCCATCATCGCCGCACACCTTCCCCGCGGTGAGCTCCCCCTCCTCCTCCCCCGTCCAATCTAGATAGATGGCTAGGATTAGCTCTACCGTACCCCTTCGGTTTAAATTAATAAACCCGTCGGATTTCTGTTTAGATTATATTGGCCGAATCGTTTTTCCTAAGTAACGGTCGTCCACTAGTTTAGACGACGCATACATATCCCGTAGCCAATGAGAAGCTGACGCGTCTACCCTGTCCATTACTTAGATTTTCTCTTTTTCTTTTTTCTGTTTTTAAAAATAGAATAGTTCTATTTTTGTTTTGTTTATATCTTTTATGTTTTTAATTGTTTTAATTTGATTCTTTTTGCATGCTGCCAAATTTTTAATATAGTTTCTATAGATATAAAGTTTTACTATATTTGAATAATTTAAATTTGAATTCATACAGATATGCTCAGACACTAATTTGCTTATAACTTGAGTTTACAAATAGGTTTTGAGTTGATGTTTTTGCTACTTGCACTAGTGACTTTATTTAACAGTAGGTAGAATTTGACACTATTTTAAATTAGGGTTTAAAGCAAAACAGATTATGTTTTAGTTCTGTTTAGGTTTATTTCTATTTCTTTTGTTTTAATTGTTTTTAATATATTTTCTTTTGTATTAGTTGACAAATTTTACTTTGTTTTCTGTTAGTTAGCGTTAGTAATTCAACCAAATTTATTTTTATGTTATTTATTATTTTTGATAGCATGAAATCAATTCTAGTTTCATAATGACTTGCAAATGGATTTCATTGCTAGTTGGATTTCCTATTTGATATTACTTGCATAAGTTGTTTTATAAGTTTTACTTTCTCTTAACTTAGTTATCATATATTTTTGTTTTCTCTTATTTTAGTATTTTATTGTTTTTCCTAAGTAATTCTTTTTGCTAGTAAAATATTTACTAAAATAGTTTTGTTATATTTTACTTTTTTTTTGTTTTGTTACTTTTAAAAATAGGTTATTTGTAGGGAAAACTACACATGGTTGATTTGATGAAGTTTTGCTATTTTAACTTTTGTCTTAAGTATTCCCCTCATCACAACCCTTTTGTGTTTTGGTTTTGTGTTACTTTTTGATTGTTAGTATTGTTTGCTAGTATGATCGCTTATATGAATGCAATGTTTGATTATATAGATTTTCATCGGAGAGTGACGAATAGTTCTATCAAGTTATTTCTAAGAGCGATATTATCTTCATCAACCTTACCAGGCAAGTTCATTTTGACCATCTATTTCATACCTATGTTTTATTGCATGTAGTGACATCATTCAACAAATCCCTCCAGTAGTGTTATTGAAATTCTTGTAGTTGAGTAGAATGCATGAGGTAGGTAACCACCACTTGTTACAAAAGCCCCAGGAACACTAGTTATTTTAATGCTATGCTAAAGTAGACGGGGTATGGTATGAGTGTTCATGAGTGGTGTGAGAAGGAGGACTCCACGTCAAAACGACAACTTCATGAAGGCATCTTCAAGTCCTGCATCTTCAAGACATCAAGACTTCGAGACTCGAGAAACAAGTTTTCAATACACACTACTTGGTGAAGGATGGATTTGATGGGCACCCTGGAGTATCAAGTGGATGGCCAGGATCCATGGAGAAGGGCCATGAAATCTTCGAGGTATATATCAGTTTTACGTTATTTACATGTGATTGCACTTCAATATATACATTGATGTACTGTGTTTGCCAGCATACTGAACCAGGGATGGCACAGAACACATAGAGGCTTGACTCGTTTTGAGTCAGGTCGCTATAGAGGTCAACCCTCCAATCAGAGGGGCAAACCCGCTGGTGATGGCAGGCACGGCAGAGGGTGTCAGAAACGCTCCTCCAACAACCAATCGAACAGTGGAGGAGCTCAGCGAGGAGGTGGGACTTGCCCGCGTCTATCCGGCGCACGAAAAGGGCTACGGCGGCATGTGCTAACAGCGGCGAGCATCCGAGCGGCGGTCGGAGCACGGCCATGATCAACTGCTCGCTTCACGGCACAGTAGGTCAAGCTAACGATTGGGTTCAATTCCTAGGGGAAATGCGAGCACGATGACACGCTCGAGCACGAGCTATGGCATCTACATACACGATGACATGGCCGGTGATCAGTGGATCTCGGAGCTCGGTGGGCAGCAGCTAGAGGACCAAATGGACTGAGGTCTAGGGGGAAGGCAACGCAAGCTCACAGGGAGGGCGTGGAGAGGCTCGGTGTGCTCGTTGACGACCCAAAGGCGACGAATTTGACGGCGACGTCCGATCGACGTAGGTTGAAGAAGGGGTTAAGGTTGACGCTATGGGGCACGTCTGGTGGTGTGGCTCGTCGGAGAGGATCTACGGCTCGAGGCGAAGCCTCTAATCGAGTCAGATCGCTCGGGGAGCAGCAGGACTAGGCGGGCAATGGTGTCGAGCTCCTGACTATGGAGGCCATGGCGAATAGGGACGAGGGGAGGAGCAGAAAGCGAATGGAGGGGAGGAGAGGGCTCGATCCTGACGCCTTTGCGAGGTTATCCCCTTGCCAGTGCGATGGGGAGAAACAGGCAACCAGGTGCATGGTGCCCAGCCCGCGCTCGCTGTGCATCCCTTAGCCTCTGCCTTCTGGCACAGGTAGGGGACGACTAGCATGGCCAGATGGGCCGACCTGCCCGTGGGCCTCTGGTTAGCCCCTTTTTAAGTTTTTGTTTTCTGTTTTCTTTTCTTCTGACATTTGTTTATTTTGTGAGGCCAAAAATACCTAGCACAATAATGCCCACATATTTTATGAAATATAGTATGATTATTTCAAACTTCCACAAAAAGGTTTGGGCATTTTTGGATATCTATCATATTTATAATGCTTTATTAGTTGATTTCAATAGCACTAGATGCTCATTTTCAAATGCTAAACTTGGTTTGAAAAATCTATTGTTCCCTGATATGGAGTTGCCAATATTTATCAGAGACAATGAACATATTTGAAGAGCATTTTGGATTCATTGAAATTATTTTTTTAAGTTTAACCTATTCGAATTTTATTTGTGCTAGGGTTTGATCATCCCCATTTCAGGTTTCATTTGAATTTAAACATGATGCCATGAATGCTTACTGGTGCCACTTATACAAGCAATTTCTAGGGCTGTGACAACTCACCCCCGGTAAACAAGAATCTTGTCCAGAGATTCAGGCGTAGGGTAAAAGGGTAGAGGGGACACTAACTATCACAATCTTCATGATCCAAGTACCCTTCTCAAAGAGGTTGATTCATTTCATCATGTTGATCTTGACATCTTTGTCTTCGGGACCTTCACTCAAAAAGACGACAAAGGAATGGAGAACTCTACATGAACCGATCTCCACGAAGATCGAGCGACTCATGACCAACTCATACAGTGAGACGTAGGAATGTCTCTTGAGATGGGACACAAAACACATTCAAGAAAAATGGAGAAAAATTACATGAAGGAAGTTCAACTGGTAGGCAACAATTCCATGCCTAACCAAGATGGAGCATGGGTTTCAAAGTAGTGATGAGTTTGTTGCCCTTCATACCATAACGGGCACCTTAGGAAAGGTGACTCGTAGGATTATCCCTTAAGTGGCAAAAATAATTACTTTTCATACAGAGATCATTTTAACTCTTCATACCAGTCTAAGGCAATTCATAATGATCGTTTGAAGGAATTCGGACGAATGGCGTACTCAGATCCGAAAGAGAGCTAGAGTTATATAGCAACTTGGCATACGGAAGGCACATTCCAAATGATACCGAGGATATAACTTAGTGTCCAAGTGTGCTCTCATGAACTTGAGCATTTCCATATTCATCAAAGTTTTACCAACATCTATGCCAATATCTTGGTGACTCATCATACTACCATGATGAATAACAATGGAGGATGCAGATGCAAAGGAAGACAACACTATCTCAGATTTCACCTTAGTTAAGCCAAGGAAACGAAATCTAGATGATCGACTGAGAGACATTTAACACTCCGCTTCTAATGTTCTCCTTGATCTTCTAGCATAACCCATTTATGGGTGAGGTGTTACGACTAGAACATTAAGTAAAGGTCGGACTTCGGGGATTCTAAGGGTCCATGAGGAGCAACTTCTAGAATAAGTCATACCAAATCCTCATGGGGAGCTGGCTAATGTTGCTGATACAAGATACTATAATAATAGGTCTTTAGGCAGGTGTTTTAGCCAAAACATCACTTAAGCGGTTACAGCGAGACCAATGTTATAATCTTGGGAATTTTCCCAACCATTATACCCACCTCAGATTCAGATCTAGTTGGTGCCGAGATATTCTAGACTCAGTGTGTCTAAAGAGGAAAGTTTGCAACACAATTCGACGAGATGACGTTGCAGAATTCTCAAGAGTTGAACTATGGAAGCCAACTCCAAAACATGATCTGGATTGCAAGACCCATACAAACATAGTGTCAAAGACAATTGTGGTCATATGGAGATCTTACGACAAAACACTACCGAGTTCTGGGTGGGAACCATTATTGAAGGATAGCGAAGTCCTTACATAAGTCTGAATTAGCTTGTTAGAAGGAACATCCTTTCCTTAAACAGGTCATTCAGTGGCTTAGTGTGCTAGGAGATACATATGGAATGGAGGCGGCCAACCTATTAAACCATAGCATACTTCGCACATGCATTATTTACTTGGGATGATTCCAGAGGAAGCAAAAAAACTTTTCTCGATTTCACGGCGGCAACTTGCACCAAATGCACGTGAACTTTGAGTAAGTCACTTCTTACACCAAACATATACTTCATGTACGGAACACGAAGATACTGCCTACAAAGTTTTCAACACTAGTCTAATGTTCATCACGAGTTATGGAGGAGATAAGGATGTTGTCGATGGGCTCAATAACAATTCATCAAAATATCCATGAAGACGGAATTCCACAACTATGAGAACAAGGTGATAGAATTGGTCTGATCAAGAAATATAATGGTGCAAGCTCGAGGATACATCCACGAGTAAAAACAACATTAGGAAGATCTTTGGTTCTGATTTTGACTTGACGATAACCTACACTCAAATCAAAGATTGGACAAAACAATAGGTGCAACATTTGAGCACAAGGATCAATTGATGAAGATATCATCTTTCTTTAACACACACAACACAAGGATACCCTTCAAAATGAACTAGGTTAGGAAAATCTTTTACCTTCCAACTCTCCAAGTTTTTCTTCATCTCAACCAACTAGTTCAAGGGTAACCAACACAGATTCTTGGAGAAGGGATGGTTTCTAGGAGAACCAACTTGATTAGGAACTCAACATAAAGGTCAGGGGTCAACCTGGTCGTACATCCGAGAAGATATTCGGAAAATCACGAACCACCAATATGTTATTAAGCTCGAGAACAATCTCGGTTTTCAGGACGAGATGATATGATCAGCAGAGTGAAGGATTGACACAATCCTAACTCGTTGATCGAAAAGTGCACCGGGAAAGATGGACTAGGTAGCACAATCAATCTTAAAATGCTGATTGAATAACCAACACACTAAAAATGAAATTATTGTCCCTTAACTTCCAAGCAATAGCATTGCTAGGAGTACTGATTTCACATATCACGGTTCAATTATCAGCGTTCCGGTTACAATCAACATGAAGACAGAGGAATGAATAATGATAGCGGGAAGTACCACTTTGTCAAGAACAGAGCAAAGGCTGGATTGGTATTTTGATCTGCGGAATACAACTTCTTTGACCCAATCCAAGAAATGGATGAGGTACTGGAGTTTTCTTATCCTAGTCATTCTGAAATAGAATGGCTTGACGGACCACAAGAATAATGTGCGTCGATAAAAACGAATGCACAACTACTCTTGCCTATCCATTGATAGATGAAGGTCAAAATACAATTGAGGATGGGCAACTAAAGAGCACCTAATTTTTCCTGAGTTGTAGATGCATAGATTAGCATTTCAAACAAGTTCAACATAATTCTTCCAGAGAACCCATGGAGAGAGGTAGAATTGGCAGAATCACAATTATGGAATGGATAACTCATCTGGAGCACTCTTTTTGTGATCTTTAGTTCACAAAGAAATATTGTCGGGGTTTGTTGATGGTATTGGAAGAATGACATACCACGGACCTTGAAGACTATAACAAGGTTACTAATCATCCTTAAGGAACGAGCAATTACTATCAACGGAATGAGCAGAATGATCCTTGGTTTCATAAACCGAATTTAGAATACCTACTGACTAAGTGGCATCACAAGATGCTTTCGATAAACATGGCCAGAGTTATTACACTAGGAACACAAAACACAACTAGACAGTTGTGTGGTTCACTAGAACACCATGGTTTCCTAAACACCTTCATCAAACACGTCGAGGTAACAGAGTACCTCAACTCAACAATTAGTGTGCTTTGTGTGGCCCAAAAGACATTGAATCGAGGTAAAAGAGTTCGCAATTGCAACAGATTATTTATAAACCTTGGATAACTCGGACAACATAATGGCTATACATGCATGAAATATGAGGCAACCTGCACAAGAAAACTAACAACATAACACTAAATTCTTAAGGAGACATTGATCCAGGAAGACATCAACTTTCCTGCATGTCTCCAACATAGTAACTTTTCATCTTGACAGATATATGAGAAAGCCTAGTTTTAAACCCCGTAGAACAAGGAAGAGGGTGACTCAGAATTAGAATGACACGAGGAAAGGAGTAAAAAGAGCATTACGTTCCCTTCCACAATCGATTCCCTTATATAACTAAAGCAGTTCTAGACTCAACATTGACCAGTTTGGCTTGGCAATCCTACAAGCAGTCAAGCTCTGATACCAACGCTGTCGCGACCCTGATCCTAAGCCATAAGAACCCAGCCTGTAACACATCCCATCACTTTGTGGCCTCACGCATTGTTATCTCCACGGCTGCTAGCTTACCTGGGCCGGGACCGTTTGCGTCTTTTGCCTCACGTATGTGAATGTGTTGCTAGCATTTGAATGCTAGAGAACCCGGGTCGACATGAATATTCGTAGAACCCAAGTGGCACATCCTTATAGGGACAGGCAGACATAACCCTGCAATGGAGGTGTCGATCTCTAGCATGTCTAGACGAGTCATAGCAAGCTACAAGGACTCCATTATGCCGTGGGACATAAATGCCATCACTACACGTAGACGAGTCGTAGCAGGCTACAGGGACTCCATTACATCGCGAGACATTTCCTGGAAGGGACAAACACTGCAGCAAAGAAGGATACATGCCGGACAATCAATGTGTCTCGAGCAGTAGCAAGCTACCAAGGCTCGGTGGAAGCAAAGAGGCACTTCCCTGTAAGGAGTACTACTAAAGGCACACAACTAGGTGTCGAATGCCACACATACCAATGCATTTCAAACATACACGCAATACGCACGATATGCATAGATACAACAAGACATCACAACAAGACTCTATGACTCAAGTATTCATTAATGACTCATAGGAGCCAACATAGTGTGATATTACAAACAGGGGTCACAAGACCCAACATTCAGAGCATTCAAACAAACAAGCAGAATTTACATGTCTCAGTATAGACATCTACTAAAAGCGGTTGGAAGAGCCTGAAAAGCTACAACGACCCTACCAAAGTAGCCAAACCACTGTTTGGGATTCCCAAGCTAATCCGGTCAATATCGAACTTCACGTCGTAAGTACCACTAATGAGACGGGCGTCTCCTCTGCAGAAACATAAATTAAGAAAACGTGAGTACAAAGGTACTCAACAAGACTTACATCAAAACTAACTACATATACATTCGTATCAATGAAGGGGGTTGTGGAGTATATTGCAGCAAGCCAGCTTTGACTTTTGGCCAACTTGTACTATGACTACAAGTAGTATCTTTGAGGTGGGATAGCGCACACGAGTCCACATATTCACGAAATCAATACACCACTATGGATCCACTCCCGTCTCGCTACGAGAAGGCCATCCATAGCACTCACACTTATCTTGCATATTTTAGAGTATCCATTTCACTTGTCTCTATACCACATAAGTTCTCCAAGTAGTCCATATCTTAGGACGCGGCTATTCGAACAGATTAACAAACCCTGCAGGGGTATAAGTCTTCACACACGCTCCTGCCACTTACCATCATGTGCACGTAAAAAGGAACCACGACAACCTTCAAGCGGAAGCCGGGCGAGGGAGTCGGCCACGACCGTCAATCACACAAGTCCCTAGTCTAGGTTTATCGCCTATTTGAGACTGAACCTGCAAGGAAGTCCGGCCGAAGTTTCAATTGGGGCCCAAACGATGTGTACAGGGTTCCCAAGCCCACCTTGACGGATGGTTCTACGCTTGGTACACCCGTCCACTAGTGCATCTATCGTGCCTTAGCCTACCCCTCCGGCCAGCGCTATGCACGGCTGCCAGCACATCCTACAAACACCAGAAACTAGTTGCAACTCCTCGACAGAGATCAAGGCAATTAATAAGCCAAAAGGGTCCATTGGTTTTGGGCCCAATGCATGGTTGTATCTTGTCTTGGATAACATACACAAAGCTCAGTTCCTATGGACGGTCCCAATGATACAACCCGCGATGTACTCCTACATGGCCTCTCAGCGCTACCTTTACCAAATTGTGTTCACACACTTAGCTCTCACACAACAGGACATGAACACATCCATTTCGATTCATCACTCGAATGGATCAGACCCAACACGATTCTAAGCATAGCAAGAACATTAATCAAGCATGGATGAGTAAGCACAACAAGGCTCAAGTAGTTGCTACTCATGCTAAGTGGTTTCAACTATTTACCGTGCCAAAGACAGGTCATGCAAAGGAATGGGTTCAACTACCGAGAACATGTAATAGTTGAATCGTGATTGTCCTAATGCAATAAAAGAGAGCAGGAGTGAGAGAGTGGGTTCATATCAGTATGCTCAAGGGGGTTGCTTGCTTGACACTTCTGAAGATGGTAAAGCTATTCATCAATGTCAACGATCATAACATCGGAACCATTGTCTACCGAGAAGGAACAACACCGACAAATAAAGAAAGGAACACATTCAAAGAAATGGAACAAACATGATGCATGACATGGCATGTTAAGGTATTGAATTGACCTAGATAAATAATTAACCAAGTTAATTGAAGTGGAATTCAAACAATTTTGAATTCCAACTCCAAATGATATTTCATACATTGCCCTAATCACAAAATGTCCTACTTGGTGATGTTATCTTCCTCAAACATGCAAGATCATGGCATAAATAGTTCATTGGATTTTACTGATAATTTTTCATATATAAATTATTTCCATGTGAGTTACGGTTGAATTTCTATGATTTTAGATGTTTTGAATATTTTATTAAATTAATAAATCATTTGTTATTTAGTTTAATTCCAGAACAAAATTACTACGTCAGCCTAAGGTCATTGTGACATCAGAAGGTCAAAAGGCCGGTCCTGGTCAAACTTGACGTGTAGGCCCCACTTGTCAATGACACGGGGTCATCTCCATAGGCTAACTTGTGGGACCAGGTCAACCCTGACGTGGCCAGGTCAACGCTAACTTGCAGGACCCATCAGTCAGTGACACAAGAGCTTAATTAGGTTTAGTTAAATACTAATCAATTTCATTAAGGGGATGGGCCCACTAGTCAGTGACCCATTAGGCTAATTAATCAACTTAATTAACTTAATACTTAACCAAAACATAACCAGAGCCAGGTGCCACTTGTAACTAACTTTGGGAGGTCAACCCTCCAGTCAGCGGTGTCAAACCCGCCGGCGTTCAGCCGCTGGTGATGGCAGGCACGGCCGAGGGTATCGTAAATGCTCCTCCGGTGACCAATCGAATTGTTGAGGGGCTCAGCGAGGAGTTGGGACTCACCCGCGTCTATCTTGGCACTCGGAAAGGGCTGTGGCGGCTTGTGCTAATAGCGGCAAGCATGCGAGCGGTGGCCAGAGCACAACCAGGATCATGTGCTCACTTCACAGCATGGTAGGGCAAGCTAATGGTTGGGTTCGATTCCTCGGAGCAACGCGAGCACGATGACATGCTCGGGCCTGAGCTGTGGCATCTGCATCCACGGCGACATGGTCGGCGATCAGTGGATCTCAGAGCTCAATGGGCAGTAGCTAGAGGACCAAATCAACTAAGGTCTAGGGCAGAATGAAACGCAAGCTCATAAGGAGGCCATGGAGCGGCTTGGCATGCTCGTTGGCGACACGGAGGCGAGGAATTTGACGGCGACGTCTGATGACCGTAAGTTGAAGAAGGGGTCGAGGTTGATGCTATGGGAATCATCTGGTGATGTGTTTCGTCGGAGAGGATCTATGGCTCGAGGTGAAGCCTGTGATGGAGCGGGGAGCAGCATGACTAGGCGGGCAATGACGGCGAGCTCCTGACTACGACGGCCATTGCGAACAGGGGCAAGGGGAGGAGCAGAGAGCGAATGGAGGAGAATTGGGCTCAATCCCGATGGCTTTGCGAGGTTATCCACTTGCTAGCGTGACAAGGAGGAGCAGGTAGGCAGGTGCGTGGCGCCCTGGCCGCGCTCGCCTTGCCTCCCTTCGCCTCTGCCTTCTGGGAGAGGTAGGGGATTACTGCCACGGCCAGATGGGTCGGCGTGCCCCTTGGCCTCAGGTAAGCCACCTTTTTTTTTCTCTCTTCTTTTCTTCTGACATTTGTTTATTTTGTGAGGCCAAAAATACCTAGCACAATAATGCCCACATATTTTATGAAATATAGTTTGATTATTTCAAACTTCCAAAAAAAGGTTTAGGCATTTTTGGACATCTATGATATTTATAATGCTTTATTAGTTGATTTCAATAGCAATAGATGCTCATTTTAAAATGCTAAAATTGGTTTGAAAAATCTATTGTTCCCTGATATGGACTTGCCAATATTTATCACAGACAATTAACATTTTTGCAGAGCATTTTGGGTTCATTGAAATTGTTTTTTTAAGTTTAACCTATTTGAATTTTATTTGTGCTAGGGTTTGATCATCCCCATTTCAGGTTTCATTTGAATTTAAACATGATGACATGAATGCTCACTGGTGCCACTGATACAAGCAATTTCTAGGGCTGTGACATGTGGAGTCCTCGGCCATGACGGTTTATTTAGTAGGCTTACAAGCATTGGGGATTTCACCGAGCATAGAGGGAAGCTAGAGCCGTAGCACGGTTTTGCGCGCAGGAACATGCACGGTTCTGAGTAGGAACGGGATCATCGAGTGGGCGCATGGCCAAAACCCAAAAGTGGTGACGAAGCATGCACTGGAATACTCGGGCAGCAATGCGGTGATAAGACGTGAGAGAGGAGGACGGACTGATGCGGAGCACACGCGTCAAAATAATAAAACTTCTGCAATATTAATACTGGCGAACGATACTTCCCAATGTAGCGTTTGTAATGATATCATCCATCGCTGACAATTATATGGTAGGAACCGTCTGACCGCAACACATACAACTTCTCAGTATGAATCGTCCGTGTTATTTCTGTTGTTCACTCATGATTCTCATTACTCACCTGTTTGTCGTATATCACACACATCGTGTTATGCCGAGTCGTTTGTGTTCTGCTGTATCAGCACACATAGTTTATCCGAGTGAACCATATGCTGTACTTCGTACATATATGCAATTTTGGTGACCATTTCTGTTATCTTCTCTAATCACAAACGGTTCATAAGAACAAACTATCTGCCCTAGATCGCACACGCAACTACTTTCTGAATTGTATTTGATGGATCCACCTTCGCACACAGTCCATGCCATTAGTGACGGAGCATGCACTATACCATTTGCGATTCATGCAACACACATAGTTTTGTCGAAGGGTCTCTGATTGATGTGTCGTGTTTGGACCATTCTGTAGTATTGAGTGATAGTGGAAGTTTCATGGCAGTATCTCTTAGAATGATTATGGAAATGCCATGATACGTAGGTATGGTGGCTGTTTTGAGGAAGATATAATGAGGCTCATGTGCAATAGAGTGTATCATGTCACGGGGTTTGGATGCACTCGCGAAAGTTGCAGTGATCCTCGAGGTGAGAATGGAAAAGGCACGGTACCAAAGAGGCTATCAAAATATGAATAGGTGATATTGCATATGTCCATGGTTTCACATTAGTCATAAAGAACTCATATACTTATTGCAAAGTTTTATCAGTTTTATCACAAATCAAAGTACCACTCGAATGCTTCTAGGGAGGAGGTTGGGAGGAGTTAACCATCGCACGCCCCCGATTCAACAAAACAAAGGATTTTAATCAAGGATAAATTATGCTCCAATCTTCATTGCATAACTGGAGACTGTACGTGCATGCTTCGGGAATCACAAACCTTAACACCAATATTCTTACTAATCCACAACTATCTACTAGTGCACCCACATATTACAATCTTAATGTTGCAAAACAATTGCAGGGAATCAAACATGTCACATTCAATGATCTACAAGTTTTATGTAGAATTTTATGACTAACCATGTGAATGACCAATTCTTGTTGACTCTCGAAATAGGTATAAGTGAGGCATGAGAGTTTAATTCTTTCTACAAAATACCTGGACATGCTGTAATAAATATAAGTAAAGCAAAAGAGAATTCTACAAATAACGATTTTCTATATGTAGAGAAATATGCGTCCAACCTCAAGTGATATAAGTGAAGCACATGAGGCATTGTAGAAAGCCATACTCAAAAGATATAAGTGAAATGCAAAGAGATTTATATGAATAAACCATGGACTTTCCCAAACCAGCATGGTGTATTGCTTAAAGAAAAATAAAAGGCACACGACACTCCAAGAATTTATGCATAGCATGTGAACAAAACAAAAACGAAAACATACTGATAGTTGTTGAATAAGAAAGATGCGATGCCTTCCAGGGCATCCCCAAGCTTAGATGCTTGAGTCTATTTGAATATTTACTTGGGGTGCCTTGGGAATCCCTAAGCTTGATCTCTTGCCTATCCTTATTCTTTGCATATCAATACCTCCTCGATCTGCGAACACTTCATCCACAAAAAACTTGAGAAAACTTTTATTAGAAACATTAGTACAAAATAATTATATCTCATCCTGTAATCCCTTAATATTATTGCATAATTATAATCTAACATTAACCATTGTATTCTATCACAATTCTATGGCTCCCGAGTCAATGAGGCTCAACATGAATTCAAACATAAGCACGCAAAGCGACTATAACAGCAATCTATGAAAAACAGGACAGTCAGTAAATATGCAGATGGATACCATACTTCTGTAATTAAAACAATTCTGAAACATTAGTATGTGTTATATAATTTGTATAACATTACTGCGTAAAACTTTCTGAAGCTTCTGACGTTCTAGTAAAATATGAAAAATCAAACACTACAAACAAAGTTTCTGTTTTTACACAGCACATATCAAACAAGCAATTTAAAAATCCTAAAGGTAATTCTTGGCACATTATTGTTAGAATTAAATGGATTTGTACAAGGGGATAATTTTTTTTAAAGTTTATGTAATCAAGATTCACAAAGTTTACATGGGCATGAACAAAACTTCAAGGACGTCCCCCAGTTCAACGGTGCTGGTCTTTCTCACTTTCACTTTTCTTTTTAAAAAGGTTTTAGCACCCCACTTTATTTATTTTTAATTATTTAAAAGAACACAATGGAAATAAGTGACTCTCTAAAACTTTCGGGTTGTCTCCCTGGAAATACTTTCTTTAAAGCCATTAACCTAGGCATATAGTGCTCAAGTAATTGATCCACCCGGATCCCAAGGTATATCAAAGCCAATTTTAATTAAAAATGGTTTGAAATTTAGTAGTGGCCACAAAGTCTAACTCTCTTCCTATGCATTGGCCTGTCATAAACGCACAATTCATGCACATGAAGTAAAGGAAAATTCATAGCATAAATAGTTTCTTGCAATTTTATAGTATTGGAAACATAAAGAGGTGAAGATTTGGTTCCTCTCTCATAATAATTGCAAGTAGTAGCAGCAAGCACATGCACATTATATTTGCGTGGGAACGAAAATCTATGGGATCGGAGGGATCCCTTTCAGTTCGGCGGGAGGGGGGAAGGCTCGTACAAAAGAGCCGGTCTGATGAACAGCACGCGGGGTTTTTTACCCAGGTTTGGGCCGCACGGATGCGTAAAACCCTACTCCTGCTTGGTTGTATTGAGATTGTTCTTAGGGTTCTAGCTATAGGAGCGATATGAGAAGATGTCACGCGTGTGAGCTAGAAAGTCCCAAAAGTCGGAAAAGTCAAAAAAGTCCCATCTACCATATCGCCCTGGGCCTCCTTTTATACCCCGAAGGGGATCCCAACAGTGGCGTACAATGTGTACACGGCGTGTACAGAGCTATAGTGCTATCAGGCATCTCTGTCCGCCTATGGGATGGGACAGGAGACCGTCCCATTGGCACCACTTAGCCCCCTCCAACCTTGACGCTACGACACGCGTCCAGGTGGATTGACACCTAGATTGTGCGCTAGCGAGGCCTTGCCGGGGCTTCACCTTGCCAGGGTTTCGCCTTGCCGGGGCCTTGTCTTGCCTGGGGGTTTAATAGCCCTTCCGGCAAGGTCTTGCCGGCGCTCTTGATTCTTCTGTGCTTGTATCTAGCAAGTTCCTGCTGGGCCTTGTTGCCAGGGTGGCTACTACCGCTCATGCACGAGTAAGGGTCTCTAGAGAGCCCAAAACTCTAGTGCACCGACAACAGCCCCCGGGCCACACATGTTGCGATCTGTTGTTGGGCCAGGCCGAAATAGTGCACGGGCATGCGTGGCAGGGCACTGTAGTCATGATCATTGCGCTCGCTGCACTTCCTGACGATGTCCATTGAATGCGGGACGTGGGATACGAGCGTGGCACAGCTGTGAAATTTTCAATTACTGCATCAGGTTGTTTCTGCCACGCGCGTCGCATGAATAGCGGGGATCCAGCATAGGGCGCCCGTGACTTAAAGTCCCTGGGAAAAGAAGTAACTACAGCGCCATGGATTGGAGCAACGAGGTGGTTGTTGTTTGCCCCGTGATCGAGGGCGCTGCTATTGGAGGAGGTGGGTGGTGTATTTTGGAGTGGGGGAGAGCCAGCCCTAGCGCTCCCCCCTATAAATTGGGGGTTAGCAAGGGCGATTCTCACCCATCCTTCTTCCGTCTTCCGAGTGCAAACCTCCATAGTTCGCCATTCCACGTCTTGCCAACCTTCAAGTAGCGCTCACCCTTAGCCATGAATAAGGGGGGAGGGCGGCCACCGTCCTTCGCTCCGAGGAGGAGCTCTCATAGGGATCATGCCGCCGCTTCAGCCCTGGAGGCGGAGGGTGGTTCGAGCTCATGCGGTGGAAGAGGCATGAGGGGTCGCGGCCACCATGGAGGCCGAGATCGGGGGAGGCGGAGCGCCGCTCCACCCCCTCCTCCGATGCCGAGGGGATGGTGCTGGATTTCGTCCTCGAGCTAGACGGTCCCCTCCGAAGCCATCTGCGCCTCCCTCGCATCTTTGCCAGGGCAATGGAGGCCGACGAGCCGCCCGTCCTGTGGTTACGGGTGGCTGGTTGTTGTAACGGCATGACGGGTAAACGTCGAGTACCCAGCGAATCGCATCATGTTTCTCAGGCACGGCTAGAAGACCTTCGCCCGCGCCCACAACCTCCAGGTGGGGCTCCTCGTCCTTCTCTTTAAAATGACGGAGGCCAATACACTCTCCATCAAGATTTACTGGCGCTCTGGCGTCCGTCTCATCTGCTGCGAAGAGAGCTCGAGCAGTGCGAAAGCCTGTCCTCAGGCGAGACTGATGAAGAAGACAGCGGCGAAGACATCGTCGATGATCCCAGTCTTCGGGCGGTAAAGTCGGAGCCCGACGACTCAGCTCGTACTGACCGCCAGCTAGACCATCACTGCCAACCTCATGCCTCTCCCCCTCCTAGTAGGACAACCTTGCCGGGGGCCTTAGTCCCGGGCGCTGCCTCATCTTCCTGCTGGATCCTTCGGCAGGCCCGTGGACTTCGGCTTCTGGGGTCCATCCTCCTTCTCACCCGTGCTAGCCCTATCCTCCCTGCAATGCTGGTCCAGGAGGGGCAAGGTTCTTGCCTGCCAATCTGGCAGCCCTGCTCCTCCGTGCAGTGTTGGTCTAGAGGGGTCAGGCCGGGCGTCTGCCGGGGGCCTCTCGCCATATTTTTCTTCTTGTAGCCCGCCTCTCCTTTCCATCTTTTTCTTCTTGTAATCTCCCCTAGGGGAGAAAGTCAAATAAAGATGTACTTAGGGAAAAGCGATATCTCATGTAAATTTCACCCTATTTTGAATGACTGCATACTATCCTCCTTGTTAGACCGTTTCTGTGCATGGAATTTTCCTTGCGCCTTCTCAGAAGAATCTTGCCGGCGTGTGTAGCACTACTACGAGCGCTTCCAGGAATGGGTCCTTAACAACCTGTTGATGGTGCTACTACTGGCAAGATACCTTAGCGTCCTTGGTACAGCCGTTCAAGGTGTTGGTATTGCTCGAAATAGAATAAAGGCGTGAGTGTTGTCAGCTGAGTCATAGAGCGGACTCAAAACGAAACAAGGAGCGCGGGCGCGACCACTTAAGTCGTTGAGCGGTCCCGAACATAGTGAGAGCGCAGCCAATCGTGGCAAGGTTCCCGTGCGTGCAGGTTTTCCGTACAGAAGCCAAAATCTCCCAAAGAAAATAACTCCACCGCAAGAATTCACTTGGGTTTTTTGTAACTTATCTTTTTGTTGTCGTACTCCTTTTGGCGAATGTTTTTGGGACGTCGCTCATAGCTATCCGTACCACCATTCCCCCTCTGGCGAAGCTGCACGCGAGGTGACCTTCTGTCCTTTGAGAAAAAGAAAGAAGAGAAAATATGGATATGAAACCTTGGCGGTCCATTAGCCCTTGCCGAGATTAAGTGTAATGCAACACTTCAGACAAACATGCACATAAGTAAACATGAGAATTGTTCAGGATTGCAGAACACTTATATTTATCCAACCACGCACAGGGTCTGAGCCTGGCTTTGTACCAAGGATTACATGCTTCAGCGGCAAGCCTTGTACAAAAGGTGGTAGCCGGGGGCCCCGAGAACTGCGCCTTATGGTTAGAACATGCGAAGATGTTTGATATTCAAGGAGTTGCTCACTGGGATGCCATCTTCGGTCTCCAGGTAGCCTGCGCCAAGCCTAGTGACTCATACTACCGGATAAGGGCCTTCCCACTTTGGCGTCAACTTGTTGGAATTCTTGGCAGACTGAACAGATCAAAGAACAAGGTTGCCTTCCTCAAGACTTCTGGCACTAACTTTGCGGCTATGGTAGCGGCGAAAAGCTTGTTGGTAACATGCAACTCTCACAGCAGCCTGAAGGCGGTCTTCCTGAAGGAGCGTCGCGTCATCTTGCCACAACTACTCCTGCTCGAGCTCATCATAAGCGAGCACTCGAGGTGACCCGTATATGAGTTCCGTGGGGAGAACCGCCTCCGCCCCATAAACTAGGGAGAAGGGTGTTTGCCCGGTAGCTTGATTTGGTGTTGTTCTGATTGACCAAAGAACCACCGACAACTCATCAATCCAGTGCCTTCCACACTTGTGTAGCCTGTCGAAAGTTCTCGTCTTGAGACCTCGCAGCACTTCAGCATTAGCCCTTTCCGCTTGGATGTTGCTCCTTGGGTGGGCAACGAAAGGAAAACCAATTCTGCTGCCAAGGTCTTGGACATACTGCATGAAGGCACGGCTCACGAACTGTGCACCATTGTTAGTGATGATCTTGTTGGGAACACCAAAGTGGCAAACCAGTCCCTTGAAGAACTTGACGGTAGACTGTGTCGTCACCTTCCTCGCTGCTTCCACTTCTAGCCACTTTGTGAACTTGTCGATCGTGACGTACAAGTACTCAAAGCCCCCGGCAGCGCAGGGAAAGGGTCCCAAAATGTCAAGCCCCCAAACTGAAAATGGGCAGGAGAGAGGGATCGTTAGAAGGGCTTCAGCTGGTTGATGTAATCTCTTCGAAGGAAACTGGCATGCTTCACACTTGGTTACTAATGCCGTTGCATCCTAGAGGGCAGTGGGCCAAAACAAACCTTGTCGGTATGCCTTTCCAGCAAGTGCTCTCGATCCTATGTGGGAGCCACATATGCCTTCATGTGTCTCCACCAACAGCACCTGTCCATCTTCCTGGGAAATAGATTTGAGTTTCACACCCTTTGGTCTCTTTCTGTGCAGGATGTCATCTACAAATTGGTACATATGAGACAGACAGGCTACTTTCTCTTCTTCCTCTTGTTCCTCGGGGAGTTCTCCTGTCTGAAGGAAACGGACGATGTGTTGTGCCCATGCTAGATCCTGAGGCTCGACAACAAGGACTAAAGGCATATCCTCTGCCGGGGTAGCATATGTTGAAAATATGCCCTAGAGGCAGTAATAAATTAGTTATTATCATATTTCCTTGTTCATGATAATCGTTTATTATCCATGCTATAATTGTATTCATCGGAGACTCAGATACATGTGTGGATACATAGACAAACACCATGTCCCTAGTATGCCTCCAGTAGACTAGCTCGTTGATCAAAAGATGGTTAAGGTTTCCTAGCCATGGACATGAGATGTCATTTGATAACAAGATCACATCATTAGGAGAATGATGTGATGGACAAGACTCAAACTACAAACATAGCATATGATCGTGTCAGTTTATTGCTACTGTTTTCTGCATGTCAAGTATATGTTCCTATGACCATGAGATCATGCAACTCACAGACATCGGAGGAGTGCCTTGTGTGTATCAAACGTCACAACGTAACTGGGTGACTATAAAGGTGCTCTACAGGTATCTCCGAGGGTGTCTGTTGGGTTGGCATGGATCAAGACTGGGATTTGTTACTCCGTGTGATGGAGAGGTATCTCAGGGCCCACTCGGTAATACAACATCACAACAAAGCCTTGCAAGCAATTTGACTAAGTGTTAGCCATGGGATCTTGTATTATGGCACGAGTAAAGAGACTTGCCGGTAATGAGGTTGAACTAGGTATGGAGATACCGACGATCGAATCTCGGGCAAGTAACATACCGAAGAACAAAGGGAACGTTATACGGGATTGATTGAATTCTTGACATAGAGGCTCGATCGATAAAGATCTTCATAGAATATGTAAGAACCAATATGGTCATCCAGGGCCCACTATTGGTTATTGACCGTAAAGGTGTCTCGGTCATGTCTACATAGTTCTCGAACCCGCAGGGTCTGCACACTTAAGGTTTGGTGACATTTCGGTAGTATAGAGTTATGTATGGTGGTGATGGAAGGTTGTTCGGAGTCCCATATGAGATCCCGGACGTCACGAGGAGCTACGGAATGGTTCGGAGGTAAAGATTCATATATAGGAAGTCCTATTTTGGTCGCCGAAAAAGTTTCGGGCTCATCGGTAGTGTACCGGGAGTGCCGGTAGTGTACCAGGGGACTATCGGGAGAGGTATTTCGACCCAAGAGGCTTCATGGGCTGTGGGAGAGTGAATATCAGCCCTTAGTGGGCTGGTGGAAACTCCCACACAAGGCCCATGTGGCTGGAGAAGAAAACCCAATAGGAAAAGGTGGAAAAAGGAAAAAAAAGGGGGACGAATCCTAGTCCTACTAGGATTGGAGGAGAGTCCTCTAATCCTAATAGGTTTGGCCGACCCTATGGGGCCTTGGACCTTGTGCTAGCCCTCCTCCTCCCTCCCTCCTATATATATATTGGTGGACTTGGGTGATTTACACCTTATTTTATGGCCACGTCCTACCCGTTCCAACGGTGCTCCTCTAGATCGGATTTCCACAGTGCTTAGGCGAAGCCCTACCGGAATTGCTCCACCACCATCGCCGGAGCGCCGTCATGCTGCCGGTGAACACTTCTTCCTCTCCACTTCCTCTTGCTGGATCAATATGGTGGACATCGTCATCAAGCTGCACGTGTGCTGAATGCGGAGGTGTCGTCCGTTCGGCGCTAGATCGAAAGGACCGTGATCAAGATCGCGAGACGGATCGTGATGAGATCGTGGGACGGATTGTGATGAGATCGCGGGATGGATAGTGATGAGTTCACTGGACAGATCATGCTTGGATCGCGGGACGGATTGTGATGTGATCGCGGGACGCTCGGCGATTTGGATCGCGAAGATGTTCGACTACACCAACCGCGTTTCTTAACGCTTCCCGCTTAGCGATCTACAAGGGTATGTAGATCCACTCTCCCTCTCGTAGATGCTCATCACCATGGATAGATCTTGAGTGTGCCTAGGAAATTTTTTGTTTCCCATGCGACGTTCCCCAATAGTGGCATCATGAGCTAGGTCTATGTGTAGATGAGATCTCGAGTAGAACACAAAGAGTTTGTGGGCGTTGATGCTTAGATTTCTTCCTCCCTTGGTCGGATTTTGGTTCAGCGGTATTGTGAAATGAAGCTGCCCGGACCAACATTACTCGTACGCTTATGAGAGACCGGTTCCCTTGACGCAACTTGTTGCCTAGATGGCTTGCGGGTGGCAGTTTCTCTCACTATAGTTGGATCGGATTCGACAAAGGCGGTCCTTGAGAAGGTTGAAAAGCAACGAGTGTATCAGCGTTGTGGTTTTTGCATATATGAGAATGTTCTTGCTAGATACCCGTAGCAGCCACGTAAAACATGCAACAACAATTAGAGGACGTCTAACTTGTTTTTGCAGGGTATGTTGTGATGTGATATGGCCAATTACATGATGTGATATATGTGATGTATGAGATGATGATGTGATGTATAGATTATCACGACTTGCATGTCGATGAGTACGGCAACCGGCAGGAGCCATAGGGTTGTATTTAATTATTGTATGACTTGCGTGTCAATCATTAAGCGCTATGTAATGCTTTACTTTATCGCTAAATGGTAGCAGTAGTAGTAGAAGCATGTTGGGCATGACAACCCCGATGGTGACACGTTGATGGAGATCAAGATGGTGAAGATCATGGTGTCATGCCGGTGACGATGGAGATCATGTCGTTGCTTTCAAGATGGAGATCAATAGCACAAGTTCATGGCCATATCATGTCACTTATGATTTGCATGTGATGTTAATCCTTTTATGCACCTTGTTTTGCTTAGGACGACGGTAGCATTATAAGGTGATCCCTCACTTAAATTTCAAGATGAATTGTGTTCTCCCCGAGTGTGCACCGTTGTGAAAGTTTGTCGTGTTGAGACACCACGTGATGATCGGGTGTGATAGACTCTACGTTCACATACAACGGGTGCAAGCTAGTGTTGCACATGCAGAACACTCGGGTTAAACTTGACGAGCCTAGCATGTACAGACATGGCCTCAGAACACAAGAGACCGAAAGGTGGAACATGAGTCATATAGTAGATATGATCAACATGATGATGTCCACCATTGTAACCACCTCAACTCACGTGATGATCGGACTTGAGTTGGTGAATTTGGATCATGTATCACTTGAATGACCGGAGGGATGTCAATTTGAGTGGGAGTTCTTATGTAATATGATTAATTGAACTCATTATCATGAACATAGTCAGTAGTGTCTTTGCAAATTATGTTGTAGATTACTTACTCGCGCTGTAGCTCCCTTGAATTTTTATATGTTCCTAGAGAAATAGAGTTCAAAGATGATGGTAGCAATATTGTGGATTGGCTCCGTGATCTGAGGATTGTCCTCGTTGCTGCACAGAAGGCTTATGTCCTTAATGCACCGCTCGGTGCGCCAACCCCTCTAGCGTCATCTATAGATGTTGTGAACATCTGACACGTACGTGCTGATGACTACTTGATAGTTTAGTGCGTCATGCATTACGCCTTAGAATTGAGGCTTCGAAACGTTTTGAATGTCATGGAACATATGAGATGTTCTAAGAGCTAAAATTAGGATCTCAGGCTTGTGCCCGTGTTGCGAGATATGAGATCTCCAACAAGATTCTTTGCCTGGAAGATGAACGAGAATAGCTCAATTGTCGAGCATGTGCTTAGATTGTCTGGGTGCTACAATCGCTTGAATCGAGTGGGAGTTCATCTTCCAAATAAGATAGTGATTGATATAGTTCTCCAAGTCACTTTCACTAAGCTACTAAAACTTGGTGATGAACTATAAAACACTAGGGTTAGAATTAATGATCCCCGAGCTGTTCGCAATGTCTGATGCCGCGAAGGTAGAAATAAAGAAGGAGCATCAAGTGTTGATGGTTAGTATAACCACTAGTTTCGAGAAGGGCAAGGACAAGGAGGGAAACTTCATGGATGGCAAGTCAGTTGCTGCTCCAGTGAAGCAACCCAAAGTTGAACCCAACCCCGAGACTAAGTGCTTCAATTATGAGGAGAGAGGTTGCTGAAGCGGAACAACCCTAGATACTTGGTAGATAAGAAGGCTGGCAACATCGACAGAAGTATATTTGATATATGTGTTATTGATGTGTACCTTGCTTGTACTCCTAGTAGCACCTGGGTATTGGATACTAGTTGGGTTGCTAAATGTTAGTAACTCGAAACAAAAGCTACGGAATAAATGGAGAACTAGCTAAGTGTGAGGTGACGATGTGTGTTGGAAATGTTTCCAAGGTTGATTTGGTCAACATCGCACGCTCTCTCTACCTACGAGATTAGTGACGAACCTAAATAAATGTTATTTGGTGTTTTTGCATTGAGCATGAACATGATTAGATAATGTTCATTGCAACACGGTTATTCATTTAAGTTAGAGAATAATGGTTATTCTATTTACATGAATAATACCTTCAACGGTCATGCACCCAGTAAGAATGGTTTGTTGAAACTTGATCATAGTAATACACATGTTCATAACATTGATGCCAAAGATATACAAAGTTAATAATAATAGTACCACATACTTGTGGCACTCCCGCTAAATGTCATATTGGTATAAAACGCATGAAGAAACTCCATGCTGATGGATCTTTGGACTCATTCGATTTCGAATCGGTTGAGACATGCGAACCATGCCTCTTGGTCAAGATGACTAAGGACCCCGTTTTCTGTTTTGATGAAGCGGGCAAGTGATTTATTGGAAATGATACATGTTGATGTATGCAATCCAATGAGTCTTGTAGCGTGCGGTGGGTATCATTATTTTCTTACCTTCACTAATGATTTGAGTGGATATAGTGTGTATTTACTTAATGAAACACAAGTCTAAATCGTTTGAAAGGTTCAAGCAAATTCAGACTGAAGTTTAAGATCATCGTGACAAGAAGATAAAAATGTTTGCGATATGATCGTGGAGGTGAATATCTGACTTACGAGTTTGGCATAAACTTTAGACAATGTGAAAGTTGTTTCACAACTCACGCCACCTGGAACACCATAGTGTGATGGTGTGCCCGAACGTCATAGTCATGCTCCATTGGATATGGTGCATGCTATGATGTCTATTATCGTTTTGTTACTATAATTTTGGGGTTATTCATTAGAGACAACTACATTCACTTTAAATAGGGCACCATCTAAATCCGTTGAGATGACACCGTGTGAACTATGGTTTGATAGAAACCTAAGCTGTCATTTCTTAATGTTTGGGGCTGCGACACTTGTGTGGAAAATGTTTTCACCTAATGAGCTCGAACCCAAAGAGGACAAATGCATCCTCATAGAATACCCTAAGAACAGTTGGGTGAACCTTCTATCTCAGATCCAAGCATAAAATGTTTGTTGCTAAAACTGGGTCCTTTCTCGAGAAAGGGTTTCTCTTGAAAGAATTGAGTGGGAGGAGGATAGAACTTGATGAGCTTATTGAACCTCTGCTTCAACCAGAAAGTAGCGCAGCGCAGAAAGATGTTTCTATGAAGCCTACATTAGTTGAAGAGGAAGTTAATGATTATGATCATGAAGCTTCAGATCAAGTTACTATCGACCTATGAGTAAAATAGAGCTTGATGAGGTTATTGAACCTTTACTTCAACCAGAAAGTAGCACATCACAGAAAAATGTTTCTTTGAAGCCTACTTCTGTTGGAGAGGAAGTTAATGATGATGATCTTGAAGCTTCGGATCAAGTTACTATCAAACTTTGTAGGTCGACAAGGACGTGTACTGCTACGGAGCGGTACGACAACCCTGTCTTGGAGGTCATGTTGTGTGACAACGATGAACCTACGAACTATGGAGAAGCGATGATGGGCCCGGAAACCAACAAATGGTTAGAGGCCATGAAATCCGAGAAAGGATCCATGTATGAAAACCAAGTATAGACTTTGGTGGAATTTCTCGTTGGACGGCAGGTCGTTCAGTACAAATGGATCTTTAAAATGAAGACAAACGCTGATGGTAAATTTTACCATTTGTAAAGCTCGACTTGTTGCAAAGTAGTTTACGACAAGTTCAAGGAGTTGACTGCGATGAGACTTTCTCACTCATAGCGATGCTAAAGTCTGTTGGAATTATGTTAGCAGTTGCTGCATTTTTCAGTTCTGAAATCTGGCAGATGGATGCCAAAACATCGTTTCCTTCCTTAAAGAAAGGTTGTATGAGATAGAACCAGAAGGTTTTGTCAGTCCTAAGGATTCTAAAAGGTGTGCGAGCTTCAGTGATTCTTCTATGAACTGAAGCACGCATCTCGGAGTTGAAATATACACTTTGATGAGGTGATCAAAGTTTTTGAGTCTATACAAAGTTTACGAGAAACTTGTATTTGCAATAAAGTGAGTGGGAGCACTATAGAGTGTCTGATAAGTATATGTGGATGACATATTGCTATTTAGAAATGATGTAGAATTTCTGGAGAGCATAAACGGTTGTTTGAAAAGAGTTTTTCAAAGGAAGACCTGGATAAAGCTACCTAATTGTTGAGCATCAAGATCTATGAACATAGATCAAGATCTTTGATAAGACTATCAATGAGTACATACCTTGAAATTTTTTCAAAGGAAGACCTGGATAAAGCTACCTAATTGTTGAGCATCAAGATCTATGAACATAGATCAACATGTTTGATAAGACTTTCAATGAGTACATACCTTGACAATATTTTGAAAGAGTTCAAAATGGATTAGTCAGAGAGAAGTGTTCTCGCCTGCTTTGTAAGGTGTGAAGTTGAGTGAGACTCAAAGCTCGACCACGGCAGAAGAAAGAGAAAGGATGAATGTCCTCCCCTATGCCTTAGCCATAAGCTCTGTATAGTATGCCATGCTGTGTACCGCACCTGTGTGTGCCTTGCCATGAGTCCGTCAAGGGGTACAAGAGTGATCGAGGAATGGATCACTGGACAGCGGTCAAGATTATCCTTAGTAACTAAAAGACTAAGGAGATGTTTCTCGATTATGGAGGTGATAAAGAGTTCATCATAAAGAGTTACGTCGATGCAAGCTTTAACACCAATCCGGATGACTCGTAGTAGCAATCTGGATACATATAGTGGAGCAGCCATTTTGAATAGTACCAAGTGGAGTGTGGCAGCAGTGTTTACAGTTTGACATAGAGATTTGCAAAGTACATATGGATCTGAATGTCGCAGACCCGTTGACTATAAGACCTCTCTCACATGCAGAGCATGATCGAGCCCCAGAACTCATTGGGTGTTAGATTCATAAACAAGGCGAATCACATAGTGATGTGAACTAGATTATTGACTCTAGTGCAAGTGGGAGACTGTTGAAAATATGCCCTAGAGGCAATAATAAATTAGTTATTATCATATTTCCTTGTTCATGATAATCGTTTATTATCCATGCTATAATTGTATTGATCGGAGACTCAGATACATGTGTGGATACATCACCATGTCCCTAGTATGCCTCTAGTAGACTAGCTCGTTGATCAAAAGATGGTTAAGGTTTCCTAGCCATGGACATGAGATGTCATTTGATAACGGGATCACATCATTAGGAGAATGATGTGATGGACAAGACCCAAACTACAAACGTAGCATATGATCATGTCAGTTTATTGCTACTATTTTCTGCATGTCAAGTATATGTTCCTATGACCATGAGATCATGCAACTCACAGACATCGGAGGAGTGCCTTGTGTGTATCAAACGTCACAACGTAACTGGGTGACTATAAAGGTGCTCTACAGGTATCTCCGAGGGTGTCTGTTGGGTTGGCATGGATCAAGACTGGGATTTGTTACTCCGTGTGATGGAGAGGTATCTCAGGGCCCACTCGGTAATACAACATCACAACAAAGTTTCATATATAGGAAGTCCTATTTTGGTCGCCGGAAAAGTTTCGGGCTCATCGGTAGTGTATTGGGGGACCATCGGGAGAGGTATTTCGACCCAAGAGGCTTCATGGGCTGTGGGAGAGTGAATATAAGCCCTTAGTGGGCTGGTGGAAACTCCCACACAAGACGCATGTGGCTGGAGAAGAAAACCCAATATGAAAAGGTGGAAAAGGGAAAAAAAGTGGGGATGAATCCTAGTCCTACTAGGATTGGAGGAGAGTCCTCCAATCCTAATAGGTTCGGCCGACCCTATGGGGCCTTGACCCTTGCGCCAGCCCTCCTCCTCCCTCCCTCCTATATATATTGGTGGACTTGGGTGATTTACACCTGATTTTATGGCCACGTGCTACCTGTTCCACCGGTGCTCCTCTAGATCGGATTTCCGCAGTGCTTAGGCGAAGCCCTGCCGGAATTGCTCCACCACCATCGCCGGAGCGCCGTCATGATGCCGGTGAACTCTTCTTCCTCTCCACTTCCTCCTGCTGGATCAAAACGGTTGAGATTTTCATCAAGCTGCATGTGTGCTGAACACGGAGGTGCCGTCCGTTTGGCGCTAGATCGGAAGGACCGTGATCAAGATCGCGAGACGGATCATGATGAGATCGCGGGATGGATCGTGATGAGTTCGCGGGACGGATCGCGATTGGATCGCAGGACGAATCGTGATGTGATCGCGGGATGCTCGGCGATTTGGATCGCGAAGATGTTCGACTACACCAACCGCGTTTCTTAACGCTTCCCGCTTAGCGATCTACAAGGGTACGTAGATCCACTCTCCCTCTCGTAGATGCTCATCACCATGGATAGATCTTGCATGTGCGTAGGAAATTTTTTGTTTCCCATGCGACATTCCCCAACAGCATTTGCCTCAACAACAAGGGCCTGAGGACTCGCTGGAGCCTGCTGCACCCTGGCAAGTCTGGCGGGAGCATATACTTCCACGGCAAGAGCCGGAGACCCTGCTGGAGCACTGCACCTACTGACAAGCCTACCGTTGTCCCTGGCAACCTTCTCGCTAGCGGCTTCCAGGAGCTCTGCCAGGAAACACTTGCCGGAATTTAACTTCCTTCTCTTCTCTTGCCCTCTTGATGGTTTCACGGAGGGTTGACTTAGTTGGAGCACGAAAGTGCCTGGTTCCACAGGTAACTTAAGGGCAACACACTTTGATAGGCCATCGGTAACACTGTTCTCTGCACGTCGAACGTGCTCCATTTGCAGGTCATCAAAACATTCTTCCAAGTTCCTCACTTCATCTACATAAGCTTCCATCAACGGGATCTTTTAATCTTTGTTCACTTGCCTGAGGACAAGTTGAGAATCACCCCTGACAATAAGTTTCTTGATCCCAAGGTCTGCCGCGATCCTGAGACCAGCAAGCAGCCCTTCTTACTCAACAGTGTTGTTCGTTGATCTCTCCCATGGAAAGTGCATATGAATCATATATCTGAGGTGCTCTCTGGTGGGTGTGACAAGCAGCACTCCGGCACCAGCACCTTGCAGCGAGAAAGCTCCATCAAAATACATGATCCATTCTTGATCGGTTTCCTTACAGGGGAGAGTTGACTCTGGAGCTTCTTCATCGGGCATTGGTGTCCAATCTGCAATGAACTCTACCAAGGCCCTGCTCTGAATGGTCGAAGTGCTTTCAAACTTAAGACCAAAGCTTGATAGTTCCAAAGCCCACTCCACAATCCTGTCGGTAGCTTCTGGGTTCCCAAGATCCACTATAGCGGAAAGCGGGTGACAATGGTTATCTCATGTGCTTGGAAGTAGTGGCACAGCTTCCTCGAGGCCATAAGAAGGCCGAAAAGCAACTTTTGCAAGCCAGAATATCTCGACCTAGCCCCTTGTAATACGGAGCTAACAAAATAGACTAGGCGCTACACCACCTTCTTCTTCTAGATTGTCTCCTTTAACTGCGCAGATCCTTGTTTGCCGGCACTAGACCCTGCCGGGGAATGTCTTGGCTCGTCACTTGGCGGCCCTGCCGTTGCTGTTGCTTCCTCATCAACTTCTCTTTCAACCACTAGCGCAGCACTCATCAACTTCTCTTGTGGTTTTGGCGTGACTAGGACTGGCGGAGAGGAGAGGTATTTCTTCAAACCCTACAGCGCCGCCTCTGTTTCCGGAGTCCATTTCATTGGACCTGCCTTCGTCAAGATTTTGAAAAAGGGCAAGGTACGCTCAGCAGATTTTGAGATGAAACTACTCAGAGCAGCAACACATCTGGCAAGACGACGCACATCTTTGACTCGTCTTGGTGCTTCAATTTTCTCAATCGCTTTGATCTTGTCGAGATTTGCTTCGATTCCTCATTGAGATACCATCAACCCAAGAAGTTTGCTGGATGGGACGCCGAACACACACTTCTCGGGGTTGAGCTTCATGTTGATCTTGCGCAGGTTAGCAAATGTTTCTTCTAGGTCTGATATGAGCGTAGCCTTGTCCTTGGTTTTTACGACTATGTCATCCATATAAGCTTCCATATTTCTATGTAGCTGGAGCTCAAAATCAATCTGGACCACTCTTGCAAAAGTAGAACCAGCACTTTTCAACCCGAAAGGCATACGCATAAAGCAATGTGTGCCACATGGGGTGATAAACACGGTGTTCTCCTTGTCTTCCTTGGCCATGAAAATCTGATGATAACCAGAATAGGCGTCAGGGAAAGACAACAAGTCACAACCATCGGTGGAGTCCACAATCTGGTCGATGTGCGTCATGGGAAAAGGATCTTTGGGGAAGGCTTTGTTGACGTGTATGAAATCAAAAGCACAACCTCCATTTCCCATTCGCCTTGCGCACTACGACTGGATTGGCCAACCGTGGACGAAGTACTCCTCTGAGCAAGCCAACCGCTTCTAATTTCTTGATCTCTTTGGCAATAAATTGTTGCCGCTCCAAAGCTTGCTTCCAAACCTTCTGCTTGATGGGCCGCGCATGTGGTCAGACGGAAAGGTGGTGCTCAATCACCTCCCTGGGAACACCGAGGATATCAGATGGTTGCCATGCAAACACATCAACATTCGCTAGCAGGAATGTGACGAGCGCTCTTTCCTATTTGTCTTCATGGGTGGAACTTATGGTGAAAGTTCACCCCGTGCTATCCTCCTTGGTGGGCACCTTCTTGGTCTCTGGTGGTGCACTTGGACTTTTTGCTCTTGCTAGTGGAGCTCTCTGGCACATCATCAACGGGAGCATAACTCTCCGAGGAGGTGCTCTTGCCGGAATGTGCGCCTGGGGCCTGTGGGGACCCCGACTCATAAGTCGAGATCACCGAATGAACTTGCAAAGTGATCCTAGAGATCAATGCTCACTCAACACACAAAAACTGAATAACAAGAGTCTTACATCCATTAGATACCGTTGTACACAATAATGGCCTATATGACCAAGTCTTCATAAACTTGTAGCAGAAATCTTCAACGATAGCGTGAACCCATGCCATCTGCCTTAACCAAACATGCGTTCCGACTGGGAAGCATCCTAGTACGCATGATCGTCGCCAACGAACTCTTCACTATACTCCTATTCTTTGATGCCTGGCCAATTAAAGAACCAGTGGCAAGCCAATGAGTACTTTGAATGTACTCGCAAGCAACCCATGTTTGGAACAAGGCAATAACAATGCATGACATAGCACTAAGTAAGTATTTTGTAGAAAGATAAGTTTGGAAGCAATGACATGTCCATGTAACTATGTAAGCATGCATCAGCAGTTTGGTAGATATCCATATGAACGAGTTATAGATATCATCATAAAAAGGGGGGTTGGACATTTCATGTTCAATCCTCACGTCAAGTCATCTGACTTATCTCAAGTATCATCTTTGTGCCAACCACACACACAGACACCAAGTTTAGTAAACATCTGGATGTAGCAGAAGAGCGGTCATCCAACTGTCCTTGACAGTGGACACGACTATTCGAATAGTTTTACACTCTGCAAAGATTGCACACTTTACCCATAAGACTCGGGGAACTTCCGTGTCATCCACAACTTGTTGTATATTACATACCCGAGGTAAGCACCCGAACAATGCCTTTCCCATGGTGATACTAAACAAAGAGTCCACTTGTTGGTGCCATCCCTCATGATATCGATCACACGTATCATCCATGAGGGCACGCAACGGTGTGCCCGGTGCCTCTAAAGACAATGCATGGGCTTCCACTCCGGGACAACCCCGTCTCGAGAGTGACCACTTCACTCTCGCCACTGGTAATGCAGGCTCCCTACGAGCACCAACCATAGTAATCAACAAAGCCCCTTCCCATATAGGGGTAGAGTGGTTGTGCACGTAAGGTTGGAGTAATGATCGCAACTTACACCAATCCGTTTTTGAAAACCACACACACTCACTTCCTCTGGTACATCACTTGTTTCTGAAGTGGTTACCCAACTCAACATCATCTCCCTCGAGCATTCGTGGCACACGACGGGGTTTCGAAAAGTCTTTGAAAATACTTTGTTTCCGTAACCATGCATATTCCCATCCCACTTGCGTAGCAACTACTAGCATCCTAACTACTCCCACTCGCATAACCCTCATAAGGAGGTAGGGTCATGCACAATGCAAATATCAGCAAGAATGTATCGGAGGCATATGTTGGAAATATGCCCTAGAGGCAATAATAAAGTGGTTATTATTATATCTCCTTGTTCATGATAATTGTCTATTGTTCATGCTATAATTGTATTAACCGGAAACCATAATACATGTGTGAATACATAGACCACAACATGTCCCTAGTGAGCCTCAAGTTTGCTAGCTCGTTGATCAATAGATGGTCACGGTTTCATTTCCGTGGACATTGGATGTCATTGATAACGGGATCACATCATTAGGAGAATGACGTGATGGACAAGACCCAATCCTAAGCATAGCACAAGTTCGTGTAGTTCGTCTACTAAAGCTTTTCTAATGTCAAGTATCATTTCCATAGACCATTAGATTGTGCAACTCCCACGTACCGTAGGAATACTTTGTGTGTGCCAAACGTCACAATGTAACTGGGTGGCTATAAAGGTGCACTACGGGTATCCCTGAAAGTATCTGTTGGGTTGGCACGAATCAAGACTGGGAATTGTCACTCCATGTGACGGAGAGGTATCTCGGGGCCCACTCGGTAATACATCACCACAATGAGCTCAATGTTACTAAGGAGTTAGTCACGTGATGATGTGTTAAGGAACGAGCAAAGAGACTTGCCTATAACAAGATTGAACAAGGTATAGGGATACCGACGATCGAATCTTGGGCAAGTAACATACCGATTGACAAGGGAATTGTATACGGGATTGTTTTGAATCCCGGACATCGTGGTTCATTTGATGAGATCAACGTGGAACATGTGGGAGCCAATATGGGTATCCAGATCCTGTTATTGCTTATTGACCGGAGAGGTGTCTCGGTCATGACTACATGGTTCCCGAACCCGTAGGGTCTACACACTTATGGTTCGATGACGCTAGGGTTGTATGGGAATAGTGTACGTGGTTACCAAATGTTCGGAGTCCCAGATGATATCCCGGATGTCATGAGGAGTTCCGGAGTGGTCCGGAGGTAAAGATTAATATATAGGAAGTGAGGTATTGGTCACCGGAAGTGTTCTGGGCATCCCCGGTAACGTATCGGGACCACCGGAAGGGTTCCGGGGGTCTACCGTGTGGGGCCGCCGGCACTAGAGGGCTGCATGGGCCTAATGTGGGAGGGAACCAGCCCCTTGGTGGGCTGGTGCGCCTCCCACCAAGGCCCAAGGAGCATCAAGAGCAAAGGGGGTGGGGGCAAACCCTAGAGCAGATGGGCCCTAGGCCCACCCTAGGGCGCCACCCCCCTCTCCCTCTCTTGGCCGTCGCCCCCTAGCCCTAGGGTGGAAACCCTAGCGTCTGCGCCCCTCCTCCTCCTCCTATAAATAGAGAGGCCTAGGGGATGTTGGCTCACACAAATCTCCCTCGGGCAACCCCTCTCCTCCTCCTCCTCCTCCGTAGTCCTTGTTGAAGCACTGTCGGAGTTGCCACGCTGCTCCACCTCCACCACGCCGTCGTGCTTCTGTTGGAGCAGTCTCCCTCAACCTCTCCCTCCTCCTTTCTAGATCAAGGCACGGGAGACATCACCGGTCTTTACGTCTGTTGAACGCGGAGGCACTGTTGTTCGACGCTTAGATCGGAATCAACCACCATCTGAATCGCTGCGAGTACGACTCCACCAACCGCATTCTTGTAACGCTTCCGCTTAGTGATATTTAAAGGTATGAAGATGCACTCAAACCCCTTACTCATTGCTGGTTTCACATAGATAGATCTTGTTGATACATAGGAGAATTTTGAATTACTACTACGTTCCCCAATAGTGGCATCATGAGCTAGGTCTATGCGTAGAATCTATGCACGAGTAGAACACAAGGTGTTTTGGGCGTCGATTTTGTCAATTAGCTTGCCGTTACTAGTCATATCTTGATTCGGCGGCATTGTGGGATGAAGCGGCTCGGACCGACCTTACACGTACGCTTATGTGAGACTGGTTCCACCACAGATGCACTGGTTGCATAAGGTGGCTGGCAGGTGTCTGTCTCTCCCACTTTAGTCGGATCGGATTCGATGAAAAGGGTCCTTACGAAGGATAAATAGAAATTGGCATATCACGTTGTGGTTTTTGCGTTGGTAATAAACGTTCTTGCCGGAAATCTATAGCAGCCACGTAAAAACTTGCAAACAACAAATTAGAGGACGTCTAACTTGTTTTTGCAGCATATGCCATGTGATGTGATCTGGCCAAAGAATGTGAAATGATATATGTGATGTATGAGATTGATCATGTTCTTGTAATAGGATTCACGACTTGCATGTCGATGAGTATGACAACCGGCAGGAGCCATAGGAGTTGTCTTTATTTATTAATTGACCTATGTGTCAACGGAATGTAATTACTTTACTTTATTGCTAAGCGTTAGCCATAGTAGTAGAAGTAATAGTTGGTGAGATGACTTCATGGAGACACAATGATGGAGATCATGATGATGGAGATCATGGTGTCGCGCATGTGATAATGGTGATCATGCCGCGCCCAGAAGATGGAGATCAAGGTCGCAAGATGATATTGGCCATATCATGTTACTTTATGATTTGCATGTGATGTTTATCAAGTTTTACATCTTATTTGCTTAGATCGACTCTCAAATAAGATGATCTCTCACTAAAATTTCAGGAAATGTATTCCCCCTAACTGTGCACTGTTGCCGAGGTTCGTTGTTCCGAAGCACCACGTGATGATCGGGTGTGATAGGCTCTAACGTTTACATACAACGGGTGTAAGCAAGATCTACATACGCAATACACTTAGGTTGACATGACGAGCCTAGCATGTACAGACATGGCCTCGGAACACGAGAGACCGGAAGGTCGAACATGAGTCGTATAGAAGATACAATCAACATGGAGATGTTAACCATTGATGACCAGTCCGTCTCATGTGATGATCGGACACGGGCTAGTTGACGTGGATCATGTGTCACTTGGATGACTAGAGAGATGTCTATCTAAGTGGGAGTTCATTAATAATTTGATTAGATGAACTTAGTCTCAAAGTGTCTTTGCAAATTATGTCGTAGATAGCTCGCGCTGTAGCTCCCCTGTTTTATTGATACGGTCCTAGAGAAAAGTAAGTTGAAAGTTGATGGTAGCAATAATGCGGACTGGGTCCGTGATCTGAGGATTGTCCTCATTGTTGCACAGAAGGCTTATGTCCTTGATGCACCACTAAGTGCACCACTCCCTCAAGCGTTGTTCGTAGATGTTGTGAACATATGACAGGCACCTTCCGATGACTAGATAGTTTAGTGCATCATTCACTACAGCTTAGAATTGAGGCTCCAAAACATTTTGAACGTCACGGAACAAATGAGATGTTCTAAGAAGCTGAAATTGGGATCTCAGGCTCGTGCCTATGTTGAGAGGTATGAGACCTCCAACAAGATTCTTTGCCTGCAAGATAAAGGATAATAGCTCAATCGGTGAGCATGTGCTCAGATTGTCTAGGTGCTACAATCACTTGAATCGAGTGGGAGTTAATCTTCCAGATAAGATAGTGATAAATACAGTTCTCCAAGTCACTGACACCAAGCTACTAGAGCTTGGTGATGAACTATAACATGCCAGGGATGGATAAGATGATCCATGAGTTGTTCGTGATGTTTAACACCACGAACGTAGAAATCAAGAAGGAGCGTCAAGTGTTGATGGTTAAGTGAAAACCACTAGTTTCAAGAAGGGAAATGGCAAGAAGGGAAAAACTTTAGGAATGGCAAGCTAGTTGCCACTCTAGTGAAGAAACCCAAGGTTGAGACCAAACCCGAGACTAAGTGCTTTTGTTATGAGGAGAATGTTCGTTGAAGCGGAACAACCCTAGATACTGGGTAGATAAGAAGGCTGGCAATATCGACAGAAGTATATTTGATATACGTGTTATTGATGTGTACCTTGCTGGTACTCCTAGTAGCACCTGGTTATTGAATACCAGTTCGGTTGCTAAGTGTTAGCAACTCTAAATAAAAGCTACGGAATAAATGGAGGCTAGCTAAGTGAACGTTGGCGATGTGTGTTGGAAGTGTTTCCAAGGTTGATGTGATCACCATCGCACGCTCTCTCTACCTTCGGGATTTGTGATAAACCTAAATAAATGTTATTTGGTGTTTCTGTTGACCATGAACGTGCTTAGATCTTGTCTAGTGCAATACGGTTATTCAAATAAGTTAGAGAATAATGGTTATTCTGTTTACATGAATAATGCCTTCAACGGTCATGCACCCACTGGGAATGGTTTATTGAATCTTGATCGTAGTAGTACACATGTTCATAACATTGGTACCAAAAGGTACAAAGTTAATAATGATAGTACCACATACTTGTGGCATTGTCGCTAAATGTCATATTGGTATAAATTGCATGAAGAAACTCCATGTTGATGGATCTTTTGACTCACTCGATTTCGAATCGGTTGAGACATGTGAGTCATGCCTCTTGGGCAAGATGACTAAGACCCCATCTTCCGGTATGATGGAGCGGCTAGTGGCTTATTGGACTTAATACATGTTGATGTATGTGGTCCAATGATTGTTGAAACACACGGTGGATATCATGATTTTCTTTACCTTCACTGATGATTTGAGTAAATATGGGGATATTTGCTTAATGAAACACGAGTCTGAAATGTTTGAAAGGTTCAAGGAGTTTCAACTTAAGTTAAAGATCATTGTGACAAGAAGATAAAATGTCTACGATATGATCATGGACATGAATATCTGAGTTACAAGTTTGGTATGTAATTTAAGACAATGTGGAAATTGTTTCATAGCTCACGCCTCCTGGAACACCATAGTGTGATGGTGTGTCGGAATGTCGTAGTCGTGCTCTATTGGATATAGTGCGTCCTATGATGTCTCTTATCATTTTCCCACTATCGTTGTGGGGCTATGCATTAAATACAAATCCATTCACTTTAATAGGTCACCATCTAAGTCTGTTGCGATGATACCATGAGAACTATGGTTTGACAGAAGCCTAAGTTGTCATTTCTTAATGTTTGGGGCTGCGATGCTTATGTGAAAATGGGTTTTCACTTAATGAGCTCGAACCCATAGCAGGCAAATGCATCTTCATAGAATACCCTAAGGATACATTGGGTAGACCTTCTATCTCAGATCCAAGTGCAAAAGGTCTTTGTTGCTAAGAACGGGTCCTTTCTTGAGAAAGAGTTTCTCTCGAAAGAATTGAGTGGGAGGAAGATAGAACTGGATGAGCTGGTTAAACCTTTGTTTCAACCATAGAGTAGCGCAAAACAGAAAGATGTTTCTGTGGAGCCTATGTCAGTTGAAAAGGAAGTTAATGATGATGATCATGAAGCTTCGAATCAAGTTACTATCGAACCTCATAGGTCGACAAGGACGCGTACTGCTCCTGAGTAGTACGGCAACCCTATCTTGGAAGTCATGTTGTTGGACAACGATCAACCTACGAACTATGGAGAAGCGATGGTGGGCCCGGATTCCAACAAATGGCTAGGAGCCATGAAATCCGAGAAAGGATCCATGTATGAAAACCAAGTATGGACTTTGGTAGACTTGCCCGTTGAATGGCAGGCCGTTGAGTACAAATGGACCTTTGAGATGAACATATACGCTAATGGTGAAATGTCACCATTTATAAAGCTCGACTTGTCGCAAAAAAGTTTCCGCCAAGTTCAAGGAGTTGACTGCGATAAGATTTTTTCATCCGTAGTGACGCTAAAAGTCTGTTAAAATTATGTTAGTAGTTGCTGCATTTTTCGATTATGTAATCTGGCAGATGGATGTCAAAACAAGGCTTCCTTAACGGTTTCCATGAGGAAGAGTTGTATGTGATACAATTAGAAGGTTTTGTCAATCCTAAGGGATCTAAAGGTATGCAAACTCTAGTGATCCTTCTATGGACTGGAGCAAGCATCTCGGAGTTGGAATACGAGCTTTGGTGAAGTGATCAAAGTTTTTTGAGTTTATACAAAGTTTATGAGAAACTTGTATTTACAAGAAAGTGAGTGGGAGCACTATAGAATTTCTGATAAGAATATGTAGTTGACATATTATTGTTCGGAAATGATGTAGAATTTCTGGAAAGCATGAATGGTTGCTTGAAAAAAAGGTTTTTCAAAGGAAGACCTGGATAAAGCTACCTAATTGTTGGGCATCAAGATTTATAGAGATAGATCAAGATGCTTGATAATAATTTCAATGAGTACATACCTTGACAAGATATTGAAGAAGTTCAATATGGATCAGTCCAAGAAAGGGTTCTTGCCTATATTAGAAGGTGTGAGATTGAGCATAGCTCAGTGCCCATCCACGGCAGAAAATAGGGAAAAGATTAGTGTCATCCCCTATGCTTCAGCCATAGGCTCTATATAGTATGCCATGTTGTGTACCGCACCTATGTGTGCCTTGCCATGAGTCTGTCAAGGGGTACAAGAGAGATCCAGGAGTGGATCACTGGACAGCGGTCGAAATTATCCTTAGCAACTAGAGGACTAAGGAAATATTTCTCGATTATGGAGGTGATAAAGAGTTTGTCGTAAAGGGTTACGTCAATGCAAGCTTTAACACCAATCCGGATGACTCTTAGTAGAAATCCGGATACGTATAGTGGAGTAGCCATTTGGAATAGCTCTAAGTGGAGCGTGGGAGCAGTATCTATAGTATGACATAGAAGTTTGCAAGGTACACATGGATCTGAATGTTGCAGACCTGTTGACTAAAACCTCTTTCATGAGCAAAACATGATCAAACCCCAAAACTAATTGGGTGTTAATCACATGATGACATGATCACATGGTGATGTAAGTGTTAATCACATGGCGATGTGAACTAGATTATTGACTCTAGTGCAAGTGGGAGACTATTGGAAATATACCTTAGAGGCAATAATAATGTGGTTATTATTATATTTCCTTGTTCACGATAATTGTCTATTGTTCATGCTATAATTGTATTAACCGGAAACCATAATACATGTGTGAATACATAGACCACAACATGTCCCTAGTGAGCCTCTAGTTGGCTAGCTCGTTTATCAATAGATGGTCACAATTTCATGGCCATGGACATTGGATGTCATTGATAACGGGATCACATCATTAGGAGAATGATTTGATGGACAAGACCCAATCCTAAGCGTAACACAAGATCGTGTAGTTTGTTTGCTAAAGCTTTTCTAATGTCAAGTATCATTTCCTTAGACCATGAGATTGTGCAACTCCCGGGTACCGTAGGAATAGTTTGGGTGTGCCAAGCGTCACAACGTAACTGGGTGGCTATAAAGGTGCACTACGGGTATCCGCGAAAGTATCTGTTGGGTTGGCACGAATCAAGACTGGGAATTGTCACTCCGTGTCACAGAGAGGTATTTTGGGTCCCACTCGGTAATACATCATCACAATAAGCTCAAGGTGACTAAGGAGTTAGTCACGGGATGATGTGTTACGGAATGAGTAAAGAGACTCGCCGGTAACGAGATTGAAAAAGGTATAGCGATATCGACGATCGAATCTCGGGCAAGTAACATACCAATTGACAAGGGAATTGTATACGAGATTGTTTTGAATCCCCACCATCGTGGTCCTTCCGATGAGATCATCATGGAACATGTGGGATCCAATATGGTATCCAGATCCCGCTATTTGTTATGGACCGGAGAGGTGCCTCGGTCATGACTACATGGTTCCCGAACCTGTAGGGTCTATACACTTAAGGTTCGATGACGCTAGGGTTGTATGGGAATAGTGTATGTGGTTACCAAAGGTTGTTCGGAGTCCCGGATGAGATCGCGGACATCACGAGGAGTTCCGGAATGGTCTGGAGGTAAATATTAATATATAGGAAGTGAGGTATTGGTCACCGGAAGTGTTCCGGGCATCACCGGTAACGTACTGGGACCACCGGAAGGGTTTTGTGGGTCCACCGTGTGGGTCCACCGGCACCAAAGGTCTGCATGTTTCTAAAGTGGGAGGGAACCAGCCTCTGGGTCGGCTGGTGCACCTCCCACAAAGGCCCAAGGCTCAACAAGAGCAAAGGGGGGGGGGGCAAACCCGAGCGCAGATGGGTCCTAGGCCCACCCTAGGGCGGCTCCCCCCTCTCCCTCTCTTAGCCACCGCCCCAAGGGTCCATATAGGGTTGGCCACCAGCCCTAGGGTGGGAAACCTAGGGGTTGTGCCCCCCTCCTCCTCCTATAAATAGACAGGCCTAGGGCCTGTTGGCTCACACCAATCTCCCTCGGGCAGCCCCTCTCCTCCTCCTCCATTGTAGTCCTTGTTGAAGCATTGTCAGAGTTGCAATGCTACTCCACCTCCACCACACCGTCGTGCTGCTGTTGGATTGGTCTCCCTCAACCTCTCCCTCCTCCTTGCTGGATCAAGGCGCGGGAGATGTCACGGGGCTGTACGTGTGTTGACCGCGGAGGTGCCGTTGTTTGGCGCTTAGATCAGAACCAACCGCGATCTGAATCGCTGCGAGTATGACTCCACAAACCGCGTTCTTGTAACGCTTCCGCTTAGCGATCTTCAAAGGTATGAAGATGCACTCAAACCCCTTACTCGTTGCTGGTTTCACATAGATAGATCTTGGTGATACGTAGGAAAATTTTGAATTAGTACTACGTTCCCCGACAGCATCCCATCGAAGGGGAATACCACATCATCATGATCAATACAACGAAATAAAGTGCTATATGCCATGCAATAAACTTTTCATAGTTATGGTCAAAGGGCTGCTTGCCTGGCTTCGCAAAGTCTTCGAGGTCTTCACACGCTTCTCGTCTAACTCGGAGCACTCCGTTTATCTGGTCAACTATCATCGGTAAAAAACCACAATAAGCAACACAACAAGCAGAGAATAAAAGTGCTCTATAAATAGGAGTTTTATTTTTCTTGGACATCTCTAGTCATAAGAAAAATAACCAAGGAGGTTTCGGTGGATGTGGGTGAAGGGGGAGTCTTGAATGGTGGAAATGAATGAAATGATGATCCTATCAGATGTCCGCAAAAAACATTTTTATAAAAATTAGTGGAGGCACTCACCAAATAGGGCATGATTTTAGAAGAATTTAGAAAGTGGTTTCACTTGTTTTGGAGTTGGGATGTATTTCCTAGAGATTTGCAAAGTGGATCATACATGAACCAATTGTCCAATATTTGTCATAGTAGAATAAGTGTAAGACAAAATGTCCACCACTTAGCACATGAATTAGATACAACTAGGAACTTGAATCCCTCCATTTGGAGCTGATTTGAATCCCCTAGGAATTTTGCACTGGGGGACCATCATAGTTCAAATTTAAATTTGAGTTTGAACTACACAGAAAAGTTTGCTCTAAAAATGAGCAATGCACATATTTGAATAGGACATGAATTTAGGAGTTTGTAGAAACTTGAATCACCAAATTTGGAGCTATGATGAATATTCTAGGATTCATTTATAATCACAGACAAAGAAAAAGGAAAAGGTTTATACCTAAACAGGCTGGTTTTACCGATGCACACAACCCATCAGTGCGGAGTAGGAACTGGGCTGGCCCAACAGATCTGTTGTGGGGGTAGGCCAGGGGGACATCGAGTGTGTAATCTCCCTGAGCGTTTTCACCGAGGGGAGGTGGAATCGGTGGGAACCGTCCCCACTTAAAACGCTGGGCCCCGCTGGCGTGCCGCTTACAAGCGAGCCCCCCTTGCTAGCTGGCGGGGCGGTCGTCCTCTACCTCATGCTCTAGGCAGAGGAGGGGAGGCAGAGTGCACGTCGGCGCTCGTCCGGCTGTAGTCGGCGCCTCCGGCTGTCTGCAGCGGTGCTCCACCTATGGGAGAGCTCAGCACAAAGCGGCGCATACGCTGGGGTAGATCTCAACTGCTGGAGGGGACCAAGGTGACCGTGGCTTTGGTGGTGGCGGAAACGGTGGTCGACCATCACTGGCTACAAGCTTAGGGTGCTCTGGAATGAATGGAGCGGAGGGGAGGGCTCCGCCTTGATGTGGTGACGACACCGGAGTGGTCAGCGAGAGAGGGGAAGCTCGAAGGAGCTCGAATTTGAGAGGAGGCCGAAGCGGCAATGTCGGCCATGGGGGGATGGAGATGGCATGGGAGGAAGAATGAGTGGTCCAGGGGTGCTAGAGGGAGGCAGATATGTCTAAGGGAGCCGAGAGGCGGCTCGGAGAGACCTTAAGTGGCCACAACGCCAGAGCACCGTGAGCTCGTGCACCAGCTCAGCCACTGCCATTGCTGGATGGCATGAGGGGCCACAGGAGTGTGTCAGAAGCGTTGGTGGATGTCGTCCACGACTAGGGGGAGGGTGAGGAGAAGAGGACGAGGAGGAGACGACGAGGACCAGGTCGTCGTGTGTGTGAGATTGCTCACTAGTGCGCTCGAGCGGCGACGTGCACGTGCGAGGAGCGGCCATAGAGGAGGAGAGAAGACGGGGCCGACCGTCCTACGTGTCCCGGTTTCCAAGGCCAATGAAGTGGTGAGAGGGGGGTCCCCGAGGCTATCGGAGCCATGCACATGGCGGTGGCTATAGTGCGGTCGACACTATAACACGCTCTGGAGCGTCGTTTTGGTATGCCATGAAATGCCTTTGGCGGCTTCTGCGTGGCCTCCCGTGTCTAGGGGATTTAGGGGGAGTAAAAAACGTGGGTGAGGCTTTGGATGCCCTGGATAGCTGATAGAATAAGAGGGGATGAGAGAGAGGAGGAGATTACTGCTGTCCTGGGGGTAAAAATGATGTTTTACCTCATCAATCAGTGATCAATGGCCTTGGTTTTTTACTGGAGGTAGAAGGGGTCAAGTAAGGACTGTGGTAAAAATTGTGGGTCAAGGAGAATGGTGGAAGGGGCCCAAACAACAAGTTTGGTAAATGGGCAGAAGGTGTTTGGTGAGTATTTGAGCTAGCAAATTGGTTCTCCTTGCTATGAAACTTAACATGATTAAATTATAGATGGAATTGGGCTATATCACCAATTTTGGGCTCATTTGATGAAAGTTGCTAATGCATACTTTATAAACCCTAGAAATGGGAAGAAATGTATTTGTTTAGATTTAGCTAAGCAAATGCATTCTCCTTGATGTACCACTTGGGGTGGTGGAATATTTTGTCTATTAGAGAATCCCCAAAAAGTTTGGGACCAAACGGGAAAACTTGATAATAAAAAACTTCTCAATTCATAAAATCAACACGAATGGGTTTGGGGGGATTGGGAAAAGTGTATCTTTTCTCCTTCATCCACCACTTAGTGTGGATGCATTATTAGAGTATTAGAACCTTTCCATAGAGTTTGAGATCAACAGGAGGAAGTTGGCAATGAAAAGTTTCTCAAATTTAGATCTGGACTATTTTTGTGAATCAAATCAATTTGGATTGATATGAAACTTGGCAAGATGATCACATTTGTCATATGTGACATGCTATAATTTTCTGGGATTTATTTGAGAATATTTCTTATAGAAATATTTCAAATGCTTGCAATAGGCAAAAATGGTTTTGAAGGGTTTTGTCCAATATTTTACCAGGTGTTGAAACTCTTATGTATGGACAATATCTATCCACTGAGTTTCCCTAAATTTTCTCAAATATTTGCAAAGCATTTAATTTTTTTCCCTACAAAAGACCATTTCTGGACTTAAGAAAAAGACTTTAAATAAAATAGTAAAATAATATTTAAAATTATTGTTTTGTGGTTTTGGCAAGTCTTATATATAGTGGGCTTCAAATAAAGCATTTGGGAAAAAGGATCCACCCAATTTGGGGACTTGTATTGCAAATCTCAAATCAGGGGGTTTTGAAAACATAATTTAAATAAATACTTTTTGGCCAAAATAAAAATTTGAAAAACTATTTTTAAGTCCTATTCACATGGCATGATCATTGGACAATACTTGGGACCAATGAAAGGAGTTCTTGAGGGTAGGAGGATGTTTTATGAATTATAGGGCACTAGCAAGCAATCAAACTGGCAAGCAAATAACACACAAGTCAAGCATTCAAATGCACTCAAAAAGTTTTAATTGGACCTAATTTTTCATTCATCATAACTTAGTCATGAGGCAAAACATAGGATGTGACAGACCTAACCCCCTTACACGAATCTCGTCCCCAAGAATCCTAGGCTAGGTGCTGATGCGTGCATTCAGAGGTGAGGTAGTCTTCACGTTCCATGTTGTTTTAGCTCCGGGGTGGTTATCCTTCTGGATCTTGAAGTGCCTGATGGTATGTCTTCGAATGCATCGTTGACTTCATGTAAGTGTGAATGGGGTTTGGTAAGGGCCTGGCTTGCGTGTGTATTCCAAAGTTGGAATACGTGGCCAAGTAGTGTGTCTTTGTACTGGTCCTAAGGTTGCTCATGTTGGTTAGTGACATTAGGATGTCTTACGTGGGAATAGATGGTTCGAGACCTTGTGTAGCTTCTCGTTGACGAGGAAATCCTTCTCTTCCTTAAAGCAAGAGATCTTCCATCACAGGTGGTCTTCATCCTTGAGAGTGTTGAAGCGCATTATCATGGGCTTCTCGTTGAGATCTTCTTCTTGAGTTGGTTGCCCAGGTAGATTCTTCATTCGTGTTTGGACGTTTATCTTCATTGCCATGGACGCATGTTTTTGGAGGGTATTTGAGTGTTTGGTCTACTCGTCTCTCTATGGAAAGGTCTGCGCTGAGTCTCGTCCCTAAGACCGAGCTTGGAGACTTGGTGTCAAAACAAGTTCTATCATCTCGGAAGGTTTTAGTGGGGTTCTAGATAAGTTGACTATTCATAGTATAGATCAGCCATCTAATCCCTAAGGTCCGCCTCTTGGAAAGTGGGGTGAACTACATTTGGTAGGTGGCTTACCATGATAGAGTCACGGTTTACACCCTAGATTGTTTAAAAAGGGCTGATAATGAAGTCATGACAGTCGTCCACTCCATTCCAGGCATCTGAAGGGAGTAGGGACGTCATGCTCATCGTACACCATCAAAGTGGGGGGAGTGAGTGGTCTTATCAGCTCCTCGGTTCCTTCCTAGTCAGGAACTAATAGGTGATTACTAAAAGCAAGGGGCCCTTTAATCCTCTTGATGTCCAAGGCTTCATCGGGCTTGAACGTTGGTGCTTCTTGATATAGTCTAATTGATGTAGCCGACAAAGGAGTGGTGGTTGACTTCCATTGCTTCTTCTTCGTCGTTGTCGTGGCTTCGCAATCGCGGTGGTTCTTCATCTTGCTTGGGAAATAAAGTCTTCTTCTGTAGGGAGGGTGCTTCACGAAGTCCAATCTTCAAGGTGAGACCTTATACTCAAGAGGCATGGTAATGGGTGTTCCTGGGGCTTGTCCGAATAGGACTAAGGTGTTCCTTCCTCTAATTTGGTAAATAAGTATATCATCCGTGAGGATAACAACATATTCCTCCAAATACCACATAAACACATTTCTCATGGGATGTCTGAGAGAGGCGGTCGTTTGTTTCGGGTGGTCACTTTTCCATGGGTCTGTGGTCCAACCTAATATAGGTCCTTGTGGCCACCTTCCATATGAACATGTCTGGTGGAGGTCGGGGTGGAGTATCTGCCATAGTCCAATGACAAGACCTATGGTCATAACCTGATCATATTGTGGCTTAGTAAAGCTTCGAGGTTTCAAGGAGATTAGGATGTCAGTGAACGTCTACAATCTTATCCTCGAGCACACTTCTTAGATGCCAGCAGTACTGCCTATTACTCCAAACAAAATCACCTGATATCATCGAAGGTATCATCTCTTATAAGTCACCTCCAATATTACACATGCTACTCATATCTCCAAGGTTTTTAGAGAAGGACTATACCGAAAATCCCATATGTATACTATAGCTAACTCACATATATCCCTATATAGAAATCCTTGGGATAAATTACAAGCCACTAAGCTTGATTATGACACTACCAATCCAAGATTTTATTACCTTCCTACCATTCCAATTAATCGATCCTCGAATATCATCCACTATTACAAGATCCATTACTACTACAAATGGAGCATCGATGGTGTCCAACATAATCTCCTCAAGTTCATATAATCCACATAAAATTGCAAGGACTATCATCATGAACTTCCAATCTCATGGCCAACTACACTCCAAGGTCGAGATTTTATAGATCCCTAAATTATCCCTAACATCATCCGATTCCTTCTACTATCATCCACCGAAATATATGGTATCATTATGAAGATCATTGGAATAAATCCAAATTACTCCGAACCATGTGGTTGTATTGATCTCAGGCACCTAGTAGGATCACCTATTTAAATCCAAGTTGTTCAAGGGAGAAACAAGTAGGTTATGCTACTCTATCAATCTTAATCCACCAAGTTTGTATACCAACATTAAACCTCGTAATCCATTGAAGGGTCTCAACTACTTCCTCAAGACATTCATTATGGCTAAATCAAATCATTATCCATAAATCATATACCCTTAGAGCAATCCTTTCTATGGCGTCAAGGTTCTAGTGCTAGCGTAAGAGTGAAGGATGTTTGTTCACTATGATCACAAGCTCCATAATGAACCCAGTGCAAAGCAGGGGTTATTAAAGCTCAATAAGTGCTCTAGAAAATCCGTGTATTAAACACGTGATTAGAGGCTTGTGCTGGGGGAGCTTGTGAGGTCTAGGTTGGGCAAGGGAGGGGTTTCCAATCTTGGGGGAAAAGCGAAACTCTAAGGGGTTGTGTCTTGTTGAGTCTGTTGTAATCGAAGTCTTCGGTGTTGGTTTTTTGTCGAGGTGTGTCCTTGGTGCATCTTGTCTTGCTGGTCTTCAGTTGATGAGATGGGGGAGACAAAGTAGCATCGAGGAGTGCCTAAGGGGGTGGTATAGTGAAAGTGCAATCAAACAAGTGCCAAAAAGTCCGAACACAAACATCAAGGTAAGGTTGGTGATATAGTGGCGCACTTGTTGCCTATGGCAAAAGCATGAATTACACCCAAGCAGAAACAAGAAAAACAAGCAACACGCATCATGGTTCCATTTGAACCATCATACGGACTCGATTCCACATAGGGGACACATGACCTATCCTACCCTAGGGGTTCTCGTACTCAGTAGTCGTGCTTGCTTCAGGTCTTGGAGAGAAGTCAGCTTAGCCTTTTGGGTCTTCTTCAGGTATCGCTATGTCTCTGGTTGTTGTTCATAAAAACGATCCTGGTGGCACCTGAAGAGTCCTTGACGACTTTGGGTCTGTTGAGTGGACGACGCAGGTGATTGTTCATGGCTGTTGTTGACAGGGTCTTCTGGTGTCCTCGTGATCGTGACAATGCCTTCATGTCTTCTGAGACGTCGAGCATTCCAGGTAGGCAATTTTTCATGCAATGACATTACCAAGGCATGGTAGAGATGTATCTTGTTGGTCACATTGACGATATCATCGGCACAAAGAGCGGGGGATGATGAGAACGGCTTTCTTGCTCACTATAGTGAGGCGGACCAAATGGCGAGGTACTCATCCACCGGTGGTTACCTATATAACAATGAAAAGGATAGGGTTTCTCTATTAGCGATGCCTATCATGACATTGCATGTCTTGTGCCCTGGTCATCGAAGGCAGGGGTGGCATCATCCTGGGGCTGTGTTGAGGGTGTCACTATCATCTAAGTCTTGACATCCTCATCCTCCTAGAAGGTATCTTCTGTTGGTAGCTCCTTGTCTAGTGTCGCCAACAAGGGTACAAGATATGTCGGCAATCGTCTCTCAAGGTGTCTCTCTTCCAGGTTACCCACGAGGATTACCAGGAATCCAGTGGTCAGGGCACAAGGGTAGTAGCGACCATTTGCAAAGTTTTGAAAAAATAGACAAGGAGAGTTAAGAGAAAGATGGTGGAAATGCTAAGGCAAAAACCTTTGGTTCCTTTGAAAATTTAGGAGAGGTGAGAAACATAGAGGTTTTGTAAGTGATTTTGAAGGGTCTGGAAAAATGGTTTTGTCCTAACTAACGTCCATGCTAACTAAGTGCTTCATATAGTCAGGATGGCTCTGATACAAGCTCTGTGGGGACCCCGACTCATAAGTCGAGATCACCGAATGAACGTGCATAGTGATCCCAAAGATCAATGCTCACTGAACACACAGAAACTGAATAACAAGAGTCTTACATCCATTACATACCGTTGTACTCAATAATGGCCTATAAGACCAAGTCTTCATAAACTTGCAGTAGAAATCTTCAACGATAGCTTGGACCCATGTCATCTGCCTTAACCTTACAAGCATTCTGACTGGGAAGCGTCCTAGTATGCATGGTCGTCACCAATGAACTCTTCACCGTACTCCTATTCTTCCATGCCTGGCCAATTAATAACCAGTGGCAAGCCAATGAGTACTTTGAATGTACTCGCAAGCAACCCATGTTTGGAACAAGGCAATAACAATGCATGACATAGCACTAAGTAGGTATTTTGCAGACAGCTAATTTTGTATGCAATGACATGTCCAAGTAACTATGTAAGCATGCATCAGCAGTTTGGCAGATATCCATATGAACGAGTTACACATATCATCATAAAAAGGGGGGTTGAACATTGGATGTTTAGTCACCACGTCAAGTCATCTGACTTATCTCAAGTATCATCTTTGTGCCAACCACACACACACACACACACACAATAAGTTTAGTAAACATATGGACCTAGCATAGGAGCGGTCATCCAACTATCCTTGACCATGGACACGGCTATTCAAATAGTTTTACACTCTATAGAAGTTGCACACTTTACCCACAAGACTCGGGGAACTTCCGTGTCATCCACAACTCGTGATATATTACATACCCGAGGTAAGAACATGAACAATGCCTTTCCCATGGTGATACTAAACAAAGAGTCCACTCATTGGGTCCATCCCTCATGATATACATCACACGTATCAACCATGAGGGAACGCAACGGTGTGCCCGGTGCCAATAAAGACAGCGCATGGCCTTCCACTCCAGGACGACCCCGTCTCGAGAGTGACCACTTCACTCTTGCCACTGGTAATGTGGGCTCCCTGCCAACACCAACCATAGTAATCAACAAATTAAGCCCCTTCGCATTTAGGGTTAGAGTGGTTGTGCATGTAAGGTTGGAGTAACGGTCACAACTTACACCTATCCGTTTTTGCAAACCACACACACTCACTTGGTCGAGTACACCACTAGTTTATCAAGTGGTTACCAACTCAACATCATCTCCCTCGGGCATTAGTGGCACACGACGGGGTTTTCAAAAATTCTATGAAAACACTTTGTTTATATCACCATGCATATTCCCATCCCACTTGCGTTGCAGCTACTAGCATCCTAACTACTCCCACCCGCATAACCCTCATAAGGATGTAGGGTCATGCACGATGGAAATATCAACAAGAATGTATCGGAGGCATCCCACCGAAGGGGGGTACCACGTTATCATGATCAATACAACAAAATAAAGTGCTATATGCCATGCAATAAAAAATTTCATAGTCATGGTCAAAGGGCTGCTTGCCTGACTTCGCAAAGTCTTCGAGGTCTTCACACGCTTCTCGTCTAACTCCGAGCACACCGTTTATCTCGCCAACTATCGTCGGTAAACAACCACAATAAGCAACACAACAAGCAGAGATTAAAAGTGCTCAAATAGGAGTTATATATTTCTTGGACATCTCTAGTCATAAGAAAAATAACCAAGGAGGTTTTGGTGGATGTGGGTCAAGGGGGAGTCTTGAATGGTGGAAATGAAGGAAATGATGATCCTATAAGATGTCTGCAGAAAACATTTCAATAAAAATTAGTGGAGGTACTCACCAAATAGGGCATGATTTTAGAAGAATTTAGAAAGTGGATTAACTGGTTTTGGAGCTGGGATGAATTTCCTAGAGATTTGCAAAGTGGATCATGCATGAAGCAATTGTCCAATATTTTTCATTGCAGAATAAGAGTAAGACAAAATGTCCACCACTTAGCACATGAATTTAGATACACCTAGGAACTTGAATCCCTCCATTTGGAGCTGATTTGATTCCCCTAGTAATTTTGCACTGGGGGACCTTCATAGTTCAAAATTAAATTTGAGTTTGAACTACACAGAAAAGTTTGCTCTAAAAATGAGCAATGCACATATTTGAATAGGACATGAATTTAGGAGTTTGTAGAAACATGAATCACCAAATTTGGAGCTATGATGACTATTTTAGGATTTATTTAGAATCACAGACAAAGAAAAAGGAAAAGTTTTATACCTAAACAGGCCGATTTTACCGATGCACACAGCCCATATGCGCGGAGTAGGAACTGGGCTGGCCCAACAGATCTGGTGTGCGGGTAGGCCGGGGGACGTCGAATGCATAATCTCCCTAGGCATTTTCACCACGGGGAGGTGGAATCGATGGGAACCGTCTCCACTTAAAACACTGGCCCCCGCCGGTGTGCTGCTTATAGGCGGGCCCCCCATGCTAGCTGGCTGGGCGGTCGTCCTCTACCTCCCGCTCGTGGAAGAGCAGGGGAGGCAAAGCGCACGTCGGTTCTCGTCTCACTATAGCCGGCGCCTCCGGCCGTGTCCAGTGGTGCTCCACCTATGGGCGAGCTCAGCATGAAGCGGCGCATACGCTGGGGTAGGTCTCAACCGCTGGAGGGGACCGAGGTGACCGCGGCTTGGGTGGTGGCAGAAACGGCCGTCGGCCATCACTGACTAGAAGCTAGTGGTTCTCTGGAACAAATGGCATGGAGGGGAGGGCTCCGCCTTGACGTGGCGATTACACCGGCATGGTCAGGGAGAGAGGGGAAGCTCGAGGGAGTTCGAATTTGAGAGGAGCCCGAAGCGGCAATGTCGGCCATGGGGGAATGGAGATGGCATGGGAGGACGAATGAGTGCTCCGGGGGTGCTAGAGGGAGGGAGATAGGTTTAAGGGAGCCGAGAGGGGGCTTGGGGAGACCTTAAGTGGCCACAGCATCGGAGCACCGTGAGCTCGTGTGCTGACTCAGCCACTGTCATTGCTGGAGGGCACGAGGGGCCACAGGAGTGTGTCCGGGGCGTTGGTGGACATCGTCCATAACTGGGGGGAGGGATCGGAGGAGCGGGCGAGGACTAGGTCGTCGCGCGTGTGAGGACGCTCAATGGTGCACCCGAGCGGCGTCATGCGTGTCCGAGGAGCGGCTGCAGAGAGGGAGAGATGAGGGGGCCGACCATCCTAGATATCCCGGTCGCCGAGGCCAACCAAGTGGCGAGAGGGGGTCCCCGAGGCTGTCGGAGCCATGCACACGGCGGCGGCTATAGTGCGGTCGGCACTGTAGCGAGCTGTGGAGCGTCATTTTGGCATGCCATGGCATGCCTTTGGCAGCTTCTGCGTGGCCTCCCATGGCCTTCTAGGGGGTTAAGGGGGAGTAAAAAAACATGGGTCAGGCTTTGGATCCGCTGGATAGCTGATAGAATAAGAGGGGATGGGATAGAGGAGGAGATTACTGTTGTCCAGGGGGTAAAAATGATGATTTACCTCAATCAATGATCAATGGATTTGGGTTTTTTAGTGGAGGTAGAAGGGGTCATGTAAGGACTTTGGTAAAATTGTGGGTCAAGGAATGGTGGAAGGGGCCCAAACAACAAGTTTGGTAAATGGGCAGAAGGTGTTTGATGAGTGTTTGAGCTAGCAAATTGATTCTCCTTGCTATGAAACTTAACAGGATTAAATTATAGATGGAATTGGGCTTTATCACCAATTTTGGGCTCATTTGATGAAAGTTTTCTAATGCAAACTCTATAAACCCTAGAAATAGGCAGAAATGTATTTCTTTAGATTTACCTAAGTAAATCCATTCTCCATGATGCACGACTAGCGGTGGTGGCTTATTTTGTTTGTTAGAGAATCCCCAAAATGTTTGGGACCAAATGGGAAAACTTGATAATAAAAAACTTCCCAATTCTTAAAATCAACATGAATGGCTTTGGGGGGATTTGGACAAGTGTATCATTTCTCCTTCATCTAGCACTTGGTGTGGATGCATTATTGGATCATTAGAACCTTTGCATAGAGTTTGAGATCAATAGGAGGAAGTTGGCAATGAAAAGTTTCTCAAATTTGGATGTGGACAAAGTCGGTTTTGGACTATTTAGGTGAATCAAATCAATTTGGATTGATATGAAACTTGACAACATGATCACATATGTAATATGTGACATGCTAGAATTTTTTGGGATTTATTTGAGAATATTTCTTATAGAAATATTTCAAATGCTTGAAATAGGCAAAAATAGTTTTGAAGGGTTTTGTCTAATACTTTGAACATGAACATGTGTTAAAACTCTTATATATGGACAATATATATCCACTTAGCTTCCCTAAATTTTCTCAAATATTTTTAAAGCATTTAAATAATGTTTCCCTACAAAAGTCCATTTCTGGCCTTAAGAAAAAGTCTTTAAATAGAAAAGTAAAATAATCTTTAAAATTAATACTTTGTGGTTTTGGCAAGTCTTATATATAGTGTGTTTCAAATAAAGCATTTAGGGAAAAAGGATCCACCCAATTTGGGACTTGTAGTGCAAATCTCAAATTAAGGGGTTTTGAAAACCAAATTTAAATAAATGCTTTTTGGCCAAAATAAAAATTTGTAAAACTATTTTTAAGTCCTATTCACATGGCATGATCATTGGACAAGAGTTGGGATCAAGGAAAAGAGTTCTTGAGGGTAGGAGGATGTTTTATGAATTATAGAGCACTAGCAAGCAATCAAACTAGCAAGCAAATAACACACAAGTCAAGCATTCAAATGCACTCAAAAAGTTTTAATTGGCTCTAATTTTTGAGTCATGATAACTTAGTCATGAGGCAATACACAGGGTGTGATAGGGCCTTGTCGGTCTTCTTCCCCCGAGGAGCTTCAGCGGCAGGAGCAAGTGCCTTGGCAGTAGGTGCTGCGACCGCACCCCGGTAGAGCTGGTCGGCGCAGATAAGTGCGCTTTTCTTGTCAGAGTTGATAGTGATGATGCTCATTGGCCCAGGCATCTTTAGCACGTTGTAAGCGAAATGGGTGGCCACCATGAACTTGGCCCGTGCTGGGCGACAAAGAATGCCATTGTACAGCAAGGAGATCTTGGCGACGTACAAAACGATCTTCTCCGTTCTAAAATTGATATCATTGCCAAACATCACCAGCAGCGTGACCTTGTCCTTCGACCGAGTTCTTCCTGAATTGACCCCTTCGAAAGCTCCTGTCGGCTCGAGATCTTCGTCAGGAATTTGCAGCCTCTGGATGACATCAAGCGAGATCAGGTTCACGCTGGCCCCACTATCGACTAGCATCTTTGTCACCTTGAGGTTGCGGACTGTTGGTTAAACCAACAACGGCAGGCACCCGACCGCAATTGTTCGGTCAGGGTGATTATCGGCATCAAAGATGTCCTCTTCAACATCATCATCATCTCCCTCTTGCTTGTCGTGGCCACGGCCGGGCCGGTCTTTTTTTTTTCTTGGGCTTGCCACGGTGACCCCCTTGGCCAACACGCTTCTTGTCGGACCCCTCAGCACCATCCTGGCCTTTCTCCTTATCTCGCCTCTCATATTTGGCTTTTTGCTTCTCGGCAAGTTGCTCGACTTCCCGGTACTCTTGGAGATCATGGGCTTTGGTGCAATGGATGTTGCACTGCTTGCCGGAGACTTCTGGCTTGTCTACAACCGCCATGGCGTAGCAGGAGGTGCACTGGCATCATCATCGCCGGGGCCATGAACCTTGCCCTTCTTGGCAGTGCCAGGGTTGCCGGATCCCTCGACGGCAAGTATGGTCTTGCCCTTGCAATCTTGTTCCACCATCGGCCCTTCTTTGCCAGGGTAGCGGTGTATTTATCTTCAGAGTCGACCCCTGCACCGACGTCTTCGCCAGGGAGTCTCCTCCCTTATTCACCTCGAGCACATTTGTCTGCCAAAGCATAAAGCTCGGCGACGTCCGTGACCATGTTCATCGCCAGGTTTTCCCATATCCCGCGGCTGCACACGTTCTGATGGAACGCGTTGATAACAGCGGCATGATGAATGTTCGGTATGTAGTGGTGCACGTGGCTGAACCTTTGGATGTACTTGCACAAAGTTTCACCCTCCTTCCGAGGGATGATGTGCAGACCACTTTCCTGGCCAGGATCTTGTTGACCTCCTATGAAGGCGCCAACAAACTCTTTACATAGGTCCGCCCAAGAGGTGATGCACCCCTCTGGAAAGTGCATCAACCACGACCTGATGTTGGGCTTAAGCACCAACAGGAAGTAGTTGGCGAGTATCTTGTTGTCGCGACCCCCGACAGCCTGCACCGCAATGGTGTATATGCTCAAGAACTCTGTTGGGTGAGTCTTGCCGTCATACTTCTTCGGGAATTCTGGTTTGAACATGCAGGAGTTGGGCCACTGGACCTGCTGCAACACACGAGTAAACGCTGGACAACCCACCTCGTAAGGTAGGCTGACAGGATACCCTAGCATAGACTTGTCTACAATGGGCCCCGCGTGCCTGTCAGACTGGACGTGCGCTTCCCTCCGCGGCTCGGTTGCTATTCGAGCGTCTTCCTTACCCCGTTCTTGAAGAACTAGATGCTTGACGCGGCGCGTCCGTGGGTGAGACGACGTCGTTGAGTAACCATCGTAAACATCATCCCGTCGAGTCGGCGACCGGCATTGCTGTTGTGGAGGAGAGTGCGCCGAACCTGATCCGCCTCCGTTCCTCTCACCACTGGCCCGAGCTGGCTAGGTGGACCGAAATTTATCTGTGAGGCTCAAGAGGCTCTGAATGGTGGCTCTCCATTTGTCGAGCTTCTCCGTAGCGGGAGGGAAATTTAGGAGTAGCTGCGGCCGCGCCATTGCTTCCTCCGACGTGGTTGGCAACGAACAGCGTAAGGAACGCAAGGTGATTTGACTCCTAACTGTGTTAGAAGGAGCACCGCCGTGGTCCCGCATCGACACGACACTCCCACTTGCATGCTGGCGAGCATGCTGGTCCCGCACACCTTGGGAATGATGCGCAGGAGATTTCCCATGGGTTCGTTGAGAACTGCGGGTGCCATGGCATGGCTCTTCATGCGCGTCCTGGGAAGGTCGCGGTGTTGGCGCTGGCGTGGGTGCCCTGGAAGATCCCCTTTCACCCCTGGAGTTCGCCGTATCGCCCGCAGGTGGTACCGCTCCGTCCTAAGACCCAGGGGTGCGGAGCTTTCCGCTGCCACCATGGGCGTCTCCGTGGCGAGTGTCACCCTTGCTTGGCCTTGATCACCGAAGCATTGCGGAAGTTCTGAACCTTCGCCTCCTCCACCCATGTCTACGCCATCGCCTGTCTGCGCCGATACAGGGACAGCGGATGCGGATGGGCGAACCACCGTCAGGCCCTTCTTCTTGGGGGCAATGGCGATGGCGTTGATGAAGAAACTAGTGCGCTGATCACCAGAACAGGTCCGCACGACCTAGTGCGACTACCTAGCGCACCAAACATGTCATGGGGAACGAACACCTATGGGATTGGAGGGACCACTTTCGGTTTGGCGGGGGAAAGGCTCGCATAAAGATTCGGTCTGATGAATAGCACTCGGGGGCTTTACCTAGGTTCGGGCCGCCCGAATGCGTAAAACCATACTCCTGCTTGGTTGTATTGAGAGTGTTCTTAGGCTTCTAGCTATAGGAGTGCTATGAGTAGCTGCAACGCGTGTGAGCTACAGATTCCCAAAAGTTGGAAAAGTGGAAAAAGTCCCCTCTACCGTATTGCCCTGGGCCTCCTTTTGTACTCTGAAGGGGAACCCAATAGTGGCGTACAGTGCGTACACGAGGTGTACAGAGCTATAGTGCTATCATACCTAACACTGACGGAGTAGGACAGGCGCATTTAATGCACTGTCAGGCATCTTTGTCCGCCTATGCTATGGGACAGGCGTCCATCCCATAGGCATCTCTTAGCCCCTTCCAACATCGACGGCGCGACACGCGTCGAGGTGGATTGACACCTGGCATGTGCGCTGGCGGGGCCTTGCCATGGCTTCGCCTTGCCGGGGTTTCGCCTTGTCGGGGCCTTGTCTTGCTTGGGGGTTTAATAGCCCTTAAGGCAAGGTCTTGCCGGCAGTCTTGATTCTGTTGTGTTTGTATCTGGCAAGACCCTGTTGGGCCTCGTTGCCAGGGTGGCTACTACCGCCCTTGCACGAGTAAGGGGCACTGGAGAGCCCAAAACTCTAGTGCACCGACAATATTCATCAAAAACATCATGTGTGATAGTAAGACACAACCCATCAATAATCCTTAGTAAGTGAAAACTTCTCGAGTATAGTGTAGTTGGGAGAATTCAAAAAGATAATAGGACTATCATGTGTGGGTGTAATAGTAACAATTTCATGCTTAACATAAGGAACTATAGCAGGTTAATCTCCATAAGCGTAATTCATATTGGCATCATGGCCACAAGCATAGCAAGCATCAAGTTCATCAAAAAGGGATATTTAAAATGAATCCAAGGGATCATATCAATCATCATAGCATTCATCGTTCGGTATGTGCGAAGGGAAATTAAACAATGTATGAGTTGAAGAGTTACTATCATTAGAAGGTTGGCATGGGTAGCTAATGCACTCTTCCTCCTTTTGTTCTTCGAACTCCTCCTCATCTTTTTCATCTAATGAGCTCACAGTTTCAGGAATTTCTTCTTCCATAGATTCCTGCAAAATTTTAGTCTCTTCCAAGGCAACGGACATTCTCTCAATAAATTCAATAATATCAGCATTGTATCCATAATTATCATAAAAATATGTAAGTCTGGCAATATTTTCAGATTAGAAGAAGAATCCAAGGTTTCTTTATCATTAAATAAACATTGAAAGGGGAGGTGTGGAGCCTCTATCTTAGAGCTACAAGTATAATCACATTTCAAGCATGCATCCCAAGAAAACCAACGCAATATTGTAATTTGATCCCGTAAGTGTTTCCCTTTTTAAGATAAGCAATAATCCCTAAAGTACTCATGTTGATTCAACGTGTCTCCCATTATAAAGTTCAATGGGGATTTCTCAGGATTATCAAAGGAGTCATGAACGCGTTTCACATAACGAGCATCGAGGGTTTTAGGAGGTTCTCCATCTCCATGAGTAGCAAGTACCACCAATTTTGTTTGTGTTTCGTGTTTGTCAGTGTTCTTGGAACGGGGGTACCCAGACCTGCCTGCCCGTGGCCCAGGGCATGGCCCACCTCGTCGGCCAAGCATGGTTGGTGCGACCCCACTCAAGGCAAGGCCCCCATGAGAGCATGAGCTCGCAAGGGAAGCAGGGCCAAGACCTACGAGGAATAGGCCTCCTCGGGCCCCCTCCAGAGTGGCAGAGATCTCTATGCATCGCTTGGCCTCATGAGGTAATACGTCTCCAACGTATCTATAATTTTTGGTTGTTCCATGCTATTATATTATCTCTTTGGATGTTTTATATGCATTAATATGCTATTTTATATTATTTTTGGGACTAACCTATTAATCTAGAGCCTAGTGCCCATTTTTGTTTTTTTCCTTGTTTTTGAATATTGCAGATGAGGAATATTAAACGGAGTCCAAACGGAATAAAATCTTTGCGACGATTTTTCTTGGACCAGAAGACATCTACCAAACTTGGAGGGCAAGGCAAGGAACCTGCCAGGAGGTCACAAGCCAGGGGCGACCACCTAACCTGGTCACGCCTCGCAGGCTTGTCGCCCCCCGGCAGATCTCGTAACCCTATCCTTCGGCCTATAAATTCCCAAATATTCCCCCAATACCAAAAGGAGCCACACAAATACTTTTGCGCTATCAGAAGCTTCCGTTCTCGACAGATCCAATCTTGGAGCCTTTTCCGGTAATCTCCCGGAGGGGGATTCGATCATGGAGGGCATCTACATCAAGTTCATTGCTCCTCCGATGATCCGTGAGTAGTCCACCATAGACCTACGGGTCCATATCTAGTAGCTAGATGGCTTCTTCTCTCTCTTTGTGCTTCAATACCATGTTCTTCATGATCTTCATGGAGATTTATCCGATGTAATACTCTTTTGCGGTGTGTTTGTCATGATCCAATGAGTTGTGGGTTTATGTTCAGATTATCCATGAATATTATTTGAGTCTATTCTGAATTCTTATATGCATGCTTTCATATCTTTGCAAGTCTCTTCGAGTTATTGGTTTGGTTTGGCCAACTAGATTGGTAATTCTTGCAATGGAGAAGTGCTTAGTTTTGGGTTCAATCTTGCGATGTCCTTACCAAGTGTCAGTAGGGGTAGCGAGGCACGTATTGTATTATTGCCATCAAGGATAAAACTATGGGCTTTTCATCATATTGATTCAGTTTATCCCTCTACATCATGTCATCTTACCTAATGCGTTACTCTGTTCTTCATGAACTTAATACTCTAGATGCAGGCAGGAGTCGGCCGATGTGTGGAGTAACAGTAGTAGAGGCAGAATCGTTTCGGTCTACTTGACATAGACGTGCTTCCTATATGCATAATCATTTCGTTGGATATCTTCATAATTCTTCGATTTTCTATCAATTGCTCGACAGTAATTTGTTCACCCATCGTGTTATTTTGATTCGAGAGAGAAGCCTCTAGTGAAACCTATGGCCCCCGGGTTTACTTTCCATATTATATTTTCATATTTATATACCAAAAATACCTTGCTGCAATTTATTTACCTTTTTACTTTCCGCAATATTTTACATCCATCTCTATTAGATCTCATCCTTGCAAATATCCGTGAAGGGATTAACAACCCCTTTATATCATTGGGTGCAAGAGTTTTATTGTTCGTGTAGGTTCATCCATTGGTGGCTTGCTTGTATCTCCTACTATATTGATACCTTGGTTCTCAACAAATGAGGGAAATACTTATCTACTTTGCTGCATCACCCTTTCCTCTTCAAGAGAAAACCAACGCAAGCTCAAGAAGTAGCAAGAAGGCTTTTTGGTGCTGTTATCGGGGAGATGTACATCAAGCCTACCAAGTACCCATCACAAACTCATCTCTTGAATTTACATTATTTTCTGTTTGCCTCTCGTTTTCCTCTCCCCCACTTCTAAAACGATTTTCAGAAAATACCAAAAATATTTTCCTTTTTATTCGCCCTTCTTCTGTTCGCCTTTTCGTTTGCCTTTTGTTTGCTTGTGAGTTAGATCGTTCGCTTATCTTTATGGCTCAACCCAAAAGCTTTGATCCTTATATTAGGAAGTTGGAAGATATTGACGATAATACTAAAAGATTCATGTCACTCCAATTTGACCATAATAGTTTCTTTAGAAATGAGCTTAAAGAACAAAAGGGTATGCTTGAATACATGAATAAAGAACTTGATGATATGTCTAAGGAGTTTTATGGTTTGAAATCTCAGTTTGCTCATCTTGAGGATTTAGTAGGCCAAATTTCTGATAAACAAGCTACATTTGTCAATAAAATGGTTGCTAAGCCAGAATCTTTTAATAATGATGATGATCTTAAAGTGATTGATGTGACTCCTATTGAATATTTGTTTTATAATGTGAATCTTGATAAAAATGGGACCAGAGATGAGTCAACTTTATTTAAAAGGCATCCCAATGATTCGGAGTTTATAGATCTTAATGCTTAAATTGATAAAAGTGGGATTGAAGAGGTCAGAACTTTAAGTAGCAATGAACCCACTCTTTTGCACTTCAAGGACTTTAATTATGATAGCTGCTCTTTGATTGATTGTATTTCCTTGTTGAAATCCATGTTGAATTCACCACATGCTTATAATCAAAATAAGTCTTTTACTAAACATATCGTTGATGCTATGATGAAATCTTTTGAAGAAATCTTGAGTTGGATGTTTCTATCCCTAGAAAGCTTCATGATGAGTGGGAACCTACTATTAAGATTATGAGTGCCACGCTTTGTGTGATTTGGGTGCTAGAGTTTCCACGAATCCGAAAACTTAATGTGATGTGCTAGGTTTCCATGGTCTTGATCATTGCTCTTTAAATTTGCATATTGCGGATTCCACTATTAAGAAACCCATAGAAAGGATTAATGATATTCTTATTGTTGCAAATAGGAATTATGTGCCCGTAGATTTCATTGTTCTTGATATAGATTGCAATCCTACATGTCCTATTATCTTGGTAGACTTTTCCTTAGAACGATTGGTGCAATTATTGATATGAAAGAAGGAAACATTAGATTCCAGTTCCTGTTAAGGAAAGGCATGAAACACTTTCCTAGAAAGAAAATAAAATTACCTTATGAATCTATTATGAGAGCCACTTTTGGATTGCATACCAAAGATGACAATACCTAGATCCATTGCGTTATGCCTAACTAGGGGCATTAAACAATAGCGCTTGTTGGGAGGCAACCCAATTTTATTTTTATGTTCTGTTTTTTGCTTCTGCTTTTGAGTGTTTTACACATTGCTACCTATGTAGTGATTGTGTTTTGGTGTTTTAATTACTATTTGAGGCAAGTAAGACCTTTGGGATGGTCTATGGTGATTGTTGATTTGATCTTGCTGAAAAACAGAAACTTTTGCACCCAGTCTAGGAATTTTATAAAGAAATTGGAGCGACCAATGAGTCTGAAATTTTTACACAAGATTTATATGAAAAATTTCCTGATCGTCCTAAGTTTTAAAAAACAATTGAGTTACAGAAGTAGACGAAGTTTCCAGATTGCTATAGACTATTCTGTTTTTGACAAATTCTGTTTTCTTTGTGCTGTTTACCTATTTTTCAGGATGAAAACGGAGCGGAAACGGACGGAACTGGGTGCTACCACATTTATTTTCATATATTTTTGTAGAAGCGGAAATGAACATGGAAACCCCGGAAATGAATACAAAAACAAATACCATCGGAAACGGACACGAAGCAAATACAAAGCGGAAACAGACACCTAAGTGGTCATTGACCGAAACTTTAAACTACTTGAATCATAGATAAATACATGCAAAAATAAAAAAAATTAATAAATTGTTAACATGGCTACAAAAAAACATGGTTATGTTGCAACTTAGCATAGTATTGTAGTAGTACTAGACAATTGTGTATAGGATCTAGTTGAGTACATGTATCATAGTAGAAGAGATCCATTCTACTCATTTTTTCACCATGTGTTTTTTTGTGGTTGGGATACCAAGTAGCCATAGGCCTAAAGTAAAAAAATGGAAATTCCATATTCGCGGAAATGGAAAGTTTCATTTCCATGTCTATTCCACGGGAAAACACCATTCCATTTTTGTTTCGGTTTTCACATAAAAATTTCTATTTCCACTTTCGTTTTGCAAATTTCCATTTCCGTTTCCATATTTCCTCTCCGTTTCCATTTTTCCTCTGGAAAAGCGGAAAGTTTCCACTCCATTTTAATCCCTACCTATTTTGATGTATCTATAAGTCGTATCGGGGGGTATGAACCATGGAGAAGTTGGAATATAATATATATTACACCAATATAAATAAAGAATGAGTTTAAAACAGTACCTAAAGTGATGATTTATTTTTCTTATCTAACGGATCTCAAGAGTTTTCTGTTGAGTTTTGGGTAAAGATGTGATGGACTATGGAATAAGGAGTGGCAAGAGCCTCATCTTGGGGATTCCCAGGGCACCCCAAGCCATATTCGAGGATACCAAAGAGCCTAAGCCTGGGGATGCCCCGGAAGGCATCCCCTCTTTTGTCTTCAATCCATCGGTAAATTTACTTGAGGCTATATTTTTATTCACCACATGATATGTGTTTTTCTTGGGGTGACTTCTATGATATGAGTCGTTGCTTTTTAGTTTTCCACAATCATCCTTGCTGCACACATCTTATGAGAGAGACACGCGTTAATTGTGAATTTATTAGAATACTCTATGTGCTTCCCTTATATCTTTTGAGCTAGGCAATGTTGCTCTAGTACTTCACTTATATATTTTTAGAGCACAGTGGTGTTTTGTTTTATAGAAATAATTGAACTCTCGTACCTCACTTATATTATTTTGAGATTCTTTAAACATCATGGTAATTGGTTTTAGGTTATGAATTTAGTCCTAATATAATAGGCATCCAAGAGGGATATAATAAAAACTTCCATATAAAGTGCATTAAATATTATGAGAAGTTTGATTCCTTGCATAAAGTTTTGATATAAAGATGGTAATATTAAGAGTCTTGTTAGGAAGTAATTGTGAATTGGTAAAAATACTTGTGTAAAGGTTTGTGATTCACGTAGCATGCACGTATGTTGAACCGTTATGTAAGGAAGTCGATGTATGATTTGTGTATTGATTGTCAGCCTTTGTGTGAGGGTCGAGAGTGCGTGATGGTCTACTCCCACCAACCTCTCCCCTAGGGGCATGCGTCTAACACTTTGCTTCGATAGGTAATAGACTTTTGGAATAAGTATGTGAGTTCTTTATGACTAATGTGAGTCCATGGATTATACACACTCTCACCCTTCCACTTTTGCTAGCCTCTCTAGTACCGCGCAACTTTTGCCGGTGCATTAAACCCACCATATATCCTTCCTCAAAACAACAACCATACCTACCTATTATGGCATTTCCATAGCCCTTCCGAGATATATTGCCATGCAACTTCAACACGTTCCATTTATTAAGACACACACCATAATTTTCATATTGCTTTGCATGATGTTTTTATGGCTTGTCCATTTTTTGATGTGATTATCTATGCTAGATCAATGCACATCCCGGTACATCACCGGAAGCGTTCATATAGAGTCATATTTTGTTCTAGATATCGAAATAGAAGTGTGATAACTATCATTATTAGAGCATTGTCCCATGTGAGGAAAGGATGATGGAAACTATGATTCCCTCACTAGTTGGAACGAGACTTCGGACTTTATGAAAAATAAAAGAGGGCAGAGAAGCCCAAAAAAGAGGCCAAAGAAGCCCACCCAAAAAATGAGAGAAAGAGAGAAGGGACAATGCTACTATCTTTTTTTCCACACTTGTGCTTCAAAGTAGCACCATGATCTTCATGATAGAAAGTCTCCTATTTTGTCGCTTTCATATACTAGTGGGAATTTTTCATTTTATAACCTCGCTTGTATATTCCAATGATGGGCTTCCTCAAATTGCCCTAGGTCTTCATGAGCAAGCAAGTTGGATGCACACCCACTTAGCTTCTTTTTGAGATTTCATACACTTATAGCTCTAGTGCATCCATTGCATGGCAATCCCTACTCACTCACATTAATATCTATTAGTGGTCATCTCCATAGATCGTTGATACGCCTAGTTGATGTGAGACTATCTTCTCCTTTTTCTTCACAACCTCCACCATATTCTATTCCACCTATAGTGTTATATCCATGGCTCACGCTCATGTATTGCATGAGAGTTGAAAAAGTTTGTGAACATAAAAGGTGTGAAAAAATTGCTTGACTTGCCATCGGGGTTGTGCATGATATAAATACTTTGTGTGGGGAAGATGGAGCATAGCCAGATTATATGTTATTGTAGGGATAACTTTCTTTTGCCATTATATTTTGAAGAGACACAATTGCTTTGTTAGTATGCTTGAAATATTATTGTTTTTATGTCAACATTAAGATTTTGTTTTGAGTCTTATTGATTTGAACACTCATGCCACAATAAAGGATATTATGTGGATAAATATGTTAGGTAGCATAGCACATCAAAATCAGTTTTTATCATTTACCTACTCGAGGACGAGCAGGAATTAAGTTTGGGTATGCTGATATATCTCTAACGTATCTATAATTTTTGATTGTTCCATGATATTATATTATCTGTTTTGGATGTTTTATATGCATTAATATGCTATTTTTTATTATTTTTGGGACTAACCTATTAATCTAGAGCCTTGTGCCAGTTTCTGTTTTTTCCTTGTTTTTGAGTATTGTAGATAAGGAATAATAAATGGAGTCCAAACGGCATAAAATCTTTGTGATGATTTTTCTTGGACCAGAAGATATCTACCAGACTTGGAGGGGAAGGAAAGGTACCTTCCAGGAGGTCACAAGCCAGGGGGCGTGGCCACCTACACTGGCCGCGCCTGGCACGCTTGTGGACCCCCAGCAGGTCTCCTAACCCTATTCTTCGGCCTATAAATTCCCAAATATTCCCCCAATACCAAAAAGAGACACGAAAATACTTTTCCGCCGCTAGAAGCCTCCGTTCCTGACAGATCCAATATTGGAGCCTTTTCTGGTAATCTGCCGGATGGGGATTCGATCAGGCATGGCATCTACATCAACTCCATTGCCCCTCTAATGATGCGTGAGTAGTCCGCCATATACCTACGGGTCCATAGCTAGTAGCTAGATGGCTTCTTCTATCTCTTTGTGCTTCAATACCATGTTCTTCATGATCTTCATGGACATCTATCCGATGTAATACTCTTTTGCGGTGTGTTTGTCGAGATCCGATGAATTGTGGGTTTATGCTCAGATTATCCATCAATATTATTTGAGTCTTTTCTGAATTCTTATATGCATGATTTCATATGTTTGCAAGCCTCTTTGAGTTATTGGTTTGGTTTGGCCAACTAGATTTGTAATTCTTGCAATGGGAGAAGTGCTTAGTTTTGGGTTCAATCTTGCGGTGTCCTCACCCAGTGACAGTAGGGTTAGCGAGGCATGTATTGTATTTTTGCCATCAATGATAAAAGGCTGGGGTTTTCATCATATTGCTTGAGTTTATCCCTCTACATCATGCCATCTTACCTAATGCGCTACTCTGTTCTTCATTAACTTAATACTCTAGATGCAGGCAGGAGTCGGTCGATGTGTGGAGTAATAGTAGTAGATACAGAATTGTTTTGGTCTACTTACACGGACATGATTCCTATATGCATAATCATTGCCTTGGATATATTCATAATTATTCCCTTTTCTATCAATTGCTCGACATTAATTTGTTCACCCATCGTGTTATTTTCCATCAAGAGAGAAGCCTCTGGGGAAACCTATGGCACCCGGGTCTACTTTCCTTATTATATTTTCAGATTTATATACCAAAATTACCTTGCTGCAATTTCTTTACCTTTTTACATTCCGCAATATTTTACATATATCTCTATCAGATCTCATCCTTGCAAATAACCATGAAGGGATTGACAACCCCTTTATAGCGTTTGGTACAAGAGTTTGATTGTTTGTGTACGTGCATCCATTGGTGACTTGCTTGTATCTCCTACTGGATTGATAACCGTGTTCTCAACAATTTTGGGAAATACTTATCTACTTTTATGCATCACCTTTCATCTTCAAGGGAAAACCAACGCAATCCCAAGGATTACATACGGTGGGATAGGCGGGCACCAGCGCACCAAGCGGTATAGTTTCCCCTTTGGTGCAAAAGGGGGAAGGATGTATGCAGGTTCCCAAAGCACCACCCAAAGGTTTCCATACTGGTGCAATGAGACCACGACCACAAGCCCAGCAAGGCGGATGTCATCGCCGATCCCACCTCTGCATCATCAACAACTACTTTGCAGGCGAAGACCACCTTTTGTCAAGGTAAATATGTATTGTCCCCCTTCAAATTTGGCCATTGTGGGATCCCTTCCCACCATAACTATAAGGGAAGAGTACCCGGGGCGTTATAAATAGAGGCTAGGTTGCACTGTAGAGAGGGGGAAGACAGAGGGACGGTAGAAGAGAGGCAAGACTACGCCACTGTACTAGTTCACGAGGCAACTCACCACTGTACTAGTTCATCCACAAACCTCCTCGTCAGGCAATCCACCAAAGCACGAGTAGGGTTTTACGCTTCGCAGTGGGTTCACGCTTCGCAGTGGCCCGAACCTGGGTAATTCATCGTGTGCAATCTTCTTCCTCGTCATTGTTCTAGTTCGTCGTCTAAACCATCGAGTAGCTAGCTAGCATGGTGAGGCTGTTGGGGATCCTCGCACACGCCCCCGTGTTCGAACCTCCTTGGGGTTTGTGGAGCCCGAGATCCGACATTTTGCGCGCCAGGTAGGGGGCATGTCAAAGTCTTTCCCAAGCCATGCTCTTTTTCCTCCTCACCGCTCCGATGTCTGACACTTGTCGGGCCCGCGCCGAGCACCGAGCTCCCGTGTCGCCCAAAGAGCGCCCATAGGCATCGCCACGGTACGCTGGTCCGCCTCTCCTGTGGAAAAGATCACACGAGCCCGAAGGCCCATGAACAACAGGACTCCTCCCAGCCGGTCACCGCGTGGCGCGACGGCCGCATCGCCACTCCTTCGATCGTTCCAACTACCGGGTCATCCTCCCACTCTTGCCCTGGGCCAGCGCGTGGGATGGGTGTTGGTGTCAAAACCGGCGGATCTCGGGTAGGGGGTCTCGAGGTATGAGACTTGGATCGATGGTAAGAGGGGACGAAGGAGATGATGTTTCCGTAGGTTCGGTCCCTCCTATGGGCGTAAAACCCTACACCCCGCTTGATTATATTGATGGTATGAAGGTTACAGAGTTGATCTACCTCGAGATCAAATAGCTAAACCCTAGACGAGTTTCTTTACCCTACAATCTAAAACCCTCTAGCTTATATAGACATCGAGGGTACCTAGGGTTTACACATGGTCGGTTCCACATCGAGGGGAAAACATGCCTATCTTCTATCTCAAACTTGGAGGACACACCATGACTCCTGAAGCTTCCTCTCTAGCGATGGGGCCTTTGATCAATCCAATGCTCAGCAAGTGGCCCACATAGTCCGGCCCATGAGAAACAGGTCGGCCATCCGAGGACCCCTTAAACCAGGACTCCCTCAGTAGCCCTTGGACTAGCCTCCAGTGCCGAGGTATAATATACGAAAAATCTTGCACGTCGAAGTCTTCGGCTTACGAGGCGAATCCTCTATCCCTTCTTGTTCGGGAACCATCCCATCATCGGTGAAATCCCAAGCGTCACGAACTAGCAGGGGGTATTGTAATAACTTTCAATGCTTCTCGATCCTCGTGCGCCGAGGGGAGACGAGTGGTTTAGCAGCTTTTTACAAGACTGCCCCTCCCACAAAGGAGGCAGCACCCATTTAAACAAGCTGAATCGTGGTCTAGGCCATATCTTATTCTTCCTCCCCATGAGAAAAAACCTCCAGCGAGAGATCACCACAAAAACATGGCGAGTGACCCCAGCTCTTCCTCGCACCCTTATGGCTCTCGTCCCGGGGATTGGGCAATCTGCTCTATATCCCTTCTTCGACTACTCAACCTCGAGACCCAAGGGTATCTTCCTTCCTCGGATCTAGCGGTTACCCATGCTGGTTTGACTTCTTTCAATGGTGAAGCCTTCGCGGAAAACTTCCCGAATCCTCATTCATCCTTGCGGGGTCTCGGGTTCCCCATTCATCCTTTCTTGAGTGGATTATTGGAGTTATATGGGATCCAACTCCATCATCTCACCCCTAGGTCCATTCTGCGTATCTCAGGTTTCGTCGCCCTTTGCGAGATATTTCTAGGCTACGAGGCACACTTTGGGTTGTGGAGGAAGTACTTATGCCTGGTCCCTCGTACCCAGGGTAAGACAATTCTAGAGGTCAGAGGAACCGAAATATGCCGCATAGCGGGGACGAGGTATCTAGTGGGGAGACCGAAGAAGGAGTCCATAGAATGGACTTCAGCATGGTTCTATATCGAGGACGTTCCCTATTCGATACAGCTCAGAGGGGTTTGCCAGAATACTCCGACACCCCTTGAAGAAAAGGTACAACTGGTGACCGAAGAGCTCATCCTAAGAAGACAGCGCCGAAGTGCAATGCTTGGCTGCCCACGTGAGGCTACTAGCCCATCACAAGATGACCATGATAGACGTGATGGACGCCGCCATCACCCGATGTGTTCAGCCTCTTCAGCAAAGAATACACCCTTTGTGGTATTACAACAGGACAAGCGACACCACTCGCTCTCGGTGGCTAGGCCCTGCCAATCAAGCGGCTTTAGCAGCCGCACTTGCCGACCTATACAAAGGGGAGAAAGAAGATTTTGTTTGGCTACCGACCAAGGAGGGCTACTCAGGTCACAATCCCATCAAATGGGTGAGCTTTTCAAACCTGTGACCCGAGTTCGTGTCTTCCATTGGTCCCCTTTTGACCGGAGCCTTTAATCTTTGTGAACAGGAATGGAGGAGCTTTCTCGAGGCAGTTAACTGTCCGTCCCCCCAACCCGAGAACTATTCTCGTGATGACGATGCTGGATTTCATGACGACTCGGAGCTATCAATTGGGTTTGAAGACAGGGTCTTCTACAAAGAGAGCCTCGACCGCTCCAAAGTGGCTATCATAGCCGATTACCCTGGATCATTCCCTTCCCCTACTACAGGCAAGAAGAAGAAAAAATTCATCCCGCAAAAGAAAGTATCCTCCATCGACCCAAACGCGCCGACTTCTGCTCCCAAGCGTCGTCGGTCTGCATGACAATCATCGACTATGACAGAAATGCTCGGACCGGGTAGAAATAGGGATAATTCAAGTGAGACGGTCGTGGGAATAGGCCCGACCACTCGTTCATCCCAATGGTACTTTGTTCGGCTGCTTAATTTATTATTACGATCAATAGGGCCTCACAAGAGATCTCATGTCAAAATACTCAGGCAACGAATTCAACCATCTCCTGCAGAGGATGTTACCAAGGTGCTCGGCAATGCTCATGATTCCAAATTTTCTGCTCATGATGAACCCGTTGCGGAGGTCCCTATGGTTAGTCGGGCCCTTGAAGATTCCAGGGACGCAGGATCAATCACTAAATCCGAGGTAGAGAGCACGATGAATCACCGGCGGCGGCGAGAAGCCCTACGCCACCCGGTGTTCTCCGAACAAGAGTTCAATGCTCTGCGCTCAGCTAACGCACATATCGGAGTTGCAGGTGAGTGACCGGCTATAAGAATCCGGACACTAATGCAAACCCAGTAGCCCCCGAGCCTTGAGTTGGTCGGAACGACCGAATTAAGGGTCCTCTTATCGTTTTACTGATGATGGTCTCAAGGCAGCAGAATGAGCAACTGACCAAGGAACTGGAGGCGAGCCGAACACAGATGGAAGTCGTGAAGGCCGAACTTGAGCAAGTGAAGAATTTTACCCGGGAGGTGCATCGTCAGTATATATGTTCTGATGATCTTAGTATATAATCTCATGCTGACGCAAGGGTACTTTGCAGTAGCCGAATCAATAGGGCAGTTGCAAAAAGATTTAGATGCATCCAGAGAATCTTAGAGGTATGTCGAGTCCCAGCATGAGGCCGGCTGCCTTTCATTGCAACGAAACCTAGAAGAGAAGAAACGCCTGCAGGCAGAGAACAAGCAACAGGCTGAAGAGATTGAAAGTTTAAAAACTCAATTGGCCCAGACCCAAGAAACAAACCAAAATTGCAGAGGGGCATGTTCTGTAAGTGCAGTTATAACATCCTTGGCTACCTCTCATACGTTAGGTGTAATGGATATGCCTTGTCTCATGTATAGGTCTCCTAACCGGATGGCCTGAAAAAGAGATTGTATCCTACCGGGGAAGCCTTCTGAATGAACTGTCTGCCCTTCATGTGCGGGCTCGAAAGGCCATGAAGAGCATGATAAAAACACTATGGCCCGCCAAGCAACCTCCAGAGGGGATGACAGAATTGGTTGATCGGTTCAAGGGAGCCCGAAGTCGATTCGAGTTATGGAAGACATCGTCCTATCGGGAGGGATCACGTGAGGCATGGGCGATGATCAAGACTCGGTATATTGGTCTTAACCCCGAGCATATGGCATGGGTTGGTCCAGCAGGGCCTGATGGGCAAAAAGTGCCACTTCAATTGGTGTACGACCAAGTGATGCCCGCCGCTCGTCTCTCACGGGAAGATTGCGCCCTAGATGCATTAATAGACAATCTCGACCAGCAGTCCGATGAGTGATTTTATGTAACTATGTACTTTAAATCAAAAATTGCTCCGTCTGTGCTATAAACTCTGTCTTAACAAACCATTGGCTTCGACCTCCCATGCAAAGAGCTTGCAATTGTTCCTTATGAAATATCCTTTGCTAGGAAGGGACTCCTTCAAGGAACTAGGCAATCCGTCCATTTGGTGCGAACAGACAGAAAAATACGCAGGGAGATATGTTATATTACTTTTTAGCATAAGAAACATCTTCCAAAGAAAATAGTACCTCTATCGATACCTTTCTTCGGGCTACTATGTAAATTGTACATAATAAGGCTGTATACTGCTAGTATTCGACTAATTGCTCCTTTTGGAAAAAAAGAACCCCGAATAATGGCGACAACAACCATAATTTTTGTTGTTTCCATCGTAGCCGACCAATTTTCTGCTGAACATAGCTAGCTTTTGGCTTCACCGGTCTGAGGTACATATCAGAATAACCCAGTCGTAACAATCGCAGAGGTGCTTCCTTTACTCTCTAGCCGAACAATCGGGAATGTAGAGGGTAAACACAAGAGCGAGGCAACATAGCTGCACAAAAATCTTAGTTGGAATTGATGCATAGAATGGCTTAAAATCATCAAGGGAAACGTGCATACACGATGAATGTGAATAGATGCCTATAATATTAAACCATTGGTGTTGGGAGGAAGCCCCCGAGTGTTGTGTTCGGATTAACATTTAAGGATGTAGGCCGAAAATCTTAATACAAGATCGGTCTAACCGAACATAGACTTGGGAAGAAAAGAAAAAATCCAAACCTGCCAAAAATCAAGGTGGGAGGGAAAGGAAAAAATAAAGAAAAAGGAAAAAAAAGTAAAGGGTAAAGAGTATGACGACACCGGTCTATGTGTAGAAGCACCAAAGACGAGTTGTGTTCCATGGGTTTGGTTCAAGGCGGTGATTCAACGGGTTTTGAAGACGGTTAGCCCCTCCTGCGAGTACTTCGTCAATTATGAAGGGGCCCTCCCATTTTGGGTTGAGTTTATGCTTCTGCTTCTCCGGGAGCCGTCAAGTTCACCCACATTATACGCTTTTGCCCTGGCCTCCCTACTCTGGTAACGTGAGGTCTGCTCTTGATAAAAAGTAGAACGAGCCCGGGCTATGTCTCGCTCTTGTTCTAAGGCGTCCAGGTAATCCTGCCGATCTAACTCGGCGTCCTTTTCATCATACATGCGCACCCTTCATGCATCGTGAATAATATCATAGGGGGACTGCTTCTGCCCCGTAGACCATGAATAACGGTGTGTATCATGTTGATCTATTCGGGGTGGTGGGCAGGCCCCGTAGAACGTAGTCAAGCTCCTCTATCCAATGGCAGTCGGACTCATGTAGAGATCGGACCAAACGTTGTTTGATACCACTCATGATGAGGCCGTTTGCCCATTTGACTTGTCCATTGGTTGCGGGTGATATACCGATGCGAAATCTAGCTTGATGCCCATTTTTGCGCACCAGTCTTTGACCTCTTGGGCTATGAAGTTGGATCCATTATCCATTATTATACTGTGAAGGATGTCGTAACGGGGTACCATGCCAGATATCAAGTCGATTACTAGTCCAGAGTTGGCTGATTTGATAGGTTTTGCCTCTATCCATTTGGTGAATTTGTCAACCATGACTGGTAGGTATTTATTCTTCTTGGACCCCTCTTTAAGTGTTTCGACTATATCCAGCCCCTAGACCGCAAAGGGGCAGGTAATCGAAATAGTCCGAAGAGCTGTTGGGGGCATGTGACTTTGATTTGCGATAAGTTGACACCCGACGCAGTGCTTGACAAGTGAATGGGCGTCCGCTCGAGCAGTGGGCTAGAAGAAACCATCCTGAAAGGCCTTGCTTACTAGGGCCCTTGCCGCGGCATCACGGACTCCCATCCCTGCATGGACTTCGGCTAAGAGAAGACGTCCTTCTTCCTCAGATATGCACCACTATAGTAATCCGGTGGTGCTTTTCTTGTATAACTCACCCTCGTGCACTTTGTATGCTTTGGATCGCATAATTATGTGTCACGCCTCTATCCGATCGTCAGGGAGTTCTTTGCGAAGAAGGTAGGCAAGGAAGGGCTCGGTCCATGGCGCGATTACTGCCATGACCTCATGGGCCGAGGGCGTTTGGTCCATTACGGAGCCGCCGAAGATTTGGTTTCCTGGTTCGTTCATAGGTGGAACAACATCTTCCCTACTAATGAGACCGGCGCCCTTATTATTGTCCTGCCAAACTACTGATGGCCTAAAGAGCCGTTCCAAGAAGGTGTTTTTTGGGACAGGGTCGCGTTTGTCCCCCATGTGGGCCAGTATGTCACCGGCTTGGTTTTTGTCTCTAGGGACATGGTGGAATTCTAGCCCCTCGAACTGTGCGGATATCTTGAGGGCATCGTTTCAATAAGCCGCCATCTTTGCTTTTTTGGCGTTGAATTCGCCGTTGATTTGGGAGATGAACAAGTTGGAGTCTCCCCGTACCTCCAGCCGTTGTATGCCCATTGAAGCTGTCATCCGAAGACCGTGCAAGAGTGCTTCGTATTTGGCTGCATTGTTGGAATCGGCATACATGATTTGCAACATGTATCGGACGTTGTCGCCTGTGAGGGATGTGAGAATAACTCTAGCCCCCAGTCTGGACAAAGTTTTGGATCCATCAAAGTACATCGTCCAATGGGATTTTGTACTATATTCCTTGGGGAGCTCGGCCTCTGTCCATTCGGCGAGGAAATATGCGAGCACCTGAGATTTAATAGCTCGTCATGGCTTGTAGGCAATATCAAAAGGAAGGAGCTCAATGGCCCGTTTGGCTATGCGGCCAGTGGCGTCCCTGATGTTGATTATATCATTCAGGGGTACTTCGAATGTCACTGTAACTGAACACTCTTGGAAGTAGTGTCTTAGTTTTCGTGATGCCATAAATACCGTATAGGTTATCTTCTGGTAATGCGGGTATCTAGACTTGCATTGCATTTGTACTTCTGACATGTAATAGAACGGCTTCTGTACTTGAAATTTGTGCCCCTCCTCCTCTAGTTCGATGACGAGCACTGTGCTAACGACTTAGTTGGTGGCCGATATGTACAATATAATGGGTTCATCAACGCCTGGTGTTGGGAGTATGGGGTTACTTGCCAACAGTGTTCTAATTTCTTCTAACGCAGCCGCTGCTTCATCGGTCCATTAAAAATTGTTGGTCTGTTTCAGCAACCTGTAGAGCGGTAAAGCCTTTTCACCGAGGCAGGAGATAAAGCAGCTTAACGCCACCACGCAACCAACCAACCTTTGTACATGCTTTAGCTTTGTGGGAATTGCAAGTTCCGATATGGCGCGGATCTTAGCCGGATTCACTTCTATTCCTCTATGGCAAATGATGAATCCGAGCAATTTGCCAGTGGGGACTCCAAACACACATTTCTCCAGATTGAGTCGTATATCGTACTCACGTAGGCTGGCAATGGTTTGCCTCAGGTTGTCAATTAGCTGGCTGACATGTTTGGTTTTGATGACCACATCGTCCATGTATGTCTGAACTGTTTTACCGACCTGTTTAGCGAGACAAGTCTGGATCATGTGCTAGTATGTAGCCCAAGCGTTTTTAGCCCAAAAGGCATCGTGTTGAAGCAGAATGGCCTGTAAGGGGTAATGAATGTGGTTGCGGCATGATCGGATTCCTTTAGTTTATTCTAATGGTATCTGGAATAAGCGTCAAGGAAACACAATGAGTCATGTATGGATGTGGCATCAATAATCTGGTCTATGTGTGGTAAGGGGAAAGGGTCCTTAGGGCAGGCCCTGTTGTGATCTTTAAAGTCGACGCATAGCCGTCAGGATTCGTCTTTCTTTGGTACCATTGTCAGTGTCAAAACAGGCATATCTCATAGTAGGGGTCCTAAGCTAGGCATCTTGGAGTGATGGTAACATGGACACAGGATTTTACCCAGGTTCAGGCTCTCTGAAGAGATAATATCCCACGTCCTGCTCTTGATTGTATTGATATGGGGGTAGTACATAGTACAGGTGTATACCATGAGATTGTAGTTATGAATATGATCTATCCCTATTGACTAGCCTGGCCTCGGTTTATATATGCACCAGGGGCCTAGGGTTTAAAGGAGTCCTTGTCTTGTGCGCCATGTCTTGTGTAATCCTCCTTGTATTCGGCATGGGCTGCCCAAAAATGCCCATTAGTGAATCATCATGGGAGTCCTCAGCCCGACCCACTGGTCAGGAGATGACGTGGTGAGTACCCCCTAGTTCAGGACACCGTCAGTAGCCCCCTGAACCGGTATTCAACTTGGGGACGCTCCTCAGCTCTTCTGAACTGTTCTTCGTCTTCGATTTTCGGTCTTCAAAAAATGTTCCAACAAATCTTCCCATCTCCGATCTCGAGAATCGTCGATGTGTATCCGAAGAGCTCATACGTCAGGCGTCCGAGGAGCCCCTTTAAATTATCATCTTTTATCAATGCCTTGTAATTTTTACGCCACACGTCGGGTAATTTTTTCCCGTGGGGCGATATCCTCTTTCATTCAAGCTCCAACGCTGAACTGCAACCGAGGTGTATTTTTAGCCGAGCTCCAACGCTGATCGGCATCCGAGGTCTCATAAACTGTCTCGGTCATGAAATGTTTGGAGGAGTTCAATCGAACATAATGCCGGAATAGCCCTCTAGGGAGACAACCACTCGCGTCCGAGCTTGATGTCGGACTATGTCCGAGGTGTCTTTTTATAGCCGAAGTCTAACGTTGTTCGTTATCCGAAGTGTCATAGATTACCTTGGTCTCTGAAAATTTGAATGAGTCACCCACTCGTGCCCGAGCTTTATGATGGACTGCTTTCGAGGTGGTGCACCACCCCGATCGTGGACTGATTTTTCGTGGATATTTTTGCTTGGTGGAATTTATTCTCTGCCAAGATATATAGCCAGTAGCCCTCAAGGTGTGTGTCGGTCTAAAACCCGAGACGCACCTAAAGGATGACATAAAACCGCTGATCCCAGTAGCCCCTGAGACTCAGGTCGATTCGCAAAATCGGCCTGAGGATCAACTCATAGCTCGGCAGCATACTTCGGAACACAAAAGTGGTGTGCACAGACCTCGAGACTCGGGTAGTGTGTGGCAGACCAACCTGAGGATCATAATCCCCTTGGAAACTGTATTGCACTTAAATTTTCTGCATTGAATTGTCAATACAATAGCCCTCGAGACTTGGGTTGGGCAACATGGATGACCCTTGGATCGTATCTCCTCGAGAACTAGTTCAACCGTCATGTATGTTTTGACGACACTGAGGTGGAGTTCAGTAGGAAAGATGTCGAACTATAGTTTAGTAAAGAGTTTCCTAGAAAGACCATCACATCGTACACCTCAACCAAGAGAGTGTCCCTCTTCCTGAAAGGAAAACATAAAATAGGGGAAAGATGATGTAAGCTCAAAAGACCAAAAAACTTGCATAAAAAACTTTATGTCTAGATTGAATCAAGTTTTTTGTGCCAATACGAAATTGGTCTTAAAACTATGCTTCCGTCATGCTTTGCATAACACATCTGATCTCTAGACATAAAGTGGGTCAGCCTTCGGCTTCAACCTCCCTATCCCGAAGGCGGAGTTTTTCTCAGGCTAGTATAGTGAACTAAACGCGAGCGGCTTTAGAGAGAAACCAGGCTACCCAGCTCTTGATCATACACTTGAGTCGAGAAAGGAATGGTACAAAAAGACTTTGCAACGACTAAAAAGAAAACATCTATTATAAAATGGCTCATATTAATTTAAGAGCCCCCAAGTGACTTGGATAAAAGAATTTCATGTATAATGATTATATGTATCAAAGTACTTATATAATATATGTGTTCGCCCGCACCTTGAATGCGTCTTAACCGACCGTCGGCTTCTCCCTCTTTGCCAAAGGGCCAAAAAGTGTTATCTACTCCGCCTACCGAGAATATCGGCGGCGTTTCGGATAACCAGGCAATCAGGCCATGAGGCTGTAACAAACAGAGCACGCCCACGGAACTTATGTTATATTACTTATGTAATATAATAAGCATCTTCAAAGAAAACAGTGCCCCCAACGGTACCTTTCATTTGTAGCTCATGATTACTATGAGACTTGTGCAACAGATTTGTGTACGTGTGAGTTCCGTCGTGTGAGGACCATAGTTGGAAACAATAAGAGTGCTAGCTTTCGGCTTCACCCGTCTGAGGTACGAGTTTGGATGACCCGATCGTAACAATCACAGAGGTGCTCCCTTTACTCCCTAGCCAAACAATCGGGAACATAGGGGTAACCATCGGAGCCAGGCAACCTAGCTTTGCGAAACACTTAAGTCAACATGATGCATATTTTGGTAATACACGAGCAAGGAAAGAAACTTTACAATAATAATCACACGCAAAGAGAAAAGGTTTCATAAAGGAAGCCCCCAAGTAAACGGGGTATTTGAATTTTTTTGTAACAAAGAAAGTTTTTCACAAACAACCTTTTGTCAAGAAAGTATAACGCTTGGTCGAACCGAACAAAATTAGAAAGCTGAAAATATTTTAACATGAAAGCGACTTAGCTGATTAATGTGCTCGGTGTCGATGACGCGATCCGGGCTTGTGGCGGTACGAGGACACCCATCAAACTTTTGACATATCCGATATGGTGCCTAGCCTTTGGCATGATTGAGGTCCCAGCACCCAAGCCCGAGATGACCGAGCAAGGAGCTCGACATTCCGAAGTAGTGATAAGGCTAGGCCTAGGTGGCGAGGTGAAGCCCCTTGTCCAGCCGAGGTGGTGGAGTGGGTCGGCAAGGTGACGCTGAGGTGACCGCGTGACACAGCCGAAGTCAATTACCTGCACATGTAGAATAGTGCAACTCCAACAGTAATAACAAGCAAATAAGTAATGGAATATGGCCTGGGTGCCGAGGTGTCTGAATGAAGAGTTCGGCTTGACGTCGATGTGGCGAGATGAAGTCCTCGATCCAGTTAACATGGTGAAGGTGTGATCGGCGAACGCCGAAGTCTCATGCAGGTCAGATGGTGACGCCGAAGTATCATGCAAGCTGATGTGTTGAAGCAGGTCGCTGGTGTCGTCGAAGTCCTCAGAGCAAGTTGATGAAGGGATGCCAAAGCCCTAGTCTAGTCGAGGTGACGGAGCAGGTCGTCTGGTGACGCCGAAGTCTCAGGCTAGCAGAGTTGTCAAAGCAGGTTGACTGGTGATGCCAAAGTCTCAGGCTAGACAAGGTGTCGAAGCTGGTTGGCTGGTGACGCTGAACTCTCCGGAGCGGGTTGATGAGGAGATGACGAAGCTTGACTGGTACAACCCGCGGATGATGAGGTTCGCTTCATGATTATTCGGCCCTCGCGATGCCGAACTCTTGGTCGGATAACCAAGATGATGAGAGAATGTCCTTCAAAAAGGACACCCGACAACCCATTTATGAAGAAGATGAACTCGGGTCGGATTCGTTTTAGCGCAGAAAATTGATCCAAAATTTGTTGTACTAATCGGGTGTTTCCCGGAGTTTGGACGGTCGGACTAAGCTCAAATTTTGTGGGGTCATCGATATGGGAATTCCACAGCCGATGAACGGTGGGATGTTTCAACGGACGTCTGAGCTAGACTCTAGACTCCTCCCCCTAAACTCGTCCAGATTCTCGTCCAGATTCGACACGGCTTCTGTAGATTGTAGATAGCCGGATATTCCTGACGGGAACACGAAGAAATTTGCAGGGTCGTTCTAGACTCAATTCCGCACAATTCCATCGAAGCAATCGTCAAAAAAAATACTCTAGGAGGCGGGGACGCCGAACACGAATCCGCTATCCAGAAAAATTGCATGATCGCGCGAGGGCAATGTTGACGTTGAGGCTCCGAGCACCATGGAGGATTCTTCCATGATCTTGGTTGAGATTGGAGTTGATGTGCATGAAGACACACGTCTGATCTATATGATTCGATGTGGAGCACAGCCCTCGGCATAGCCGAGGGGACCAGTCAAGCCGGCGATGAAGATGCCCACGTTGACGATGTCACTCGGTTCCGACTCGTAGATCGCGATGGAGCCAATCTGAATTCCCATCGTACCACGGCGACTACCCAGCAGGCTCTAAATTAAAGCACCAATGTTGGTTTGAAAACCGGCATATCTCGTCGTAGGGGTCCTAAGATAGGCATCTTGGAGCGATGGTAACATGGACTCAGGAATTTACCCAGGTTTGGGCTCTCTTGAAGATATAATACCTAAGTCCTGCTTTTGATTGCGTTTACATGGGGGTAGTACATAGTACAGGTATCTACCATGAGATTGTAGTAATGAATATGATCTATCCCTATTGACTAGCCTGGCCTTAGTTTATATATGCACCAGGGGCCTAGGGTTTAAAGGAGTCCTTGTCTTGTGTGCCAAGTCTTGTTGAATCCTCCTTGTATTCGTCATGGGATGCCCGAAGAGGCCCATTAGTGAATCATCATGCGGGTCCTCGGCCCGACCCACTAGTCCAGAGATGACATGGTGAGTACCCCCTAGTCCAGGACACCATCAACCATCACGAGGTTTGCCAACCATTCGGTGTCCTTGATCTCCCGTATGAATCAGGCCTCTAGCAGTTTTGCTAATTCTTTACCCATAGCTTGTCGTTTGGGCTCGGAAAAGTGGACTAGAGTCTTCTTAACGGGCTTGAAGCCTGCGATAATGTTCAGACTATGTTCTTCTAGCCATTGTGGGATTCGAGGCATGTCGGAAGGATGCTAGGCGAAGATGTCCCAGTTTTCTCGTAAGAATGCTCGTAGTGCTTTGTCCACCATGGGGTCCAGCTAAGCTCCGATGGACAGTGTCTTATTGGGGTCCGTTGGGTGTACCTAAAATTTAACGACTGCATCTGCGGGCTTAAAGGACATGGGTTTGGTCCTTTTGCTAAGGATCACATCGTCCTTGTCTACTATTGACCGAAGTGCGGTTAGTTCTTCTGCATCGAAGGTCTCAGCTAGTGCCACGAGGGCAAGTGCTGCTGTTTTATTTCGGCTCGAAGGTCTATATTCGGTTCACTGGCGACTATGATTACCACGTTTGGGCCTGAAATCTTGAGCTTCATATAGCCATAATGTGATATATCCTCGAATTTTGTGAAGGCGTCATGCCCCAGCAGGGCGTGGTAGCCGCTAGGGAAGGGCACGATATGGAAGAGAAGTTCTTCAGGTTGGTACTTTTCGGGCATATGCCAAACACTACGTCCAGGGTGATACGTCCTGAACAACGCGCCTCTTTCCCAGGAATGATCCCCCGGAATATTGTGTAGCTATGCTCGATGCGAGATCGGTTGAACTGCATTTTTTCCAAGGTATCTTCGTAGATAAGGTTTAAACCAATGCCTCTATCCATTAGCACTTTATGCAACCTGAAGCCATCCACGATAGGGTTTAAGACCAGTGCAGCCGTTGTATGGCCGGGACGGATGGCTGGTTGGTTAGTATCTTCGAAGGTGATGGGTATGTCTTCCCATGAACTTATTGCTACCACATGTTAGACCTGTTCGAGTTCTGTAAGAGATCTTTTCCTCCTGTTCCTTGAGGGGAACGTTTCATAGATCGTCAGGACTTCGGCGTTCTCTTCTGGTGGCGCTGTGGAGCGCCTGTTCGGCGGTAGTGCCTCAAGGATGGCTTCATCACTTTTTGTGACCTGCCTGATGACCCAGCAAGCTCTAAGGCTGTGCGTCGGGCTTGTGTTCAACAATACAAAATGGTTAGGGCATGGTTTATCCAATAGTCTATCAAGGACAGGTCTGACCCCTATAAGGAGTCTATTTCTCTTTTTGGCTGGTTCGACTTCGGCTAGCCGCGTCGGAGGTATCCTCTTTTTCCGATCTCCTTTAGGGTACTCGGTAAAAATTGGTTTCGAAAGTAGTCGTTCGGCTTGCCAGATGCTCTTCATGGCACAATATTTTTGTACTAAGTCTGACAGCTCGCTGAAGTCGCGAATATGTCGTCGAGCCAAGGCAATGAGAATCCTTTCGTCATGGTAATTGCAATTGAAGGTTTCCATTATCTCTTGGGCACTAGAACCTCATACTTTGTTTCTAGTGAGGAGGAGTCTAGCCCAAAAATGATGAACCGGCTCTCCTGGTAACTGTTTAATATCCCGTAAGTTCGAAGACTTGGAGTCTCCTGCAATTCTTTAGTGTTTGAATTGGGTGGTGGGTGGGAAAAACTTTGATTCCACGCCACGACGTGAGTCCGGAATTACAGGTTCTAAATTGCGCTCTAGATCAGGGACCGATACTGATCTATCTCCAGAGCGAACTCCAGGGTCTAGGTTGCAACCAAGGTCTCGATGAACGGAGATTGGGGTACAAACCATTTTTAATTCCGGTCGTTGGGGGGACGATCCCCTAACCGGACACTCGACGGTGGCGACTAAGTGAGTGACCGTGGGGATGCGAATCTCCATATCGTCGGGTTTAAGCCCGGTCGGTCATAGACCAGGGTCTGGTCGTCAGTCATACGTATGGTATGAATCCGATCAAATAGCTCGTTTAGGGACGAGGCGTCAGCAGGATGCGTGTCGCTGAAGCGCATGGGGTCGATCTTCGACATCGCAGTTCCGGAGTTGCTTGAAAGTAGATCCGGGTCATGTTCGGTCGTAGCGGATCTGGGCATAATGACTAGATTGGGCCTTCTAGACGGCCCGAGGGTGAAGGCCACCTCAGAGGTGCGGCCTGATGTCTTCGTCGTCGGGGCGTTGGGATCTGCGGGCTCCTCCATAAGAGATGAGGGTCCCATCAAGACAAGTTCTCCCTGTAAATTAGTGATGAACTCTAGGGTTTCAAATCTGATTCCTTGATCGGGGGCGAAGCTACCGATCTAGACAAGATGGCCACTCGAGTCGGCGTGCAACAAGACGTTGCCGCCTGTGAAGATCTGACCAGGGATGAGAATATCCTGGCTGTAGATCTCATTGCTTATGACAAGGCAAGCCATCGATTCCTTTGGCGATCACAGTGGAACTCTCAATGAAAGCACCAATGTCAGTTTCAAAACCGGCAGATCTTGGGTAGGGGGTCCTGAGCTATGAGATTAGGATCGATGGAAACAGGTGACGAAGTGTACGATGTTTACCTAGGTTCGGGCCCTCCTATGGAGGTAAAATCCTATGTCCTGCTTGATTATATTGATAGTATTAAGGTTACAGATTTGATCTACCTCGAGAACGAATAGCTAAACCCTAGACAAGTTTCTTTACCCTACAATCTAAAACCCTCCGGCTTATATAGAAGCCGAGGGTACCTAGGGTTTATACATGGTCGGTTGCACAACGAAGGAAAAATGCCTATCTACTATTTCAAACTTGGAGGACTTGCCACGACTCCTAAAGCTTCCTCCCTGGCGATGGGGCCTTTGATCAATCCAATGCTCAGCAAGTGGCCCACATAGTCTAGCCCATGAGAAACAGGTCGGCCATCCGAGAACACCTTAAACCAAGACTCCCTCAATGGGCGTGCTCACCATGGCATGCGAACTACTGCGCTACTGCCCTGCCCCTGAACGCCATGATGACTGGCTCGGGTGCATCGTAGAGCTCATCAGTATAGTCGGCAACGCTTCGGCGCTCTCCTACTCTCTCCAGCCCCAACCCTCTCTGGCAGACGACGTTGCCCATCATGCACCGCCCCCTCCTCCATAGCGCGACGTCGACGCCGAGCCTAGGCATGAAGCACGCCTGCGCGACCAGCCCTGCGAGCCGTGGGTGAGGGCAAGGGATGAAGTAAGCTGCAAGGTGGTGCCACAACCGTGCGTCGACGCGCATGCACTCTCGCACCACTGAACCAGCACCGTGACCGGGCACCCCTCGAAAACATATGACGCCGCAGATTATGAAAAGAAAGAATATTTTCTTGACGTTGATAATTCCAGGGCCCAACTATCTGGGGAAGAATATGAATGTGTACATGCAGCCGCTTAAGGATGAATTGCAAGAAGCTTGGGATAACGGGATCAAGACATATGACGCCGCTTCCAAAAAAACTTCATGATGCATCTGTGGTACATGTACTCGACGCATGACTTGCCGACATATGCGCTATTCATTGGCTGGTGTGTGCATGGAAGGTTCCAGTCCCCACACGCAAGGCAGCTCTTGAGTTCCGTTGGCTGCAGGCGGGTCGCAAGTATTCTTGCTTCGACTTGCACAGACGGTTCCTGAATCCTCGCCATAAGTTTAGAAAAGACAAGAAGAATTTCATGAAAGGTACAGTTGTCAAAAACTCTACACCACCTACATTGACAGGCCAACACACCCTGGATCATATAAACGCTCTCGAGCCAGATCCAAAACGTCCAGGGTATTTCAAAGGGTATAATACGAAACATGCCTGGACTCACAAGATATGCTTGTGGGATCTGCCTTACTTTAAAGACCTCCTTTGACCACACAACAACCACGTCATGCACACTGAAAAGAATATCGCCAAGGCCCTTTTTGGTACATTGTTCGACATAGAGGGAAAGACAAAGGATAATCCTAAGGCTAGAGTCGATCGGGAGGCTCTATGTGATAGGCGGTTACAAAACATGCGACAACCGTTAGGAAATAAGAACTAAAGAAAGCCAAAGGCATGGTTCAATCTTCGAAGGCCAACTATGAGGGAAATGCTCTTGTGGGTGAAAATGCAGTTGATGTTCCCCGATGGGTATGCAGCGAATCTAAAGAGGGGAGAGAGTCTTGACAAATTGAAAATATTTGGTCTCAAGAGTCATGATTGGCACATATGGCTTGAGCGGGTATGGCAGTGATGTTGCGTGGCTTTATCCCTTAGGATGAATGGCTAGTATTGGTAGAGCTAAGCTATTTCTTCCACGCTCATTGTCCGAAAAGACTATCACCTGACGTGCTAGATGAACTGGAAGAGTTGGCACCGGAGTTGATATGCAAGTTAGAAAAGATCTTTCCATCGGGCTTCTTTAATCCAATGCAATATTTAGTTTTGCATCTCCCGACCGAGGCAAGATTGGGGGGCCCGTGCAAAATCGTTGTAGCTTTGGAACTGAGAGGATGCAGAAGACGCTTCGAGCAAATGTAAAAATAAATGTAGAATTGAAGCATCGATGGTCGAGGCATTCATTCTTGATGAGGCGGCAAACTTCATGACATCACACTATGAAGCCAAGAATCGTCATTTTCATAATGCGAAGCCTCGGTAACATGATGGCGATCGTGAAAAAGTGCGATCCAACCTCAGCCTATTCCAAGGGAAGCTCACACCAGTTGGTGCTTCGAAAGCAATAACATTGGATGTCGAAGAATGGCAGACCATTTCATTGTATATCTTCAACAACCTAACAGAAGTGCGGTCATACATCGAGTAATTTCTCGGTACATTGTTTCGCAACTTCTAATTCCTTTGAACTGCTCTTAATCCCGGATATGTGATACAATCGATATGTCAAATTCTCGGATGGAGCGGTGAACCAAAACGATTCCATCAAAGGGTATGAGCTTCTGGAAAAGCATGGAGGCGGCTATCCCGATTTCATCTCTTGGTTCAAACATACGGTAATTTCCATTAGACCATTTCATTTCTTCCTCTAGTTTGCAGCTAATGCAACAATCCCTTCGTATCAAACTTGTAGGCTAATTAAGAGTTTATGGACGCCGAACTGAGACAAGTCGCTAATGCTTTTGACTATAAGGTCTGTTCATTTGACAAATACGACATCAACGGGTATCGCTTTCGCACTTTTGGCAAAGAGCTATCTATGGCTGACCGAAAGTCTAGAAATTGTTGTGTCTCCGCTGTCGGCAAAGGAGGTGTCGAGTATTATGGAAGAGTTGAAGCAATTTATGAACCTATATTCTTTGGTGATAACAGACGAAATATCGTAATGTTCTAATGTTATTGGTTCCATCCGAAGAAGACTAGAAGGACTCATGAACATATAGGGCTAGTCGAAATCAAACAAAGCACCCATCTATATGTTCCCGACATCTATATTATGGCTCAACAAGCGACCCAAGTTTTCTATCTACCGTGGGCCTGCCAAATTGATCCAAATTTGAAAGGTTGGGATGTCGTTTATGATGTGCCGCCACATTTTAGACCACCTCCCCTCAATGAAGATGATTATGAACCTCACATTAACCCAGACACATATGAAGTAGAATTATTCCAACAAACAAGTCTTTCCAAAAAATGTTTCAAGAGCCGCTCTACTTCACCCCGGGACATTGAGGTAGACAGCGACAGTGAATCCGACTTCACCCCTGAGCCGGAACAAGAAAAGACGGAAGAAGAAGAGGTTACTTCTGCGGATGACCTCTCAATGCTTGACCTCTTTGGTATAGCATAACTCCCGAGCCGCATCGCACGACCCGAGCAACCCTAGTGCTTCACGTCCTTGATGACGAGGAGGGTGTGGGGACCCCAACTCATAAGTCGTGATCACCGAATGCATGTGTACAGTGATCCCAGAGATCAATGCTCACTGGACACACAAAACCTGAATAACGAGAGTCTTACATCCACATTTAGCGTCTTACACAAATAAAGACCATGAAGGTCTGGTCTTACATAGATAGGGCCACAAGGGCCAAACACTTAAATAGAACAAACAGCAGAAATCTTGGTCGAAAGCATGAACCCATGCCATCTGCCTTAACCTATAGGCATTCTGACTGGGAACCGTCCTAGTTCGCATGTTCCTCACCAACGAACTCTACATACTCATGTTCTTCCATGCCTGGCCAATTAAATAACCAGTGGCAAGGCAATGAGTACTTTGAATGTACTCGCAAGCAACCCAAGTTGTGGAACAAGGTAACAACGATGCATGATATAGCACTAAGTGGGTAATTTTGAAGAAAGGTAATTTTAAATGAAATGATATGATCAAGTAACTAGTAAGCATGCATCAACAATAGGCACATATCCATATGAACAAGTTACATATATCATCATAAGTAGGGGTTGCACACCTCATGTTCATTCATCATGCTAAGTCTTCCGACTTAGTTCAATCTCCATGCTAAGTCATCGGACTTGGCTCATGTGACCTCTTTGTCACCATCACATCCATACTCACACCAAGTTTTACGAAAACACCCGCACATAGTTTAAGAAGGACCTCCAACTGTCCATGAACATAGACTCAGCTTTTCGAATAGTTTTAAACTCTACAGAGGTTGCACACTTTACCCACAAGGCTGGGGGAACTTCCGTGTCATCCAGGACTCCCGGTATATAACATACCCGAGGTAAGCACCCGAACAATGCCTTTCCCCTAGCAATACTAGACAAAGAGTCCACTCGATTGGCACCCAGCCCTCACGATGTACATCACACGAGCCGCGCTCTAATCGTACCATCCATGAGGGGACCAACGGTGTGCCTGGTGCCTATGAAGACAGCGCATAATTGTACATACCGATATGTCCGCATATCGAGAGTGAACATGCCACTCCCGCCACTAGTAATGTGTGCTCCTTGCCAGTACCCACCAAGGTAATCAACAAAGCCCCGTCCCATAAGGGATATCGTGGTTGCGCATGTAAGGTTGGGACGGTCAGTAGACCTTGAATCAAATCCGTTTTTGAAAACATATACTCACTTTCTCCGGTACACCACTTCTTTCTCAAGTGGTCACCCATCTCATCATTATCTCCCTCGGGCATTAGTGGCACCCGACAGGGTTTTCGAAAAGTCTTTGAAATCGTTTCTCTCCTTTCCAGCACTATGCATAAATCCCATCCCACTTGCGTAGCATCTATTAGCATCCTAACTACACCCACCTGCATAACCCTCATAAGGTGGTAGGGTCATGCACGATGCAAGTGTCAATGGTAAGAGTATCAGATGCAACCCATCGAAGGGGGGATACCACATCATGATCAAACAACGAAACAACAAGTGCTATATGTCATGCATGAAAAAGTTTCTTAACATGGTCAAAGGGCTGCTTGCCTGGTTCAACAAAGTTTCTGGGGTCTTCGAAGTCTTTGGGTCCAACTTCTTCGTCAATAGCGCAATCTGTCGTCGCGAATAAAAGCGATAAAAATAAGCAACACACAAAAATAGAGCACACAAGCCACTACAAAAAATGCTACCCTACTCCCATAAATACTAAAGACTATAGTAAAATGTTTGTTTAATATTTCATTATGAAAATCATTTTTTGAAAAATATTTATCAGAAGCAAAATATGCCTAAATATAGGTTTTAAAATAAAACAATAAAGAAAAGGTTTTCAAAACTTTACAAAAAGGGCTCTATTAAATTCTAGGGAATATTGTAGGAATTTAGGTGGAAGAATTATTGTCATAGGAGTTTTATTGAGCTTTGTGGGATTTTTGCAAAATCCCAGAGAAAAGAAAAATAAAAAGACCATGGGGACCTAGGCCAAAGGCGGCCAGTGGCTGGGCCGGCCCAGCTGGCTAGCCAGCCAGCCTCGCGCGCGGCCAGCTTCAAACCTAACGCGCGGGGCCTAGCCGTCAACGATCGTGAGGGGGAGAGAGAGCGTGGGAAAGGGACAGAGAAGCCGACAGGTGGGTCCCACCTATCGTATCCTTCTCCCACCTCGGGGCAAAGAGGGGAGAGGCTCACCGGCGGCGTAGGGAGGCACGACAGCAGCAGGAGTGGGTGGGGATGGACTCGGGGTCGAGTCGTTGGTCCCTGGAGGTGGAAGGGCGAACGGAAGTGGTCGGAGTCGCCGGCGGCGAGCACCCATAGCGGAGGAGGCTTCGGGAGGAGGTCGCCAGGGTTGTTTCGGGCTGCAAAGAAGACAGGGAAGAGAGGGGATTCGCGTCAGAATGATGAGGGAGGACCAACCAAATAGAGAGGAGGGCCGGAGGGGCTCTATACCCGGAGATCGACGGTGAGATGGCCGCGACGGTCCTCGGGTCGATCCCGAGGATAGAGGCGTCGAGGGCTCTCTGGGGTGCAAGGAGGTTGCTGGGGAGCGGAGAAAGAGACCAAAGGGGAGAGAGGGGCCGGGAGGCCCTTTTATAGGTGGGGGCGAGTCCACCGAATGCAGGTGCGCCTGCGAGCTCGTGGCCGAGGCCAGGGTCGATCAGGGGGGTAAGGTTGAGTCTACGGCATACATGGGGCAGGTCTAGGCCGAGGGGGTGAGGAGAGAGAGGCAGGGGAGCACACGCGTGTGAGCTTTGCGGTTGGCTGCCTCGGGCGGCCACGACGTGTGCGAGGAGGGCCAGAGGAGGGAGAGAGAAGAGGGGCCCGACAAGGTGGCGTGGCGTGGACGCCATGGCCGACCATCTTGCAAGAGGGGGCGCTCGAGGTGGTCGGGGCCATGTAGTGGCCAACGGCTATAGTGTCTGTCGGCACTGTAGCACGCTCCAGAGCGCGCGTTTGGCATGCCACGGCATGGCAAGGGCGTCTTTTGTGTGGCCAAGAGTGTCTAGGAGGGATCTAGGGTGCCTATGTTAGAGGAAAGTATCTTGGATGCTGTGGGGTTCCTTAGGAGAGAAGGGGAGTTGAGAGAGAGAGAGGGAAAACTTCTATCCAGAGGGGTAATTGGGAATTTTACCATGTCAACACTTGAGTTATGACCATCACATTTTTACTGGAGGTGGCTAGTGACCCTTAGGGGTTCTGGTAAAAGTTTGGAGGCAAGGGAAATAGAGTAATGGGAGAAAAAAGAGACTTACCATATTACCATAAGGTGTTTGATGATGATTTGGCCCAGAAGATGAATTCTACATGCCTTGGTAATTAACAGGATCAAAGGGTGGTCAAAACTAGGGCTTATCGCCAAGTTTGAGAGGGTTTGATGAAAGTTCACAATGGGACTTAGTGGAAACCTAGAAATAAACAGATTTTGGTTTCTCTAGATCTAGACATGCTAAGCTTTTACCCTTGATGCACCACTTAGTGTAGCATCATTATTTGGTGATTAGAACATGTCCACAAAGTTTGAGGCCAAGGGGAGAAACTTCACATTGTAAAGTTACTCAAATTTGAATCTGGACAGAGAGGGTTTTGGAATACTTTGATGAACCAAATCGACTAGTATTAAGATGAGACTTTGCAAGATCATCACCTATGATAGTGTTGACTTCCAGGAAGTTTCTTGGAATTTATTAAGAATATTTCTTATACAAATATTCCAAAAGCGTATTTGAACAGAAAGGGTTTTGAGGGATTATGCCAATGATTTGAACATGTCCATGTGTTGAAACTCATATGTATGGAAAATATATGTCCACTGAGTTTCCCTTAATTTTCTCAAATATTTTAAAAGCATTTAAATAATTTTTCCCTATGAAAAACCATTTCTAAACTTAAGAAAAAGCCTTTAATTAAAATATAAGAATAATCTTTATAATTAATATTTGGTGGTTTTGGGATGTCATAAATATAGTAGGTTTAAAATAAGGCCTTTGGGGAAGAAGAATCCACCCAATTTGAGGGCTTGAAGTGCAAACCTCATTTCAGGGGGTTTTGAAAACCTAATTTGGATAAATACTTTTTGGTCAAGATAAAATTTGATAAAAACAGTTTTGCGCACTATTCACATGGCATTATCATTGGGCAAGAAGTTTGGGTCATGGAAGATGAATGTGGAAAGGGATAGAATCTAAAAGTGCCATATACGACAATCATCAAGGAAGCAAACATCATTTCAAACAAGCACAAGCACTTGAAATAGTTTTAGTTCGCTCCAATTTTTATAAATCCAAACATGACAAGGTGATACAAACACAGAGTGTGACAGACCGACCCCCCTTACAAGAATCTCGTCCCCAAGATTCCTAGGCTATGTGCTAAAAAAATAAGGAAACTATGATCTAAGGTAGTCTTCACGCTCCCAGGTTACTTCAGCTTCAGTGTGGTGGCTCCGCTGGACCTTGAAGTACTTGATGGTGCGGCTTTGGGTGCAGCGCTCGGCTTCATCCAAAATGCAAACTGGCCTCTCACGATAAGTGAGGTCTGGCTGTAGATCGATGGCTTGATGGTCGGTGTCCTTGTAGAGGTCAGGGCGGTTGGGAACTTGTAGACACCTCCGGAGTTGTGACACATGACAGACGTTGTGCACATACAACAGCTCGGAAGGTAGCTCTAGATGGTAGGCAACTTCTCCTCGTCTTGCGGTGATCATGAAGGGTCAGATATATCTGGGTGCAAGTTTTCCTTTGACATGGAAACGCTTGGTTCCTTTAAGAGATGTGAATCGAAGGTAAACTTAATCTCCGATGTTGAGGTTCAGTTCTCGGTGGTGGGAGTCGGCATGGCTCTTCTGTCTTGCCTTGTCGGTCTCGAGCCTCTCTCGGACGAGTCGGACTTGCTCTTCTGCTTCGCGGAGGATATCTTGTCCAAAAACCAATCCTTCTCTGGTCTCTGACCGGTTGAGGAAAGTATGGCACTTGCGTCCATACAACACCTCAAATGGTGCCATCTGAAGGCTCTCCTGGTAGTTGTTGTTGTAGGAGAACTCGGCAAACGGTAGGCAATCTTCCCACTTGGCTCCGTATGCTAAAACACAACCGCGGAGTATTTCTTTGATTATCTGATTTACCCGTTCTGTTTGCCCACCGGTTTGAGGGTGGAAAGCAGTGCTGAAGGAGAGCTTGGTTCCCATAGCTTCTTGAAACATCTTCCAGAATCTTGAGGTGAACTGGGTTCCTCGGTCCGACACAATCTCCTTAGGAACTCCATGAAGACTCACGATCCGCTTGATGTAGAGGCTGGCTAACTTGTTACCATCATAGGTGGTCTTGACGGGAATGAAATGGGCTACTTTGGTCAGGTGGTTGACAATGACCCAAATGGAATCATGTCCCTTGCTTTACCTTGGTAATCCGGTGACGAAATCCATCCCGACTTTGTCCCACTTCCATTCAGGCTCTTTGAGAGGTTGCAATAGCCCCGTTGGTCGCTCATGCTCACCCTTGACTCTGTGGCATATGTCACATTTGGCAACGAACGTGCCTATCTCCCGTTTCATGTCATGCCACTAGAATCTTGCCTTGAGGTCTTGATACATCTTGGTTCCTCCAGGCTGGATGGAGTATGGAGTGTCAAGAGATTCTTGCAAGATCAGGTTCTGGAGCTCCTCTTTGTTGGGTACGCAAATGCGACACCTGAACCATACTACTCCTTGTTCATCCACTGAGAATCCTGGGGCCTTGCCTGCCTTGATCTTCCTCTGGATGCCTTCAATGCTCTCGTGTCCCTTCTGAGCTTCCTTAATATCATCCATCAAGGTAGGCTTCGCTTCGAGGTTGGTGATGAATCTGGGTGCAACCAGTTCCAAGCTGATTCTCTCAAGTTCTTCATATAGGGCGGGTAGCCTTTCCTTAATCATGGCATTCAAGGAACAGGCCTTTCTGCTTAAGGCGTCTGCTACCACGTTAACCTTTCCGGGGTGGTATTGAAAACTGAGGTCGTAATCCTTGATCAATACCAACCATCTTCGTTGCGTCATGTTCAATTCCCTTTGAGTGAAAATATATTTCAAACTGTTGTGGTCTGTGAATATCTCACATCGCTTCCCCAGAAGGTAATGTCTCCATGTCTTCAAGGCATGAACCACAGCTGCCAACTCGAGATCATGAGTTGCATAGTTCTATTCATGAAGTCATAGCTGTCGAGATAGATATGCTACAACTCTGCCTTCTTTCATCAGAACACCTCCAAGCCCGGTTCTTGATGCATCACAATAAATCACAAACTCCTTGTGAATATCGGGGGTGGCCAAAACTGGGGTTGTGGTCAATCTCTTCTTGAGCTCCTGGAAGCTTTGCTAGCATTTACCTATCCATTCGAACTTCTCTTCCTTCTTTAAAAGCTGGGTCATGGGTCGGGCAATGCTTGAGAACCCTTCACGAACTTGCGGTAAGAATTTGCGAGTCCAAGGAAGCTCCTGACTTTCTTCACGGTGGTTGGAGTTTGCCATTCAGTCACGGCTTCAATCTTGGCAGGATCCACTGACAATCCTTCGACGGTCAACACATGACCCAAGAATCCAACTTCATGCAGCTAGAATTCACACTTGCTGAACTTGGCATAGAGTTCGTGCTCTTGAAGCTTTTCTAGGACCAATCTCAAGTGTTCCTCATGCTCTTCTTCAGACTTGGAGAAGACGAGTATGTCATCAATGAAGATGACAACGAACTTATCCAAGTACTCCATGAAGACCTTATTCATGAGATACATGAAGTAGGCAGGGGCATTAGTTAACCCAAATGGCATGATTGTGTATTCATAAAGGCCATACCGAGTTAGAAATATCGTCTTCGGAATGACTTGGGGTCTGATCTTCAGCTGATAGTACCCAAACCTGAGGTCGATCTTGGAGAACACCCTGGCTCCGTTCAACTGATCAAACATGTCTTCAATCTTGGGGAGTGGGTACTTGTTCTTTATCGTGACTTCATTGAGAGAGCGGTAATCAACAGAGAGTCAGATAGTTCCGTCCCTCTTGGACACAAATAGAACAGGCGATCCCCAAGGAGAGGCACTAGAGAGAATAAATCCTTTTCTGAGCTACTTTGCCAGTTGCTTCTTCAATTCAGCCAACTCTTTGGATCCCATCCTGTAGGCCTTCTTATAGATGGGTCTTGATCCGGGCATAAGCTCAATGATGAACTCAATGTAGCGGTCAGGAGGCATACCGGGCAGCTCATCAGGAAACATATCCGGGTATTCACATACCACCGGCACTTGATCCAACTGTACTCCCGATAGACAGTTAGGCTGAGGGGCTTGAGAGGAGGCAGGGTTGGGGACATACTTGACTTCCACTCCTTGGCTATTGGTCATGGTGACAATCCTCTTGGCATAGTCTAACAGGCCTTGGTGCTTGGTTAACCAGTCCATGTCTAGGATCACATCCAAGCCTTCTGACTTCAGGATGATAAGGTCTGCTTGGAAATCTAACCCGTTGATGTTAATCTCAACTCCCTTACAACCTATCCCAGACTTCATAACCGATACCGGGGTTTGTATCAACATACGACTACCCAGGGGTGTAGGCTTCATGCCACACTCTAGTGCAAACCTTTGGGTGACAAAAGAATGTGAAGCTCCAGAATCAAACAATACTGTTGCTGGGGTTGAGTTGACGAGCAACGTACCCAGTATGACATCTGGGTCTTCCTGGGCTTCCTCTGCAGTGACATGGTTCACACGACCCTTGCCATTGTTGGGCTGGTTGTGGGAAGCGGGGTTCCTTGGGGGTGCTCCACGGCCTTGACCTTCATTTGGCGCATTGGGGCACGATGCATCTGGCATCTTGTTGGGACACAACCTACAGATGTGTCCTGGCTGACCACATCCAAAGCAAGTGACTTGTCCAGGGTTGTTGTTGAAGTTTCTGCCACCGTTGTTGTTATTGGGGTTGTTCTTGTAAGATGGCCTGGGATTGGCATACTGCTGAGGCTGGTAGGTCGGACGAAGCATAGGAGGTCTAGCCTACTGTGGCTGATAGGTTGGCTTGGATGGGGTTGGCTGCCAGGGGCGAGGCTTCTGGTTGCTTTAGCTACCCTTGCTGATCATCTTGCGCTTGCGAGTGTCATCTATGGCATGACGCTTGTCTTCCAGCAAGAGGGCCTTGTTTACCAGGTCGAAGAAGGTGCAAAAGTCGCAGACGATGAGCTGATAGTGTAGGGTCTCCTGAAGTCCTTCCATGAAGCATTCCTTCTTGGCAGCCTCCGTGCCGACATCTTCAGGTGCATACCTTGACAGTAGGTTGAACTTCTGCAGGTACTTCTTGAGAGAGCCACTTCCTTGCTTCGGTGCTCAAAATTCTCTCTTCTTGATAGCCATGATCCCAGAAGGAATGTGAGTGGTGCAGAATCCTTCCTTGAAGTCATTGCAAGTGATCACACGCTCACCTTGCATGACCTTGAATCCATCCCACCAAGCTCGGAAGGTACCTCCGAGGCAGTGAGAGGCATAAAGCACTTTCTCACGGTCATCATTGCAATTGACTAGTGCAAGGAGGTCCTCGATGGTGCGGATCCAGTCATCAGCATCCAATGGTTCAGCAGTCTTGGTGATGGTCGGGGGCGAATTCCTCATGAACTCAGACAGAGTGGAGCAGCCATTGCCGTTACTGCCTCGCTACTGGTTGTTCACGAGGGCCTGAGCCATCTGGTGGATAGCAGCATTGTTGGCATGGCGTTACACCCAGAGAACTTGGAGAAACTGAGCTATGGTCAGGTTCTCCGGTGGAAGTGGTGGCGGGGGAATGTCGCCTTGTGGCTGCTCCTGGTGTCCTCTGGCGTGAGCAGCCCCACCAGCTCCCTGTTGCTGGCTTGAGTTGCCGGCTTCAGGGTTGGTGAAGGAGCTATTGCGGGTAGCAGTCACCGTCCTGTTTGGAGCAGCCAAGTCAAACAACTAGGATAGACGAGAGGAAAAACAACAAATGGAAAAGCACGCCTAAGGGGGTTGGTCGAGCGCAAGTGTGTAAAACAAAGGTCGAAAGACCAACATATATTAAGATAGATAATGTAGTCGCTTAAATGTTGCCTAAGGCAAAAGCACGACTTGCATCGAAGCACAAACAACAAAATAAACAACAAGCACACATGGTTTCATATGAACCATTACACGGACTCGACTTCGCATGAGGGGTACATGACTGGTCCTACCCTAGGGGTTCTCGGACTCAGGTGGCGGAGTGCTCGGTCTCGTAGTCACGCTCCTCTAGGTCTTCCTCCTATTCGTCATCCGAACGGGCATCATCCCCGGTTTAAGGGGTCGGGGAACGAGGAGGTCCATCCCGACGACACTTTGCTGGCGGGTCGGTGAAGAGCTCACAGTACTCCTTCGCACTCATGCGATGACGACATGTAGGTGCAGCACTAGCTGGGGGTACTCCACCTCTGTAAGCGACAACTGGTCATCCCTGGGGGGCTCCATCCTTCTTGATCTTGTCTGGCTTCTTCTTGGGTTGCCGAAGTAGCTCCCAGCTATGGTGAAGTTCCTCGCGGAGCTTCACAGACTCCTTAATCAAGTGGTGAACCAGACTATCGACAGAGAGGCTGAAGTAGGTCTGGAATCTGAATGGTGTGCCATCCTCCTGGGTCGGAACCAGTGTCCAACTCTTGCCAAGATGATCCTTCCTGAAGGGAAGGTAGAGAGTAGCCGGCTCGTCACCCATCTTTCGAATGATGTCCCGAAGGTGCAGGAGTGCCTTGCATGCAGCTGTCTCGATTACAAGTATCATGGTCTCCATCTGTGGTCCTTTAAAGAACCAACTAGTCGGGGAGTCGTTTGCCTTCATGACCACATCCACGTGGTACTCCTTCGTGACGGCATCAACCCAGTGCTCGTGGTAGAGGAAAACAGGTGGTTGGCGAAATTGGCACTTCTCCAGGCTACCCCCAAGGAGTAAGGGAAAGCCGGATGTCAGGAAGGCTTCAGGTACGACGGCCATCTACAATGGTTTGAAAGGAGGAGAGTCAGTAGAGTGTTGTGTGAAGAATAGAAGAGGTAAATAGTGCAGAATTCCTAAGTATTGGTGCTAGGTGTAGTTTGAAAGTCGGTTTTTATCCTAACTAACGTTCATGCTAACTAAGGGCTTTCTACAGTCAGGATGACTTTGATACCAGCTCTGTGGGGACCCCGACTCATAAGTCGTGATCACCAAATGCGCGTGTACAATGATCCTAGAGATCAATGCTCAGTGGACACACAGAAGCTGAATAACAAGAGTCTTACATCCACATTTAGCGTCTTACACAAAAAAAGACCATGAAGGTCTAGTCTTACATTGATAGGGCCACAAGGGCCAAACACTTAAAAGAACAAACAGCGGAAATCTTGGTCGAAAGCATGAACCCATGCCATATGCCTTAACCTATAGGCATTCTGACTGGGAAGCATCCTAGTTCGCATGTTCGTCTCCACCGAACTCTTCATCATACTCCTGCTCTTCCATGCCTGGCCAATTAAATAACCAGTGGCAAGCCAATGAGTACTTTGAATGTACTCGCAAGAAACCCAAGTTGTGGAACAAGGTAACAATGATGCATGGTATAGCACTAAGTAGGTAATTTTGCGGAAAGCTAATTTTAAATGCAATGACATGATCAAGTAACTAGTAAGCATGCATCAACAATAGGCAGATATCCATATGAACAAGTTACATATATCATCATAAGTAGGGGTTGAACACCTCATGCTCATTCATCATGAAAATTCTTTAGACTTAGTTCAATCTCCATGCTAAGTCATCGGACTTGGATCATGTGACCTCTTTGTCACCATCACATCCATACTCACACCAAGTTTTACGGAAACATCTGTACGTAGTTTAAGAAGGACCTCCAACTGTTCATGACCGCGGATGCGTCTATTCGAATAGTTTTGCACTCTACAGAGGTTGCACACTTTACCCACAAGACTCGAGGAACTTCTGTGTCATCCACGACTCATAGTATATAACATACCTGAGGTAAGCACCCGAACAATGCCTTTCCCCTAGAAATACTAGAAAAAGAGTCCACTCGATTGGTACCCGGCCCTCATGATATACATGACACGAGCCTCGCTCTAATCATACCATCCATGAGGGGACCAACGGTGTGCTCGGTGCCTATGAAGAAAATGCATGATCATACATACCGGTACGACCCCGTATCGAGAGTAACCACTCCACTCCCGCCACTAGTAATGCGGGCTCCTTGCCAGTACCCACCAAGGTAATCAACAACGCCCCGTCCCACAAGGCGTATCTTGGTTGCGCACGTAAGGTTGGGACGGTCAGCAGACCTTAAATCTAGTGCGTTTTTGAAAACATATACTCACTTGCTCCAGTACACCACATCTTTCTCTAGTGGTTACCCATCCCATCATTATCTCCCTCGGGCATTAGTGGCACCCGACGGGGTTTTCGAAAAGTCTTTGAAATCGTTCCTCTCCTTTCCATCACTATGCATAAATCCCATCCCACTTGCGTAGCATCTATTAGCATCCTAACTACACCCACCCGCATAACCCTCATAAGGTGGTAGGGTTATGCACGATGCAAGTGTCAATGGTAAGAGTATCGGAGGCAACCCAACGAAGGGGGGATACCACATCATGATCAAACATCGAAAGAACAAGTGCTATATGTCTTGCATGAAAAAGTTTCTTAACATGGTCAAAGGGTTGCTTGCCTGGCTCAACAAAGACTTCGGGGTCTTCGAAGTCTTCGGGTCCAACTTCTTCATCAACAGCACAATCTATTGTCGCAAATAAAAGCGATAAAAATAAGCAACACACAAAAACACAACACACAAGTCACTATAAAAAATGCTACCCTATTCTGATAAATACTAAAGAGTATAGTAAAAATGTTAGTTTAATATTTTGTTATGAAAATCATTTTTTGAAAACTATTTATTAGAAGCAAAATATGCCTAAATATAGGTTTTAAAATCAAACAGTACACAATAGGTTTTCAAAATTTTACAAAAAGGCCACTATTAAATGCTAGGGAATATTCTAGGAATTTAGGTGGAAGAATTTTTGTCATAGGAGTTTTATCGAGCTCTGTGGGATGTTTGCAAAATCCCACAAAAAGAAAAACAAAAAGGCCACGAGGACCTGGGCCAGAGGCGACCAGTGGCTGGGCCGGCCCAGCTGGCCTGCCAGCCAGCCTTGCGCGCAGCCAGGTTCAAACCTGACGCGCGGGGCCCGGCCGTTAGCGACCGCGAGGGAGAGAGAGAGCGAGGGAGAGGGAGAGACAGGCCGGTAGATGGGTCCCACCTGTCGGATCCTTCTCCCACCTCGAGGCAGAGAGGGGAGAGGATCATCGGTGACGTAGGAAGGCACGACAACGGCAGGAGAGGACGGGAATGGACTCGGGGTCGAGTCGATGATCCCCTGGATGTGGATGGGCGGCCAGAGGTGGCCGGAGTCCACAGCAGTTAGCACGCATGGCGGAGGAGGCTTTGGGAGGAGGTCACCGGGGTTGTTTCGGGCTGCAAAGAAGATGGGGAAGAGGGGGGTTCGCGTTAGAATGATGAGGGAGGACCAATCGAAGAGAGAGGAGGGCTGGAGGGGCTCTGTACCCGGAGATCAACGGTGAGATGGCCGCGTCGGTCCTCGGGTCGATCCAGAGCATAGAAGCATCGGGGCTCCCTGGGGGCGCAGGGAGGTTGCTCGGGAGCAGAGAGAGACCAGAGGGGAGAGAGGGGCCCGAGAGGCCCTTTTATAGGAAGGGGCGAGTCCACCGAACATAGGTGCATCGGCAAGCGCCAAGGCCAGGGTCGATCAGAGGGGGTGAGGGCGAGTCTGCGGCGTACCTGGGCTGGTCTAGGCCAAGGGGGAGAGGAGAGAGAGGCAGGGGAGCGCACGCGTGCGAGCCCCGCGGTTGGCCGGCTCAGGCAGCCGCGGTGCGTGCGAGGAGGGCCAAAGGAGGGAGAGAGAAGAGAGGCCCGACAAGGTGGCATGGCGCAGACACCGAGGCCGGCCATCTGGCAAGAGGGGGTGCTCGAGGTGGTCGGGGCCATGAAGTGGCCAACGGCTACAGTGCCTATCGGCACTGTAGCACGCTCCAGAGCGCGTGTTTGGCATGCCACGGCATGCCAACGGCGTCTTGTGCGTGGCCAAGAGTTTCTAGGGGGGATCTATGGTGCTTAGGTTAGAGCAAAGTGCCTTGGATGCTCTGGGCTTCCTTAGGAGAGAAGGGAAGTTGAGAGAGAGAGAGAGGGAAAACTTCCGTCTAGAGGGGTAATTGGGAATTTTTCCATGTCAACACTTGAGCTATGACCATGATATTTTTACTGGAGGTGGGTAGTGACCCTGAGGGGTTGTGGTAAAAGTTTGGAGTCAAGGGAAATAGAGTAAGGGGGGGTGAAAAAAGAGACTTACCACATTACCAGAAGGTGTTTGATGATGATTTGGCCAGGATGAAGAATTTGGCATGCCTTGGTAATTAACAGGATCAAAGGGTGGTCAAAATTAGGGCTGATCACCAAGTTTGAGAGGGTTTGATGAAAGTTGCAATGGGACTTAGAGGAAACCTAGAACTCAATAGATTCTAGTTTCTCTAGATCTAGACATGCTAATCTTTTACCCTTGATGCACAATTTTGTGTAGCATCATTATTTGGTGATTAGAACATGTCCACAAAGTTTGAGGCAGAGGGGAGAAACTTCACAATGTAAAGTTGCTCAAATTTGAATCTAGAGAGAGAGGGTTTTGGCATGGTTTGACGAACCAAATCAACTTAGATTAAGCTGAGACTTTGCAATATCATCACCTATGATAGTTTTGACTTGATGTAATTTTCTTGGAATTTATTGAGAATATTTCTTGTAGAAAATTCCAAAATCTTGATTTGAACAGAAATGGTTTTGAGGGATTTTGCCCGTGATTTGAACATGTCCATGTGTTTAAACTCATATATGTGGAAAATATATGTCCACTCAGTTTCCCTAAATTTTCTCTAATATTTTAAAAGCATTTAAAGAATTTTTCCCTATGAAAAACCATTTCTGGACTTAAGAGAAAACCTTTAAATAAAATATAATAATAATCTTTAAAATTAATATTTGGTGGTTTTGTGAAGTCATAAATATAGTAGGTCTTAAATAAAGCCTTTGGGGAAGAAGAATCCACCCAATTTGAGGACTTGTAGTGCAAACCTCATTTCAGGGGTTTTGAAAACCTAATTTGGATAAATCCTTTTTGTTCAAGATAAAATTTCATAAAAATAGTTTTGGGCACTATTCACATGCCATGGTCATTGGGCAAGGAGTTTGGGTCATGGAAGATGAATGTGGAAAGGGATAGAATCTAAGAGTGCCATATACCGCAATCATCTAGCAAGCAAACATCATTTCAAACAAGCACAAGCACTTGAAATTTTTTTATTTGGCTCCAACTTTTATAAATCCAAACATCACAAGGTGATACAAACACAGGGTGTGCCATATACCACTTACTTGGCTTGTTTTCTCAAACAAAGACAAACATAGCACTTAGACAAACTTAACACTTAGACAAATGTCATATTTTACATTAGTTGGCTTTATTTCCTCTAAAATGACATAGTAATCTTACTTACCTCCAAAATGACATATTGTACCTAAGTTAGCTCTAAAATCACATATTGTACCTATGTTAGCTCTAAAATGACCTATACTTAGCATTGTTTCCTCCACACTCACATATTAAGCTTAGTTAACTCAACAATGACATAATAGACTTGGTAATCTCATAGATGCCATGGACTTAGTTTATTTTCTTGAAAAATTACATAATAAGCTTAGTTAGGTAAAAAATGTGATAATTACCTAGGTTAGCTCTAAAATGGCACAAATAAGCAATAAGAAGAATGAAAACAAGAGAATAAAGAGAAAGAGAAGAGAAAAGCTTCTTCTTCTTGTTGTTCTTCTTCTAGATCTTCTTCTTCTTATTATTCTTCTTCTTGGTAACCTCATAGATGCCATATACTTACCTTATTTTCTTGCAAAATGACACAATAAGCATGGTTAGGTCAAGAATGGCATAATTACCTAGGTTAGCTCTAAAAAAACTTCTTCTTCCTCCTCCTCCTTTTCTTCTTCTAGTTCTTCTTCTTCTTATATTCTTCTAGTATTCTTCTTCTAACTTTCTTATTTCGATTTTGCAGATTTGATTCACTTCACGGAAGCTTGCATTGATGGAGTTCTTGCGTTTACTTTCTGTTTTGATTTTGTATCGATGAACATTGTGAAACTTGCTCCCTATGGATGAAACTATGCATGTATGGATGAAACTTGCACTTCTGATTTGGTATGTTTGTTGGATGATCATATATATGTGCTTGTGATATGGCAGGGATATAGTTTCTATGAATTATATATATATCAGATATGTGCTTGTAAAAATATTGAATATAACAAAAAAAACAAAAAGGGACAATACAGGCACTTTGTCGTGTGCCACCGATGGCAAAGTACTCTTTGCCGTATGCCCCGGACGGCAAAGGTGCCATGAGGCGACCACCTGTATAACCTGGGAAGAACAGACTAGGGACATTTGGTTTCTTTGCCGTCTGTTGCAGACGGCAAATGGTGAGGAGGTAGACGGCAAAGAAGTTAGAGGGCGGCCACTAGGCTAGGGACATGTTGTCTCTTTGCCATCTACGGTGGACGGAAAAGGGGGCGGGGAGGCAGATGGCAAAGGAGGTTGGGAGGCAGACGGTAAAGGGGGTGGGGAGGCAAACGACAAAGGAGGCAGGGAGGTATATGGCGAAGGAGGCGGGGAGGCAGACGACAAAGGAGGCGGGGAGGCGGAAGGCAAACCGGTGGGACAGTTAGCCACCTCTAACAGCGACGCCGTCAGTAGTTGTCGTCCAATAGACTTTGCCGTCTGCAAGCTGACGACAATGAATCTTTGTCGTCCGTTGGGCGAAAGCAAACGGATAGAACCCCTTTGCCGGAGCTGGCTAGGCCCAAAAATATGTCGTCCATTAGCGGACGGCAAAGTGCTTTGCCGTCCTCCTTTGCGCCTTTGCTGTCTGCCATGGTAGACGACAAAGTTCCTGATTCCTGTAGTGTTAGCCGCGGCAAGGGCTTTCTCCTCGGTGTCGAGTTGAGCCTTCTCTGTAGCAACTTCCTTCTCCCGCACGTCTAGGTGCTCGCGCTCCGCGGCTTGCTTGGCCGGCACCTTGGATAGCGCAGAGTCTCGATCAGCAAACTTGACCTTGCAAGTCTTGAGGGCTTCCTCTTGCTGGCGCAGCTGCTCTGCAAGCGCGGACTTCTCCTCCTGAAGAGCCTTCAGGTGGGCCTCCGCCTCATTGCAACACCTGGTAGCAGACGCCGCATTGGTCAGCGCCACGTCGCGGTGGCCTTCTCGCTCTCTGCCGCGGTGGCCTTGGCTTGTCCCCAAACCCCCATGGTAGAGGCGTCGGCGTGGAGCCACTCGGAGAGGAGCCCCAGGCACCCCTTCGCGAGGTGATCACCAGCACCCCCAAGGGCGTCCCAAACCTGACCCCGGGCAGTGTAGGCCCCATCCAGGACGCCAAGGTTGCACGATGCAGGCGTCAGGACCTCGTCTGGAGGTGTCGCCTGTGAGGGCACCGGAGACGCCCCCAGGGCGGCAGAAGCACGAGCAGTGTCGGGACCCTGATTCTAAGACATATGAATCCAGCCTGTAACACATCACACCACTTTGCGGCCTCACGCACGGTAACCCATGGCTGCCACCTTACCTTAGCCGGGATCGTTTGCGCCTTTTGGCTCACGGATATGAACGTCTCACTAGCATTCACACATCAGAGAACGCAGGTCCACATGACTAGTTATAGAGCCAAGTGGCACAACCATACAGGGACATGCATACGTAACCCAGCAATGCAGGTGTCGGTCATCAGCATGTGTAGATGAGTCATAGCAAGCTACAAGGACTCCATTACGTCGTGGGACATAAATGTCGTCACTGCATGTAGACGAGTCGTAGCAGGCTATAGGGACTCCATTACACTGCAAGACATTTCCCCGAAGGGACAGACACAACAGCAAAGAAGGATACATGCCGGTCAATCAACCTGTCCGGAGCAGTAGCAAGCTACCAAGGCTCGGTGGAAGCACAAAGAGGCATTTCCCTGTAAAGGAGGCAACTAAAGGCACACAACTAGGTGTCGAATCCCATGCATACCAATGCATTTCAACCATACACGCACCATGCACGATATGCGTAGATACAACATGGCATCACAACAAAACTCTACAACATAACATTTATGTAGAAGGCCCCAAGGAGCCAACATAGTATAATGTTACACACAGAAGGGGTCACCTGACACAACATTCAAAGCATACAAACAACAAATGGAAGTTACATGTTTGAGTATAGATATCTACAAAAGCGGCTGGAAGAGCCTGAAAAGCTAGAACGACCCTACCATAGGAGGCAGACCTCTATCTGGGTTACTAAGCTAATCCGTTGATGTCAATGTCAGAAGAAACATAACTGATCTCAACGTCGATCTCTCCAAAAGGTAAATAAGCAACAGTGAGTACAAAGGTACTCAACAAGTCTTACATTAGAACTATCTACATATGCATCATGTATCAATGAATGGGATTGTGGGGTTTACTACAGAATGCCAGCTTTTTACCTTTGGCTATCCTAGACTACGACAAAGTAACCAATGTATCACTACTCTATCGTCTCCCTACGAGAGAGCACACACGAGTCCACATGTTCACCATCTCAATACACCACTATGGATCCTCTCTCGTCTTCCTACGAGAACCCATCCATAGCACTCACACTTGTTTGGTGCATTTTAGAGTATCCACTTAAAGTTGTCTATGAACAATGCAAGTATCCAAGTAGTCCTTATCCATGGACACGGCTATTCGAATAGATAAATTACCCTGCATGGGTGTACTTTGTCACACATGCTCCCACCACTTATCGCCATGTGCACGTAAAAGGCACCTCGGCAACCTTCAAGCAGAAGCCCAGGGAGGGAGTCGGTGACGGATGTTAACCTTCAACGACTCACGTCCAAGGTAGTCGCCTATCTGAGTTGGAACCCATAACGGAAGTCCGGCCAAGGTTTCCAACATGGCCTCAAACGTTGCGAGCAGGGCCCCAAGCCGGTCCCGATTGGGCCGTTCATCCACTTCGTAGGCCGTGCCACACCTATCAACGTTTTGAACTACTGCCACTACTCGACTGAGAACAGGGTAGGTTAATAGGCCGAGAGAGCTCGAGTTACCAGAGACCAATGTGTGGTAGTAGCTAGTCTTGGATCACAAACACGGAACTCACCTCCTATGAGCGGCTTTAATGAGACAACCCACCATGTACTCTTACATGGCCTCTCATCGCTACCTTTACCAAAAAGGGTTCATCACTTAACCCTCATCATCAGGACACATCCATTTCACTCCGGTTCATCACCCAGATGAATCAGACCTGACACAACTCTAAGCATAGCAATCATAACAAGGTTATAGAAAAACATGGTTCAAGCATCTACCAGGTATGCTAGGTTGCTTGGTTTAGCTATTTACTGTGACAATGACAGGTCATGCAAAGGAGTGTGTTCATCTACCGCCACACAGGTAGCAGTTGAACACGTTGTCCTAATGCATTGAAATGAGAGCAATAGCGAGAGATGGAATTGTATCAGATATGCTCAAGGGAGGGTTTCTTGCCTGTTTATTAGAAGAACTCAGCTGTTCTTCGATGTCGTCGAGAACTACGTATTGCAAGTCTATTGACAAGATCAAACAGGGCACAAAATAAGCAAGGCAAATGCTTCACAATGATGCATGATAATAGCATGGCAATATGTTACTGGTTTGAGCTAATGCATCTATCAATATGTTAAATGAAGATGGTTTGAACCCAAGGTTCAAATTCAACTCCATAAGTGAAGTGGCCTATTGTGTTTTGAACAAAATGTCCAAGTTTGTCTATTTATCTTGCTCCAAAATGCACGAAAATGCCACCATTAGATTCATTGGATTTTTCTCATAAATTTTCATATATAAATTATTTTAATCTGACTTATAGATTATTTTCTATGAATTTTTTAAGTTTATATTATTTACTGGAATTTCCTAAATTATTTTAAATCTAGAAATTCATTAATTGCATCAGCATGACATCGTCACGACGTGAGCTAGTCAAAGGCGCCAGGTCAGGGTCAAACCTGACGGCCCGGACCCACACGTCGGTGACACGGGGCTAATCCTCGCGTTGACCGGGGTTTAACCCACAGCTCGGGCCCACTGGTCAGCGGCTGGGGCTGGTTAATAGGGGGATTAGGCCCTAATTGGCCGGCCACGTCGGCGCTTGCCAGAGCGGGGCCGGCGGTGACAAAATCCACGGCGGAGGCTTGCCGGAGATGTCCGGAAATGCGCTACAGGCATCAGTTCGGCGCATGGAAGCCACTGGGGAGGAGCCCGTGCTCGCCCGTGTCCACTGGAGGGGTCAGGAGGGCACAAGGCCACCGGAGTGCTCTCCGGCGAGCACATCCACGGCGGCACCTGTACGACCTCGACGGGGAGGATGCCTAGAGAGTGGGAAAAACCGTGGGGAGAGGGAGAGAGGGACAGCGAGCTCACGGGGAGGGTGCAGGGGGGATCAACGGGCTCGGGGATGACCCGGTTGCTGTGAATCGACGATGACGCTCCGACGGCTGGCGGGGAAGATGGCGTCGGCTTAGCGATGAGGAGCTCTCAGTGGCTCCTGGCTCCATGGGGGGCTCGAGGGGGCACGGCGGAGCTCGGGGGCACGACAGAGGGACTCGGCGAGGCCGGTGGCCGCGGCGGCAGTGAAGAGCGGCGGCGGCGGCGCTCGGTCACGAGGAGGAGGAACAGGGGAGAGGGAGAGGAATGAGAGGGAGAGAGCAGCAGGGGGGACGTCGTGGCGCTTCCAGGCGAGGCCAGCAACAAGCAGGTAGGGAGGAGGTGGCCAGGCGCGTGGCTGAGTGCGCCGAGCACACTTCCTCGTGCCTTCTGGCACGAGGTTGAGAATGACTCGCCATTGGGCCAGCTGGGCCAGCTGGGCCAGCTAGTCCGCAGGTCCAAGTAAATCCTCCGCCTTTTCTTTTTATTTTTTGTTTTTGTTTTATTTCTGACATTTGTTCTGGCTAGATAAAAATACTTAGCCATTTTTTAAATCCTAAAATTGCTATGTGACCTGCATATAGTTAAATAGTGCCATATAATTAATTTCAGAATTATTTGACATATATTTTATATATAGAAAATATATATCCAATGCAAATAGGGTTAAATTAATTCAAAAGCCTAATATAAAATATTTTTGTGATCCAAAAATATTGGTTGACAATTTTATCTCAGTCCAATATTTTATTAGAGAACCAGGAACATTTTCTTGGAACTGTTTGAAACATTTTTTTTATAATACTTATTTGGCAAAATTTTGAATTGTGAGGCTTGATCATCCCTCATTTACATTTTCGGTTGAAAATAAAAATGCATGCCTAAATGCATTGACAAACATGAGGAAACTAGGGCTGTGACAAGGAGCAGGAGGCACCGGGGGCTGCGCTACAACCACAGGCAAGGTGGATGCGGCCAACGCGCCCCAAGGGTAGGAGCAGCCGCACCAACAGGCCTCGGTGGCTCAAGGGGTTCCGCGACAGCAACCAGGAGGGTCGCCCCGTGAGCCCCCACACCCACGACATTTGGTGCCTCATCAGGCAATTGCAAGGCGACAACAGCGAGCGGCGCATCGAAAAGCACCTTCGGCTTGACGCCCGCTTTCTTCCTCATCTTCAGCATGGCATCATTCCTAGTCACCAAGCAAAGGAAAGATCATCAACATGCCAGCTACTGGTAGGCAGCCAAGGATAAGCGGGATTACTCACTCTTCCATGTCGACCCACTTCCTCTTCTTCTCCACCTGGACGATGGCGGGAGCGCCCTAGCCCTTCTCCGGGAGGATGCCACAACGTCGGGGAGTAGGGGCACTATCAGGAAGAGCAGTAGCCAGAGAAGCCACTCCAGCCCCAGACCCGTCTGCCTCGCCCACAGGCCGCTGCTCAGGTGGAGGCGAGGCAGGCGCCTCGACCACCCTGCCGGCAAGGGCGGGGCACACCGAGGGGGGAACTCAGCCCCATGCATCCTCGGGGTCGCCAGGCTGGCAGACCGAGCGGCGCGAGGAGTGGGTCCCGGTCCCCTGAGGACCTTGGCGGGACACGGAGAACCTGCAGTAGAGGCTTCACTGGCATCATCGTCGTCTTCAAGGCCACGCAGGAGCGTGCTCTGCGACGGAGGGGACGCTTCCTCGGGATCATCGTCCACTGTCTTCTCTGAATCCTCCCCTCCTGCGGTGTCGTCGGAGGACACGGCCACTAGGGAACCAGGGCCCTTAGCTGGGGAGAGCCCCAGTTCGTCGAAGATGGGCATCACGGCGACCAAATCGACTTTCACATCGCGGTAGTACAACGGGGCGTAGGCATTAAGAAGGTCTCCAGGGTCGCCGCTGAGCAGGGTCGTCATGACCCTCTTCAGCTCCCTAGGGCTCATGCACGCGTACCGGAGCCTGAGGTCTTCGCCACCGCCCCGATAGTCCCACAAGGGCCTCAAGTGTAACTGGAGGGGCACCAGGTGCTGCGTCAATAACTCCTTCACTATCATCCCCCCGGTCGGCTTCCTGGCGCTGATATCGTGAGAGATCCACTCTGAGACTGGCCTCGCCCGGGGACCAGAAAGCTTCACGGAGCTCCATGCGGGGGTCTTCTCTGGCAGCCCCTTCAGAAGAGCCAAGTGGGAGTTGATGCTCTTGAGATCCAGGAAGACCCAGCGGTTCCTAAAGTTCTAAACCTTCTTCCCGACCTGCAAGAGCATGTTCCCACTCTGGACCACGAAGAAGGAGACGCACGACCACTGAGTGCCATCATGTAGCCGCAAGCTGAAGAAATGACGCAAGAGGGCCACCGAAGGCTTCACGCCTATGAAAGCCTCGCAATAGAAGGCGAAGAAGGACAAGAGCAGGATGGAGTTCGGTTTGAGATGAAGAGCTTGGATCCCATAGTGGTCGAGGATGGCGGTGAAGAACTTGGAGAAAGGAGGGACGAGCCTAGAGAAGAGGCTATGGAGGAAGAAGGGATAGGATGACTTGGACGGGCGCTGCTTCTCCATGGAGCCGCCCCATATCAAAGTCCGCCACCTGTCGTTGGTCTTGTCTGCTGTCGACAGAAGCATCGGGGCGAGGTCTCTGTCCTTGGCTATGGCGGACTCCGAGAGCACCGGTGAGATAGGAGGGGAGGATGAGCTCTGGGCCTCAGGCTTCGACTTGCTGGCGGGAGCCATCAAGAAGTTCTCGGGGCCAGCGAAGCAAGAAGGAAGAGGGTGTGGTGCTAAGATCTGGAGATGTTTCTGCTATGGCCGGGGACCTGGAGGTAAGAGAAAGAGCGCAGAAGAGGAAAGCAATAATGGCTCAACGCTAGAAGTCAGGTTTTTGTAGATTCAAGCGGTTGCCAAAGAGGCATGGGACGCCCGACACCAACCGTGCAACACACTCCAGTCCTGGCCCACAAGGCGTTTTGGGCCCACGGTGCCTCGTGCCATCCTCGGTGGCTTCACCCACAAGCTGGCTCGTGTGTTCCTTGGGACTAGGGGCTACTATCGGCATTCTGGGAATGGGGGTACCCAGACCTTCCTGCGGCCCAAGGCATGGCCCACCTCGTCAGCCAAGCACGGTTGGCACGACTCCACTCAAGGCAATGCCCTCGTGAGAGCCTGAGCTCGCGAGGGAAGCAGCACCAAGACCTGCGAGGAATAGGCCTCCTCAGTCCCCCTCCAGAGCGGCAAAGATCTTTATGCAGCACTTGGCCTCGAGAGGCCAAGGATTACGGAAGGTGGGACAGGCGGGCAGCAGCACGCCAGGTGGTATAGTTTCCCCTTTGGTGCAAAGGGGTCAAGGACGTACGCGAGTTCCCAAAGCACCACCCAAAGGTTTCCATTCTGGTGCAACGTGACCATGACCACAAGCCTAGCAGAATAGATGTCATCGCCGAGCAGACCTCTGCATCATCAACAGCTACTTTGCTGGCGAAGACCAACTTTCATCATGGTAAAGATTCACTCATGTTCCCCTTCCCGCCATAACGACAAGGTAAGAGGACGCGGGCCGCTATAAATAGAGGCTAGGTTGCACCGTAGAGAGGGGGGAAGACAAAGGGATGATAGAATAGAGGCAAGACTACCAGAACACCCTCACAAGGCACCTCACAACTATACTAGTTCATCCACAAACCTCCTTGTGAGGCAATCCACCAAAGCAGGAATAGGGCTTTACACTTCGCAGCAGCCTGAACCTGGGTAAATCATCGTGTGCAATCTTCTTCCTTGTTATCATGCGAGTTCGTCGTCTAAACCACCGAGTAGTGGGCTAGCTGGGGTGCGAAGGTTGGGGATCTTCACACACGGCCCTATATTCGAACCACCTTGGGTTTTCCAGAGCCCGAGATCCGACGGTGTTCGATATCCGTAACTAAATATATAAAACAACTAATATGAGAAAATAAAACAACTAATAACAGCAAATAAAAATTACTTACTTATAAAGCAAACAAGCACACATGATTATATCAAGCACTATTCTATTGCTCCCCGGCAACGGGCCAGAAAAAGGTCTTGATAACCCACAAGTGTAGGGGATCATTTGTAGACTTTTTCGATACGTAAGAGTGTCGAACCCAATGAGGAGATGAAGTTAGAATTAATACTCTCTCAAGTTCTATCGACCATTGATACAACTCTATGCACGCTAACGCTTACTTTACCTAGAACAAGTATGAAACTATTTTGCGGGAAGTAAACTAGAAGTACTTAGTAGGGGTAAAAGATAATTTTGCAAGATCCAGTATATGTATCGTGAAGGCACATGGATTAGTGATGGATGATGATTTAGATGGCATTGATCGTATAACAGTTACACATTAGGTCAACACACAACTAGCTCCAATTCATCAATGTAATGTAGGCATGTATTCCATATATAGTCATATGTGCTTGCAATAAGAACCTGCATGACGTATTTTGTCCTACCCTCCCATGGCAGAGGGGTCCTATTCGAAACTAAGGGATATTAAGGCCTCCTTTTAATAGAGAACAAAGCATTAACACATGGTGAATACATGAACTCCTCAAACTATGGCAATCATCGGAAAGAAACCCAATTATTGTCACCTTGGGGGTATGCGGATCAAGACATGTAATACATGCATACAACTTGAAAGATAGGATCCAAATCAATCTTATATTTGTGAAAACATAATATGTTTTGATCTAAACTCATGGCACTCGGGCCCTAGTGACAAGAAATAAGCATAGCAATGTCATAGCAACATCAATCTCAGAACATAGTGGACACTAGGGATGAAGCCCTATCAAACTTCACTCGAGTGCATGAGCAATCCCACCACCATACAGTGAGCCTACAAAGGAATTAATCACTCCTGATGGTGAGCATCATGGAAGTGTTGATGAGAAGGGTTGGTGATGACGGTGCCGAAGTTGTTGGTGTAGATCACCGTCACGATGGATGCCCAGGCGACACTCCGACACCACCGAGGGAGAGGGGGAGAGATCCCCCTCCTTCGTCTTCTTCCTTGACCTCCTCCGTAGGTGGGAGGAGGGTTTCCCCTCTGTTCCATGGCTTTCATGGCTTTCGGAGGGCAGGAGCCCCTCCGAGATTGGCTCTCTCTCTCTTTGTGTGTGTGTGTGTTTCTCTCCTGTTTTCGCGACTATTTTCGGATCCCTTCACCGTTTCTTAAATATTCAGATATCCGTAACTCCGATGGGGATGAAATTTTGAGGGGATTTTTATCGCAAAAAAATATTTCTTGCACTGGAAGGAGAGAATCAACCAACTTAAGGAGGGACCACCAGCCATTAGGGCGCCCCCTGGTGGCGTGCCCTGTTTGCTTGTGCCTCCCTCGAGCACCGTCTTGCTTTGATTCCGACGTCCAAAATTCACATATATTCTGTCAGCGACCTAGGCCTCCAACCAGTATCCAGTCGAGCACAAGGCCCCGAGAGGGTACACATACCAGAGGTAACATCCATGCAGGGAAGCTACGACTGGAACGATGGCTTCGGCCGATAGGCTTGGTGTGGCTAGGATAGACACTGTTCATCATCCCCTTCCTTAGTCTTCATCTTCTTCTCAATTTCTCATCTGTGAACGACGTGTAATCTCCGAATCCATGTTAATTGAGTGTTTGAGTACTTAGATCCTAAAAATTGGCATCAGAGCCGTTCGATTCTGCATCCAAAAAAATCACCCAATTTTTTCTGTTTCAATTCCATGGACTTACGACGGCGCACGGAGCTCCTGGCAACCCTCTCGCCGAGGGTTTGGCGACATATCAAGTTCTCAAGGCCCAGCTAGGACGCGACCTAGACCGCAGCTTCGCCGCCTCCAAGGAGAGGCTAGAGAAGTCCGTGGAGACTGTGTTCGGCGACCTCCACACCAAGCTGGACCAGACTATCGGCGACCTCCGCCAGAAGGTGCGTCGCGAAGACGGTTGTAGATGTACCCCTGGAGCAGCGGCCTCTACTGCGACACCTCTATGCATCATCACTGACCGGGCCTCGATCCCCATGCGAGACGACTTTCTCGAGTCCTCTGTGACAGCTTCCTCTATAGCGAAGATTTCAGCAAGCAGTGCTAGTTGGGTCACGACCTCCAGCTCTGTGTGTCCGGGGATGGCCACACCCGTCCCCATAGTGATTTTGTTGGTCTCTACATCGTATGCAGTGCTCAACATTGCCATCAACCGCACTCTGAAGACGCCCACCATCTGCTCAACGAATTGCCAGGGTTTCAACAAGTGCAACACTAGCGTTCTAGAGGTGTCAGTGGCTTTGGAGGGCATGCCCCATACTGCTCCAACACGTACTGGGAGGACAACCACCCAATTGATACATGTCGTCGAGCAAGTAACAAAGATGCCTTTTACAAGCCTGACCAATTTCTTGAGCAACAATTTGGACACTTCATCACCTGTGTCCTCGACCACACAAGAGATTGCAACAAAATTGCTGCCAACAACAACATCAACGTTCAATCTAGAGCTCATGGTACAAGTTCCAGTGTCGCCATCGACCTTCTCCACCGTCTCCATGCATGAGAACACGCTCGACACTAACGATGCTAATGACATTGAGGCCATGTCCCTGACCACTTCAGCACCGACAGAGAGTCGGGCCTCCTAGTCACTGCAATTGTTTGTTAACCATGGACTTCACATGTTGTTACCTACCAAGTGCTTGGTTATAGGTACCTACTCGCTCCTGCTCTTACCCCTGCCTATGGCATTGAACACGATTGATACAACAATGACTGAGCGAAAGTATATCTATGAGGATAGTACAAATTTTGTTCAGAAGGTGACTGGAATTGTTGCCACATGAATTTGTTTTCCGCCATTGCCATGGGACGAGAAGAAAATATGGCTGCCCCCTTTCTCTGTTAATGTTTTGGCATTTAATTTGCAAGTGTATGGGCAGGAGAATAAGTGCAAATTACTGGCCATGAGTGGATCTCCCCTATTTGAGCAGAAAAACAATAGCCAGGATATAATTCATGTTCATGTAGCAATTGATGCGGACACACAATTTTTCGTTGATAGCTTATATCCAGAGCATATTGCTACAACTCCTGAGCATATTTTTGTTGAGAAGGTCCTGATGCACGAGCTACTCTGCACCTTGTCACTCCTTGATGACTTACCATTGAAACCACCATGGCCATTCATGCAACTCATAGATGGAGTTCCCACAACTGTGAAATTGCAGGGTTTGTGGATGGAGTTGCTGAAATCACAATTGTGGTTAATATGAATTTCATTGGATACCATTTCAAATGCTTAATTCACTATCATTTCCTTGGTTTGGCAAGGTTGGTGCATTTTCTCATTCGTCTATCACTGAATTAGGCAACCCTATGGTCTATGTATGGAAAAATTGCAAGTTGTTCCTACTCAACCGTGCTTCTGTTGTATGCTTCTAGAGGCTGATAAATTGCATAAGTCCTTTTTACTGGTGGACCTGAAGCGATGGCCTTGTTTTGTGTTCCATCCAGATGCGTGCACATTCAGGCTTCCATGGTTACCAACTAAAGCTAATGTAAACTGGAAGGATCCCTTGTTGCTCAGCCATGTTCTCTCTTGGAGGTCCTACTTATCAGTTTTCACCTTCTCACCAAATCGGCATGGTATGGTGTGTGGAAACAAGGTAGTGGGCTTCAACCCTATTAATGTTTCTATTTGTCAAGTAGAATGCAGATGCAAGCTCCAATTAGTTACAGACCCTCACATTTAGTGTTACTCAAAATGGCATCTCCTGATGGTAGTACGGTTTACATGCAAGTTCTGTTCGCGTACTCTGCACTTGTGATGGGAGGTGGGACTAGTAGGGTTGAATCCATGGCCTCCTTGGGAATGCTTTTTCCTGGAAGAAAATTTTAGTTTGCCCCATTTAATACCGGAAGGCCTTCCCGATACGGTTTTGATCAATTACAGTTCCTGATTGCATTGCCATTTGAGTGGAAATTCTCTGATGATTACATAAAAGCGAGTCAAAAAATCATAGCATAGTTCGATGATGCATTATCACAATATGAATTTCTTGCTTGCACTTCTGAAGATGTTTCATTCTCTGATTTAGAAAAATTTTAGTGGGAAATTTCTTGGTCGCGCTACGATGGATTTTTGGGTCTCGAGAATATCTTGATGCAATCCCGATATGGGAGTTCGGTAACTATCATCTGGTGCGCATTATGCCAAGGATTTGCGGAATTCTCGGGCCACATATATTTGAAAAACATGGTTCAGTGCTCTTATCTTGAGTTGGTAGGGAAGATAGCTTGGGTCCCTATTCTATGATATCCACTGCAAACTAGTGGAGCTCTACACTTCGCGAGAGGTTTCCTTACCTGATTCAAAGACAAGTATAGTTACATCATTTTGTGGCAATAAAAATTTCTGTTGCATATGTTTCTCCTACCAATGATGTCGAGCTTCATTCAAGTGTTCCTTGGGATCCTAGTGGGTTATCACGAAATTGGCTTGAGGGCAAGCCGGAATTTACGGGGGAGGGATTGTCAGTGACCTAAGACTCCAACCAGTATCAAGCCCAGCCCAAGGCCCCGAGAGGGTACACATACCAGACGTAACATCTACGCAGGGAGGCTGGGAATGGAACGGCGGCTTCGGTCGATAGGCTTGGTGTGGCTAGGATAGACAGTGTTCATCATCCCCTTCCTCAGTTCTTCATCTTCTTCTCAGTTTCTCATCTGTGAACGAGGTGTAATCTCCGAATCCAATGTAATTGAGTGTTTGAGTACTTAGATCCTAACAATTGGCATTAGAGCTGTTCGATTCTGCATCCAAAGAAATCCACCCAATTTTTTCTATTTCAATTCCATGGACTCCCGAGGGCGCCCGGAGCTCCTGGCAACCCTCTCACCGAAGGGTTTGGCGACGTATCAAGTTCTCAAGGACCAGCTAGCTCGCGATCGTGGTACTTGACATTTCAAGATGTACCCATGCCTTGCTAATATAATAAATGAACGGGGGTAAACATTCTTTGAGGATCATATAGTTTGAAAGATTGATGATTTTGTTGCTTATTCTTATAAGTATTACTATGTTAATGATTGTTAATTCATCATTTCTCAATGAGCATACATGCAAAAGATTACATATTGGGTAGCATGTCACATTAGAAATTCTGTTTTTATCATTTTCCTACTCGAGGACGAGCACGAATAAAGCTTGGGGATGCTTGATACATCTCAAACATATCTATAATTTTTTATTGTTCCAGGCAATTATATTATCATTATAGGATAACTTTTTCGTAATAATCTACTAATTTGTATTATTTTCGAGCACTAACCTATTGACCTAGTGCCCAGTGTCAGTTGTTGTTTTATGTGTGTGTTTTTACTTTTCATGTTTACAGTACCAAACGGAGTCCAATAGCCCCAAAACTGTTTTATGATTTTTTTCTAGACCAAAAGAAGACCTGGAAGCTTCGGGAGAAGGCCTGATGCAAATGAGGGGGCCACAAGCCAATAGGGCACGCCCAGGGGGGTGGTCGCACCCTTATGGCTTGTGCCTCCCTAGCGGCTCCTCTAATCCCGTTCTCTGGCCTATAAATTCACATATATTACAAAAACTCTAGAGGGCCTCCCAAAACACTTTTTCCGTTGCCGCAATTCTCTGTTCCACAGAGATCTCATTTGGAGATCCATTCCAAAACCCTGTCGGAGGGGGGATCGATCATGGAGGGCCTGTTCATCAACCTTGCTGCCCTCATGATGATGTGTGAGTAGTTCACGAAGACCTATGGGGTCGTATCTATTATTGATGATATCAGTGGGACCAAGAGCATTCGGCTCATTTGAGATGTCTGTGTTCCTATCGAATGTGAGTTGGACATGTTCATTGTCAAATCTCTTGAAGCGGTTGAAAAGATTGTGGAGAACATCAACACGAGAGTCTCTCTGATATGAGACACCTTCATTGACCTTGGAAGCCATTCCCATATTTTCTTAGCAATGTCAAGCGCACTAGCATGGCCATACTGCCTTGGTCAGATGAACACATATGATGTTCTTGGTGGTCGAGTCCAGTTGAGAAAATTTGTTCACATCAGCAGAAGTGACACCTTCACCAATGTTGGGAATACCAGCCATGATGACATACCAAAGATCATTGTCAACGGCTTCGAGATGCATGCGCATCTTTTTCTTCCAGTAGGGGTAGTCAGTGCCATCAAAATGGGCAAGCAAAGGAGACCTTTATTTTCCCTATAGCCGACATAGCTAAAACTTCAGGTGGTTAAACCAAAACGAAGAACAAGTGAGTACCTTGCTCTGATACCAATTGAAAGTGCTAGATATCGAATATATGGGGGATGAATAGGCGATTTTTATGAAAGGCTTCAAAACAGTAAATGTATTCATAGTAAGCGAAAGGGATACGGGATCATCTAGGGATATCAATAAAGGATTTAAGCATAGCATGGAATCCTAAGAAAACATTTAGGAAGGTATAGTATAGTCATCATACATGCTAAGATATATCAAAGATAAACTTAGGGAGTGATACGTCTTCAGCGTATCAATAATTTATCAAGTATTCATGCCACGATTGCCTATGTTTACAATACTTTTATATGGTTTTGATGCACTTTATATGATTTATTTACAACTAACCTGGACTTACGCCGTTTTCAGCAGAATTACCGCGGTGTTGTTTTTGTGCAGAAAATGAAAGTTCTCGGAATCGCCAGCAACTTTTGATGATTTTTAATGGAGGAAATAAGAAATATTGGATTGAAGAACCACTGGAGGGGAGCCACCCATGGGCCACAAGCCAACATGGCGCGGCCTGGGCGCGCGCCCTAATGACTTGTAGGTGTAGGATCAAAAGTAGTGCTAGAGGGGGGTGATTAGATTACTTGACGAAACAAAAATCTACTTTTTCCCAATTTTAATTCTTGGCAGATTTTAGCATTCATAGTATGTCAAGTACACCCTACACATGCATGTCTAAGAGTATCGAAGTGGAAAATAAAGACAAGCATGTATGTAAAGAGAAGGTAGGAAGATCAAATGCAATTGGTGACACGATGATTTTTCCCGTGGTTCCGATAGGTGGTGCTATCGTACATCCATGTTCATGGAGTATTCAACCCCCGGATGGTAACGGTCGCGAGAGTCCTCGGAGGGTTCCATGAAGAAGCAACCTTGACTATACCATGACGGCCTACGTCCACGGAGGACTAGCCTTACTCGGGGTAGATCTTCACGAAGTAAGCGATCTTCTTTCCCTTACAAACTTCTTAGTTCACTCCACAAAATGAAGTAGGAGGCTCCCAAGAGGCACCTAACCAATCTAGGAGGCACCACCCTCCAAAAGGTAATAGGCTCGGTAAGGCAGTGAACTCCTTGCTATTGTGCTTCAAGATGATAGACTCCTCAACACATAATCAATCTCTCACAGATTTGGCTTGGTAGAAGAGATTGATTGGATGGAAATCCACTTGGGGTGGCTAGAAATAAAGATCCTTATGGTTGGAGTGGAAGATCTTGACCTCAACACAAGGGTAGGTGGTTCTCTCTCATAAAATCAGTAGGTATGAGTGGGGAATAGTTCTGAGTGCTTCTCTCTTGAGTGAGTGGTGGTGGAGGGGTATATATAGGAATCTCCAACAATCCAACCGTTACACAAAATAAGTCAGACTCGGTGGAACCGATGTGTGAATCTCGGTTGTACCAAAGTGACTTAAAGTTAGCAACTTTTGAATCTCGGTGAGACCGATATAGGAATCTTGGTTGCACCAATAAGGTGACCAACGATCAGAATGCCCAATCTCGGTGATGTCGATTCAAGATTTTCGGAGGGATCGAAACTATGAACTTGCATAACAGAAAGTTGGCAGCCTAACTCGGTGGCACCGAATGCATTATTGGTTGCACCAAAAAGCTAGGGTTTTGCTGAGTCTGTCTAGGGTTTGGAATCGGTGGCACCGAGTGGGGAATGTTGGTTGCGCCGATTTTGAGTGTTTGTCTTTGGAGAGACTTTTGTGGAAGAGTTTGTGGGTGTATGTGGTGACTATCACTTGTGCACGTATGAGCATTTTGTTCACCAACAAAACATTACCCCCTTTTAATACTATTGGCTTTCCTATGGACTCAAAGTGATTTGTCACAACTCTAAAATGTAGAGTCCTTTGCTTGAAGCTCGTCCAATGCTATTCCATGCATCTTGGGGTATTCCACAATCCTTTTGCCAACCCATCATTGAACTTTTCCTGAAACATACTTAGTGGAAACATTAGTTCAATGACATATATGTTGTTATTAATTACCAAAACCACCAAGGGAGCAAATGTGCTTTCAATCTCCCCCTTTTTGGTAATTGATGACAACATATAGATCAAAGCTTCGACATATGATATAATCAATGAATATAATCATCGCTTTGAGAAGTATGTGATAAGCAAGAGCTCCCCTAAATTTGTGCATTATTTTAAATTTGTGTTTGAATGCAAATGCACAATCGATTAGGTACATGGGGTGTTGGAGATATGCCCTAGAGGCAATCTTGTACGATGATATTTCATATGTGTTTATGAATAAAGATAGTCCTTGGACATTATCATGGATGTGTATTAACAAGCATGTGACTTGTTTGTGACACTATGCATTTTATGATGACTGTCCTAAATGGTCCCTAGTTGAAAGGGTTGTGTGGACGCGCAGCAAGTTAGACTAGCATATAACATGGTGGATGGTCCGGTCTCGCTAACCATGTAGCATTGGATGCTAGACGGATAATATGGACTTGGAAAGGTCAAGTTGGATTCGACATAGTCGGATCCGAGTCGAGATAAGGTCTTAGTTGGACAGACCCAACTATGAGACGCAGTGATAGGTCTTCTATGAGTCTCTAGTACAACATACATTATATATCCTAAGACCTGAGCTGGCGCATGTACTCGGGATGGTGACCGACTTGCTTTGGGCCAACCAAACGCTACTCCATGACTGGGTAGTTAGAAAGGTAGGTTTCGGGCTTGTCCAGACCCATGTTGCGAGACATGGTCGAGCAAGATGGGATTTTCCCCTCCGACTAGGAGAGATATACTCTGGGCCCCTCGGGTGATCCGACTTGGATAAGCATGGACATGTGATGAGGATTATGAGATAATCCGAAGTGTTGGTCGGATTCACTAGAACGAGAAAGAGGTCGTGCTGCAACAAGGATGACCATAACATGTTGTGCGTGACAACATATATCGTGTGGCCAAGGGAACAGAAGTGTGAAGTACAGGTTCGCCTAACCAGCTTCGTCACACACTTGGAGTCAGCACGTCTTGCTAGAGGCTGCTACCGACCGGTCGAGTCAGATGTCATCTGACTCGCGACCAAGTGGACGAGAACCTAAAGGGTCATGCGCTTAAGGGAAGGAACACGTGGGCTTTAGGATCCATGCGAGGCCCAAGAGTTGAGCCCACGTCGGATGCCTATATATATAGTGGAGGTGCGGCACACCCATCCAGTTGATCGCTTCGGTGCCATCATTAGGGCTTTGCATGAGTTGCAACTAGCCAACTCCACTCGCCACCGCCGACCGTGTGATCGGACCTAGCAGTCCGCTGCACGGGTGTTCCTCCTGCACGCGTGGATACCGTTAGAGGTGGTTCGCTTGCGCAACTCCAGCGAACCTGTACATGGGATTCGGCGACCGTCTGTTCGAGGGACATCAAAACGGCTGTTCGAGGGAGATCGGATGAGGAGGATACGGACCACGCGAACGCGCTGCCCCAACTCTACTTCCGCTGCATGGCACTACGCGTCTAGTGGTAACAATCTGTGATCCATCTCCATATCATGTTCTTGGTTGTACTGTGTGTTGGAAATTTTAATTTGCATGCGATGCACGTACGGTAGAACCCAACAGTTGTATCAGAGGCCCTATTATGTTATTTGGATTCAGATCAGATCCATATTTGATATCTGAAGGCAGCGAATGAGATCCATCGTCATTCATGGCATCGGCTATGTGTACGGTTGATGAGATCAAGTGCACATCGGGATAGATTGAGGCAATGTTTTCTATCAATCGGAATTGATGAGGTCAAGACACAACCTACCCCTACGGGTTATCTGCCATCGGGGTTAACTATGAAACGTAAATCCGAATCGGGTTCGCGATGATCGATGAGATCAGTCAAATCAGAAAATTTGGCATGATCGGAGTGCAGATGCGACCCGCGAGGGGCACTGCCCCTTCGATACCTGCCCGCTAACCGGCTAGCAGGACCGCTGTGTGCGTAGCGCTTTGTATTTCGTACACGATCACACAAACCGGTAGATTCTATGCATATGTTTGTTTTGCAGGTTTGATGTGAATAGTATGGCTCATATGTATGTGATGCATGTGTGTAATTTAACATGACCTGCGTGTCATGACTGTCAGTCGGTAGGAGCCAAAGTGTTGTCATTATATTGTATAAGGACCTGCATGTCGACTTGTGATTCTCTGTAAATTCATTACTAGTTGTAGTAGTTGGACGATAGAGATCAAGTTCGAGAGTTTTGTGTCCTAGCGTGACGGACAAGATGGAGTTCCACCTTGGTCATCGGAGTAGGAGCCGGCCATGGAAGGACGTCCATGAAGGAGCCATACTATTTCACATATTTATGTTTGTATGTGATGGATATTGCTTCTTATTTCTATACATGTTAGTATGGTAGAAAGATCTCTCATTAATATCAAGCATATTGCCATTCCAGATGTTGCACCTTCACACGTCAAGTACATCTGGTAGTTGGCTCATAAAATTGAGGTGCTACTAGGTGTCCTTGAACTAGAGGGTTCATGTCGGACACGGACATGCACTGCATCGGGTTAACTTGACAAGGCTATCAAAACGATTTTGGGACTTGTGGCGAAGAAGGTTGGGAGCCAGGGTATAAGATACCTACCCGACCAACAGGAGTTGTATAGAGATACGATTAGCAAGAAGTTGCTTACCGAATAGGAAAGTTGGCTAGCAGTGATGCTGAAGCTCACTAGTCGCTCGCGCTAGACGGGTCCTGAATCACTGGGATTTTATGGAGGAATGCCGACTTTAGTGGGAGTAGTTCTGTTTAAGGATTCAATTACTCCACATAAACACTTTTCTTAGTGATTGCATATTTTCTGTTGTAGATCAATGGCACCACTTGCTCAACCCAACTTGGCATTGAAATCAATTCTAGAAAAGGATAAACTGAATGGAACAAACTTTACCACCTAGTACACAAATTTGAGAATTGTTCTCAAGCATGATAAAAAGGAACATGTTCTAGAGGATCCACTTCGAGAGGAACCTGCCGAGAATGCTAACGCGACAACCAAGAATGCCCACAAGAAACTTGTTGATGAATCAAACGAGATCAGTTGCCTCATACTGGCTTGTATGGAGCCTGATTTGCAACAGCATTTCGAAAACATTCGGGCTTTCGATATGATCGAGAGTTTGAAGAGCATGTTTCAGGCGCAGGCTAGGACCGAAAGGTTCAAGGTCTGGTAGTCCTTTAAGGATTGTAAGCTGAAGGAGGGTGATCCACTGAGCCTGCATGTGATCAAGATGATCGGGTACGTGCAAGCTTTGGATCGGTTAGGCTTACCACTCGGGGATGAGTTGTTGACGGATGCAATTTTGGGTTCTCTTCCACCTAGCTATGGGACGTTCATATGCACAGCATGGATAAGAAGCTCACTGAATTGCACGGTATGCTCAAGGTGGTAGAGCAAGGTATTAAGAAAGGCACGCATCAAGTGTTGATGGTGCAGAACTCGGCTAAGTTCAAGAAGAGTTGGTCCAAGAAAAAAGGAAAGGCAAAGGGCACGGAAAAGGCTGTCTCCACCACTGAGCCAAAGTCCGGACCGAACTCAAAGACCATTTTCTTTCACTGCAAGGAAGCTGGTCACTAGAAGAGGAACTGTAGAAAGTGGCTTGCTGAGCACGGCAAGAAGGCCGGAGATGCTTCTTCAAGCAAAGGTACACTTGTTACATATCTTATAGACATTTACCTTGCTGACGTACCTAGTATCTCTTGGGTATTTCATACCGGATCGATTGTTCATATTTGCAACTCGATGCAAGGACTGGTAAGAACTAGGCATTTGGCACAAGGGGAGATTGACATCAGGGTCGGCAACAAAGCAAGAGTTGCTGCGTTAGAGGTCAGCACGATGTAGCTCAAGCTTCCTTCTGCATTTATTTTCGAATTGAATAATTGTTATTACATTCCCACACATAGTCGGAACATTATTTCTGCCTCATGCTTGATGATTCAAGGTTATGAATTCAATATAAAGGACAATGGTTGTCCATTTTATTTGGATGGAATGTTCCATGGCTATGCACCAATAGTAGATGGGCTATTTATTTTAAATCTAGAAACATAACCAGTCTATAACATGAATGTCAAGAGGAATAATCCTAATGGGATAAATCCGACATACTTCCGGGATTTCCGGCTTGGACACATTAGTCTGAAACGCATGAAGAAGCTCCATGATGATGGACTCCTAACTTCGTCCGACTTCGAGTCGTTCAAGACATGTGAATCATGCTTGCTAGGCAAGATGACTAAGTCTCCTTTTGCAAAGAGTTGCGAGAGGGCGTCCGAGCTATTGGAGCTTATACACGGTGATGTGTGTGGTCCAATGAGCACAACGGCCAGAGGTGGCTATCAGTACTTCGTGACTTCTACCGACGACTTGAGTAGATATGGATATATCTATTTGATAAGGCACAAGTCATAAACTTTTGAAAAATTCAAAGAGTTTCAGAACGAGGTTGAAAATCATCTTGGCAAGACGATAAAACTTCTATGATCAGATCATGGAGGTGAGTACATGAGCCATGCGTTTGATAATCATCTACCAAGCCGAGGTATAGTACCTCAGCTCACACCTCCGGGTACACCACAGAGAAACGGTGTGTCAGAACGTAGAAATCAAACCTTCTTGGACATGGTTCGGTCGATGATGAGCAAATCAGATTTACCCTTGTCATTGTGGGGGTACACTCTAGAAACTGCAGCTTTCACACTTAATAGGGTACCATCAAAATCCGTTGACAAGACACCACATGAGATGTGGACTGGGAAGACTCCTAGTTTGTCTTTTCGAAAGATTTGGGGTTGTGGAGCATTTGTCAGGCGACTCATGTCGGACAAGCTTACACCCAAGTCGGATAAATGCATATTCGTGGGATATACGAGGGAAACCTTGGGATACAACTTCTACAACAAAGAAGAGAACCAATTGTTTGTTGCTCGGAACGGGGTTTTCCTAGAGAAAGAGTTTCTCAATCGGGAGGCCAGTGGGAGAACAGTGCGACTCGAAGAAATTCGAGAGCCACTCGGGGAAGACTCGACTGGTGATGAGATCATGCCGGAGTTGATCAGGGAACCCGTAGTGGAGTCCGCACCGGAGCCACGGAGGTCAGAAACATTGGGCAGACTCCGCGATGTATTGTTGCTGGAAAGCGACGAGTCGACCACGTATGCGGAATCGATGGTGAGCCCAGATTCAGAGACATGGCTCGAGGCCATGAGATCCAAGTTAAAGTCCTTGGATGACAATCAAGTCTGGGACTTGGTTGATCCGCCACCTCGCATAGTAGCCATTGGTTGTAAATGGGTCTTTAAGAAGAAAACCGATGTGGATGGAAATGTTCAGATCCACAAAGCTCGGCTTGTCGCTAAAGTTTATGGACAAGTTCAAGGAATTGACTACGACGATACCAACTCGCCGATAGCGATGCTAAAGTTGGTGAGGATCATACTAGCTATAGCTGCATATTTCGATTATGAGATATGGCAGATGGATGTCAAAACGGCTTTCCTTCATGGAAATTTAAAATAGGATGTATACATGATACAGCCCGAAGGTTTTGTTGATCCAACTAACGCTGGTAAAATATGCAAGCTCAAGACATCCATTTATGGATTGAGGCAAGCAGCTCGGAGTTGTAACATTCATTTTGATGAAGTCATCATTGACCTTGGTTTCATCAAGAATGAAGGGGACTATTGTTTATACAGGAAGTCTAGTGGGAGCCCGGTACTATTTTTGATCTTGTATGTGGATGACATGTTGTTGATCGGAAATGATGTATCGATGCTGAACTTAGTCAAGGAATCATTGAATGCCCAAGTTTTCGATGAAAGACCTTGGATAGGTAGTGTACAATTTAGGCATCAAGATCTATAGAGATAGATCGAGGAGGCTGCTTGGCTTGAGCCAGAGCATGTACATAGACAAAGTGTTGAAGAGGTTCAACATGAGTGAGGCCAAGAATGGGTTCTTGCCCATCTCACAGGTTATAAGGCTAAGCAAGACTCAGAGTCCTACGACTTCTGATGAGCGAAACCGGATGAGTAGGATTCCATATGCCTCGGCAATTGGATCCATCATGTATGACATGCTATGTACATGGCCTGATGTTGCCTATGCAATAAGCTTAACAAGCAGATACCAGGATGACCCAGGTGAGAGTCACTGGGCAGCGCTGAAAACTATCTTGAAGTACCTGAAAAGGAATAAAGAGATGTTCCTAGCTTATCAAGGTGAGGAGGAGCTCTGTGTAAAGGGTTACGCTGATGCTAGTTTCCAAACCGATAGGGATGATTGTCGATGGCAAACAGGATTCGTGTATGTCATGAATGGAGGAGCAGTGAGTTGGACGAGTTCCAAGCAAGATACGGTGGCTGACTCCACAACAGAGGCCGAATACATTGCGGCTTGTGATGCCGCAAAGGAAGGTGTTTGGATTCGGAAGTTCCTGGAAGATGTTGGTCTATTCCTAGGCTGGTCAAAATCGTTGGACATTTATTGCGATATTTCAGGTGCCATCGCATAGGCCAAGGAGCCGAGACAACACCACAAAACTAGGCATAGACCAAAAATATCACCTAATACAAAAGCTCGTAGGGAAAGGTGATACCAATTTATGCAAGATTCACACATATGCAAATGTTGCAGATCCGTTAACTAAGCCGCTTCCACAACCCAGGCATGAGGGGCGCGTTAGAGCTATGGGCATTTGATGTCTATTTGATTGACTCTATTGCAAGTGGGAGACTGTTGGAGATATGCCCTAGAGGCAATCATGTACGATGATATTTCCTATGTGTCTATGAATAAAGTTAGTCCTTGGACATTATCATGGATGTGTATTAACAAGTATGTGACTTGTTTGTGAGACTATGCATTGTATGATGACTGTCCTAAATGGTCCCTTGTTGAAAGGGTTGTGTGGACGCGCAGCCAGTTACACTAGCATATAACATGGTGGATTGCCCGGTCTCACTGACCATGTAGCATTGGATGCTAGCCGGATAATATGGAATCATAAAGGTCTGGTTGGATTCGACATAGTCGGATCCGAGTCGAGATAAGGTCTGAGTTGGACAGATCCAACTATGAGACGTAGCAATAGGTCATCTGTGAGTCTCTAGTACAACATTCGTTCTATATCCTAAGACCTGAGCTAGCGCATGTACTCGGGATGGTGACAGACTTGCTTTGGGCTGACCAAGCGCTACTCCATGACTGGGTAGTTACAAAGGTAGGTTTCAAGCTTGTCTAGACCCATGCTGCGAGACATGGTCGAGCAAGATGGGATTTGCCCCTCTGATCAGGAGAGATATACTTTTGGACCCCTCAGGTGATATGACCTGGATAAGCATGGCCATGCGATGAGGATTATGAGATAATCTGAAGTGTTGGTCGGATTCATAGGAACGAGAAAGAGGTTATGCTGCAACAAGGATGACCATATCGCCTTGCGCACGACAACATATATCGTGTGGCAAAGGGAACATAAGTGTGAAGTACAGGTTCACCTAACCAGCTTCATCAGACACTTGGACTCGGCACATCTTGCTAGACGCCGCTACCGACCCGTTGAGTCGGATGTCATCTGACTCGTGACCAAGTGGACGATAACCTAAAGGGCCGCACACTTAAGGGAAGGAACACGTGGGCTTTAGGATCCGTCCGAGGCCCAAGAGTTGAGCCCGCGCCGGATGCCTATATATATGGTGGAGGTGCAGCACACCCATCCGGTTGATCGCTTCGGCGCCGTCATTAGGGCTTTGCATGGGTTGCAACTAGCCACCTCCACTCACCGCCGCCAACCGTGTGATCGGACCTAGCAGTCCACCGCATGGGTGTTCCTCCTACACGCGTGGATACCGTTAGAGGCGGTGCACTTGTGCCGCTCCGGCGAACCTGTACGTGGGCTCGGCGACCGGATGTTCAAGGGAGATTGGAACGGCTATTCGAGGGAGACCGGACGAGGAGGAGACGGACCACATGAACACGCTACCCCAACTCTACTTTCGCTGCATGACACTAAGCGTCTAGTGGTAACAATCTGTGATCCATCTCCGTAGCATGTTCTTGGTCGTCCTGCATGTAGGAAGTTTTAATTTGCATGCGATGCACCTACGGTAGAACCCTACATGGGGCACTTCTTCCACGTTACATACGACTTGGTGGTGTGCGAGAGTAATAAGAGCTAACAACATAGCACAACACAACAAGCAAAGTGAGTGGTCATCACATAATCATCAAATGATAGGAAATAGTAGCAACACACATAACATCGTATGATCACACACAAACACAAAAGTATCTCACATCAAACAAAAAGATTGTTTTTAATAGATCTTACACTTCGAGTGAGAGAGCGTCTTGCTTTTATTGCTGTTTTTCAAAAGAACGTTTGGAAACATTTGGTCGTTTTGAAAAACAGCAATATAAGCAAGACGCTCGCTCACTCGAAGCCTAAGATCTATATACAACTTCTCCCCCTTTGGCAAAAATTTACCAAAAAGTTCAAAGAGATATAGTTAATCATTCTGCGGCTGATCTCCTCCAGTTGTCGATGGTGGAGTCGAGAGAAATGCGTTGGCGAAGACTTTTGCCGAAGTCTTGGATGGAGCTGGAGTAGATACTGGAGGCACTGGAGCAGATGGAGCTGAAGATACCGTGGCTAGAGTAGAAGTTGAAGGCCTCGTCTCTGGAGCTGGTACTGTAGGAGTCCTTGACTTAGTCGTGAACTGGGCAGTCATCCTGACAGGTGCACTATCATCCTCATCATCAGAATAAGAATCACACTCTGAGGAGTGGCGACGGATTAGGGCTTCATCTACCTACTTCTTGAGCTCATTGAATGTCTTAGTAAGCCCATCAACCTTGTCATTTAGAGTTTTCACTCTATCATCAATGATGTTTGCAAGGCTCTCCTGAGTATCCATGATGGTCTTGATGTACGTCTTCATCTCCATGACAGTGGTGATCAAAAGATCCATTTGCTCGTTCCTGGACCTAGGAATCTGAGCACTAGTGGATCGAGTTAGCTCTGCTTCTGCCTATGCATGTGCCTAAGCTACAGCCGATGTGGGATGGTCTGGGTCCATCACCACAACGTTGTCCTCAAAGTCCGGCTAAAGTGGCGACTGTCCAGAACAAAGATGTGCTCAAGCTGAGAGTTGATGAGCATCTGGATATAGGGTGCGTAGTAGCATGAGCGCTTCTTATCAGCAGCAACCCTCTTCACAGTCTCTACTCTCAAGTCCATCAGTTTAATCCTGGTGTGACGATCAAGATGGATAAGCATGTTGATGGGGTACCCATGAATCGTCTTCTCATCTCTAGACATGGGCGTCAAGGTTTGCCTCGGGATAGTGTTCATGGTACGGAGGCCTGGCTAGAGAAATTAGATAGAACCAAGCTTGTGAGATTGCACTTTATCTGTAGGGATAGGATTATACATATGCTTCATAGCATTGTGGCTCTACTTGGATTCTGTATAGACAACCAAATCTCCATCCTGAACCTTTGGGACTCCTACTATGGTAGCCCACCCATCAACAGAAGATTCATATCTTTCTCCTTCACTCTTCCAAACAATCCTGCCATCTCCATAAAAATGAGAAGTGGAATAGAACTCCATGATCATCTCATTGTTTCAAGCAGTGAACTTCTTCCCAACATTTTTGTCAAGTCCAATGTAGTGGAAGTTGTCTTGGACACATGGAAAGTAATCCTCATTGTCCTTGATGTACTGCCAGTCAACATATCTCATCTCACTGACTGTAGAGCTCGTGTCTAGGAAAACTATCTCATAGAAGTCTTGCTGCTCTTTGGTATAAAACATGTGGTCCACAACAGTCTTTCTCCTCTGGGCATATGGATCAATAGCTTTTCATGCGATCAACCCTAAATCTTTCCTCTTCTTCATATCCTCAGCTATTGAGTGGCTGGCATCATCAACTGGATGGTGAGGTCTGAGCTTCATCAGAACTGTCATAGCATAATCATCATCTTCTTCTTCTCTGAAGGTGGACGTCTTGTTCTTCTCAGCAGCAGGTATATCCTTGGTAGTCCTCTTGGACTTCTGTACATCATCTTGCTTTGAAGTAGCCTTGGTTCTCTTGGAGGTGCATAGCTTGGGCATAGCATCACCCAAAAGTTTCTTGGCTTTCTTCTTAGGATGGGCCTGAGCAGCAGGTTGCTCCTCTTCCTCCTCTACACCAGCAGTACCAGCAGCAGTAGCCTCCTTCAGATCCTCATACATTGAGGTAGGCCTGCCCTGCACACGGATGATCCTCTTTCTAGATGACCTCTTTGGCACAGCTTTCTTGGGGACTTCAACAAACATTGTTGCCCTAGCACTCTCATATGCTTTGAAGGTTTGTGCAGGAGAATAAATTTTTCTGACCACCTTCCTAGATGAGGTGGCCTCATTGACAGACTTCCTAGCAGCCTTTTGTTGCTTCTTAGCAAGAACCTCTTCCGGGAAAAAATCAGAATCCTCTTCCTCTGAGTTGAGTCTCTTCCTTGTACTTGTTGCAGCCATAGGAAACCCATGAGAACTAGGAGTGCCTCGATCTGAAAAGGAACTGGCCTCAGGACTCATGCCTAAACTCATCTCAACGTTCTGCTCTGGCAAATTCTGACTGTTGGAACGTAACATGGTGACCCTGTGAATAGAGTATAGAAGAGTAGAATAGGATAAGTCATGAAAAAATGAAGATGTTTTTGAAAGTTTGAACAAAAGATTTTCCAAGTTTTGCATTTTGTCAAATGTATTTCGGTACAGCCGAGGCCGAAATTTTGGTCACATTGAGACAAACACCTTACTTTCCAAGAACTTGGCACCATTTTCGGTCAGACCAAAAAAGAGAACTCGGCTCCACCGAGGTGTTCTCAGTGTGTCACAAACTAAAATCGGTGGCACCGATTTCTCCACATCAGTTATATCGAGATACAGGTGACGGACGACAAAAATGCTAAAAATCAATCATTCGCTACTCTACGGGATTTTTCTTCTGGATAGAAAGTTCTCACATGGTGGCTTATAGATGAAATCAATTTCATTGCACAAGATTCGGATGGGGAGTGCCAGAAAGGTTGAATCAGTACCCTAGCTTGGCGACGGATCCGCAACGGCAGTTATGGCGGCGTAGATGCCTGTCGACGGCGAGGATTCCAGCGGCGGAGGAGTGGGGGAGGACAAGGGCAAAGATCAGGGGGTCCACTTGCGTCATCTTAGGGTTTGGGCACGATGATTGAAGATTGAATTTTTGAACCGTCGGGACCACAACTTATATACCCTTCACTGTCGGTGACACCGATTTGATATTTTCGGTGTCACCGAGTTTCACAACTGTTAGCAAACAAGGAAACTCTGTGTAATCGAGAATATGAAATCGGTCTTACCGAGATAAGAAAACCAGATCAAACCTAGGTATTCGGTGAGACCGAGAATTTTGGATCGGTTCCACCGAGATGCACTCTGGAGGTTTTAATGGTCAGTCCTGGACGATACGGAACTCCGAGTGCTCCTCACACAGAGATATCAAAAAGTAATCGTTCAAATTTTGTGATGCAGCATGAATAGAATATGAGGTGAGAAAGCATAAATAGCTAAAGGAGTGGTCCTAGGCATTCCTGTATATCCAATTGGCAAGTAATAATGAAAGCCAAATAGCAACAATTGGATATCCTCAAATGAGTAAATAAATGCATACCAACATGCTCACACAATAAGATGTCAAACGAAATCATGTCAAACATGCTCAAACACAATAGCATCTAACAAGCACTTTGTCGATGATGGAGTCATCTATATATGAGTATATTGACTTAGGAGCCAAGTAAAAATACTTGATCATAGGTTATACTCATCATTTAAGCACATGTGGGGTTACTACTTTCACATGAAGCATTTAATGTTGTCACATACTAAGAGATGCTTTGACTCAAGTCTTAGAGTAAATCTACTCCTTGATGTGACATCCACCAAAGGAGGGCAAACTAACCTTGGGTTTTGTCGATGAAGACTTCATCTCGGTGAGGTAGTGGTGGATCCTCAAAGTTGATGAGGATCACCAAGAGTTGGGAGCATCCTTGTTGTTTCATTACTCTTCTCACCTACATGGGTTAGTCCCAACACACAAGAGACAAATACAAGGATATCTATGGACATGGAGTGCAAAGCATGTGTGATGATGTCCATTGATTTGTTGATTACCTTGTCCCTTGCTTACCTTTGAGGGATTGTGTGACTCCTTGAACTATTGCAAAAAGTTGAAGTTCCTGACCATGAGGCTTATCTCTTCATTTGTGAAAAGGTTGTCGCTTGAGGTAGTGGGAGCATCACTTGTGGCTTTGTAATTACCGCTTGACTTGTGGTGAAGCTCTTCCTTGTCTTTGAGTATCATCTCATGAGCAACAATTCTTCCAATCACTTCCGTTGGCTTGAAATCTTTGTAGTTGGGCATCATTTGGATCAATGTGCAAACGGTGTCATACCGATCATCCAAAGCTCGAAGTATTTTCTTGATGTTGAATTTGTTAGTCATTTCTTCACTTCCTAAGCCGACCGTCTCATTTGTGATGAGAGCTAGCCTAGAGTACATCTCAGCGACTCCTTCATCGTCCTTCATCTTGAACTTGTCAAGTTGACTTTGAAGAACATCCAACTTGGATTCTCTCGTAGATTCTGTACCATCATGCATATCAATCAAAGTATCCCATATCTCTTTTGCATTCTCAGACGGCTGGTTTTGTTCAATTCTTCGGGGCATAGGCAGTTGAAGAGAATGTCACATGCTTGAGCATTGAGTTGCAACATCTTCAATTCACCTGCAGTCTCTTCACGCTCGGGTTCCCTTCCTTCCGCAAAGAATTCACCTTCATGCCCACATGAACAACAACCCAAATAGAGGGGTTATGAACAAGCAAATGCATTTTCATTTTATGATTCCAAGTAGCAAAAATTTTGCCATCAAAGTACGGACCTCTCCAGTGATAATTTCCCTCACTAGACACCATACTCTCCTAGGTTGTGAGACCAATGCAATGGAGACCAATGCTATGATACCACTTGTAGGATCGAAAGTAGTGCTAGAGGGGGGTGATTAGACTACTTGACCAAATAAAAATCTACTTTTTCCCAATTTTAATTCTTGGCAGATTTTAGCATTCATAGTATGTCAAGTACACCATACACATGCATGTCTAAGAGTATAGCAGTGGAAAGTAAAGACAAGCATGTAGTAAAGAGAAGGTAGGAATATCGAACACAACTGGTGACACAATGATTTTTCCCATGGTTTTGATAGGTGGTGCTATCGTACATCCACGTTCATGGATTCTTCAACCCACAGAGGGTAACGGTTGCAAGAGTCCACGGAGGGCTCTACCCATGGAGGATTCCACGAAGAAGCAACCTTGACTATACCATGATGGCCTATGTTCACGGAGGACTAGCCTTACTCAGGTTAGATCTTCACGAAGTAGGCGATCTCCTTGCCCTTAAAAACCTCTTGGTTCACACCACAACATGAAGTAGGAGGCTCCCAAGCGACACCTGACCAATCTAGGAGGCACCACACTCCAAAAGGTAATAGGGTCGGTAATACGATGAACTCCTTGCTCTTGTGCTTCAAGATGATAGACTCCTCAACACACAATCACTCTCTCACACATTTGCCTTGGTAGAAGAGATTGATTGGATGGAAAGCAACTTGGGGAGGCTAGAAATCAAGATCCATATGGTTGGAGTGGAAGTTCTTTACCTCAACACAAGGGTAGGTGGTTCTCTCTCAGAAATTCAGTAGGTATGAGTGGGCAATAGTTCTGAGTGCTTCTCTCTCGAGTGAGTGGTGGTGGAGGTGTATATATAGGCATCTCCAAACATCCCACCGTCACACACAATAAGTCAGACTCCGTGTAACCGATGTGTGAATCTCGGTTGTACCAAAATGACTTAAAGTTAGCAACTTTTGAATATCAGTGAGACCGATATAGGAATCTCGGTTGCACCGATAAGGTGACCAATGGTCAGAATGCCCAATCTTGGTGACGTCGATTCAAACTCGGAGGGACCGAAACTATGAACTTGCATAATAGAAAGTTGGCAGCCTAAGTTAGTGGCACCAAATGCATTATCGGTTGCACCGAAAAGCTAGGGTTTCATCTTAGTCTGTCTTGGGTTTGGAATCGGTGGCACCAAGTGGGGAATGTTGGTTGCACCGATTTTGAGCGTTTTGCTATGGACAGACTTTTGTGTAAGAGCTTGTGGGTGTATGTGGTGACTATCACTTGTGCATGTATGAGCATTTTGTTCACGACAAAACCTTACCCCCTTTTAATAGTATTGGCTTTCCTATGGACTCAAAGTGATTTCTGACAACTGTAAAAGGTAGAGTCCTTTGCTTGCAGCTTGGCCAATGTTATTCCTTGCATCTTGGGGTATTCCACAATCCTTTTGCCAACCCATCATTGAAATTTTCCTGAAACATACTTAGTGTAAACATTAGTTCAATGACATATATGTTGTTATTAATTACCAAAACCACCAAGGGAGCAAATGTGCTTTTAGTAGGGCCCACGTAGCTTCGTTGTGCGTGAGTCCAACGGTGAAAAAAACTGTAAATCCCGGAAACCCTAGAAATAAAGAGAGACCCTCCGCCACGCCGCCGCAACTCTCTGTATCGACGAAAAACCAATCTAGAGAGAAAACAATAGCAAAACCGGAGAAAAACAGAGAGAGATCCAATCTCGGAGGGGCTCTCGCACCTTCGGGAGCCATGGAGGACAAGTACCAAAGGGGAGAACCTCTCCCCATCTTGGGAGAGGCTATGGAGGACGAAGCCTAAGGGGGAGACTCTTTGTCCCCCTCTCTTCTGGTGGCGCCGGAGTGCCGCTGGAGGAACCATCCCTACGGTGATCGTCTTCATCAACATCACCATCTCCATCACCTTCCCTCATCTATCGGGGGTGTTCCACTCTCCCGAACCCCGCTGTAATCCCCTACTTGAACATGGTGTTTCATGCCACATATTATTGATCAATGTCGTGTTGCCATCCTATGATGTTTGAGTAGATCTATGTTGTACTTTTGGGTTGATCGATGATCTTGATTGGTTTGAGTGTATGTTTTATTTTGGTGTTTTCCTAAGGTGCCTTCCATGAGGCACACATGTGAAGGATCCACACTGGAGGGTGTTGCAATATGTTCATGATTCGGTTATAGTGGGTGGCTAGAGTGACGGAAGCTTACACCTGAGTAAGGGAGTGGTTTGCGCATGGGAGTAAAGGGGACTTGATGTTTAATGATATGGTTGGGTTTACCTTACTGATTTCTAGTAGTTGTCGATGCTTGCTCATGCCTCTCAACCCCGCTATAATCCAATCATAAGTTCATATGATCCATGTACCAAAGTATGTTAGCTCATGCCTCTCCCTCATATAAAATTGCAAGAATGATTACCGCCCTTTATCAATTCCCTAGGATGATTCCTCACACCATACCATCATTGTTCCACACTTGCTATTTGTATTATATTGTGATATATTGTAACTCTATTTAGTTCAGCAACTATTTTCATATTTGTTCTCCAATATCATGCAAAGCTATCCTATTTATACCCACAACACAGTTTTATTTCTCGTTACAATATAGAAGCAAATGTTAGGTGTATGTAGAGTCGTATCGGTGGCAGATAGGACTTCAGAGAATATTAATATTACATTTAGCTCCTTGTGGGTTCAACACTCCATACTTATCACTTCCATATTTGGAAAGTGTTATGATGATTCCTTGCACTTCGGGATTATCAAGGAGTATGGTGATAAATGGCAGGTTAACGAATGTCTTCGAGAAGGGATGAGCAAACAATTGTTTCACAATGCAATACAGAAAGTATGAGAGTGAAGTTTAGAACCAGTTGCTCGACGATGACACAAGATTTGTTGGACCAGTTCTAGTTGTTGTGACAACTATACGTCTTGTTGGGGAGGCTGAGATTGAACTCAGAGGAGCTCGTCTTCACCTTGTTCCCCTTGAGCCAAACTCACTTAGACAACGCCCAATCACTTAGGTATGTCTTCAGGGGAGACTTCCGAAACCCGTACAAACTTGTTCACCCGGGATCCACAATGACTCTTGGATGCTCTAGTCCCACATGCCTAACCGTCTAGAGGATCACAGTCTTCAAGTGTAACAAGTCTTAAGTTCACTCAGAATAGAATGACTTCGGTGGTGCTCAAACACACTAGCCCTAGATGTTTGGGTTTATCCTTGCAGGATAGCTCTCTCTCTCTCTCTCTCTCTCTCAATGTCTTCGAGGTGGGTTGCTCCAAAACGACAACAGTCGTATCTATCTCTGGGCAGGCACCTACTTATGGTGGACGGGGTGGGCTATTTATAGCCAGAAGGCAACCCGGCTTGATATGACCGAAATGACCCTGGGTTAATGGCAAACCGACACGAGTCCCAATGGTCAAATTTCAAACACAACGGCAACAATACTTGGGCTACAAGTAATGTTGACTCAACCAGCTCTTGAAGAGATTTCTCATTATCTTCAATCAAAGACATATGCATGGGTTGAGCATCACGTCAGCATCTGACTTCGATCACATTGACCCCACTTAACAGTATGGTGGTTCCTATGACTCAAGAAATAAGAAATAAATAGCCAAAAGACTTCGTCTTTGTGTTCCACTATCTTCAATTGATTATCTTCGCGTACCATCAATGGCTTTGGCCATCATCGACGACTTCGGACAATTTTTGGGGGTCATCTTTGATGGTTAAACCGAATCACCAGGGACTTCTATCTGTGTTACCTGTGAACTCTCACAAACACATTAGTCCCTCAACCACGTTTGTCTTCAATACTCAAAAACTAATAAGGGTGGTACTAGATGCACTTACAGCTTCATACCACTTGCTAGTGCAAAAAATTGGGTTACAAAAGAATGTGAAGCTCCACAATCAAACAGAATGGTTGTTGGGGTTGAATTGAAGGTACATACCCAGTATGACGTCCGGGTCTTCTTGGGCTTCCTCGGCAGTGACGTGATTCACACGACCCTAGCCATTGTTGGGCTGGTTGCGAGGAGCTTGGGGCACTGCCTAGTGATATGCCCAGGCTGACCACATCCAAAGCAAGTGACTTGGCCTTAGCCATTGTTGTTCTTGTTGCCATTGTTGTTGTTGGGGTTGTTGTCAGCTAGCCTAGGATTGGCATACTGGTGAGGCTGGTAGCACGGACGGGGTGCATGAGTCCTGTCTTGCTGAGGCTGATAGGTTGGCCTGGCTAGGGGTGGCTGCCAGGGGCGTGGCTTCTTGTTGCTGGAAGTATCCTTGTAGATCATCATGCTCTTGCGGGTGTCTTCCATAGCACGACGCTTGTCTTCCAGCATGAGAGCCTTGTTCACCAAATCGAAGAATGTCCGACAGTCCCAGGCAATGAGCTGATACTACAAGGCTTGCTGGAGTCCTTCCATGAAGAGTTCCATCTTAGCTGCCTCAGTGTTGACATCTTTAGGGGAATACCTTGATAGGAGGTTGAACTTCTACATGTATTCCTTGGAGGAGCCACTTCCTTGCTTCAGCGCTCGGAATTCTCGCTCTTTGATAGCCATGATCCTAGAAGGAATGTTGGCCTTACGGAATCCATCCTTGAAATCAGCCCACGTGATCACATGGTTGCCTTGCATGACCTTGAATCCATCCCACCAGGCTTTGTCGGTTCCTCTGAGGCGGTGAGAGGCATAAAGCACATTCTGACGATCCTCATTGTAGTTGACCGGTGCAAGGAGGTCCCCAATGGTGTCGATCTAGTCATCGACATCTAGAGGTTCAAAAGCCTTGGTGAAGGATGGGAGAGAATTACTCATGAACTCCGACAGAGTGGAGCGGCAGTTGTTGTTCCTTCCTTGTTGTTGGTGGTTGACAAGGACCTAAGCCATCTACTAGATAGCAACAATGTTGGCTTGATGTTCCTTCTAGAGAACTTGGAGAAATTTGGCTATGGTCATGTTCTCTAGTGGAGGTGGTTGCGGGGTAATGTCGCCTTGTGGCTACTACTGGTGATCTCTAGCCTGAGAAGATACACCAACTCCCTGCTACTGGCTAGAGCTGTGGACACTAGGGTTGGCAAAGGAGTAGTTGCGGGTTGCAGTCACCATCTTGTTTGGAGCAGCCAAGTCAAATAACTGGGATAAACGAGAGGGAAAAACAGTAATACAGGAAACGCGGCTAAGGGGGCTGGTATAGTCATGGTGTGATCAAACAGAGGTCGAAAGACCAAACACATAATATTAAGATAACATAGGTGGTGTAATCGCTTACATGTTGCCTAAGGAAAAAAGCGCGACTTGCATCGAGTTGCAAACACCAAAAACAAACAACAAGCACAAATGGTTTCATATGAACCATTACATGGACTCGACTTTGCATGGGGGAATACATGACTTGTCCTACCCTAGGGATCCTCAGGCTCAGGTGGTGGAGTGATCAGTCTCGTACTCATGCTCCTCCGAGTCTTCCTCCTTGTCATCATTCGTACGGGTGTCATCTTCGGCCGATGGGGTCGAAGAACGAGGAGGTCCATCCCGACGATGCTTCACCGGTGGGTCGGTGAAGAGCGCACGGTAATCCTTCATACTCATGCGACGACAACGATATGTGTCGTGAGCGGATGTATCTCTAGCTGGGGGTACTCCTCCTTTGTAAGCGATAGTTGTTCGTCCATCGGGGCTCCATCCTTCTTGATCCTGGCTTGCTTCATAATGGCTTGACTAAGTAGCTCTCGGGTGTGGTGAAGTTCCTTGCGGAGCTTCACGACCTCATTAATCAGGTTGTGAGACAGACTATCAATGGAGAGGCTAAAGTAGGTCTCGAACCTGAGCAGTGTTCGATCCTCTTCGAATGGGACCAATGTCCAACTCTCGCCAATATCATCCTTCCTGAAAGGTAGGTGGCGAGTAGCTGGCTCATGAACCATCTTTGGGATGATGTCTCAAAGGTGGATATGTTCCTTCCATGCAGCCGTATTGACTACGGTCACCAGGTTCTCCATTTGTGGTCCTTCAAAGAACCAACTCGTCGAGGAGTCGTTTGCCTTCAAGACCACATCAACGTGGTACTCCTTCATGGAGGCATCTATCCAGTGCATGTAGTACTGGAAAACGGGAGGTCGGCAAAATTGGCACTTCTCCTGGCTATCCTCAAGGAGTAAGGTGAAAGCCAGATGCTAGGAGTTCCTCGGGTACGATGGCCATCTATGCAGGTTTAAGGGGAGGGGAGTCAGTAAAGTTTTGAAAGTAGATAAGAAAAGGTAAGAAGTGTAGAAACTCCTAAGTGTAGGTACTAGGTATAGTTTTTGAAAATGGTTTTGTCATAACTGACGTCCATGCTAACTAAGGCTTCATATAGTCAGGATGGCTCTAATACCAGCTATGTGGGGATCCTGAGTGATAACTTGCGATGACGAAATACACGTGTATAGTGGTCCCAGAGATCAATGCTCACAGAACACACAAGATCTGAATAACAAGAGTCTTACATCCATACATACTGTCCTACACAAATTATGACCATTATGGACAAGTCTTACATACATAGGGCCATCAAGGACAAACATCAAACATAAACTCGTAGCGAAAATCTTCAACAATAGCATGGACCCATGCCATCTGCCTTAACCCTACAGGTATTCTAATTGGGAAGTGTCCTAATTCGCATGATCGCCACCAAGGTACTCTTCACCATATTCATGTTCTTCCATGCCTAGCCAATTAAATAACCAGTGGCAAGCCAATGAGAAATTTTAATGTACTCGCAAGCAACCCATGTTTGGAAGAAGGTAAACAATGCATGATATAGCACTAAGTAGGTAATTTCGTGGAAAGATAAATTTTGAGTGCAATGACATGTCCTATCAAATTGTAAAGCATGCATCATTAGGTTACGAGTATCCATATGAATAGGTTATAGATATCAATATAAATAGAGGTTCGAACAATGATACATCTCCAACGTATCTATAATTTTTGATTGTTCCATGCACATATATTATCATTCTAGGATACTTTTTGGGAATTTTTTTACCAATTTATAATATTTTTGAGCACTAACCTATTGACCCAATGACCAGTGCCAGTTGTTGTTTTCTGCATGTTTTCACTTTTTAAGTTTACAGTACCAAACGAAGTCCAATTGCCACAAAACTTTTTGATGGTTTTTGATACTCATGATCTGCGTTGGGTTTTCCATGAAGAGGAATGGGTAATCACAGTACAAAGTGGGTAACTATTTCCCTTAGTTATGAAACCAATGTTTATCGAACCAATAGGAATACCAATCCTCAACCGTCTTCAGTGGCTGCGCACAAAAGAACAAACAACTTCCATCCAACGTCGGCAAGAGGGTTGTCAATCCCCTTGATCTCATTATTTGCAAGCAAGTGAGTGTGTAGATAATTGTAAATAATAGTAAAGTGCACAATAAAATAAAAGGTAATAAATAACAGCACGGTAATGATAGTGTTTGTGAATTTATAAGTGAATAGATCCCATAGGTCGTAGAGTTCTCTAGTGGCATCTTTCATAAGCAAAGCATACAGTGGGTAAACAAATTACTGTTAAGCAATTGATAGAAAAGCGAATAATTATGTGATGTTCATGGCAATGATCATGTGTATGTAGGCATCTCGTCTATAAGAAAATAGGTCGACTCCTGCCTGCACCTACTACTATTACTCCACTTCAAGAGCGCTTCTATGTTTGTCTCTCTACATATTAAGTTCATGACAAACAGAGTAATACTTGGAGAATGATGCCATGATAAATACAAATTAAACTCAACTAATATGAATAAACCCTGTCGTTTTATCCTTAGTAGAAACAACGCAAAGACGCCACTTGTCCCCTTTTATCACTGGGATATAGAAACTTGGTAGGTTGAACCAACTACAACGCACGAATCCCACTGAAGAAATATCAATCTAGTTGGCCAAACTATCTCAATAGATTGGAGAGCATTATGATGCTATGATGATCATGCAAATAATAATCATGATAATCAGTTTTGACTCAAATACTTTTCATGAATAATCTGAAGATAAACACACAATTCATCGGATCCCAACAAACACACCATATAAAGGGATTACATCGGATAGATCAAGGCAAAGATGTGATGAACATTGTATTGAAGATCGAGAGAGAGATAGACATATTGCCATCTAGGTACTACCTACGGAACCGTAGGTCTGTGGTGAACTACTCACACATCATGGTGAGGGCAGCAAGGTTGATGAAGAGGCCCTTCGTGATCGATCTCCCCTCTGGCAGCCGGCAGGGTGTGATATTTCCATTTTGTATCATGATTTCCTACTGCTATTTAAAATGTTTTTATGAATAATAATGCTTTATGGAGTAATTCTAATACCTTTTCTATTTGCAAGGTTTGCACTAAGGGGGACAATACCGACAGCTAGAATTCTAGACCTAAAAAAGCATACCAGAGATACTTATTCTGCACATCTTCAAATGAGTTGAAACTTCACGGAGATTTTTTATGGAATATATCATGAATATTGGAGAAAATAACTACCAAAGGGGGCCACCCTGGTGAGCATAAGACACCAGGGCACGCCAGGCCCCTCCAGGCGTGCTCTGGTGGGTTGTGCTCCACACGGCCCACCTTCGGATCCCATCTTCTGGTATATAAGGTGTTTTGACCTAGAAAAATTAGGAGAGGACTTACAGGATAGAATGCCGCGGTCTCGAGGTGGAACTTGGGGTAGGAGAACTTTTGCCCTCCGGTAGAGCGATCCTGTCGAGGGAACTTCCCTCCCAGAGGGGGAATCGAAGCCATCGTCATCACCAACAACCCTCTCATCTTTGGGAGACCATTCTTCATCAACAGCTTCAATAGCACCATCTTCTCTCAAACCCAAGTTCATCTCTTCTGTTCAATCTTTGTATTGGAATCTCAGATTGGTACCTGTGGGTAACTAGTAGTGTTGACTACCTTGTGTAGTTAATTACTATATGGTTTATTTGCTGGAAGAGTATATGCTCAGATCCCTTATGCTATTCAATACCCCTCTGATCTTGAGAATGCATATTATTTGTGAGTAGTTACCTTTGTTCTTGAGGTCAAGGGAGAAGTCATGTTGCAAGTAATCATGTGAATTTGGTATGTGTTCGATATTTTGATGATATGCTTGTTGTGATTCCCTTAGTGGTGCCATGTGAACGTTGACTACATGGCACTTCACCATCCTTGGGCCTAAGGGAATGCATTGTGGAGTAGTTATTAGATGATGGGTTGCTAGATTGATAGAAGCTTAAACTCTAGTTTATGCCCTACTTTGTAAGGGGCTGATTTGCATCCACATGATTAATGCTATGGTTAGATGGTATCTTAATACTTTTATTGAAGTTTCGGATGCTTGCAAGGGGGTTGACAGTGCACTAGAGTTTTTGGCTCTCGAGTGCCCCTTACTCGTGCACGGCCTGAAGTAGGCACCCTGGCGATGAGGCCCAGCAGAGACTTGCCAAGTACAAGCACATAAGAATCAAGACCCCCGGCAAGATCTTGCTGGGATGACCATCAAACCCTCAGGCGAAGACAAAGCCCCAGCAAGACCCACCAAGGCGAAGCCCCGGCAAGGCCCCGCCAGTGCATGGGCCAGGTGTCGTTCCGCCTAGGCACGTGTCCCGGCATTGGTGCCGGAGGGGGCTAAGAGGTGTTGATGGGATGGGCTCCTATCCCGTCCCACAGACGGACAGAGATGCCTGATGGTGCATTAAATGTGCATGTCCTACTCCATCAGTGTTAGGTATGATAGCATTGTAGCTCTGTACACCCCGTGTATGCAGTGTACGCCATTGTTGGGATCCCCTTCAGATTATAAAAGGAGGCCCAAGGCGATGCGGTAGAGGACTTATGGATATTAAGACTTTTGGACCTTTAGTCTTGGGACCTTCTAGCTCGCGCACGTGGCAGCTGCTCACAATGCTCCTGTAGCTAGAACCCTAAGAACACTCCCAATACAACCAAGCGGCAGTAGGGTTTTACGCATCCTTGCGGCCTGAACCTGGGTAAAATCCCCGTGTGTTGTTCATTAGACCTGTTGTTTCTGCGAGCCTTCTACCCTGCCGAACCGAAAGGCATCCCTCCGATCCCATTGGTGCTTGTTCCCCATGACATCTTTGGCGCGCCAGGTAGGGGAGATTAGGTCATGCGAACCTGTTCTAGTGATCAATGCGCCAGTTCCTTCATACTCATCATTGCCATGGCCCCCAACAAGATGGTCCTGATGGCGGTTGGCCCATCCGCATCTGTTGTCCCTGTATCTGTGCAGACAGGCGATGGCGTAGAAGTGAGTGGACAAGGAGAAGGCAGAGGCTCAGAACTTCCGTGACGCTCCGGTGATCAAGGACAAGCAAGAGGCAACACCTGAGGTGGAGACGCCCATGGCGGCGGCGGGCACCACCATGCCGTTGGGTCTCTGGACAGAGCGGTACCTACTGCGGGTGGTACGGCGAACTCCCGGGGCGGATGGGTATCTTCTAGGGCGCCCACGCCAGCACCTATGCCTTGACCTTCCCTGGACATGCGCGAAGAGTCATGCCACGGCACCCGTGGTTCTCAATGTCCCCATGGAAAGGCTCCCGCGCACCACTCCCAAGGTGCGCAGGACCAGCATGCTAGCGGGAGTGGCGTGCCGTCATGGGACCATGTTAGTGCTCCTTATAACATAGTTAGAAGTTAGAGCATCTCACGGTCCTCGCGCCGTTTCCTGCCGACCACGTCGGAAGAAGCGATGGAGCGAGCATAGCTACTCCTAAACTTCCCTCCTGCTGCGGAGAAGCTTGATGAATGGAGAGCCACCATTCAGAGCCTCCCCAGCCTTGCAGATAAGTTTCGGTCCACCGAGTTGGCTCATGCCAGTGGTGAGAAGGTCGGAGGCGTTGCGACCTTGGTGCACTCTCCTCCGCAGCAACAACGCCGGTCGCCGACTCGACGGACCGATGCTTACAATGGCTATCGACGTTGTCGTCCGACCCACGGACACGCCGCGACCAGCGTCAAATTCTCCGGGAATGGGGCAAGGAAGACGCTCGAACTGCAATCGAGCGGCGGTGGGAAGCACGCCTTCAACCTCATAAGCGCGGGGGACCACTATAGAAAAATCTGCACCAGGGTATTGTTGGGGAACATTGCATGGGAAACAAAAAAATTCCTACGCACACGCAGATCTATCCATGGTGATGAGCATCGAAGAGAGGGAGAGTGGATCTACATACCCTTGTAGATCGCTAAGCGGGAACCGTTAAGAAACGCGGTTGGTGTAGTCGAACGTCTTCACGATCCAAATCGCCGTGCATCCCCCGATCCAATCACGATCTGTCCCTTGATCCAATAACGATCCGTCCTGCGATCCGATCATGATCCGTCCCACGAACTTGATCACGATCCGTCCCACGAACTAGATCACGATCCTTCCGATCTAGCACCGAACGGACGGCACCTCCGCGTTCAGCACACGTACAGCTTGATGATGATCTCCGCCGTCTTGATCCAGCAAGAAGGAGTGGAGAGGAAGAAGAGTTCTGCGGCAGTCTGTCGGTGCTCCGGCGATGGTGGTAGAGCAATTCTGGCAGGGCTTCGCCTAAGCACTGCAGAAATCCGATCTAGAGGAGAAACTATGCACTGGAGGAACGGGTAGCACGTGGCTGAAATTCTAGAGCAAAAACCCTAAAACCTCTAGTATATATAAGAGGAGAGGAGGATAGGAGGCAGCCTTGGCTTCCCAAGCCATGGGCTTCGGCCGAACCAACTAGGATTGGAGAACTCTCCTCCAATCCTAGTAAGACTAGGATTCGTTCCCTTTTTTCCTTTTTCCACCTTTTCCTATTGGGTTTTTTCCTCCAGCCACATGGGCCTTGTGTTGGAGTTTCCACCAGCCCACTAAGGGCTGATATTCACTCTCCCACAGCCCATGAAGCCTCTTGGGTAGAAATACCCCTCCTGGAGGTCTCCCGGTACACTACCGGCACTCTCGGTACACTACCGATGAGCCCGAAACTTTTCTGGTGACCAAAACAGGACTTCCTATATATGAATATTTACCTCCGGACCATTCCAGAGCTCCTCGTGATGTCCGAGATCTCATCCGGGACTCCGAACAACCTTCGGTCACCCCCATACATAACTTTATACTACCAAAACGTCACCAACCCTTAAGTGTGCAGACCCTGCGGGTTCGAGAACTATGTAGACATGACCGAGACACTTCTACGGTCAATAACCAATGGCGGGACCTGGATGTCCACATTGGTTCCTACATATTCTACGAAGATCTTTATCGTTCAAACCTCTATGTCAAGGATTCAGTTAATCTCGTATGATGTTCCCTTTGTCCTTCGGTATGTTACTTGCCCGAGATTCGATCGTTGGTATCTCCATACCTAGTTCAACCTCATTCCTAGAAACTCTCTTTACTCGTTCCATAATACAAGACCCCATAACTAACACTTTGTCACATTGCTTGCAAGGCTTATTGTGATGTTGTATTACCGAGTGGGCCCTGAGATACCTCTCCGTCACACGGAGTAACAAATCCCAGTCTTGATCCATGCCAACTCAACAGACACCCTCGGAGACACCTGTAGAGCACCTTTATAGTCACCCAGTTACGTTGCGACATTTGATACACACAAGGTACTCCTCCGATATCTGTGAGTTGCATGATCTCATGGTCATAGGAACATATACTTGACATGCAGAAAACAGTAGCAATAATCTGACACGATCATAAGCTACGTTTGTAGTTTGGCTCTTGTCCATCACATCATTCTCCTAATGATGTGATCCCGTTTATCAAATGACATCTCATGTCCATGGCTAGGAAACCTTAACCATCTTTCGATCAACGAGCTAGTTCACTAGAGGCATACTAGGGACATTGTGTTTGTCTATGTATCCATGTCTCCAATTAATACAATTATAGCATGGGTAATAAACGATTATCATGAAAAAGGAAATACAATAATAAACACTTTATTTATTGCCTCTAGGGTATATTTTCAACAGTCTCCCACTTGCACTAGAGTCAATAATCTAGTTCACATCACTATGTGATTTACATTGTAATGAATCGAACACCCATGCAGTTCTGGTGTTGATCATGTTTAGCCATTGGAAGAGGTTTAGTCAACGGGTCTGCAACATTCAGATCCGTGTGCACTTTGCAAATATTTATGTCTTTCTCCATGATGTAATCGCGGATGGAGTTGAAGCGTCGCTTTATGTGTCTGGTCCTCTTGTGAAACCTTGGGTCCTTGGCCAGAGAAATGGCACCAGTGTTGTCATAGAACAGGTTCATTGGATTCGGTGAACTGGGCACTACTCCAAGATCTATCATGAACTACTTCATCCAAACACCTTCCTTCGCCGCCTCCGAGGTTGCGATGTATTCCGCTTCGCACATAGAATCAGCTACCACGCTTTGCTTGGAACTGCACCAGCTTACCGCTCCCCCGTTAAGAATAAATACGTATCCGGTTTGCGACTTAGAGTCGTCCGGATCAGTGTCAAAGCTTGCATCGACGTAACCCTTTACGACGAGCTCTTCATGACCTCCATAAACGAGAAACATTTCCTTAGTCCTTTTCAGGTACTTAAGGATATTCTTGACCGCTTGCCAGTGCTCCATTCCAGGATCACTTTGAAACCTTCCGACCATACTTGTGGCAAGGATGACATCGGGTCTTGTGCACAGCATTGCATACATGATAGAGCCTATGGCTGAAGCATAGGGGATGACACTCATCTTTTCTCTATCTTCTGTAGTTACTGGGCATTGAGTCTTACTCAACTTCACACCTTGTAACACAGGCAAGAACCCCTTCTTGGACTCTTCCATTTTGAACTTCTTCAAAACTTTATCAAGGTATGTGCTCTGTCAAAGTGCTATTAAGCGTCTCGATCTATCTCTATATATCTTAATGCCTAATATAAAAGCAGCTTCTCCTAGGTCGTTCATTGAAAAACTCTTGTTCAAATATTCCTTCATGCTTTCCAGCATTTCTATATTGTTTCCAATCAGCAATATGTCATCCACATATAATACTAGAAACGCTATAGAGCTCCCACTCAGTTTCTTGTAAATACAAGCTTCTCCGTAAACTTGTATAAACTCGAACGCTTTGATCACCTCATCAAAGCACTTATTCAAACTCTGAGATGCTTGCACCAGTCCATAAATGGATCACTGGAGTTTGCAAACTTTGTCAGCATTCTCTGGATCGACAAAACCTTCGGGTTGCATCATATACAACTCTTCCTCTAGGAAACCGTTGAGGAACGTTGTTTTGACATCCATCTGCCAAATTTCATAGTCGAAATAAGCAGCTATTGCTAACATGATTCTGACAGACTTAAGCATCGCTACGGGTGAGAAAGTCTCATCGTAGTCAACTCCTTGAACTTGTGAAAAACCCTTTGCCACAAGTCGAGCTTTATAGACGGTGACATTACCATCCGCGTCTGTCTTCTTCTTAAAGATCCATTTGTTCTGAATGGCCTTTTGCCCTTCAGGTAATACTTCCAAAGTCCATACTTTGTTTTCATACATGGATCCCATCTCGGATTTCATGGCCTCTAACCATTTCTCGGAATCCGAGCCCATCACTGCTCCTCCATAGCTCGTATGTTCATTGTTGTCCAACAATATAACCTCCAAGACAGGGTTTCCGTACCACTCAGGGGTAGTACGCGGCCTTGTCGACCTACGAGGTTCAATAGCAGCTTGATCCGAAGCTTCATTATCATCATCATTAACTTCCTCTTCTACCGTCGTAGGTTCCACAGAAACATCTTTCTGCACTGCGCTACTTTCTAGTTGAAGTAAAGGTTCAATAACCTCATCAAGCTCTATTTTCCTCCCACTCAATTATTTCGAAAGAAACTCTTTCTCAAGAAATGTTCCGTTCTTAGCAACAAACACTTTGCCTTCGGATCTGAGATAGAAGGTATACCCAACTTTCTCTTTCGGGTATCCTATGAAGACGCATTTCTCCGCTTTGGGTTCCAGCTTTTCAGGCTGAAGCTTTTTGACATAAGCATCACATCCCCAAACTTTAAGAAACGACAACTTTTGCTTCTTGCCAAACCATAGTTCATATGGCGTCGTCTCAACGGATTTTGATGGTGCCCTATTTAAAGTGAATGCAGCTGTCTCTAATGCATAACCCCAAAACGATAGTGGCAAATCAGCAAGAGACATCATAGAATGCACCATATCTAATAAGGTTCGATTACGATGTTCGGACATACCATTACGCTGTGGTGCTCCGGGCGGTGTCAACTGCGAAACAATTCCACACTGTCTTAAGTGACTACCAAACTCATAACTCAGATATTCACCTCCTCGATCAGATCGCAGGAACTTAATCTTCTTGTTATGATGATTCTCAACTTCACTCTGAAATTGCTTGAACTTTTCAAACGTTTCAGACTTGTGTTTCATTAAGTAAATATACCCATATCTACTTAAGTCATCAGTGAAGGTGAGAAAATAACGATATCCACCATGCGCTTTAACATTCATTGGACCGCACACATCAGTATGTATGATTTCCAATAAGTCACTCGCTCGTTCCATTGTTCCAGAGAACGGCATTTTAGTCATCTTGCCCATGAGGCATGGTTCACATGTGTCAAGTGATTCAAAATCATGTGACTCCAAAATTCCATCAGCATGGAGCTTCCTCATGTGTTTTACACCAATATGACCTAAACGGTAGTGCCACAAGAAAGTGGTACTGTCATTATCAACTCTACATCTTTTGGCATCAATGTTATGAACATGTGTGTCATCACTATCAAAATTCAATATGAATAAACCCCTAACGTTGGGTGCATGACCATAAATGATATTACTCATATAAATAGAACAACATTTATTCTCTGATTTAAATGAGTAACTGTCTCTCGATAAACAAGATCTAGATATAATATTCATGCTCAACGCAGGCACTAAATAACAATTATTCAGGTTCATCACTAATCCCGATGGTAATCAAAGAGAGAGTGTGCCGACGGCGATCACATCAACCTTGGAACCATTTCCCACATGCATCGTCACTTCGTTCTTTGCCAGCCTTCGTTTATTCCATAGTTCCTGCTTTGAGTTGCAAATGTGAGCAACCGGACCGGTATCAAATACCCAGGCACTACTACGAGAGCTAGTAAGGTACACATAAATAACATGTATATAATATATACCTTGTTTGATGTTGGCCGCCTTCTTGTCAGCCAGGTACTTGGGGCAGTTCCGCTTCCAGTGACCAGTTCCCTTGCAATGAAAGCACTCACTTTCTGGCTTGGGTCCATGCTTGGGCTTCTTTGCAGGAGTAGCAACTGCTTTGCCATCCTTATTGGTTTTACCCTTCTTGCCCTTGCCCTTGACTTTGCCATTTTTCTTGAAACTAGTGGTCTTATTGACCATCAACACTTGATGTTCTTTCTGGATTGCAGACTCAGCGACTTTTAGCATCGCAGAAAGCTCGGCGACTGACTTGTTCATCCCATGCATGTTATAGTTCATCACAAAGCTCTTGTAACTAGGTGGCAGTGATTGAAGAACTCTGTCAGTGATCGCTTCTGGCGGAAGGGCAATTCCCAACTCCACTAGACGAGTTGAATACCTAGACATTCTGAGTATATGTTCACTGATAGACCCGTTCTCTTCCATCTTGCAAGCATAGAACTTATTGGAGGTTTCATACCTCTCGATCCGGGCATTCTTCTGAAAGATAAAATTCAACTCCTGGAACATCTCATATGCTCCATGACGTTCAAAACGTCTTTGAAGTCCCGGTTGTAAGCCATACAATATTCCACACCAAACTATTGAGTAATCTCTAGTACGTGCCTCCCAAGCGTTCTTAACATCTTTGGAGGTCATGTCTTCTGGTTGGTCACCAAGCGGTGCATCAAGGACATATGATTTATGGGAAACCGTGAGGATAATCCTCAGATTACGGCCCAGTCAACAAAGTTACTTCCATCATCTTTCAGTTTAGCTTTCTCTAGGAACACATTAAAATTCAGGGGTGCTACTGCGCGAGCCATTGATCTACAACATAAATATGCAAAGTTTACTTAGACTATTGTTCAAGATAATGAGTTTAATTAATCAAATTACTAAAGCTCCCACTCAAATTGACATCCCTCAGGTCATCTGAGTGTCACATGATCCAAATCCACCAACTCAAGTCCGATCATCACGTGGGTTGAGGTGGCTTCAATGGTGAACATCATTATGTTGATCATATCTACTATATGACTCATGTTTGACCTTTCGGTCTCTTGTGTTCCGAGGCCATGTCTGTACATGCTAGGCTCATCAAGTTTAACCCAAGTGTTCTGCGCGTGCAACACTGGCTTGCAACCGTTGTATGTGAACGTAGAGTCTATCACACCCGATCATCACGTGGTGTCTAAACACGATGAACTTTCGCAACGGTGCACACTCGGGGAGAACACAATTTATCTTGAAATTTAAGTGAGGGATCACCTTATAATGATACCGTCGTACTAAGCAAAACAACGTGCATAAAAGGATTAACATCACATGCAATTCATAAGTGACATGATATGGCCATGAACTTGTGCTTTAGATCTCCATCTTGAAAGCACCGACATGATCTCCATCGTCATCGGCAAGACACCATGATCTCCATCATCTTGATCTCCATCAACGTGTCGCCATCAGGGTTGTCGCGCCCAACATGCTTCTACTACTATTGCTACCGTTTAGCGATAAACTAAAGCATTACATAGTGCTTAATGATTGACACGCAGGTCATACAATAATTAAAGACAACCCTATGGCTCCTGTCGGTTGCCATACTCATCGAGATGCAAGTCGTGAAATTCTATACATCACATGATCATCTCATACATCACATACATCACATCATGTAATTGGCCATATCACATCACAACATACCCTGCAAAAACAAGTTAGATGTCCTCTAATTGTTGTTGCATGTTTTACGTGGCTGCTACAGGTTTCTAGCAAGAACGATTCTCACCGACGCATAAACCACAACGGTGATACATAATTTGCTTTTCAACCTTCTCAAGGACCGCCTTTGTCGAATCCGATCCAACTAAAGTGAGAGAATTTTGCCACCCGCAAGCCATCTAGGCAACAAGTTGCGTCGAGGGAACTGGTCTCTCGTAAGCGTACGAGTAATGTTGGTCCGGGCCGCTTCATCTCACAATACCGCTAAACCAAAATCCGACCAAGGGAGGAAGCAATCTAAGCATCAACGCCCACAAACCTTTTGTGTTCTACTCGAGATCTCATCAACACATAGACCTAGCTCATGATGTCACTGTTGGGGAACGTTGCATGGGAAACAAAAAAATTCCTACGCACACGCAGATCTATCCATGGTGATGAGCATTGACGAGAGGGAGAGTGGATCTACATACCCTTGTAGAACTCTAAACGGGAAGCGTTAAGAAACGCGGTTGGTGTAGTCGAACGTCTTCGTGATTCAAATCGCCATGCATCATGCGATCCAATCACGATCCGTCCCTTGATCCAATCACGATCCGTCCCGCGATCCGATCACGATCGGTCCCACGAACTTGATCACGATCCGTCTCACGAACTTGATCACGATCCTTCTGATCTAGCACCGAACGGACGGCACCTCCGCGTTCTGCACACGTACAGCTTGATGACGATCTCCACCATCTTGATCCAGCAAGAAGGAGTAGAGAGGAATAAGAGTTCTCTGGCAGCCTGACGGCGCTCCGGCGATGGTGATGGAGCAATTCCGGCAGGGCTTCGCCTAAGCACTGCAGAAATCCGATCTAGAGGACAAACTATGCACTGGAGGAACGGGTAGCACGTGGCTGAAATTCTAGTGCAAAAACCCTAAAACCTCTAGTATATATAAGAGGAGAGGAGGAAAGGAGGAAGCCTTGGCTTCCCAAGCCAAGGGTTTCGGCCGAACAAACTAGGATTGGAGGACTCTCCTCCAATCCTAGTAGGACTAGGATTCGTTCCCTTTTTTTTCCTTTTTCCATCTTTTCCTATTGGGTTTTTCCTTCAGACACATGGGCCTTGTGTGGGAGTTTCCAACAGCCCACTAAGGGATGATATTCACTCTCCCACAGCACATGAAGCCTCTTGGGTCGAAATACCCCTCCCGGAGGTCTCCCAGTACACTACCGGCACTCCCGGTACACTACCGATGAGCCCGAAACTTTTCCGGTGACCAAAACAGGACTTCCTATATATGAATCTTTACCTCCGGACCATTCCGGAGCTCCTCGTGATGTCCGGGATCTCATCTGGGACCCCGAACAACCTTAGGTCACCACCATACATAACTCTATACTACCGAAACGTCACCAAACCTTAAGTGTGCAGACCCTGCGGGTTCGAGAACTATGTAGACATGACCGAGACACTTCTACGGTCAATAACCAATGGTAGGACCTGGATGTGCACATTGGTTCCTACATATTCTACGAAGATCTTTATCGGTCGAACCTCTATGTCAAGGATTCAGTTAATCCCGTATGATGTTCCCTTTGTCCTTCGGTATGTTACTTGCCCGAGATTCGATCGTTGGTATCTCCATACCTAGTTCAACCTCGTTACTGGCAAGTCTCTTTACTCATTCCGTAATACAAGACCCCGTAACTAACACTTAGTCACATTGCTTGCAAGGCTTATTGTGATGTTGTATTACCGAGTGGGCCCTGAGATACCTCTCCGACACATGGAGTAACAAATCCCAGTCTTGATCCATGCCAACTCAACAGACACCCTTGGAGACACCTGTAGAGCACCTTTATAGTCACCCAGTTAGGTTGCGACGTTTGATACACACAAGGTACTCCTCTGATATCTATGAGTTGCATGATCTCATGGTCATAGGAACATATACTTGACATGCAGAAAACAGTATCAATAAACTAACACGATCATAAGCTACGTTTGTAGTTTGGGTCTTGTCCATCACATCAGTCTCCTAATGATGTGATCCCATTTATCAAATGACATCTCATCTCCATGGCTAGGAAACATTATCCATCTTTGGATCAACGAGCTAGTTCACTAGAGGCATACTAGGGACATTGTGTTTGTCTATGTATCCACACATGTATCCATGTTTCCAATTAATGCAATTATAGCATGGATAATAAACGATCATCATGAACACGGAAATACAACAATAAACACTTTATTTATTGCCTCTAGGGCATATTTCCAATAGGTATCCTGTCAACGTGCCTTCCGAGGTGGGTTGTCTAGCGTTTACCCATGAGCTGCGGCATGTCCAGTGGCCCAACTCCCACACATTCAAGCCAGAGGTCCCGGGGAAGTATGACGCCAAGACTCACCCATCGGAGTTCCTGAGCATCTACACCATTGCGGTGCAAGCTGCCGGGGGTCGCGACGACAAGCTGCCGAGGGTCGCCAACTACTTCCTGTTGGTGCTCAAGTCCAACGTCAGGTCGTGGTTGATGCACCTGCCGGAGAATTGCATCGCCTCCTGGGCAGACTTGTGCCACGAGTTTGTTGGTGCCTTCATAGGAGGTCACCAAGATCCTGACCAAGAAAGCGATTTAGACATCATCCCTCAAAAGGAGGGAGAAACTTTGCGCAAGTACATCAAAAGGCTCAGCCACGTGCACCACAACATACCAGACGTTCATCCTGTCACTGTTATCAGCGTGTTCCATCAGAACATGCGCAACCGCAGGATGCACGAAGAGCTGGCGAGCTTTATGCTTTGGCAGACAAATGTGCTTGGGTTGAAGAAGGGAGGAGACTCCCCGGCGAAGACGCTGGCGCAGGGGTCGACTCTAAAGATGAAGACACCACCACCCCAGCAAAGAAGGGCCAGCGGCGGAATAAGAAACGCAAGGGCAATGCCATGCTTGTCATCGAGGGATCTGGCAACCCCGGTACTGCCAAGAAAGGCAAGATTGGTGACCCTGGCAACGATGTTGCCGAGTGCGCCTCCTGCCATGCTATGGCGGCTGCTGACAAGCCAAAAGGCTCCGGCAAGCAGTATTGCAAGATCCATCTCACCAAAGGCCACGATCTCCAAGACTGCCAGCAAGTTAAATAGCTTGCCGAGAAGCAAAAAAGCCAAGTACAAGAGGCGAGACAAGGAGAAAGGCCAGGATGGTGCTGAGGGGTCTGACAAGAAGCGCGTTGGCCGAGGAGGTCGCAGCGGCAAGCCCAAGCAACAAACAGACCGGCCTGCCCATGGCCATGCCAAGCGAGAGGGAGACCATGATGGCATCGAAGAGGATGACGAGTCCAGCGAGCATGAGTTCCAGAAGGCTACAGAGATGATGAGCATCGAGGGAGGTGCCTCGTCGCATTCATCTCACCGCCAACTTAAACAGTGGGCGTGCGGGGTTAACGCAACGAAACCCTCTATCGGTGCCTAGAGACCTCTAAAGTGGTCCAACAATCCTATCATCTTCGACGCCGAGGATCACCCGGATCGCATAACTACGGTCGAGTGCTTCCATTGTTGGTTTCGCCAACAATTCGCAACCTCAAGGTGACAAAGATGCTAGTCGAGAGTGGGGCTATCTGAACCTGATCTCACCATCATGTCATCCAGAGGCTGCAAATTCCTGATGAAGATCTCGAGCCGACAGGCGCTTTCCAAGGGGTCAATTTAGGGAGAACTCAGTCGAAGGGCAAGATCATGCTACCAGTGACATTTGGCAGTGATATCAATTTGAAAACAGAGAAGATCGTCTTTGACGTCACCAAGATCTCGTTGCTGTACAATGGCATCCTCGGTCGCCCAGCACTGGCCAAGTTCATGGCGTCCACCCACTTCGCTTACAATGTGCTTAAGATGCCTAGGCCAATGAGCGTCATCATGATAACCTCCGACAAGAAAAGCACACTTATCTACGCCAACCAACTCTACTGGGGGCAGTTGCAGCACCTGCCGCCAAGGCACTTGCTCCTGTCACTAAAGCTCCCAGGGGGAAGAAGACTGGCAAGGCCTCTGGCGCACATTTCGGCAAGCACACCTCCTCGGGGTGTTGTGCTCCCATTGACGATGTGCTACAGAGCTCCACCAGGAAGAGCAAGAAGTCCAAGGCAGCTCCGCCTGAGACCAAGAACGTGCCCGCCAAGGAGGATGGCACGGGGGGAACTTTCACCATATGTTCCACCCTTGACGATAGATAGGAAAGCGTGCTTGTCACCTTCCTACGGGCGAATGTCGATGTGCTTGCATGGCAACCATCTGATATCCCCGGTGTTCCCAGGGAGGTGATTGAGCACCACCTTGCCGTCTGCCCACACGTGCAGTCCGTCAAGCAGAAAGTCAGGAAGCAAGCTTTGGAGCAGCAAAAGTTTATTGCTGAAGAGAACAAGAAACTAGAAGCGGCTGGCTTGATCAGAGGAGTACTCCATCCAACATGGTTGGCCAATCCAGTTGTAGTGCACAAGGCAAATGGAAAATGGAGGTTGTGCATTGTCTTCACAGACATCAACAAAGCCTGCCCCAAAGATCCTTTTCCCTTGTCATGCATCGAGCAGATTGTGGACTCCACCACCGGCTGCAACTTGTTCTCTTTCCTTGATGCCTATTCCGGCTATCATCAGATTTTCATGGCCAAAGAAGACGAGGAGAAGACCACATTTATCACCCCATGTGGTACGTATTCATTTTTGCGTATGCCTTTCGGGTTGAAAAGTGCTGGTTCTACATTTGCAAGAGCTGTCTAGATTGGTTTTGAGCCCCAGCTACATAGAAATATGGAGGCTTATATGGACGACATAGTTGTCAAAACCAAGGACAAGGCTATGCTCATATTAGACCTAGAAGAAACATTTTCTAACCTGCACAAGATCAACATGAAGCTCAACCCTGAGAAGTGTGTGTTCGACATCCCATCCGGCAAGCTTCTCGGGTTCTTTGTATCTCAACTAGGAATTGAAGCAAAACCCAACAAGATCAAAGAAATTGAGAAAATTGAAGCACCAAGACATGTCAAAGATGTGTGCCATCTTAGCGGCTGTGTTGATGCACTGAGTAGGTTCATTTCAAAATCTGCTGAGCGCGCCCTGCCCTTTTTCAAAATCTTGAAGAAGGCAAGTCCAATGAAATGGACTCCAGAAGTGGAGACAGTGCTGTAGGATTTGAAGAGGTACCTCTCCTCTTTGCCAGTCCTAGTCGCACCAAAACCACAGGAGCCATTGCTGCTATATGTAGCGGCAAAAAATCAAGTGGTTAGTGTTGCACTAGTGGCTGAAAGAGAAGTTGATGAAGAAGCAGCGACAACGGCAGGGCCACCAAGCGACGAGCCAAGATATTCCCCGGCAGGGTCTGGTGTCGCCAAGGAAAGATCTGCGCAGTTGAATGAGACAATCCAGAAGAAGAAGCTGGTGCAGCGCCCAGTCTAATTTGTCAGCTCCCTATTGTAGGGGGCTAGGTCAAGATATTCTTGTGTACAAAAGTTGCTCTTCAGCCTTCTTATGGCCTCGAGGAAGTTGTGCCACTACTTCCAAGCACATGAGATCACCGTTGTCACTCGCTTCTCACTACAGCGAATCTTGCAAAACCTAGAAGCTATCGGTAGGATTGTAGAGTGGGCTTCGAAACTGTCAAGCTTTGGTCTCATGTTTGAAAGCACTTCGACCATTTAGAGCAGAGCCTTGGCAGAGTTCATTCCGAAATGGACCCCAACACCCGATGAAGAAGTTCCAGAGTCAACTCTCCCCGGCAAAGAAACCGATCAAGAGTGGATCATGTCTTTTGATTGGGCTTTCTCGCTGCAAGGCACTAGTGCCGGAGTGCTGCTTGTCGCACCCACCGGAGAGCACCTCAAATATGTGATTCAGATGCACTTTCCCCGGGAGAGATCAACGAACAACACTGCCGAGTACGAAGGGATGCTTGCCAGTCTCAGGATCACGGTAGACCTTGGGATCAAGAAACTTATTGTCAGGGGTGACTCTTAGTCGTCAGACAGGTGAACAAATATTACCAGAGTCCATTGATGGAAGCTTATGTAGATGAAGTGAGTAAGTTGAAAGAACATTCTGACGGCCTGCAAATGGAGCACATTCCATGTGTAGAGAACGGCGTTGTTGATGGTCTTTCAAAATGTGTTGCCCTTAAGTTACTTGTGGAACCAGGAACTTTCGTGCTCTGATTGACTCAACCCTCCATGACACCATCAACTGGACAAGAGAAAAGAAGGACGTTGAGTTCCGGCACGTATTTACCGGCAGAGCTCCCAGAAGCCGTCGGTGAGGAGGTTGCCAGGCACAATGTCAGGCTTGCCGGTGAGCATCATGCTTCGGTGGAGCCTCCGGTTGTTGCCGTGAAAGCACGCGCTCCTGCCAGGCTTGTCGGGGGGCAGCAGACTCCGGCGGGGCCTCAGTCACTTGCCATTGAGACAAATGCTTCCCCGGCAGAGGATATGTCATTAGTCCTCGTTGTCGAGCCCCAGGCTCCAGCATGGGCACAACACATTGTCCATTTCCTTCAAACAGGAGAACTCCCTGAGGAACAAGAGGAAGCGGAGTAAATAGCCAGCCAATATCATATGTACCAGTTTGTAGACAACATCTTGTATAGAAAAAGACCGAATGGCATGAAACTTAAGTGCATTTTGATAACCCACAAGTATAGGGGATCGATTGTTGCCTTTCTCGATAAGTAAGAGTGTCGAACCCAACAAGGATCTAAAGGTAGAACAAATATTCCCTCAAGTTCTATCGACCACCGATACAACTCTACGCACGCTTAACGTTCGCTGTACCTAAAACAAGTATGAAACTAGAAGGACTTTGTAGGTGTGATAGGATAAGTTTGCAAGATAATAAAGAACACGTAAATAAAAACTAGGGGCTGCTTAGATAAAGAAAGAACTAAGTTAGTTTAACGAGTATGGAAAAGTGGTTGTAGGAGTTGCAGAATTGCCCCTAGGTAATCGATAACTAGACTGGTGATCATTATTGCAACTTTACCTGAGGGAGAGGCGTAAGCTAACATACTTTCTCTGCTTGGATCATATGCACTTATGATTGGAACTCTAGCAAGAATCTGCAACTACTAAAGATCATTAAGGTAAAACCCAACCATAGCATTATAAGGTATCAAGTCCTCTTTACTCACATATGCAACAACCCACCTACTCGGGTTTATGCTTCTATCACTCAAGCAACCCACCATAAGCGAATCATGAACACATTGCAACACCCTACAGCGAGGATCCCTCACGCTTGCGTGACACAGAGAGCACCATAGGATAGCACCAACCAATCATGATCATCAGTCAACCACTAGGACAACAAAAATCTACTCACACATCATAGGATGGCAACACATCATTGGATAATAATATGAAGCATAAAGTACCATGTTCAAGTAGAGGGTACAGCAGGTTGTGGGAGAGTGGACCACTTTAGATAGATGGGGGAAGGTGATGGATATGTTGGTAAAGATGACGGAGTTGTTGGAGTAGATCGCCGTCACGGTGATGGCCCCGGCGGTGTTCCGGTGCCACCAGGAGAGAGGGGGAGAGAGCCCCCTCCTTCTTCTCCTTCCTTGAACTCCTACCTAGATGGGAGGAGGGTTTCCCCTCCGGTCCTTGGCCTCCATGGCGGCAGAGGGGCGAGAGCCCCTCCAAGATTGGATCTCTCTTTCTTTTTCCTTTTGTTTCTACGCTCTTAGATTCTGGCCTTCCACCGTTTCTTAAATATCCGAAGATCCGTAACTCCACTCGGGCTGAAATTTTGAGGGGATCTTTATCCAAAAATGATCTTTCTTGCAGCCAAAGGAAAGCTCCAACCGACATAAGTGGTGGCCACAAGCCTGCCAGGCATGCCCTACCCCCCAGGGCGCGCCCCTATGGCTTGTGGGCCCCTCGGACACCGCCTTCTGTTGATTCTACTTCCCAAAATCCACATATATTACAAAATAATCTTCGTAAGTTTTTATCCCGTTTGGACTTCATTTGATATGGATTTTCTGCGAAACAAAAAACATGCAACAAACCAGAACTGGCACTAGGCACTGGATCAATATGTTAGTCCAAAAATAATACAAAAAGTTGCCAAAAGTATATGAAAGTTGTAGAATATTTGCATGAAACAATCAAAAATTATAGATACGATGGAAACGTATCAGCATCCCCAGGGTTAATTCCTGCTCATCCTCGAGTAGGTAAATGATAAAAAGAGATAATTTTTAATGTGGAATCCTACCTAGCATAATCTTGATCATATAATCTAATCATGGCATGAATGTTAAGACACGAGTGATTCAAAGCAATAGTCCATATTGACATAAAAACAGTAATACTTTGAGCACACCAACAAGACAATTGTGTCCGTTCAAAATAACATGGCCTTGGAAAGTTATCCCTACAAAATCATATGGTCTGGGTATGCTCCATCTTCCCCACACAAAGTATCTAAATCATGGACAACCCCGATGAAAAAGTCAAGCAATTGTTTCACACTTTTATGTTCTCAAACCTTTTCAACTCTCATGCAATACACGAGCGTGAGAGATGGATATAGCACTATAGGTGGAATAGAATATGGTGGAGGTGATGAGGAAAAAGGAGAAGATAGTCTCAAATCAACTAGGCATATCAACGGGTTATGGAGATGCCCATCAATAGATATCAATGTGAGTGAGTAGGGATTGCCATGCAACGGGTGCGCTAGAGCTATAAGTGTATGAAAGCTCGAAAAGAAAACTAAGTTGTCATGCAAATGATGAAAATTCCACTAGCTATATGAAAGTGACAAAATAGGAGACTCTCTATCATGAATATCATGGTGCTACTTTGAAGCACAAGTGTGGAAAAAGATAGTAGCATTGTCCCTTCTCTCTTTCTCTCATTTTTTTATTTTTTTTATTTTCGTGGGCATCTTTGGCCTCTTTTTTTTATTTATTTGGGCTTTACTGGCCTCTTTTATTTTTTGTAAAGTCCAAAGACTCATCCCGACTTGTGAGGGATTCATAGCTTCCATCATCCTTTTCTATCACGGGACAAATGCTCTAAAAATGAAAATCATCACGCTTTAATTTACTTACAACTCGGTACCAAGAACAAATTATGACTCTATATGCAATATGAAAGTGATGATGCATGTCATGAAAAACGGAACGGAGGAAGTTGCATGGCAATATATCTCGGAATGGCTATGGAAATGCCATAATAAATAGGTATGGTGGCTGTTTTGAGGAAAATATATGGTGGCTGTTTTGAGGAAGGTGGGTTTAATGTACCGGCAAAAGTTGTGCGGTACTAGAGAGGCTAGCAAAGGTGGAAGGGTGAGAGTGCGTATAATCCATGGACTCAACATTAGTCATAAAGAACTCACATACTTATTGCAAAAGTCTATTAGTTATCAAACAAAGCATTAGACGCATGCTCCTAGGGGAGAGGTTGGTAGGAGTTAACCATCATGTGCTCCCGACCCTCACACAAAGGTTGACAATCATTAAACAAATCATGCTCCGACTTCATTACATAACGGTTCACCATACGTGCATGCTACGGGAATCACAAACTTCAACACATGTATTTCTCTAGTTCACAACTACTCACTAGCATGACTCTCATATTACCATCTTTATATCGCAAAACTATTGCAAGGAATCAAACATATCATATTCAGTGATCTACAAGTTTTATGTAGGATTTTATGACTAACCATGTGAATGACCAACTCCTATTAACTCTCTAAATAGATATAAGTTAAGCATGAGAGTTTAACTCTTTCTACAATAGATATGCCCACGCTCTAAAAATATAAGTGAAGCAAAAGAGCATTTTACAAATGGCAGTTTTCTATGTGTAGAGAAACAGGCAATCCAAACTTCAAATGATATAAATGAAGCACATGAAGCATTCTATAAAGCCATACTCAAAAGATATAAGTGATGTGCATGAAGCATTCTATAAATCGACCAAGGACTTTCTCATACCAGAATGGTGCATTATTAAAAGAAAAAGAAAAAGCACACGGCACTCCAAGATTTACGCATATCATGTGACGAATAAAAATATAGCTCCAAGTAAAATTACCGATGGTTGTTAGAAGAAAGAGGGGATGCCTTCCGGGGCATCCCCAAGCTTAGTTTCTTGGGAGTCTTTGAATATTACTTTGGGATGCCTCGGGCATCCCCAAGCTTAGTCCCTTTCAACTCCTTATTCCTTCATCTATCGTGATCTCACCCAAAACTTGAAAACTTCAATCACACAAAACTTAACAAAACCCTCGTGAGATCCGTTAGTATAATAAATCAAATCACAACTTCATGTACGGTTGACAACCAATTCATATTTTATTTTTGCATTGTATCTACTGTATTCTAATTTTTCCATGGCTTATACCGCCGATGCAATCGATAGTTTCATCAAAACGAGCAAAACAATGCATCAAAAACAGAATATGTCTTAAATAGGACAGTCTGTAGTAATCTGGACATTCACCATACTTATGTAACTCTAAAAATTAGGAAAAATAGGAAAAAATAAACAATTTGCATGGAAGTACTGTATAAAAGTTTCAGAAACTAATGACATTCGAGTAAAAAATGTAAATTCCGCACTATAGCCAAAGTTTATGTTATTGCACTGCACACACCAAACAAGCAATCTAATCATCTTAAAGGCAAATCTTGGCACATTATTTTTATAATACAATGGATCTATACAAGGGGATAATTAGTTTTGTTGAAAAGTTTCTGTAATTAAGATTTGCAAAGTATCCATGGGCATGAACAAAGTTCAAGGAGCTCCCCCACTTCAACGGTGCCCGTCCTTCTTACTTTCACTTCTCTTTTTGAAAAAGTTTTAGGTTCCCCTCTTTATTTTTTTGTTTTTAAACTTTATAAAAGCACACAACATAATAAAATGACTCTCCACAACTTTCGGGTTGTCTCCCTGGCAGCGCTTTCTTTAAAGCTATTAAGGTAGGCATAATGTGCTCAAGTAATTGATCCACCCGAATCCCAAGGTATATCAAAGCCAATTTTAATTAACAATGATTTGTAGTTTAGCAGTGAGCACAATTTAACATATATTATGGAACAACAAAGTCTAACTCTCTTCTTATGCATCGGCATGTCATAAAAGAACAATTCATGCACACAAAGTAAAGGCCAATACATAGCATAAGAAGTTTCTTGCAATTTCATCAAATTGGAAACATAGAGAGGTGGAGATGTAGTTCCTCTCTCATAATAATTGCAAGTAGGAGAAGCAAACACATGTATATTATGTCTATCAAAATCATCATGTGTAATAGTAAAAGGCAACCCATCTATATAATCGTTAACAAGTGCAAACTTCTCCAATATAGTGTAGTTGGGAGAATTCAAAAAGATAATAGGACTATCATGCGTGGGTGCAATAGAAAAAATTTCATTCTTAACATCAGGAACTATAGCAAGTTCATATCCATAAAAATCTTTCATATTGGCATCATGGCCACAAGCATAGCAAGCATCAAGTTCATCAAAAAGGGATATTTCAAATGAATCCAAGGGATCATAGCAATCAACATAGCATTCATCCTTCGGTAAGCATGAAGAGAAATTAAACAATGTATGAGTTGAAGAGTTACTCTCATTAGAAGGTGGGCACGAGTAGCTAATGCACTCTTCCTCCTTTTGTTCTTTGCTCTCCTCCTCATCTTTTTCATCTAATGAGCTCACAGTTTCAGCAATTTCTTCTACCATAGATTCCTGCAAAATATTAGTTTCCTCCAAGGCAGCAGACACTCTCTCAATAAATGCATCAATATCGGAATTATATTCATAATTCTCATATAAAAATTGAAGTATAGCAAAATTTTCAGGTCTATAAATAGCATCATCATAATTTTCACACTTCTCAAACAAAGATTCAATATCATAAGCACCCTTAAAAGCAACGAATTCTTCTGTTCATTCCACATCATAGTAATCATAAATACCATTAGCATAAGAAGCCAAGGTTTCATTATCATTAAGTTTACATGAAAAAGGAAGGTGTGGAGCCTTCATCCTAGAGCAACAAGTATAATCATATCTCTGGCATAGATTCCAAGCGTACAATTTCAACATATAAATTTGATCCCATAATAATTTCCCTTTTTGAGTCAGGCGATAATCCCTAAAGTATTCATGTTGATCCAACATGTCTCCCATTATATAATTGAATGGGATTTTCTCAACATTATTAAAGTAGTGCATAATATCTTTCACATAACGAGCATCAAGGGTTTTAGGAGGTTCCCCATCACCATGACTTGCAAGTACACCTATTTTTTTGGTATTTCGTGTTCCATATCCATAGCAAACGATAGAGAACAACTTATAACATCAAATAAAATCTACTTAGTGATAAAGCAAACAAGCACACACGAGAATATTCACCCCACGCTATTGCTCCCCGGCAACGGCGCCAGAAAAAGGTCTTGATAACCCACAAGTATAGGGGGTCAATTGTAGCCTTTCTTGATAAGTAAGAGTGTCCAAACCAACAAGGAGTTAAAGGTAGAACAAATATTCCCTCAAGTTCTATCGACCACCGATACAACTCTACGCACGCTTAAAGTTTGCTTTACCTAGAACAAGTATGAAACTAGAAGGACTTTGTAGGTGTGATAGGATAGGTTTGCAAGATAATAAAGAACACGTAAATAAAAACTAGGGGCTACTTAGATAAATAAACAACAAAGTTAGTTTAACGAGTGTGGAAAAGTGGTGGTAGGAGTTGCGGAATTGTCCCTAGGCAATCGATAACTAGACTGGTAATCATTATTGCAATTTTATATGAGGGAGAGACATAAGATAACATACTTTCTCTACTTGGATCATATGCACTTATGATTGGAACTCTAGGAAGCATCTGAAACTACTAAAGATCATTAAGGTAAAACACAACCATAGCATTATAAGGTATCAAGTCCTCTTTACGACCATATGCAACAACCCACCTACTCGGGTTTATGCTTCTGTCACTCAAGCAACCCGCCATAGGCGAATCATGAACACATTGTAAAACCCTACAATGAGGATCCATAATGCTTGCGTGACATGGAGAGCACCATAGGACAACACCAATAATCAAACATGCAACTCAAACAAATCATGATCATCAATCAACCAATAGGATAACAAAAATCTACTTAGACATCATAGGATGGCAACACATCATGGGATAATAATATGAAGCATAAAGCGCCATGTTCAACTAGAGGGTACAGCGGGTTGCGGGAGAGTGGACCTTCATAGATAGATCGGGGAAGGTGATGGAGGTGTTGGTGAAGATGACGGAGTTGTTGGAGTAGATGGTCATTACAATGATGGCCTCGGCGGTGTTCCGGTGAGGAGAGAGGGAGAGAGAGCCCCCCTCCTTATTATTATTCCTTGAACTCCTCCCTAGATGGGAGGAGGGTTTGCCCTCTGGTCCCTGGCCTCCACGGTGGCGGAGGGGCGAGAGCCCCTCCAAGATTGGATCTCTCTCTCTGTTTCCTTCTGTTCTGTGCTCTCGGATTCCGGCCTTCCACCGTTTCTTAAATATCCGAAGATCTGTAACTCTGATTGGGCTGGAACTTTGAGGGGATCTTTATCGAAAAATTAGCTTTCTTGCGGCCAAAGGAAAGCCCCAACTGACCTAAGGGGTAGCCACAAGCCTGCCTGGCGTGCCCTACCCCCCAAGGCGCGCCCCTGTGGATTGTGGGGCCCTCGGGCCCCCCCTTCTGTTGATTCCACTTCCCCAAATTCACATATATTCCAAGAAAAATCACCATAAGTTTTATCCTGTTTGGACTTCATTTGATATGGATTTTCTACAAAACAAAAAACTTGCAACAAACAGGAACTAGCACTGGGCACTGGATCAATATGTTAGTCCCAAAACTAATATAAAAAGTTGCCAAAAGTATATGAAAGTTGTAGAATATTGGCATGAAACAATATAAAATTATAGATATGATGGAGATGTATAACACTTCTCGGGAGGATGGATTGGAGATGTTGGCAGAAATACACGGAGGCATATGTGGCTCCCACATAGGATCTAGAGCACTTGCCAGGAAGGTGTTCCGGCAAGGTTTCCTTTTACCCACTACCCTCTAGGATGCAACTGCATTAGTAACCAAGTGTGAAGCATGCCAGTTTCATTCAAAGAAATTACATCAACCGGCTCAAGCCCTTCAAACAATCCCTCTCTCCTGGCCGTTTTCGGTCTGGGGGCTCGACATCTTAGTCCCCTTTCCCCGCGCTACCGGGGGCTTTGAGTACTTATACGTTGCAATCGACAAGTTCACAAAGTGGCCGGAAGTGGAAGCAGTGAGAAAGGTGACATCAGAGTCAGCCGTCATGTTCTTCAAAGAACTAGTTTGCCGCTTTGGTATTCCCAACAGGATCATCACTAACAATGGCACATAGTTCATGAGCCACACCTTTATGAAGTATGTTCAAGACCTTGGCAGCAGAATCTATTTTGCTTCCATTGCCCACCCAAGGAGCAACAACCAACCGGAAAGGGCTAATGTTGAAGTATTGCGAGGCCTCAAGACAAGAACTTTTGACAAGCTGCACAAGTGTAGAAGGCACTGGATTGATGAGTTGTCGGTGGTTCTTTGGTCAATCAGAACAACACCAAATCGATCTACTGACCAGACACCCTTCTGCCTTGTATATGGGGTGAAGGAAGTTCTCCCCACGGAACTCATATATGGGTCACCTCGAGTGCTCTCTTATTATGAGCTCGAGCAAGACCAGTTACGGCAAGATGACGCGACGCTCCTTGAGGAAGACCGTCTTTAGGATGCTATGAGAGCTGCGTGCTACCAACAAGCTTTGCGCCGCTACCATAGCCACAAAGTTAATGCCAGAAGTCTTGAGGAAGGCAACCTTGTTCTTCAGCGACTTTAGTCCGGCAAGAATTCCAACAAGTTGACGCCGAAGTGGGAAGGTCCTTATTGGGTAGTACGAGTCACCAGGAATGGTGCAGTCCACCGGGAGACCGAACATGGCATCCCGGTGAGCAACTCCTGGAATATCGAACATCTTCGCAAGTTCTACCAATAATGCGTAGTTGTCGGGCCCCCCGGCAACCACCTTTTGTACAAGTCTTGCCGCTGAAGCATGTAATCCTTGGTACAAAGCCAGGCTAAGATCCTGTGCGTAGTTGAATAAAGATAAGTGTTCTGCAAATCTTGATTGATTCTCATGTTTACTTATGTGCATGTTTGTCAGAGATATTGCATTACACATAATCCTAGGGAAGAGCTAACGGACCATGAAGGTTCCATCTCCATATTTTCTCTTCTTTCTTTTTCTCAAAGGACAGAAGGTTACCTCGTGTGCAGCTTTGCTGGGGGGATGGTGGTATGGATACCTATGAGCGACGTCCCAAAAAATCTTGCCGGAAGGAGTACGGCAACGAAAAGATAAGTTGCAAAACCCCAAGTGAATCCTTACTATAGAATTATTTTCCTTGGATGATTTCGACCTCTATATGGAAAACCTACACGCACGGGAACCTTGTGACGAATGGCTTCGCCCTCACTGTGTTTCGGGACCGCTCAACGGCTTAAGTGGCCACGCCCGCGCTCCGTGTTTCGTTTCGAGTCCACTCAAAGACTCAAGTGATAGCGCTCGCACCCTTATTCTGTTTCGAGCACGACCAACACCTTGAATGGCTGCACCAAGGATGCCAAGGTACCTTGCTGGTAGTGGCACCGCCAGCAAGCTGCCAAGGACCCATTCCTCAAAGCGCTCGTGGTAGGGCTACACAGCCAGCAAGATTCTTCCAAGAAGGCATAGGGAAAGTTCCATGCAAAGAAATAGTCTAACAAGGAAGATAACATACAATTATTAGAAATAGGGTGAAATTTACATAAGATATCATATTTTCCTAAGTACATCTTTATTTGACTTTCTCCCCTAGGGTAGATTACAAGAAGAAAAATATGGAAAGGGGAGCCGGGATACAAGAAGAAAAAGATGGTGAGAGGCCCCCGGCAGAAGCCCGGCCTGACCCCTCTGGACCAGCACTATGCGGAGGGGCAGGGCGTCCAGATGGGCAGGCAAGGACCTGGCCCCTCCTGGACCAGCTTTGCACGGAGGAGAGAGCCAGCGCGGGCGAAAAGGGGGATGGACCCCAGAAGCCAAAGTCCACGGGCCTGCCGGAAGATCCAGTTGAAAGATGAGGCAGCACCCAGGACAAAGGCCCTCGGCAAGGTCGTCCTGCTGGGAGGGGGAGAGTGGCGTGAGACTGGCGGTGATGGTGTGGCCGGTGCTCAGTCCGAGCTCGAGTCGTCGGGCTCCGACTTGACCGCCCGAACACTGGACTCATGTTGTCATCTTCGCCGTTGTCCTCCTCATCACTCTCACCCGAGGACATGCTTTCGGCACTCCTCGAGCTCTCTTCGCAGCAGCTGAGGCAAACACCAGAGCACCCATAAATCTTGACGGAGAGCAGATTGGTCTCCGTCACTTTAAAGCGAAGGACATGCCCCACATGGAGGTTGTGGGCATGGGCAAAGGTCTTCCAGCCGCGCATGAGAAACATGACGCGATTCTCTCGGTACTCGACGTCTACCCGCGTCACGCCGTTACAACAACCATGCGCCCATAACCATAGGACGGGTGGCTCGTCACCTCCATCGCCCTGGCGAAGAGGCGAGGGAGGCGCAGGTGACTCCGGAGGGGACCGGCCAGCTCAAGGACGAAATCCAGCACCGTCCCCTCGGCGTGGGTCTCCTCAAGGGAGAGGCCTGGCATCGGAAGAGGGGGTGGAGCAGTGCTCCGCCTCCCCTGGCCTCAGCCTCCACGACGGCCACGACCCCTCGCGCCGCTTCCACCGCACACACTCGAACTGCCCTCTGCCTCTGTGACTGAAGCATTGGCATGATCCCGATGAGAGCTCCACCTTGGAGCAGAGGACGTTGGCCGCCCTCGCCCCTTGTTCATGGCTGAGGACGAGCGCCACTCGAAGGTCGGGGAGACGTGGAAGGGCAAGCTATGGAGGTTCTCGCTCGGAGAAGGGAGGAAGGATGGGTGAGCATCGCCCTCGCTATCCCCCAATTTATAGGGAGAACCATGGGGGCTGGCTCTCCCCCGCTTCAAGGGTCGCTGCCCACCTCCTCAAATAAGGGCGCCCTCGATCACAGGGCGAATAGCAACCGCCCCGTTGCTCCAATCCATGGTGCTCAGTTACTGCCTTTCCTAGGGACTTTAAGTCACGGGCGCCCATTCCTGGCTCCCCGCTATGCATGCAGCGCGCGGGGCGGAAATGACCTGACACAGTAATTGAAAATTTGACGGTCGCGCTGCACACGTATCCCACGTCTCGCATTTAATGGGCGTCGTGGGGAGGTGCAGTAAGCACAATGATCGCAATCGCAAGCTTGTACCACGTGTGCCCGTGCACTGTTTGGGCATAGCCCAACAATGCCTCACGACGTGTGTGGCCCAGGCCCGGGGGCTCCTGTTGGTGCGCTAGAGTTTTGGGCTCTCTAGTGCCCCTTACTCGTGCACTGGTTGTAGTAGCCACACTGGCGATGAGGCCCAGCAGGGACTTGCCAGGTACAAGCATAGAAGAATCAAGACCCCCGGCAAGATCTTGTCGGGATGACCATCAAACCCTTAGGCGAAGACAAAGCATTGGCAAGAACCGCCAAGGCGAAGCCCCGGCAAGGCCCCGCCAGTGCATGGGCCAGGTGTCATTCCGCCTGGGCACGTGTCACGGTGTCGACGCTGGAGGGGGCTAAGCGGTGCCGATGGGACGGGCTCCTGTCCCGTCCCATAGATGGACAGAGATGCTTGACGGTGCATTAAATGCGCTTATCCTACTCCGTCAGTGTTAGGTATGATAGCACTGTAGCTCTGTACACCCCGTGTAAGCACTATACACCACTGTTGGGATCCCCTTCAAAGTATAAAAGGAGGCCCAGGGTGATACGATAGAGGACTTTTGGATTTTTAGACTTTTGGACCTTTAGTATTGGGACGTTCTAGCTCACGCACGTGGCAGCTGCTCACGACGCTCCTTAGCTAGAACCCTAAGAACACTCCCAATACATCCAAGAAGGAGTAGGGTTTTACGCATCCTTGTGGCCCAAACCTGGGTAAAATCCCCACGTGCTTTTCATCAGACCTGCTCTTTGTGCGAGCCTTCTCCCCCGCCAAACCGAAAGGTGTCCCTCCTATCCCATAGGTGCTCTTGCCCACGATAGGGGTTAATCATAAGTGGGAGGTTTGTTAAAGTAATAACAGCACCCAATCACTAGTCCACCCACATATCAAATTATCAAAGTAGCGAACACGAATCAAACCAACATGATGGAAGTGACTAGATTAAATTCCCGTGTACCCTCAAGAACAACTTTGCTTATTATAAGAGATCGTTTTGGCCCGCACTTTGCCACAAAAGGATTGGGCTAACTTGCTGCACTTTATCTACTGTTATTTTTACTTGCTCCCAATTATCTTGCTATCAAACTACCTACTACCTACAATTTCAGTGCTTGTAGAAATTACCTTGCTAAAAAACGCTTGTCATTTCCTGTCGCTCCTCGTTGAGTTCGCCCACTCTTACTTATCGAAAGGAGTAAGATTAGCCCCCTACCCTTGTGGGTCATCAAGACTCTTTTATGGCGTCGTTGCCGGGGAGTGAAGCGCTCTTTGTAAGTGGAAATCGGTAAGGAAAAACTTATACTATGTGCTGAAATTTATTGTCACTTGTCACTATGGAGAACAATCCTTTGAGGGTTTTGTTTCGGGTATTTTCACCTCGACAGGAACCACAATTAGTTTCCCCTCAACCTACTGCACCTACTGAAAATATTGGTTATGAAATTCTTTTGGGATGATAAAAAGCGGCTAGCTAATCCTTATGCAGGAGATGGAACTGAACATCCCGATATGCACCTAATACATGTGGATGAAATTTGTGAATTATTTAAGATTGCAGGTTTATCAGGAGATGAAGTTAATATGAAGGTTTTCCCTTTATCTTTGAAGGGAAAATCATTGACATGGTATAGGCTATGTGATGATATTGGATCATGGAACTGGAATAGATTCAAACTGGAATTCCACCAAAAATTTTATCATATGCATCCAGTTCATCATGATCGTAATTGTATGTATAATTTTTAGCCTCGTGAAGTCAATGTTATATTCATGCCCCAATCATGATCTCTCGAGCTAAATTATTGTTCAAAAAAATTATGCTCGGCTTTTTCATAATGATCGATCCATGCTCGATACTTTTTATACTAGTTCCTTTATGAGGACGACTACTGAATTCAAGTGGTGTCTATTAGAAAGAATTAAACGACACTATGAATATTGGGAACTCGACGAAGGTAATGAGTCAGGTATTAAGCTTGAGTTTGATTGTGTTAAATCTTTTATGAATACCGATGCTTTTCACAAGTTTAGCACTAAGTATGGACCTAACTTCGAGATAGTAGCCTCTTTTTGTGAATCATTTGCTACTCATGTTGATCTCCCAAAGGAGAAGTGGTTTAAATATCATCCCCCTATTAAATAGGAAATCAAAGAACTGGTCATAGCTAAGGAAGAAACTATTATTTACAATGTTGATCCAGTTGTGCCTACTGCTTATATTGAGAAACCACCTTTCCCTGTTAGGATAAAGGAACATGCTAAGGTATCAGTTGTGTTTCGCAAGAGCAATATTAATGAACCTAAGTCCTCTGAACAAATTAAAGTAGAACCTATTGTTGCTATGGTTAAAGATCTCTTCGTAGAAAATATTGATGGGCATGTTATTCACTTCTGTGATGAAGCTGCTAGAATTGCTAAACCCGATGAAAAAGATAAACATAGACCCGTAGTTGGCATGCCCATTGTCTCAGTTAAAATAGGAGATCATTCCTATCATGACATATGTTATTTGGGTGCTAGTGTGAGTTCTATTCATTTTACTTTATACCAAGAAATTATGAATGGCATAGCACCTGCTAAAATAGAAGAGATGGATGTTACTATTAAACTTGGTAATAAAGACACTATCACACCACTTGGGATTGTTAGAGATGTTGAAGTCCTGTGTGGGAAAATAAAATATCCTACTGATTTTCTAGGTCTTGGTTCCCCACAAGATGACTTTTGTCCCATTATCTTTGGTAGACCTTTCTTGAACACTATTAATGCTAAGATAGATTGGAAAAATGAAACCGTCAGTGTTGAGTTTGTGATGTGTCTCATGAGTTTAATTTTTCCAAGTTTAGTAGACAACCTCGTGATAAAGAATGATCTAGTAAGGATAAAATAATTGGTCTTGCTTCTATTGCTGTTCCTCCTATTGATCCACATGAACAATATTTGCTAGACCATGAAAATGATATGCACTTGCGTGAAAGAAATGAAATAGATAAAAATTTCTTTGCGCAACAACCTCTACTAAAACACAATTTGCCTATTGAGACTCTAGGAGGTCCTCCTCCACCTAAAGGTGATCATGTGTTTGAATTAAAAAAATTGCCCAACACTTTGAAGTATGCTTATATTGATGAGAAAAACATGTTATTATTAGTGCTAAACTTTTAGAACATGAAGAAGAAAGATTATTAAAAATTCTGAGGAAGCATCGAAATTCTATTGGATATACTCTTGATGATCTTAAGGGCATTAGTCCCACTCTATGTCAGCACAAGATTAATATGGAACCTGATGTTAAACTCGTTGTTGATCACGAACGATGATTGAATCCTAAGATAAAAGAAGTGGTAAGAACTGAGATACTAAAGCTTCTGGAAGCATGTATAATCTATCCCATAGCTGATAGTAGATGGGTAAGTCCCATTTATTGTGTCCCTAAGAAAGGAGGTATTACTGTTGTTCCTAATGATAAAAAATGAACTTATTCCATAGAGAATTGTCACTGGCTATAGAATGGTAATGGTTTTAGAAAACTAAATAAAGCTACTAGAAAAGATCATTACTCTCTGCCTTTATTGATCAAGTGCTAGCAACATTACCTTAGCACACGCAATTTTGTTTCCTGGATGGATATTCTTGTTTCTCTCAAATACATATGTCACAATCTGATTAAGAGAAAACAACATTTACTTACACTTTTGGAACCTATGCTTATAGATGTATGCCTTTTGGTTTATGCAATGCACCTGCTACCTTTCAAAGATGTATGACTACTATATTCTCTGATTTTTGGGACAATATTGTGGAGGGTTTCATGGATGATTTTTCCTTTTACGGAACTTCTATTGATGATTGCTTGAGAAACCTTGATCGAGTTGTGCAGAGATGTGAACAAACTAATATAGTATTGAATTGGGAGAAGTGCCACTTTATGGTTAATGAAGGTATTGTCTTGGGGCATAAAATCTCTGAATGAGGTATTGAGGTGGATCAAGCTAAAGTTGGTGCAATTGACAAAATTGCCATGTCCTAAAGATATTAGAGGTATCCAAAGTTTCCTTGGTCATGCTGGTTTCTATATGAGGCTTATTAAAGACTTCTCCAAGAAGTTTAGGCCTCTTACTAATCTTTTATAAAAGGATATTCCCTTTATTTTTGATGATGATCGTTTAGAAGCCTTTGAAACACTTAAGAAAGCCTTAACCACTACACCTATTGTTCAACCACCAGATTGGAACTTGCCTTTTGAATTTATGTGTGATGCTAGTGATTATGATTGGTGTGTTGTTCTAGGACAAAGAGTTGAGAACAAATTAAATGTTATACATTATGCTAAAAAACTCTAGACAGTGCCCAAAGAAATTGTGCTACTACTGAAAAAGAATTTTCAGCAGTCATGTTTGCTTGTGATAAATTTAGATCTTACATTGTTGATTCCAAAGTTATTGTTCACACTGATCATGCTGTTATAAAATGCCTTATGAAAAAGAAAGACGCTAAACCTAGACTCATTAGGTGGGTTCTCTTACTTCAAGAATTTGATTTACATATCACTGATAGGAAAGGAGCTAAGAACCGCGTAGCTGATAACTTGTGTACATTAGAAAATATTCTTGATGACCCACTACCTATTGATGATAGTTTTCCTGATGAACAGTTAACTTCAATAAATGTTTCTCAAAACACTCCTAGATATGCTAATTATGCTAACTACATTGTTGCTAAATATATACCACCTAGTTTAATATACCAGCAAAAGAAAAAAATCTATGATTTAAGACATTACTTTTGGGATGACCCACATCTTTATAAAGGACTAGATGGTATTATTAGATGTTGTGTACCTAAGCATGAACAGGAACAAATCCTGCGGAAATGTCATTCTGAAGCTTATGGAGGACATCATGCGGGAGATAGAACTAGTCATAAGGTATTGCAGTATGGTTTTTATTGGCCTACTCTCTTAAAGGATGCTCCTAAGTTTGTCTTGTCTTGTGATGAATGTCAACCAATTGGTAATATCAGTAAGCGTCAGGAAATGCCTATGAATTATTCACTTGTTGTTGAACCATTTGATGTTTGGGGTTTTCATTAGATGGGACATTTTCCTTCCTCTAATGGGTATACTCATATTTTGGTTGCTGTTGAGTATGTCAATAAGTGGGTAGAAGCTATCCAACTAGTAGTGTTGATCATAACACCTCCATTAAAATGCTTAAAGATGTTATCTTCCTGAGGTTTGGAATCCCTAGATATTTAATGACTGATGGTTGTTCACACATTATTCATGGTGCTTTCCATAAAATTATTCCTAAATATAATGTTAACCATAGAATTGCATCGCCCTATCATCATCAATCTAGTGGTCAAGTTGAACTTAGCAATAGAGAAATAAAATTGATATTATATAAAATTGTCAATAGTTCTTGAAAGAATTGGTCTAAGAAACTAGATGATGAACTTTGGGCTTATAGACTAGCTTATAAAAATCCTATGGGTATGTCTCCGTATAACATGGTATATGGGAAAGCTTGTCATTTGCCTCGAGAGTAAGAACAAAAAGCATTTTTTGGGCAATTCAAGAACTCAACTATGACTTCAAACTTGCAAGTGAAAAGAGGTTATTTGATATTAGCTCACTAGATGAATAGAGAACCCAAGCTTAAAAATATCAAATTATTCAAAGAAAAGGGTAAAAGATGGCATGGCAAAAAAATCCAAAAGCGAGAACTCAAAGTTGGAGAATATGTTCTTTTGTACAATTCTCGTTTCAAATTTTTTGCAGGGAAACTTCTTTCCAACTGGGAAGGACCATACGTTATCGAAGAGGTTTATCGCTTTGGAGCTATCACGATTAATAATGCCGAACGTACTAACGTGAATGTGGTTAATGGACAAAGAATTAAAAATTATATCTCACGTACGCCTATTAACGTTGAAAGCAATGTTATCCAAACCATGACACCGGAGGAACACATAATAGCAACCTTCTGTAACACTCCAGATTCATGAAAAGTAAGAGGTACATGATACGGTAAGTAAACGGACTCCGAAAAATCCGCAAAAATATTTTCTATCAGTTTTGGAATATAAGAAAAAATAGGAAAATAAGAAATAAATAGGAAAGCAACTAAGGTGAGCACGATACACCAGGGCATGCATGCCCTTCCTGGCGCACCCTGGTGGGTTGTGCCCACCTCGGGAACCTTCCTGGCCCCTTTTTCCTTCTGTTTGCTTACATTCCAAGAATAAAGTTCTCTATATATATCCCCCGAATTTTTTTACCACCGCACCACGAAATTTTCTTCTGTTCTTGTTTCGAGCTGTTTTTCTAGCAGATCGGAAATTATGTTGTCTCAAGATTCGGATGGAGAGAGCTATGTATCCCATTATGTTTCCGATCCAAAGATATTTAGGCATATTTACCCCTCTATATGGTCCTTAGAGGAGGGAGAATACACCGACTTGGAGAAAATAGAATATGCTGGCTTAGATGAAGATGAAGCTCCACTACCTCAACTTGGAGATATGCACGTGGAGTTCAAGAAGTCAAGCCTTCTGAATGGTGGTAATAAACCCAATACTCCTTTTATCCCTTCTCGTTTTCTGCAGGAGAGCAAGGTAGCTATATGCAAGAGGATATTGAAGCTTGAACAAGAGAATGATGATTTAAGGGAAGAAAACTTCATCCTCAAGCGCAAATTGGAGAAGAGGAATAATACTTCTTAATCACCACCTCCTTCATCATTATCACCACCAAAAGAGACTTGAGTACACAGGTATGGGCACTCCCCTTGGCTTGAGCCAAGCTTGGGGTAGATGCCCCGGTATCGTATCATCGTCACTTTTCACCTTTACTTCTTATTTTGATTCTTAGCCTTTTCTTGATTTAGTTGAATAAAAGTTAACTATGATCAATTTTCGAGTGCTAGTTTCGTGATCTATCTATCTATGTAATTAAGTGAGAGTTACATAATGAAGTTTAGTTTGATCTCTTGCTTCTTTACTTTCTTGTTGCAATCATAATAAAAGAAAATATATGAGAAGGATCATATGCTAATCTTGTGGTGAGTAATGACATCACATAAGGAAAAGTCTAAGTAGTAAAATTTATTAGACATTGACAAACATAGCATTAGTCAATGATGCAACTCATGAAAGAAGTAATTAGGGGAGAGAGGATTCACATGCAAATACACTGTCTTGGACATCTTTTATGATTGTGAGCCCTCATTAAATATTATATGCCAAAATTGTTGACGTTGGACAAGGAAGACAATATAATGATTTATGTTTGGTCATATTCACATAGAAGTTATATTGCCATAGATCCTTAAACATGTGGTGCTTGCTCAATATATTTGCTAGCCAAAACTAAGTAGAGATACTACTTGTCCATCCAAAATCCCAAACTCATGTTTGAGAGTCCACAATACCTACCTATGGATTGAATAAGATCCTTCAGGTAAGATGTCATCGGTGCACTAAGGCAATAATAATTGCTCCTAAAAGTGTTGGATGAATTAGTGTAAGAGAAAATGGAGTGTTGCACAAACGTGTGATGGAAAAGTAATAAAAGCGATGGAATGCATAATAAAGGTTGCTATCACAAGGGGCAATACAATGTGACGTTCTTTTGCACTAAGGGATTTGGCATACAAACTAAAAAGTGCATGACAACCTCTACTTCCCTCTGTGAAGGGCCTATCTTTTACCTTTATGTATTTACTTTTATGGAAGAGTCAAAGTATTCTTCCCTATTCCTTTTTATTTTTCTCCTTTTGCAATAATCATGTGGTGAGGAAATATCTAGGCACATATACCCAGTTGGATATGAGTTTAAAAGAGCATGAGTTATTCTTGTACACATCACCCTTGAGGTGAATACGTTGGGAGGCGAAACCATAAGCCCCTATCTTTCTACGTGTCCGGTTGAAACTTTTTGTTGATGGGTATGTCGTGAGTGTTAGCAATCATAGAAGACTAAATGATGGTTGAGAATGTGGACTTGCCGAAAGGCTCCAACACGAGACCCTTCCTGAAAATATGATGAATTATAGTTGCTAGGTTGACTGAGAACATAGTTTGTTGGTTTGCAATAAGGTTTATGCTTTATAATTCTATGTTGTGACGAATTGTTACTTGTTCATGAGAAGTTATATGATGTTGTTATGAAATAAAAGTTATATGAAAGAGTTTTATGATAAAGTTTCTTGTTGTTATGATAATAAGCATGACTCTACTATGTATGTATTTGTATTTTGTTTTTATAGACAACGCTGCCTCTTGAGCATGTGTTGGTTTTCCCTTGAAGACGAAAGGGCGATGTAGCAAACTATATAAGTATTTCCCTCAGTTGTTGAGAACCAAGGTATCAATCCAGTAGGAGGAACAAGCAAGTCACCAATGGATGCACCTACATAAACAATCAAACTCTTGCACCCAACGCTATAAAGGGGTTGTCAATCCCTTCACGGTTATTTGCAAGGATTAGATATAATAGAGATAGATGTAAAAGATTGTGGAAAGTAAAAAGGAAATAAATTGCAGCAACGTATTTTTGGTATTTTAGTTTATAGATCTGAAAATATATTACGAAAAGTAGACCCGGGGGCCATAGGTTTCACTAGAGGCTTCTCTCTTGAAGGAAAGTATCACGGTGGGTGAACAAATTACTATCGAGAAATTGATAGAAAAGCAAATAATTATGAAGATATCCAAGGCAATGATTATTTAAATAGGTATCAAGTCCGTCTCAAGTAGACCGAAACGACTCTGCATCTACTTCTATTACTCCACACATCGACCGACTCCTGCCTGCATCTAGAGTATTAAGTTCATGAATAACAGAGTAACGCATTAGGTAAGATGACATGATGTAGAGGGATAAACTCAAGCAATATTATGAAACCCCCATCTTTTTACCCTTGATGGAAACAATACAATACGTGCCTCGCTACCCCTACTTTCTCACTAGGTGAGGACACCGTAGGATTTAACCAAAAACTAAGCACTTCTCCCATTGCAAGAATTACCAATGTAGTTGGCCAAACCAAATCAATAACTCGAAGAGACTTGAAAATATATGAAATCATGCTTATAAGAATTCAGAAAACACTCAAATAATATTCATGGATAATCTGAACATAAACCTGCAATTCATCGGATCTCGACAAACACACCGGAAAAGAGTATTACATCGGATAGATCTCCATGAAGATCATAAAGCATAAATAGAGAGAAGAAACCATCTAGCTACTAGCTATGGACCTGTAGGTCTGTGGTGGAATACTCACTCATCATCGGAGGGGCAATGGAGTTGATGAAGATGCCCTCCGTGATCGGAACCCCCTTCAGCAAATTATCGGAAAAGGCTCCAAGATTGGATCTCTTGGGAACGGAGGCTTCTGGCAGCGCAAAAGTATTTTTGTGTCATCCTTTGGTATTGGGGGAATATTTGGGTATTTATAGGAAGAAGATTAGGGCTAGAAGACCTGCCAGGAGGTGGCAAGTTTGCCAGGCGCGACCAGGAGGGTGGTCGTGCCCCCTGGCTTGTGACCTCCTGGCAGATGCCCTGCCGTGCACTCCAAGTCTGGTAGATCTCTTTCCTTCCAGAAAAATCATTCCAAAGATTTTATTCCATTTGGACTCCGTTTAATATTCCATATCTACAATACTCAAAAACAAGGAAAAAACAGAAACTGGCACTAGGCTCTAGATTAATAGGCTAGTCCCAAAAATAAAATAAAATAGCATATTAATGCATATAAAACATACAAAACAGATTATATAATAGCATGACATCATCAAAAATTATAGATACGTTGGAGACGTATCAGCATCCCCAAGCTTAATTCCTGCTCGTCCTCGAGTAGGTAAAACGCTAAAAAAAGAATTTTTGATGTGGAATGCTACCTAACAAATTTATCCATGTAATATTCTTTATTGTTGCATGAATATTCAGATCTGTAAGATTCAAAACAAAAGTTTAATATTGACAAAAAAATAATAATACTTCAAGCTTACTAACAAGGCAATTGTGTCCTTTTGAAATAACATGGCCTAAGAAAGTTATCCCTACAAAATCATATGGTCTGGCTATGCTCCATCTTCCCCACACAAAGTATCTAAATCATGCACAACCTTGATGAACAAGCCAAGAAATTTTTTCACACTTTTATGTTCTCAAACCTTTTCAACTCTCACGCAATACATGAGCGTGAGCCATGAATATAGCACTATATGTGGACTAGAAATATGGTGGTGGTTGGGAAGAAAAGGAGAAGGTAGTCTTACATCAACTAGGCATATCAACGGGCTATGGAGATTCCAATAAATAGATATCAATGTGAGTGAGTAGGGATTGCCACGGTTCACTAGAGCTATAAGTGTATGAGAGCTCAAAAAGAAACCAAGTGGGTGTGCACTACAAAAATTTCACTAGTTATATGAAAGTGATAAAATAGGAGACTCTTTATCATGTAGACCAAGGTGCTACTTTGAAGCACAAGTGTGGAAAAATGTAGTAGGATTGTCCATTATCTCTTTCTCCCTTTTTTTAATTTTGTTGGGCATCTAAGGCCTCTCTTTTTTATTTGGGCTTCACTAGCCTCTTTTATTTTTAATAAAGTTCGGAGTCTCATCCCAACTTGTGAGGGAATCATAGCTTCCATCATCCTTTTCTCTCACGGGACAATTCTCTAATAATGATGATCATCACACTTTTATTTACTTATAACTCAAAAATTACAACTCGAAACCTAGAACAAAATATGACTCTATATGAAAAAATATGAAAATGATGGCGCGTGTCATAAAAAATGGAACGGTGGAAGTTGCATGGCAATATATCTCGGAATGGCTATGGAAATGCGATAATATGTAGGTATGGTGGCTGTTTTGAGGAAGGGAATATGGTGACTGTTTTGAGGAACGTGGGTTTAATGCATCGGGAAAAGTTGCGCAGTACTAGAGAGGCTAGCAAAGGTGGAAGGGTGAGAGTGCGTATAATCCATGGACTCACATTAGTCTTAAATAACTCACATACTTATTGCATAAGTCTTTTAGTTATAGAAGCAAAATATTATACTCATGCTCCTAGGGGAGAGGTTGGTAGGAATTAGCCATCGCGCGCTCTCGACCCTCACACAAAGGATGACAATCAATAAACAAGTCATGCTCCGACTTCGTTACATAACGGTTCACCATACGTGCATGCTAGGGAATCACAAACTTCAACACAATTATTTCTAACATTCCACAATTACTCACTAGCATGACTCTAATATCACCATCCTTATATCTCAAAACTATATGCAAGGAATCAAACTTCTCATAGTATTCAATGCACTTTATATGAAAGTTTTTATTATATCCCTCCTGGATGCCTATTATATTAGGACTAAATTCATAACCTAACCAATTAACATGCTGATTAAAGACTCTAAAAATAATGTAATTGAGGTAGGAGGGTTCAATTATTTCTTATAAAATCAAACACCGTCGTGCTCTAAAAAGGTATAAGTGAAGCACTAGATTAAAATTGCCTATCTCAAAAGATATAAGTGAAGCACATAGAGTATTCTAATAAATTCACGATTCAGCGTGTGTGTCTCAAAAGATGTGTGCAGCAAGGATGATTGTGGTAAACTAAAAAGCAAAGTCTCATATCATACAAGACACTCCAAGCAAAACACATATCATGTGGTGAATAAAAATATAGCCTCAAGTAAATTTACCGATGGATTGAAGACGAAAGAGGGGATGCCTTCCGGGGCATACCCAAGCTTATGCTCTTTGGAATCCTTTAATATGACTTGGGGTGCCTTGGGCATCCCTGAGCTTAGGCTCTTGCCACTCCTTACTCTATGGTCCATCAAATCTTTACCCAAAAGTTGAAAACTTCACAACACAAAACTTAACAGAAAACTCATGAGATCCGTTAGTATAAGAAAATATATCACCACTTTAGGTACTCTTGTGAACTCATTCTTTATTTATATTGGTGTAATATCTATTGTATTCTAACTTTTCCATGGTTCATACCCCCGATACAACCCATAGATACATCAAAATAGGTACACAACTCAAAGAAAACAGAATTTGTCAAAAATAGAACAGTCTGTAGAAATCTGAAAACTTTTTATACGTATGTAACTAAAAAATTCTGAAAATTTAATAACACCTGTAAAATTTGTATAAAAATATTTTGTAAAAATTTCATACTCATTCGACACCCTAAAAAATTCTTAAAATTTCCGGACTAGGCGCAAAAGTTTATGTTTTTCAGCAAGATCAAATCAACAACCACCATAGACCATCCCAAAGGTCTTACATGCCTCAAACACTAATTAAAACACCAAAACACAATTACTACGGAAGTAATAATGTGGGAAACACTCAAAAACAGAAGAAAAAATAGAACATAAAAATAAAATTGGGTTGCCTCCCAACAAGCGCTATTGTTTAACGCCCCTAGCTAGGCATGATGATTTCAATGATGCTCAGATAAAAAGTAGTAATTGGAATATGAAAGAGAGCATCATGAATAGCATGAAAAACACATTTAAGTCTAACCCACTTCCTATGCATAGGGATTTTGTGAGCAAACAATTTATGCGAACAAGAATCAACTAGCATAGGAAGGCAAAACAACCATAACTTCAAAACTTTGAACACATAGAGAGGAAACTTGATATATTGCAACTCCAACAAGCATATGTTCCTCCCTAATAATAAATTTCAGCAGCATCATGAAGGAATCTCACAATATAACTATCACACAAAGCATTCTTTTCATGATCAATTATAGCATACGTGTCATCACCAAAACTTGGGGAATAAAAAATATCATGCATCAAGCATACCACCCCCAAGCTTGTGGTTTTGCATATCATTAGCATCATGTATATTCATACAATTCATACTAACAACATGGCAATTATGCTTTCCATTCAAGGAACTATCATGAATCACCTTATAAATTTCTTCTTCAGCACTTCATCAAAAAATTTAGATTCATGATTTTCAAACAAAACTTCATAAAGATATTCAAGTGCACTCAACTCACTAGCAATTGGTTCATCATAATTTGGTCTTTTGAAAAGATTAGCAAGAGGATGAGGATCCATATCAATAGATTTTTAGCAATCGAAGAAGCAAGCAATTAGAAGTCACATGGAAACACAAGCAAACAAGAGAACTGACGAGAAAAAGGCAAACTAAAAAGAGAGGGCGAATAAAACGACAAATTTGTGAAGTGAGGGAGAGGAAAACGAGAGGAAAATGGCAAATAATGAAAATGAAAGAGATGAGTTTGTGATTGGTACTTGGTAGTCTTGATGTGTATCCTCCCCGGCAACGGCGCCAGAAATCCTTCTTGCTACCTCTTCAGCATGTGTTGGTTTTGCCTTGAAAAGGAAAGGTTGATGCAGCAAAGTAGATAAGTATTTCCCACAGTTGTTCATAACCAAGGTATCAATCCAGTAAGAGGAACAAGCAAGTCACCAATGGATGCACCTACACAAACAATCAAACTATTGCACCCAACGCTATAAAGGGGTTGTCAATCCCTTCACGGTTATTTGCAAGGATGGGATCTAATAGAGATAGATGTAAAAGATTGCGGAAAGTAAAAAAGGTAAATAAATTGCAGCAAGGTATTTAAGGTAGTATATAAATATGAAAATATAATATGGAAAGTAGACCCGGGGGCCATAGGTATCACTAGAGGCTTCTCTCTTGAAGGAAAATAATACGGTGGGTGAACAAATTACAGTGGAGCACTTGGTAGAAAAGCGAATAATTACGAATATATCCAAGGCAATGATTATGCATATAGGCATCACGTCCGTGTCAAGTAGACCAAAACAATTCTGCATCTACTACCATTACCCCACACATCGACTGACTCATGCCTGCATCTAGAGTATTAAGTTCATGAAGAACGGAGTAAAGCAATAGGTAAGATGACATGATGTAGAGAGATAAACTCAAGCAATATGATGAAAAACCCATCTCTTTACCCTCGATGGCAACAATACAATACGTGCCTCGCTACCCCTACTTTGTCACTTGGTGAGGACACCGCAAGATTGAACCCAAAACTAAGCTCTTCTCCCGTTGCAAGTATTACCATTCTAGTTGGCCAAAACAAACCAATAACACAAAGAGACTTGAAAAGATATGAAATCATGCATATAAGAATGCAGAAAAGACTCAAATAATATTCATGGATAATCTGAACATAAACCCACAATTCATTGGTTCTCGACAAACACACCGCCAAAGAGTATTACATCGGATAGATCTCCATGAAAATCATGAAGAACATGGTATTGAAGCACAAAGAGAGAGAATAAGCCATCTAGATACTAGCTATGGTACCGTAGGTCTGTGGTGGACTACTCACGCATCATCAGAGGGGAAATGGAGTTGATGTAGATGCCCTCCGTGATCGGATCCCCTTCCGGTAGATTACCGGAAAAGGCTCCAAGATTGGATCTCTCGGGAACGGAGGCTTCTAGCGGCGGAAAAGTATTGGTGTTGCTCCCTTTGGTATTGGGGGAATATTTGGGTCTTTATAGGAAGAAGATTAGGGCTAGGACACCTGCAGGAAGTGGCAAGCCTGCCAGGCGCGGCTAGGGGGGTGGCTGCGCCCCCTGGCTTGTGACCTCCTGGCAGATACCCTGTCGTGCACTCCAAGTATGGTACATCTCTTTCCTTCTAGAAAAAATCATTCCGAAGATTTTATTATGTTTGGACTCCGTTTAATATTCCATATCTGCAATACTCAAAAACAAGGAAAAAACAGAAACTGTCACTAGGCTCTAGATTAATAGGTTAGTTCCAAAAATAATATAAAATAGCATATTAATGCATATAAAACATCCAAAATAGATAATATAATATCATGACATCATCAAAAATTATAGATACATTGGAGACGTATCAACACCTTCCTCTCAAACCATGTGGACATGTTTTTCGATATCGACTTTCGCGTGAGGAAAAGGGAGGTCTAAGCTTCGGGGAGTTGATACGTCCATTTTGCATCATGATTTATTATTGCTATTTACAATGTTTTTATGCATAATAATGCTTTATGGATTAATTATAATGCATTTTCTATCATAATTTGCAAGGTTTGCACTAAGGGGGAGAATACCAGCAGGTGGAATTCTGGACCTAAAAAAAGCATACCACAAATACCTATTCTGCACATCTTCAAATGAGTTGAAACTTCATGGAGATTTTTTATGGAATATATCATGAATATTTCAGAAAATAACTATAGGGGGCCACTTTGGTGAGCACAAGACACCAGGGCGCCCGAGGCCCCCAGGCGCGCCCTGGTGAGTTGTGCTCAGCACGGCCCACCTTCGGAGCCCATCTTCTGGCATATAATGTCTTTTGACCTAGAAAAAATTAGCAGAGGACTTTCGGGATGGAATGCCTCCGTCTCGAGGCAGAACTTGAACAGGAGCACTTTTTCCCTCGAGGGGAGCGATTCTATGGGGGAACTTCCCTCCTGGAGGGGGAAATCGAAGCCATCGTCATCACCAACAACCTCTCATCTTTGGGAGGCCATTCTTCATCAACATCTTCAAAAGAACCATCTCCTCTCAAACCCTAGTTCATCTCTTGTGTTCAATCTTTCTACCAAAACTTCGGATTGGTACATGTGGGTCACTAGTAGTGTTGATTACCTTGTGTAGTATATTACTATATGGTTTATTTGGTGAAAGATTATATGTTCAGATCCATTATGCTATTCAAGACCCCTCTGATATTGAGCATGCATATTATTTGTGACTAGTTACCTTTGTTCTTGAGATCACAAGAGAAGTCATGTTGCAAGTAATCATGTGAATTTGATATGTGTTCGATATTTTGATGATATGTATGTTGGAATTCCCTTAGTGGTGTCATGTGAACATCGACTACATGACACTTCACCATCCTTGGGCCTAAGGGAATGCATTGTGGAGTAGTTATTAGATGATGGGTTGCTAGAGTGATAGAAGCTTATACCCTAGTTTATGCGCT